>CM062293.1:279330907-280530907 GCA_031216915.1 Pictodentalium vernedei
GAAAAGAAAATTAAATGAATTTGTGAAATACTCTGCGAGCATTCTGACATACAATTTTCGTGTTTGTCACGCATCTTCTACAAGAAAATTTCAGATAGGATCAGATAATCAGAACAAAGTAATTTCATGGTTCAACTTATTTCAAACCACAAATATTTTATACTTAACCCTATACCCAACAAAACGGCCAAAACCGGCCAGCGCTACTCACAAAAATTACCATTTAAGTTTCATTATATTTTTCATTTTTTATCTCAAAAACACAGCTCATGGTCCCTCGTTGGAACGAGCTAGATGAACTCGTTCCACCGAGGGTTCATAAGCTATGTTTTTGTCGCAAAAACTGTAAGAATTTAGTTATCCAATAATTTTGTTTGCAGGTGTTGTCAGCTTTTCTTGTAGGTAAAGGGTTAATAAAAACATAATTAATAAAAATGTCAGCACTGAATTTCTCACACGAAAAACATCTGAAACGTTATGAAAACATTTAATTTCGACAGACTGTAAGACATTTTCTTGACTCATAGTTATAAACAGACATTACTTTAACTGATTCTGCACTACAGCCAGTGTTTGGGCAAATATGTGCGCCCCACAAATTTTAGAGAACACCCTTTTAGGCAGATGGCGAAACTTGAAAGAGAACAAACTTGAACCACACCGTGACCTACTAGGGAAGTTCGATGGACGCGCAAGAAGCAGACACCATTTATTCAGTAACCATTGTTTTCTACACCATTCAGTTGTTATACGTATTCCGTCTTTAACCATTTTCCCAACGAATCGCCTTCGTCTGCCCGCGTAATTTACAAGCTGAGCAATTGAAAAAATAAATATAAAAAAACTGAACAAAATCATTTTATGTGACCCTTCATCGGAGAGAGTTCATCGAGATGAAAAATTTTATAATCGTGTGCCTGGGTAAAGGGTGAATTGTCTTACTACTGTGTATTGATCCCGGTAGGCTGAAAGCCGGGGGGGGGGGGGGGGGGGGGATAAATACACAACAGTTAACCCTTTACCCAACGGTAACGGCAAAAACCGGCCAGCGCTATTCTCAAAAATCGCCAATTAATTTTCATTATGCTTTCATTTTTTTGTTTCAAAAAACATATGTTATGTCCCCCGCATTGGACCGAGCTCGTTCCAATGAGGGGTCATAACCTATGTTTTTAAAGACAAAATTTTTTGCACGTGGCGTCTGCTTTTCATGTAGGTAAAGGGTTAAGTCACATGAACCTTGAGATATATTTGCTCAATCAAATATACTTCTAGGTCCCTAGGAAACATTTCAAACTTTGGGAAGGGTGGGCACACGGTCATACAATGGTCCCTACAATCTATTATATATCAATCGGGGACCCATGTGCATTTGTAACATGGTTAGGAATACAAAACACTTTGTCAAAAGCTATGTTTGGGACTCACGCACCTCTACATTGAGAAAAATGCACATTTTTGACTCCATATTAATCAAATTTGAAATTGAAGTGAGCAGTGCTTATTTAACGAGATTCAAAAAATCCATATCTGTTTATATAAATGGGGAGTCTGCAATTCTGTCCAACTAGAAATATCAGCTTTCTGCGTGGGGGCAAGTCGGCGCCGTGTACTAAAACGTACTACACGTTGATAGTGCACTTACCTTCGACCAATGTTAACCCTGCATGTGCGTATTACGTTGGTTAGTCTGATAGTTGCTTGCCACTGCTCGGTTGTTCTCTCCGGCTTCTTCCACCCGTTAAACTTTCGACACGAGGTTACTCTGGGCTGTAGAAAGTGTCGTTAAACCCTATTTAAAAATCCAACTTTGATTATCTCCCTTAATATACACGCTGGTTGGAATGTAATAGGGACTCGGTTCCTGACGCCTGGGGTCCAAGTCTTCTGACGCGGAGAACCGGCATAATTATTAATGACTAACTGTACACTTTGCTTTAGTCGTACGGAATAGACATGACAAAGCGAGTACATGCTGAAAGTAGCCTTAACCCAAACGATCAAACAAACAATCTTTTGGTCGAGGGTATACTTTGTTGCATACACTTTACTTTAGTCGTGTGGGGAATGGACGTGATAGAGCAGTACATGCTGAAAGTAACCTTAACCCAAACGATCAAACATTCCTTTGGTCGAGGGTATACATTGTTGCATGTTTAATTTTTATGTAGGGGAGCGCGGTGGCTCAGTAGGTAGAGGTGCAGGCTGCAAGCCGAGCGGTCCTCGGTTCGAATCCCACCTGCGGCAACCGCGTTGTGTCCTTGGGCAAGACACTTCATCTCCATTGCCCACATGGGGGGCACGATGACGCCGTGTACTAAGGCGTACTGCACGTCGATGGTACGCATGTCTTCAACCAATCTAACCCTGCCTGTGCTCCTCTGCTGCAGTGCGGAGTTACGATGTTGGGTAGCTGGCAGCTGCTCGTCGTTGCTCGGTGGTTCCCTCCGGGTACTCCGGCTTCCTCCACCCGTAAAAACTGTCACGGTCACGATTAGCCATTGTGCATAAATATGTGACCTTAAACATCAATAAATAAATAAATAAATAAATAAATAAATAAATAAATTTTTATGTAGACGAGAAGGTAATTATGTATAAAGACAAACTTAATTACCTTTTTTAACAAATATAACAGAAATTTGAATAACCCACCACCTTTGATGAGTGGGTTATTTAACATACAGTTCTTAGTAAAGGTCTCTTTGATCCAGAAGGGCCGCGAACAAGACCGACTGTAATGTCTCTAGAGCCGATTGATAAAATATTCCAACTACACCATAAAGACATGCCTTAATTCGTAGAAGGCGTGCCTTGATGATGAAGTTGGAATATTAGACAGTCGTGATTCCAGTTAAAACCTCAAGATTACTTTAAAATATATTTTTGGGATATGCATGTAGTAGTCGTGGAGCAATATCATATTTAATTATTACCACTCCATAGGGCGTTCCCTAGTACATTAACAAAAGTTTAATAAAGCATTACAAGAACGTAACGCTCAACTTAAAAAAAAGTCACGTGACGTGTTGGGTCGTTAATGGGTTAAAAATCCAATTAACAGTCCGATACGTCACGTGAATTTTGTTCCTCGCTGTCGTACACTCGGAAATGGAAAAGGTTTCCGAAATGGTTTCAACTAATAAACAATGTGATTTTTATTTAAATTATTAAATGTGTAGAATGTCTAGCACATCTATAGCCCCATAAGAACAAGCAACCGTATATAGCAAGTAAGTCTGTAAACATTTTAATTTAAATTCCCTCAGTGAATCGATAAAAAATATCGATTATCAATGGAATCAACTTGGGGACCAGATTCCATTAACATCCATATTTGTATGGTTTTGTTCAGAAAATAGAAATTAATATATGCCCAGTCATTGTTTGCTTTTTGTTCACATATTTTCTCACTGTTCGTGGCCGTCATGTAAGGTACATGGTCAAAACTTTCTTAGAACCTCAGTGATAATAATAGTAATAGCACACTTTGTCGAGCTTTGTGGTTTATTAACGGCCCGACAGGTGCGAATAACAACCATTCAGCATATTAATGGCCCTCAACTTCGTCTCGGGCCTTTTATAAGCTGATGAGCTGTTATTTACACCTGATGGGCTGTTAATAAACCGCAATGCCCCCCAAAGTCGTATTATTGTTACATTAACACTACCGCACCGATACTCCAAATTGGTCATGCTGGGTCCCCAATTACGCAGATCGGGTACTACATATCTCCATTGGTAAATTTTGTCATTTTAGAAAGTGCATGATTACAAGCAAGAGCAAATCGACATCTAAGATTGCAGTCCAGATGAAAACTTAGAAAAATTATTTGGTGTGTGTGTGTGTGGGGGGGGGGGGGGGGGGGGGGGAGAAGGGGTCCGACACCCCTCCTCTTATCCCTTTCCAGTAGTGTGTCAATAACACTATTTGTATTTGGTCAGCTAGAGGACAGCTGCATGAAAATATACCCAGCAAATACTTTTTGTGATGGAATGACTTTATAACCAGTAAATCTATATTACCTGGCTATTTTTAGCACAATTTTGATATGTGAGCGTTCGTTGTGCGAGATGGGTGATTCCCCCTTTTTAACACCGAGTGCTTTCTAAAAAGGAAGTAGAAACATTTCAGAGGAAATGCAAAAAAGGCTATATTTATTAACCCTTTACCTAACACGAAAAGCAGACGACACTTGCAAAAAAAAATTCTTGAATAACTAATTTTTTTCATTTGTTGTCTCAAAAAGATGAGCTCGTTCCAACGAGGGGTCATAACCTATGTTTTTGAGACAAATAATGAAAATTAATTGACGATTTTGGAGAATAGCGCTGGCCGGTTTTGGTCGTTACGTTGGGTAAAGGGTTAAAGATTATTACTGGTTATCAGCCCCCGATAACTTCACATCAGCATTCGACCTTCGGTCTCGGGCTGATGTGAAGTTACCTTAGTCTGATAATCTTGGTCGATATGAAACTAATCACGCAATAACCTGCTTATTCATTAAACCAAATCAAATAATTAAACTTTTCTTAGATCTGTGACAGTTTTCTAACAGTGTTATTGTTTCTCATTCTTTTCACAAATGCCGAAGTTCCCTCCTCTATTCACCTATTCGAACATCCCGGCTTCCCCACCAGGGAAGTCGCAACGTTCGGATAACTAACCTATCTCTTCTACAACTTCGACCAATCTGAATTCTTGTTTGCGTTGTATTTATTTTTTTGTGCAATTCTCTTCTTTCTTCTCGTCGTCCACCCAACCCTTACTTATCGCTATCGTAATTCCCAATCATACAAAGACTCTGCTTCAAATCACCTCATCATGCCCGGTAACGCCAATTTTCCTGGTTGAGTTCAATGAATAACTATGAACGTTTTCGATATAAACAAATTGGTGTGCGCCTAGTAACTCACCAAGGGAGAATAACTCTAGCCTGGTTCAAATCGGCCGAGGCCAGTGTCATACCAGGCGAGTATGAAGCCATATCTGTCGTGTGTGAAAATGGGAAACTCTCGGAAAGAAATACCATATCTAATAAATAAGCTAGTGATAACATTAACGAGCTTGAAAATGTGTCAAAAACAGTCTTATTACAATAGGCCTTGGGCAAAAGTTTTGTTATTGTACTATATTCTGGCTGCAACAGTACGCTGGAGCTCATTTCTGCTCCTGAGCGTTCGGCGATTCTTCACCCGCTAACAGCGACAACAAATCTCCGTCCTCCATCTCCTCAACGACGAGAATCTGAAACAAAAATGAATATTTCAACAAATTTTATTCATTCTGGACGAATTTTCCCCCAAATGAAAACTCATGGAAACATGGACGTATGAACCTGTGGGCACTTAGCATGTGCCCACACCTTTCCAGAAATAGCTGAGAGAGAGAGAGAGAGAGAGAGAGAGAGAGAGAGAGGAGAGAGAGAGAGAGAGAGAGAGAGAGAGTTTTTAAACCATAATCATACTTCCACTATGAGAGAATCAGGGCGGGTGGGTGTCCTCACGACTCAAATGTAGTCGTCCCCTAAAACTTGCATTTCTCTTCCCGTCATTGCAATCTTACTGAGAGTTAGCAAGAATGGAGTTCACAGACTAGTTACTCTAAAGTCGTGATCAAAGATTCTCTTGTATGATTTGTCTGTGCTGCGACCTTTAAAGTAAAAAAAAAATGCACATTTCTTCTCCATATTTAAACTAGAATTTTTCGGACCAGTGGGGGAAAGTAGTTTAATATGGAGCAAAAAAATGTGCCTTTTTTCAACGTAGACGTGAAATCGTCCCAAACAGCTTTGTGTATTGTATCCACGAGAGAACAACAGCATAAATTGTACTCATTGAGCGATTGCTCGATAGCTCATTTGCTCGATAGGTCGTTCGAGCAAGCGGTAGTGGAAGCCCAACTTTGATAGTTATACTTGGACCCATAGCGGCAATTAAGGTAGTAAGGGCCCTAGTAGTGCCACTTTGTAATGCTGAGCCTGCGTAAGAAAGCGAGGGCCCTTGGTAGCGCCGATCTGCGTGGGCCTGTAAGTTCGAGTAATGCACAAGATCAACCATGTTGTGGCCCCGCGGGGAGAAAGTTTGTTTCATCCAAAAGGAAAAGGAGCCCATTTCCTGGCACTTGAACCTCTCAAAAACATCGTTTCACGCGATTCATGTTGCATATTTGAGAAAGTGTTATCGTTTTTCACAATTCCGTGTGAAATGTGGGGACCCCCTGAATGAGTGAAACCCTGGGCGTTTGCCAATCTAGCCATTCCTCAACAATTGGTGGAAAGGTTTTGTGTACGACTTTGGTGATAATATAGAACATTTATAGGAAGAAGGGCGTACACAGTGGGCGGGGAGGTATAGTCGTAATTATACAAAGTTGAAAATGGTTGCTTTTAAAACAAAAACTTCAACAAGGTTCTGCCTTCAAGAAAATTAATATAAAATTGCATAAAATGTTTGTTTACCCCCGTGTGCCCCCGCCCCTGACAGCTGACCAAATGCAGATAGCTTGGTTTCGCCCGGCGAGTTCATAATTTCACATCTTAGTCACATACAACCCCGATTTCTGGATTCGATCGGAGCTAAAGCACTCGGCGCCAAAATCTACTCCCATGATTTGAAATACCTTAGCTTTATTCTCTCAGCATGCAACCAGGACATTCATAGAACAACTGCAAAACCCCCACAAGTGACGAGGTTATTTTCGTTAGGCCTAATTAGTTTATTGTGGTTTCATGGCACTTTCAACGACCAGTGTTGTGTTATGTCGGTGACAGGTTTACGGATGGAGGAAGCCAGAGTACCCAGAGAGAACCACCTAGTAACGATGAACACCTACTAGCTACCCAACATCATACCGCCACCCTGCAGCATAGGCAGGGTTGGAGCGATTGACAAAAGAAGTAAGTCGATAGCGTTTATATACCTCAATACACAGAGTCATCGTGCCAATGTGTGCACTGGGATGAAATGCCTTGTCCATTATAAAATGAGGGTAGCTCTTATGGCTTCACGAGCTTAAACTCAGAGCCTCGAGCACAAAAGTCAAGCCGTCTATCAGTGATTCACCACTACCCCTAAATTTATCATAACAGTATCCTAATGGAATTAATTCGAATTGAGGATGACCTCCATGCTATCATAATTTAACAATTGAGAATGTTGGTTTTCCTTTACAAATCTTCAAGCATTTTGGAACTGAGTGTGCCTTCAAAGACTGATTTTTTTCCGGGTCGGGAAAACATCCTCAAAACGCTTACCCTCTTTGGGACGCATTTTTTCTCACTACCGATACTATAACACCCAAATCCTGCCGGCCTGAGTGTTATGATAGTGAGTCAATTTTAAGCTATCGCCCAAAAATGCCACGGCTTCCGTGCTTCCTAGGCTACACATTCTACATTCCATTTCTATCTAACACTCTTTTTAATGCCCCCCCCCCCCCTCCCCGCAGTTCTAGTGATTTCGATCTGACCATGAACAACAGTGACCCCAAGCGAACCACCAAGATAACGTTCAAGAGCGGGCGCCTCTTTCTTACTTAGCACGTCAAACAAGCTTTTAGATTTAACACCCACTCTCTCATTCCTATTACAATCCTCTAAAAATTTATAAAAAAAACTCGCCGACTGATACTGTTTTAAACTCCTAATATTTGCCCCTCAAATTGATGATTTTCGACTATTTCAAATGTAAATGCAGGATTGAGTGGTGAGCCATGGTACGTGCGAATGCCACCGATTGGCCACTTAAATTGCAGCTACAATTTAGCATGACCAATAAAAGCACAGGCGCTAAATTGTAGCTACAATTTATTAAATTGTGGGTACAATTTTGCTGAATTGCAGGTGCAATTTAATAAATTGTAGTTACAACCTATTTAAATTGTAGCTACAATTTAGCTAAATTGTAGTTACAATTTATTAAATTGTAAGTACAATTTAGTTAAATTGTAACTACAATTTATTAAATTGCAACTACAATTTAGCTAAATTGTAGTTACAATTTATTAAATTGGAAGTACAATTTAGCAAAATTGTAACTTCAATTTATTAAATTGCAACTACAATTTAGCTAAATTGTAGTTACAATTTATTAAATTGGAAGTACAATTTAGCAAAATTGTAACTTCAATTTATTAAATTGCAACTACAATTTAGCTAAATTGTAGTTACAATTTATTAAATTGGAAGTACAATTTAGCAAAATTGTAACTTCAATTTATTAAATTGCAACTACAATTTAGCTAAATTGTAGTTACAATTTATTAAATTGGAAGTACAATTTAGCAAAATTGTAACTTCAATTTATTAAATTGCAACTACAATTTAGCTAAATTGTAGTTACAATTTATTAAATTGTAAGCACAATTTAGCTAAATTGTAACTACAATTTATTAAATTGTAACTACAATTTAGCTAAATTGTAGGTACAATTTATTAAATTGTAGCTACAATTTAATAACTAAAAACGACGTGAAGCTAATAGGCTTCCGTAAGAAACAGATCGTTGATTCTTGTCTGCGGTGATTGTTTTTGAAGCATATGTTCCGACACCAAAAGGAAAAAAAAGTTTGAAAATTAAGCTAATTCATTATATTGTACAGACAGATTTTTGTATTCAAACAATTGTCCAGTTATGCTCAAAATAAAATAGCCAGGTGTTCCATAGAATCAATGGGATTACTTCCCCCCGTCGAGATTGTGGCACGGAACGATGTTTTGCATTGCTGGTTACTGTTTATTGATAGAATTGAAAGAAAAAAGATTCATTTCACCAAAAAACAGCAAAAACGATATTTATTTGAAAATTGCAAGATTGCAAATGTCAAACCTGTCATAATTTCAAATTAGGTGAACAAAAATTAAAAAGAAAGCTTGTAAATTTTGTATCACTGAGAAAACAATATTTACAGTTTATAAGACGATGCGACACTTTTGATGACATTCTTCCAACAGTCAAAATTCTATACTGTTATGGAAATTTACTGACGCTGAAGAGAGTGATAAATTTAACACATCACTATGGAACGGCAGGAGTTATTTGCCACCCGGGTGGTAAATAGCTATTTCTCATTATTTAAGCTCATTACCACCCGGATGGCAAATACCAATTTCTCATTATTTAAGCTATTTACCACCCGGGTGGCAAATAGCTATTTCTCATTATTTGAGCTATCGGCCACCCAGGTGGCAAATAATTATTCCTCATTATTTCAGCTATTTGCCACTCGGGTGGCAAATAGCGATTTCAGTAACAGGCGAGATTTAGTTTTGGGTTGCGTTAACACAACATTACGGAGCACAGTAATCTAGATTGGTCTTTAGAAAATGGGAAGGTGGGGCGATATGGAGGTAAATATCGACTTTTAGGAATATTGTAGAATTCGTCCTAGTATGGAACACTGAAGGTATCTGTTGGGGTTGCCATGTATACCAAAAGGGGATGGCAAATAATGATAAAAGTCAAATGGAGATGGCAAATAAAAATAATTCTGAAAGGGAGTGACAAATAACTATAATAATTAAAAAGGGTAGCCAATAATGATAACAACCAAAATGAAGTGTCAAATAAAGATTATAGACAAGAGGGGGTGGCAAATAAAGATCAATAATGAACAGTTGTGGCAAATACCATTAATAATCAAAAGGGGTGGTAAATAACAATAATAATCAAAAGTGGGTGGGAAATAATGATAATAACCAAAGGGGTGGCAAATAATGGTAACATTCAAAGGGGGTGGTAAATAAAGATATTGCTGAAAAGGGTGTGGCAAATAACTATAAAATCAAAAAAGGGGCCAAATAATGACAACAATAGGATCACATATAAAGATTATAGACAAAAAGGGGTGGCATAATAATGAAAAGGGGTTGGAAATACAGTTAATAATCAAAAGGGGGTGGTAAATAACAATAATAATCAAAAGTGGATGGGGAATAAGGATAACAATCAAATGGTTGGCAAATAAAGATAATACCGAAAAGGGGTGGCAAAAAACTATGGTAATCAAAAGGGGTAGCAATTTATTTACTTAGTTGTTGGTGTTTAAGGTCACATACTTCTGCACAACGGCTAATCATGACCAAGGGGTAGCAAATAATTATAATAATCAAATGGGGGTGGCAAATATGCATTATCGTCAGAAAAGGATGCAAATAAAGATAATAAATAATAAAAAGAGGTGGAAAATACTATTAACCCTTTACCTTAACATGAAAAGTAGACGACACTTGTAAACAAAACTCTTGAATAACTATTTTTTTTCATTTTTTGTCTCAAAAACATAGGTTATGACCCCTCATTGGAACGAGCTCGACGAGCTCGTTCCAAAGAGGAGTCATAACCTATGTTTTAGAGACAAAAAAATGAAAATATAATGAAAATTAATTGGCATTTTTTTTAGAATAACGCTGGCCGGTTTGGGCCGTTACGTTGGATAAAGGGTTAATAATCAAAAGAGGTGGCAAATAACAATAATAATCAACAAGAGCACTGCCAGACACGGCAAAATACGCCCGTTTAAGTCGAAAAGGGATGTAACTCACGTAAACATAATTGGACCGACCCCATATTCAAACGTGGTCAGTGCTATTAGCTGGTAAATAGACATACCGACTTTGGTTGAGATCAAATAATCCAAACTGGAGTCACTGGTCGGATACTAAAAATGTTAATAGACGGTCGAATTCTAAGTCGAAAAAGGGTTGTAACAGATTTAACTCTTAACCCGCTGAGTATTTTAAAAATATTTTTCATCGAATCTAGTTATGGCTGCTGTAAAGCAGCCATGACTAGATTTGATGAAAAATTCATCTAAATTTAATTCAAGAAATTGTTGGTGAAAAAATCCATTCAATTTACAAGGTGCAAATTGGATTAAAAATGCCCAAATTATACATATTTCAATGGCAAGAGAAATACTGTCCTGGGCAGGAATATCCGCCAGCAGCATTCAAGGAGTTAAAAATAAATGGACAGAACCCACAATCGAACTTGAACTGTATTCCTAACTGGGTAATACACACCGACTTTGGTTGAGATTAAATAATCCAAACAGGAGTTATCGGTCGGAAACCAAACATGTTAATAGAAGGTAGGATATTCTAAGTAGAAAAAGGGTCATAACTCATGTAAAAATAATTGGACGGAAGGCATATTCGAACTTGTCCTGTTTTACTAGCTGGGGAATACACAAACCAAATCAAATAATCCAAACTTGAGTTATCGGTCGGAAACCAATTGTTTAAAGACAGACAGACAGACAGACAGACAGAAAGACCATTTACATAATACAACCGTTTTTACAAACAGGCGTATAAAAATGGGTGGAGAATAATGATAGTAAACAAAGAGGGTGGTAAATAATTATAACAATCAAAGGGGTGACAAATGAAGACAATAATGAAAGGGACTGACAAAAAAATTATAATAATCAAAGGGCAGCAAATAATGATAAAAACAGTCAACAGGAGGTGGCAAATAAAGATTATATTCAAAGGGGATGACAAATAACTATGATAAACAAAAGGGGTAACAAATAATGATAATAATTAAACGGAGGTGGCAAATAAAAGTTATAGCCAATGGAGGTGGCAAATAAAGACAATAATGAAAAGGGGTGGCAAATACCATTAATAATCAAAAGAGGATGGTGAAGAATAATAGTAGTCAATAGTGGGTGGGCAATAATGATAACAATCAAAAAGGGAGGCAAATAAAGATAATACTGAAAAGGGGTGGTAAATAATGAAATAATCAAATAGGGGCAACAAATAATTATAAGGATCAAAAGGAGTGTCAAATAACAAAAATAATCAAAAGTGGGTGGCAAATAATGAAAATAATCAGAAGGGATGGCATATAATGAAAATAGTAGGCGATGGCAAATAATGAAAATAATCAAATGTGGTGGCAAATAACAAAAAAATCACCAACAGGGGATGACCATTAATGAAAATAATCAAAAGGGGTGGCAAATAATGAAAATAATCAATAAGGGTGACAAATAATAATAGTGATCAAAAGAGGTGTGTAGTAACAATACTATTCAAAAGGGGTGGCAATAAATGAGAATAAGCAAAACTGGGTGGCACATAATGAAAATAATCAAAAGGGGAAACAAATATTTATAGCGATCAAAAGGGGTATCAAAATAATTATAATAACCAAAGGGTGGTGGCAAATAATGCTAGTAACAAATTGGGGTTACAAATAATGATAGTGATTAAAAGGGGTGTAAAATAATTATAATAGTCAAAGGGGGTGGTAAAAAATGAAATTAATCGAAAGGGGTGGCAAATAGCAAAAATCAAAGGGGCAAATAATCAAAATGATAGTGATCAAAAGGATGTCAAGTAACAAATAATCAAAAGGGGCAAATCCCTATAGTAATGAAAAGGGTGTAACAAATGAAGATGATACTCAAAAATTGTATACAAATAATGATAGTGATCAAATGGGATGAGAAATAACAATAGCAAACCAGAGGCTCAAGTGAGCCTGAAATGTTCACCTGGCTCAAATTGTCAAAAGAGATGAGTGTATCAGTAAGTGAACAGAAACAAGAGCAATTTTTTGATTTGCTACGACGCAACCAAAGGCAACTTGACCATTCATTTCTGTTGGTCCTAGGAAAAGGAAAGGCCCCTAGCAAGCTCTGTTCAGTGAAGTATTAAAAAACAATAACCGAACAAAATTTTGTTTTGTTTTCAACTACTGTGGTTCCTTCTAGCCCCCCCCCCCCCAAAAAAAAAAAGAAAAAAAAAAGAAAAAACAAGCGACTCGATTTGCACAAACTAGAATTTGACACCCCTAGAGATGTTACATACCAAATATGAAAGGATGGATTCTCAGTGGTGGACCTGAAGAAGAATACTTTTCAAGAAATTTTCTCATATTTGACGAAGTTAAACTTTGGGCTTCAATAAAAAGCCCAAATATTAACCCAGGGACCTGATTTGAACAACCTTCAATCTAACCATCCCAGGGGTGTTGTACACCGAATATCAAAAGAATCTGACTGCTGGATTTGGAGAAGACGATTTTTAAAGAATATTCCTCATATTGAACAAAGTTACAATTTGGGCTCCCATAAGGAGCCCAAATATGAACCCAGGGACTTGGCTTGAACAAACCTGAATCTCCCTTCCCCAAGGATGCTGTATACCAAATATCAAAAGATTCTGACTGTTGGATCTGGAGAAGAAGATGTTTAAAGAATATCCCTCATATTGCACTAATTTGAACATTTTGGCTCCTGTAGAGTCCCAAATATGGACCCAGGGGTAACATTTAAAAACCGTGTGACTCAATCATCCATAGATGTTATATGTGAAATATGAAAGCTTTTGGAGCAGTGGTTGGGGAGAAAAAGATTATTTTATATTTTTCCCATTACCTTCAGTGTTAAATAATGCTGACTCATCATTTTTTCAAAGTCCCGAAACTGTACCTTAGGACAAAACCGATAGCGATTTTTTTTCACCATTCCTTTCTATTGGTCCTACGGAAGCTTCACACCAAAATAAGAAGTTTCAGTGCCGTGCAGTTTTGGAGATATGGACGTTTGAATTTTTTTCTATTTTTAGCTCCTGATGTTCCCACGGGGCAGCGGGACATTTTTTTTACATGAATCAAGTACTTAGGACCCAATAATATCTCATAGCAAATTTGGTTCAAATCGGCTTCTCGGTTCGGAAAATAGAAATTTTGGGTGAGGCACAAAATAGGGATCTCCCGTAGCGAGCCCAAATATTGATCGAGACAATTTCTTTGAACAAACTTGAATCTTGTGTACCAAAGAAGCTTACATACCAAATATCACAGCATTCTGACTAGTGGTTCATAAGAAGAAGATTTCAGGAAAAATTGATGCTTTTGGGGCATCATTTCCACCCCAGTGGGGGCACCGAGTTCATTTTAACAAACTGGAAAGAGGATACCTCCAATATATTGTATGTCAAATTTGTTTAGGTTTGGGCTAGCGATTTTGAAGGAGAAGACCGAGTTGCGAATGTTAACGGACGACGGACGACGGACGACGGACGCCAAGTGATGGCAAAAGCTCACACTGACTTTCAGTCAGGTAAGCTAACAAACAGGGTGGCAAAGAACGACCGTAACCAAAAGGGGGAAACTATAATGATAGTGATCAGAAGGTGTTTCAGATAACAATAATAATCAAAAGAAGGTGGCAAATAACGATAGCAGTAGTATGTCAGGGGTTTTTCAATTTTCATCTCTGGATTGGGGAGGGAATGGTGGAGGCGGAAGTGACGTCATGTCGCGTGACCTAGTGGCGCCATGTTTGGTTATCATGTAACCCTCGTTAGCAGCCTTGTTCTGACGTAAAGACCATAATGATATGTGGTGTCAGTGCGCTTGAGCAACGCATGTTGTTAGGAACATATGTGTTTCTGTCATCAATTTTGTATATTGGAGGCTGCCATCTTGGTTTCTGTGGTAGCACGTGGTTGCTATATAACCCAAACTCTTCTTACAGGAAAGGGGTTTGTTTGGAGGGCATTATTTGCTACCTATTTTGATTATCCTGATTATTTTCCACTCCTTTTCCAGTATTATCTCTATTTGCCACCCCTTTTAATAGTTATCATTATTTGCTACTCCCTATGATTACTTTCATTATTTCCCACCCAGTTTTGATTATTCTTGTTATTTACTACTTATTTTTGCTTATTAACAGTATTGCCACCCTTTCCATTATTATTTCCATTTGCCATCCCCGTTTGACTATAATCTTTATTTGCCAATCATTTTGATTGTTATCATAATTTGCCACCCCTTTTGATCATTATAGTTATTTGCTACACCCTTTTCAGTATTGTCTTTATTTGTCTCCCCTTTTGATTGTTATCATAATTTGCCACCCCTCTGGTTAATATCATTATTCCCCGCCCACTTTTGATCACTATTGTTATTTGACACTCATTTTTGATTATTAACAGTATTTGCCACCCTTTTCATTATTATCTTTATTTTTCTTCCCCTTTTGACTATAGTCTTTATTTGCTATCCCATTTTGGAATTACTATTTACCACCCTTTTCGATTATTATAGTTATTTGCCACCCCTTTTCAGTATTATATTTATTTGCCACATCTTTTAGATTGTTTTCATTATTTGCCACCCCCTTCGATTATTATCATTATTCCCCATCCACCTTTGATTACTATTGGTATTTGTCACACCCTTTTGATTATTAACGGTATTTGCCACCCCTTTTCATTATTATCTTTATTTGCCATCTCTTTTGACTATATTCTTCATTTGCTACCCCATGTTTATTGTTATCATTATTTACCACTCCTTTGATTGTCATAGTTACTTGCCACCGCCTTTTGATTGCCATAGTTATTTGCCACGCCCTTTTCAGTAATATATTTATTTGCACCCCCTTTTGATTTTCATAATTATACCCCACCCTCGTTTGATTATTATCAATACTACCCACCCACCTTTGGTCATTAAGAGTATTTACCACCCCTTTTCTTTGCTATCTTTACTTGCCAACCCCTTTTCGCTATAATGTTTATTTGCAACCTCCTTTTGAACCTTATCATTATTTGTTAGCCCTTTTGATTATCATACTTATTTGCCACCGCTTTTCACTATTATCTTTATTTGCCATCGTTTTTGATTGTTATCATTATTTTCCACCATGTTTGATTGCTATTTTTATTCCCCCCCCACTTTTGATTATTAACGTTATTTGCCATCCCTTTTTTATTATTGGCAATATTTGCCATCCCTTTTCATTATTATCTTTATTTGCCATCCCCTTCCCTTTTGACTGAAATCTTTATCTGCCACCTCCTGTTGATTGTTATCATTATTTGGCACCCCTTTGGATTATTATAGTTATTTGCCACCTCTTTTCATTATTATCTTTACTTGCCACCCCCATTTCATTGTTATCATTATTTGCCACCCCCTTTGATTATTATCATTCATTATTCCCAGCCACTTTTTATTATTATTGTTATTTGACACCTACTTTTGATTATTAATTGTATTTGCCACCCCTTTTCATTATCTTTATTTGCCATCCCCTTTTTACTATAACCTTTATTTGCCACCTCCTTTTGATTGTTTTCATTATTTGCTGTCCTTTTGATTATTATTATTATTATTATTTTGATTATTATTATTATTTGCCACCTTTTTTCAGGATTATCTTTATTTACCACCCCTTTTGATTGTTATCATTATTTATTTGCCACCCATTTGATTATTATCATCATTATTTTCACCCACTTTTGACTAATATTGTTATTTGCCACCTCGTTTTGATTATTTATGGTATTTGCCACCCTTTTATCTTTAATTGCCATCCCCTTTTGACTTTAATCTTCATTTTCTACCCCTTTCATTGTTATCATTACTTTGCACCCCTTTTGATTATCACATTTATTTACCACCCCGTTTCAGTAGAATCTTTAATTGCCATCCACATTTGATTGTCATTATTTTGCCCACCCCATTTGATTATTATCATTATTCCCCATCCACTTTTAATTATTATTTTTATTTGCCACCCCCTTATGATTATAAACTGTATTTGCCACCCCTTTTCTTTATTATCTATACTTGCCATCCCCTTTTGGCTATAATCTTTATTTGCCACCTCCTTTTGATTGTTATCATTATTTGCTACCCCTATTGATTACCAAAGTTATTTGTCACCCCTTTTGAGTATTATCTTTAGTTACCACCCCCTTTCGATTGTTATTATTCCCCCCCCCCCTGTGATTATTATTATTATTATTCCCTACCTGCTATTGATTATTAACGATATTTGCCACCCCGTTCCATTTTTATCTTTATTTGCCTTTGAACTAAACTCTTTATTTGTCACCTCCTTTTGATTGTTATATTTATTTTGCACCCCTTTGGATTATTATAGTTATTTGCCACCCCTTTTTCATTATTGTCTTTATTTGCCACCCCATTTGATTATTATCATTATTCCCTGCATACTTTTGATTATTATTGTTATTTGCTACACCTTTGAATTATTGATGTTATCTGCAACAACTTTTCATTATCATCTTTATTTGCCCTCTCCTTTAGACTATAATCGTTATTTGCCACCCCTTTTGGTTGCTATCATTATTTGCTACCCTTTTTGTTTATTATAGTTATTTGCCACCCCCTTTCAGTACTATTTGCATTTGCCATCCCCTTTTGACCTTTGACATTTTTTGCCATTCTCTTGTGGTATTCGTGGTAACCCAAATAGATATCTTCAGTGCTCTGCACTAGGGCGAATTCAACAATATTCCTTAAAATTGCTATTTACCACCATATCGCCCCACTTCCATTCCTCACATTTTTAAAGAACAAACTAGATGAATGTGCAACGTAATGTTGTGTTAAAGAAACCCGAAACTAAATCTCGCCCGTTACTGAAATCGCTATTTGCCACCTGGGTGGCAAATAGCTAAAATAATGAGGAATAGTTATTTGCTACCCGGGTGGCAAATCGACACTTCCCTATGGAACGACGTAACTACCTTGTTTGGAACTCTTTCTTTTTATGCTTTGTAATCGTCAGTTTTTTATTTCATCCGTCGTAAGATGGTTTGCTTCTTTCATTAGATGATTTGCATTCGTCATTATATGGTTTGCATTCGTCATTATATGGTTTGGTTCTTTCATTATATGATTTACATTCGTCGTTATATGGTTTGCTTCTCTCACGAAATGGTTAACATTCGTCATTATATGGTTTGCTTTTGTCATTACATGTTTTGCATTCGTCATTATATGGGTTGGTTCTTTCATGATATCTTTTGTATTCGTCATTATATGGTTTGTATTCATCATTAGACGGTTTGTTCTTTCATTATATGATTTGCATTTGTCATTGTATGATTTCGTTCTTTCACTATATAGTTTGCATTATATGGTTTGTTTCTTTCATTATATGAATTGCATTCGTCATTGTAGGGTTTGTTTCTGTCATTATGGTTTTATTCGTCATTATATGGTTTGGTCCTTTCATTATATAATTTGCATTCGTCATTATTTGGTTTGAATTCGTCATTAGATGGTTAGGTTCTTATATGATTTGCATTCGTAATTATATTATTGGCTTCTGTCTTTATATGGTTTGGTTCTTTCAATATGTCATTTGCATGCGACATTATATAGTTTGGTTCTTTCGTTATATGGGTTGGTTCTTCCATTATATGATTTACATTCATCATTATATGGTTTGCATTTCCTATTATATGGTTTAGTTTTTCCATTATATGGTTTACATTCATCATTATATGGTTGCATTCGTCATTATATGGTTTGGTTCTTTCATTATATAATTTGTATTCTTCATCATATAGTTTGCATTTGTCATTATGCGGTCTGGTTCTTTCCCTATTGCATTCCCCGTTATATGGTTTGGTTCGTTCATTATATAGTTTTACATTCGTAATTATATGGTTTGCTTCTGTCAGTATATGGTTTGCATTCGTCATTTGTGTGATTTGGTTCTTTCACTATATGATTTGCATTTGTCATTATATGGTGATATTCTTTCATAATATACTTTTCATTTGGCATTATATGGTTTGCATTCATCATTATATGGTTTGGTTCTTTCATTATAACCCATATAATAACGAATGCAACCGATATAATGGTGGATGCAAAGCATACAAAAGGTGAATGTAAAAAACAGAACGATTAATGCAAAATATAAATAGACAGAACGCGAGGTGTTTTACATAACGAGTTGGAATGGCGTAGTCATATTTCGCGAGAGCCGTTCAAACACACATCGCGTTTTGTGTTTATACACATCCCACGCATTAAAGTTCCGTTAAATAAACAAATTTTTCATTCCAATGTTTAAACCCAAAGGTGAAGAGTCCATTATGTTTGTTTGAAGCGGTCCTGATCAAAAGGATCGATAAAAAATCAAAACAACCTTTTAGGAACCAGGCTAAATTACATTCGTTATATTTTCTATTGGGCGTGTTTCTTGAAATTTGTATCGCTGTTTCTCTTCGGCTGGTGTCCATTCACCGTTTGGTGGTAATTACTGTCAGTAAAAATATAAATACAAATTTGGGCAGATTTGCAAAACAGCTGAGAGAAACTCTTTTAAAAGATGTTCGAAGCATGTCAGGATACCCGGAGATTTATCGAAATAAAGTTGACTAATTTAGATATAACGGGATCCGCAGACGAGACGGCCACGTGACTGGGTTAATGTTTTGGTTGGAAAATGATTGTTTTTCAATATTATCTCATTTTTGATTAACTAATTTTTTTGTCGAGCGACTTTATTTTGCTTTGGACGTTTTCATTTTCACCTCCGCGACAGACGATCGATAAATGTTTAACAAAATTTGGAAACTTTTCAAAGCGTAACTAATGACTCAACAGGAAAGGAACTAGTCTACTATAAACGGTGCTTGGAAAAAAGTTTCGGCTTGAATATCACCAGTTGAATACAGAAACATTTATGTCATAGTGGCGATTGTGTTAAATACAAGGGTTTAAAATTTAATGGGTGTGTAATAAAAGACAATTGTAAACCATATGACAAATGCAAACCTTAAAAAGAAATAATATCATATGACAGATGCGGTGTTCGCTGAAACTGATTACCGTACACGTTTTGTATTCGTCATTACGGAAGTCTGTTTGGAGGTGCATACCATGATTTCGACTTTTTATCGAAAAGTTTTGAGAAAGAATCTAGGAATTTTGACTTTTTGATCTCGAAATGTCGGAGGTGGGTGTTGGGGCGTATACGTGTACGCCTTATCAGCTATGAGGGTGTTGTTTGCTGTTTATACATACAACGATGCTTCACGGAAGCGCCGCTAATAGGTTTGTTCGGGATAGTGACAACCTGCCCCCAAATAATTTTTCCAGTCGGGAGATTTTCGTCGGGTTTGAAATCTGGGATATTAATTCTCGGTTATTAGTAATCATGTACTTTCATAAAAGACTTTATCTGATAACCATAGAGTATAACAACCGTTGTATATACCTGAAGTATATACAACGGGTGTTGTATATAATTATAATTTATGCGAACGACCTCTGACCTCTTTCAATTCCATTTTCATTCATTCATTCATGAAACATCGTTATATCACAGGGCAGGTTTTAATTGTACGCTTATTGCACTTTGTCAAAATCCTCTGATGGTGTCATTTCTTATTTATTTTGCTTCAATAAAGGCAACCTAAAATTTTGCTTCAAAACATTGTAGAAATTACTTGAATGTTAATAGTAATTAGTATGCGGCGACTGCGAACTATTTATAGTCACGGCCTCGATCAAAAGTACTCGCGGAACTGCGCTAATTAAAAGTTCGTCTGCTCTACCTGAAAAAAAAACACTTCATAAAAATTGTAAACAAACGCAAAATTATTTGTTATATTGGGACTACAGCATAAAACACGGAAGAAAACTGGAACTATGTCAAAAAAAGAATAACTCTACTGAAACACCGTTTTGTTACTGTTAATAAAATAGTTGAAATTTATTTTGTTCCAGCGCAGTTACATGATGCAAGAAGTGCAATCGCACTTTACAATCGCCGTCATCGATTTTGTAATGTAAGGGACTCAACTCTATGCGTCTTGTCCTATTTCTTTTGTCTCGTAGACTGGTTTTCTTTGGAGGCCCGTGGGAAGCATATATAAGTCGGGTAGACTCACGAGACGGGTGTCTGTTTGTTATCAGATAAAAACAATAAACATATAGTGTGTTTTTATATCTGTGTTATACAACTCGTTGAAATATGGTTTATTTTTTCTCGGCGAAGCCTCGAAAAAATAAACCATATTTCAACTCGTTGTATAACACAGATATAAAAACACACTATATGTTTATAGTCTATATATTTGATACTTGGGTTTGGAGTCGGTTATAAAAAATGATGTCTGAAGTACCCGATTCGGAATTTTGGGAGAATATATATTCAGGGGCGTAGGAGCATTTCAAGCTTTGGGGGGTGGTGGTGGGGGAGGGGGGGGGTAGGCATAGAAGGACATACACGCATCGATATATATCAGTGGTAGCTCCTGTGTCTTAGTGAGTAGTAGGAATACAAAACATAAAGGATATCTAGTGTTTTTGAGTGGATATCGAAAATTATCTCATGAGTGACCGAGACAAATGTTTATTTTTCGTGAGCACTTCACTCAAAAACTCTACATTTTCTTTTTATTATACGCTTTGTATAAGAATCTGATCATTCCTATCGATAATTCCTCTCGTTTCAACCTTGAATTGATGCATGAAAGTAAACAGCGCATTGATACGCGGAAATGATTTGCTCGATACTCGGAACAAGTAACGACTTGCTATCTGAGTCAGTTGGCGGGTTTCGTGCATCAATTCAAGGTGAATACGTGGTGAATTATTGCTGGATATGATCGGTATCCACTCAAAAACTCTAGATTTTCTTTTCATTATACGTTTTTAGAACAAATTGCTCATTTCCAGAGATAACTTGTCTCGTATTCACCTTGAAGTGCTGCTTTGAAAGCCGCCATTTTAATGATACCGTGAAAGTGAAAATTTCTGTATCTTCACAATGGGGGATACGATTTCTATCTTTCCGCAATTTTTTTTCGATAATCTATCGTTTAGCGTATTATAAATAAAGCTATCTTTGGGCCTAATGCACTTCTACGCTTAGGAAAATACACGTTTTTGTCTCTATATTTAATAAAATATATTCTCAAAACTTTTTGAAAAACTTATGTCAGTTAGGCTTGTAAAATACCTAGATCACTTCAGCATCTTACATCCAAATCAATATGGTTTAAGGAAAAATCATAGTACGGTGCATCCTGTCATGCAGCTGCTGAAAACTATATCAGATGCAAATAATAAAAGAGGTAAGGACAGTACATTGGCACTATTTTTGGACTTTTCGAAAGCATTTGATACCATAGTCCATGACATTTTAATAAATAAATTATATAGATACGGTATTAGAGGATTGGGCAATGACTGGTTTAAAAGCTATCTATCTGGTAGATCACAGTACGTTGCATATGGCGAGCATATATCTGACAGAGTAAAAATAACGCATGGTGTTCCGCAAGGCTCGGTACTCGGTCCAACACTATTCTTAATATATGTCAACGACATTTATCGCGCTACGTCCCTGAATCTCCTATCTTTTGCTGACGACACTTCGGGACATTCTTCGGGCCCTGATCCAAATCAATTAACCGCACTTATAAACACAGAGCTTGGAAAAATATTTGAATGGTGTTGTGCGAATCAACTTGCGTTAAATGCTACTAAAACTAAATACATTTTAATCAACCCCTCCGGCAAAAGAACAACAATTCATTACGACATTCTAATAAACGGCCAAATTATAAGCAAAGTAGGTACTAATGATACAGAGAAATCTCTTAAATTCTTAGGGATACATATTGATGATAGTCTATCGTATAAGCACCATATATCTCAACTTTCTTCCAAGATTGCTCGGGCGAATTTCGCACTAAATAAAGTGAAAACTACACTTCCCAGAGAAGCGATGAAAACACTTTATTATGCCCTGATACACACACATTTAATGTATGGGATAAATGTTTGGGGCAATGCTAGAACAATTAAAAAGATACTGCTTCTTCAAAAACGCTCCATCCGCATAATAAACAACACGCGATACAGAGCACACACTGATCCTCTCTTCCGAGAAAATAAGATTCTTAAAGTAAACGACCTCTTTAAACTCCACGCGTGCCTGTTTGTATTTGATTGGTATCATGATAACTTGCCGGTATCCTTCAGACACTACTTCCACCCTGTAGTCAATACTACGGGCAGAGCTAGTAGAAGGAGAGATCGTCTCCAAATTGGCAGAACAAGAACAAGGGCTCTTGAGAACTTTCCAACACATATATACCCTAAACTATGGAATGACTTAGAACTCGATTTACGTAACAGCAGCAATAGAAACATTTTCAAAAAACAATTAACCGTAAAATTATTGTCCCAATACTCCGATAACATCGACTGTAATAATCCATACTGTAACGAATGCTCTATTTAGAACAGGCAGAATATTTTCAGATAATTATGTGGCTATGAATTTTCAAGATTATACTAACTTAGCGCTTTCCAAGAACAGTACCGGCGGACTGGGTTGCTGAATGACTACAGTGAAATCTTGTAGTTGTTTTTGTCGGTATCCTTCAGATACAGCTCCCACCCTGTAGTCAACTATACCGATAAATCTAGTGGTAAACACCGCGGGTAGGGTCTTACTTAGCTGAGGACTCCCAACGTTTTGCATCATTCAGTGGGGAGCTCTCTGTGGGAGCCTCGCACGGAATGACGTCGTGATTTGTGGCTGTCAGTGGGGGAGAAGTATGACAGGAATTGTGTCGTGGTTATCCAGTGACCCATCTCCGCTGGTGCTGTAAATGTCTGGACATATTCTCGTCTCTTGGCAGGCAGACAAGCTAGCTGCACCAAGCCACCAGCATCCAAGTACAAATGAACTGTTGTCTGGTAGTCCGATTCCAATGCTGCACAGTATAATCCCTGGGAGACGACAGGTAGACAGCCAATCTGGCTATGTCGTCTCCCTGAGGTATACATGCATAGTTAATCTCTTGTTTGTATTGTATGAATGCACATATCTATATTGCTGTATACCGCTAAATAAAATTCATTCATTCATTCATTCATAAAACGGCCCGGTGGGGAAATTTACTAGATATGGAACTAAAATGTGTACCTTTCTTGACCCCAAAGACCGTAGAAGAAATAAGTCATATACGAGCAAGAGACAAATACAAGCTTCAGTCAGGAGACTACAGTTTGCCACATGGTAGGAATACAATACACAAAGCTATGTTTGGGACTCCCATATCTCTATACTTAGCAAAATCCACCTTTTGGGATATATATTTAACAATAATCCCATCGAACGAAACCATTTTTCGGTCCGATAGAGGTATTTGTTAAATATAGAGTGAATAGTGTACATTGTACATTTTTCATGACTGTGAAGACCGTAGACTTTATATGGCGTCATATCCTTGGAGTAGGGAGCCGCTGCACGCTGCACCACTTTCCTCTTAATTCCCAACAAGATTGCAATGGCGGGTTGGTAAAAATAATGTTGGTCCAAAATCCCTCCCTCCCTCCCTCCCTCCCTCCCTCCCTCCCTCCCTCCCTCCCTCCCTCCCCCCCCCCCTCTCTCTCTCTCTCTCTCTCTCTCTCTCTCTCTCTCTCTCTCTATAGGAATGGTTGCGGCGTGGGGAACGTACCCTTGTTCCCCCGGCCCCTACGCCCCTGTACGACGTATTGGGAAACAGATTAGATTCAATGACGCATTTGGCTAATTACTGATAAGTCAGGATAAAATCTCAGGCCACCAGTTCAATTCTGTTAAGAGTTCAACGCTGTTATAGGCTACTTATTTACTAATTTTTCGTGTAGTTTACCTGCAGACTACCGTTGATTTAATGCGATGTACCTTTATTCGTAAAGATATACAGATATTCTTTCGTATTTCAATCAATAAGTATTTAATTCATCTTGAACACAACACGATAAAAACACAACTAGTTAGAGGAACTCCGTAGCGTAATCACAAAGCAAAAAACGCGTTGAGATTTCATTAATACATTCGCAAGTATTTAGTTTAGAAACATGTCTGTCTTGTAATGTCATTATAAATTCGACCAAATCAATTCTCCATTGAAAAACATTTCTTGCGTTAATTCAAAGAAAATGAATGTTTATGGTACTTTTAGATTCAAATGTCTGAAACATTTCAGTAGGTCGGAAAAACCGTAGGATTATGTAATCCTTTACCCAGCGTAACGGCCAAAACCGGCCAACGCTATTCGCAAAAATCACAATTCAATTTTCCTTATTATTTCATTTATTATCTCAAAAACATAGCTTATGAGCCCTCGTGGGAACTAGCTCGTTGAGCTCGTTCCAATGAGGGGTCATAAGCTATGTTTTTATGGAAAAAAATGAAAAAATATAGGTATTCAAGAATTTTGTTTGCAGGTGTCATCTTCTTTGCATGTTAAGTAAAGGGTTAAAGGCGATACTGGTTCCAAGGCATAACAGCGCCGAATTCCTCACAGAATTTGAGTTTTCGAATGAGAGCTTGATGTCAGGGGTACATAATGAACTGAGAAATTTAAAAAAACATCTGCAGCAACTTTTAAGTGTATACTGCATTTATAAAAAAGCAAATATCGGCCATTTTTAAATGAATTATACAAATGTGGGGATGTAGCTTTGTGTTGAATCCACCCATTTATAGCTTGGAAATGTGTCCTAATACTGCATCCCCATTGTCAGGGAACGGCCTCGCCTCACTAAAAGTGTATTTTGATATTGATTTATTCACCAGTATACTACAAATTACAATAAGAAAAACATCAACATATATTTACAGTATTCATATAACAATGACAAACTATTATGTAGAGGATACACATGTATCCTGGCAGGGGAAAGCATAGCCAGACTGGCCGTCTTCCCGCATTCCCCTATTAAAGAGAAAGAAAGATAAGGAAAAGTTAAAAAGGAAAGATTAAAGGAGAAGAGAAAGAACATACTCGTGCAACATTGAGGCGTCTTGTAATTAGCTCTGGTAGGGAGTATATGTTTGATACATCCACTAAGACATATGCACATCGGTCAGATGATGGCTGGAGCCTCCAACGGCCTGGCTCTCTTGAAGAGGTCTCAACCATTCAGAAGTATTACTATGGGGAATTGAGGGATTTGTTCTATACCCTTGGGTATTTATTTACTGGTGTTTAATGTCACATGTTTCTGCACAATGGCTAATCGTGACCACACAATGGAGATAAACTCGGGCTCGAAAACCCGTTTCTACCCAAGCTCCCCATTTTAGAGGACTTCCACCCCAAAGCATTGATGACTGAATCCCTTTTTACGAGTAAGAGAGATCTTGTTCACCCCAGTAAACAAGCACTGCTTCGCTTCCCGGGTGATATCCTTAGGTCATTGCGTCCCTACAAATAACGACAGAGACCAAATCAAAAGGCCAACAGGGCGAGAATACCAGACCTTTAGATGACACAGTCAGGACAATACGGATTAGAACATGAAATGTCGTCTAAATAAGATGAAATAAGTTTGGTAGTTAATCTTTTCTTAAAGTCTATCCTGTTAGGTGATCCTCGAATATCATTTCCTAGTTCATTCCACAATTTTGGAAATGCAAATACGGGAAAGTTATCTAGAGTTTTAATTCTTGTTCTATGTCGGTGAACGAGACCAGCCTGGCGCGTATTCATAATAGATTCATTGTTCGCTGTAGAAAAGAAATTAGCAAAAGATGATGGAAGATTTCCATTGTACCAGTCGAACATAAACAAAGAAGCGTGTAGTTTGTGTAAATCTGTTATCTTCAGTATTTTATCTTTGATAAATAAGGGGTCGGTGTGAGAATTATACTTCTTATTATTTATTATTCTTAATGATCGTTTCTGTAATTTATATAGACGACTACACGCCTTTGATGCTCCCCATATGGGAATTCCATAAATGAAGTGACTTTGTACAAGCGAAAAATATAAGGTTTTCATAACTTTGTGTGGGAGAACTTTGTAAGCATATGTAAGCAGGAGATGGTGCGACCATGCCAGTAACGATTGTACCGTGGCCTTGGGGCTCGAGTTTTAATATTGGTTAAATAAAATCAAACCTCTCCAGTCACGTCTTCTGTTTTAAACAGTGTATGGTTATGCTTTTGCATTATAGTGTGAACATCTGGTGGGGGTTCTCTCAGTATCGCAAGGGCGGTGGCGTTGTCACCTGCATCAATTTGTTGCTGTGCTCTGTTGGCTCTGTCCATAAACCAACTGGTGAAAAGCCGTATCTCCTCGTCTGTATGATCTTCGGAAGTCATCTTTTGGAGTTGCAACATATCTGAAAATGTACAAGTTCAAAGCTAATTTTGTTGTTACAAGAGAGTGTAGGAAAGTAAGAAACAAGAAAGAACGAAATAGGAAATAAAGATATAGAATAAGTAACAGGAAAAGATGCAACGGACAGAAAGAAACATCACATTTTCTGTTTAGAATCTTAATGAGACCTACATAAAAATTCCTCGAGGAAAAAAGCCTTATTTTTATATTTTTATGTTCTATTTAATTTATTTTATTTTATTATCCAAAAATATAAATGATATCTGATGACGAAAAGTATTCATACATACAGAGAAACATGCAAATTTATGGAAATAAATTTTTGGATTGAATTCCATATATGCTTATTTATTTCCATACATTTGCATGAAAGAAACATTTTTGGGATTTGCAAAAAATTATTTCCGTAAATTTGTACGAAAATGGCCGTGAGGAAATAATTTATGGAAATATTTTTTTGGATTTGAACGCCCAAAACATTTATATTAATATTTTAACTGAAAAATCACACTCATGCTGTTGTTGTTATTGATCTGTTTCTTTATTTTTTTTTTTCAATTTTGTCCTGTCACCTTTTTATGTAAAATAGTTTCTTTTCTTTTCGTTTCTTTTTCCTGTTTCTTTCTTTCCGTTTATAATGATAGGGTACCATCCACATTCAAAATCAGAATTCAAAGACTATCAAGGACCTTTTGGAACAAGTTCCCGAGCGACCAGTCAAATTCTTAAACGAATCTGACGCTCAAGGACCTTTTGGAACAAGTTCCCGAGCGACCAGTCAAATTCTTAAACGAATCTGACGCTAGACAGTAGTATGTCATGTTCCCCTACAGGGGCAGGTTGGAGGATCTCATCGGGGGATCTCATGTGACGTCATAGTCACGTGACGTAGTGGCGCCATGTTGTGTTGTCATGGTAACCCGCGTGAGGGGCCATGTTGTGACGTCATCTCCATAGTGATACGTGGTGTTAGTGCGTATGCGCAGCGCGTGTTGTTAGGGTGATACGTGTTTCCGTCGTCCATTTTGTATATTGGAGGCCGCCATCTTGGTTTCTATGGTAGCACGTGATTGCTATGTTACCCAATTGTTCTGCAATAAGACGGGGTATGTTTTGAGGGTATGTTCCTTTGTAGAAGAGTAAATCTAATTACCACAAACAACCCGACAATCCATCCAAATCACCAAAATCCACCCGAACTTTTACTATTTCGAATTCTTCCAGAATTCTCTGCTTCTATCTATATATGTAATAGTTTTCCTCTACCTAGACATGTTCCTTTGTTCCAGAGTATACTCCAGTAGCGTAGAAGAGCCTATTAGTTGGAACAGTTTACCTTATTATTACTATATTTAGCAATTTCTGGTCTATTCTTGTTAGTTCTGACCCTATTCCAAGTACTCTTGTTGTTTCATTTATCTAGATAATAACTAACCAATCAGACTGCTTGATTTCCCATAACCTGTATACAGAGTTATCTCCCCTGTGTATAATAAAAGCCTATATCCAATGGCCATATCCCATGGAATCCCTTTTTTGAAAACACCTGCGGCTATGGAATCCCTTTTTGTCATATGTGCTTATGTGAAAAAGCACAATGTGACACAATGTGCCCTAGCACAAAGGCACATGCTTTATGTGCCGATATGTGCTTATGTGAAAAGGCACAATGTGACACAATGTGCCCTAGCACATAGGCACATACGGGTATTTGAGGATACCTATGTCCTGGTATTGTATTATTCGAGGATATCTACTGGAGAATCCCTTTTTTGTCATATGTGCTTATGTGAAAAAGCACAATGTGACACAATGTGCCCTAGCACAAAGGCACATGCTTTATGTGCTTATATGTGCTTATGTGAAAAGGCTCAATATGACACAATGTGTCCTAGCACATAGTCACATACGGGTATTTTAGGATACCTGGTATTATATTATTTAAGGATACTAGTTGGACTTTACATCCGGGTACTTCATGCTACATCCGGGTACTTCCGTTGGGAAAGGTATAAAAGGGGTGTTGGTACGCAAATAAATTCATTTGTGTCCTGACCGTCGTCGAGTGAAGACATGTTACCAGTTCGATGCAGATACTGTTCCAAGTTATTTTCAAGATCGGATAATGCTCGAAGACACGAAAAGGACCATCGTCGGCTCCACTGCAGATATTGTACTAAGTTGTTCGCACAGCCATACAATAGGAAGAGACATGAAGAACATAACTGTACAAGAAGAAGAGAAGAGAAGAGGAGAGAGATACTGGACTGACTGACCAGAATAAAGCACTTTTAGAATTTTTACGGGATGCTGACAAGGAGGAAATCGATGCCGTTCTACGTGCTGCTGATGAAGATTTGATTACCTGTTTATGCAAATGTGCTACCAACATTCTCGAAGATAAGATACCACTGAATTTAGCTGAATTTGATGACCTGCGAAAATACGAACATGTATTGAAGCTGCTAACAGATGACGAAAGAGTTGCTTTCTCTCAGCGCTTATCAACCCAGTCCTAGCTCTGAAAAAAGTATAAAAGGAGTGTTGGAGTGAAAATAAATTCATTTGTTCTACGACCACGAAAGAGTACAGTCATGAAAGTCCATTGCTGCAGATATTGTGATAAAGAATTCTCCAAGAGCTTCACACGTAAGAGACATGAAGAGGATTACTGTCCCATGAAGAAATCGGAAACATCGAGCAACACTACAAGATTAGAAAGAAATTTAGATACACTGCGCATCCTATCTGATGCGAATCGATATGAAACCAAGACTATGCTGAAGATGGCCAGTGATGATTTGATAGAATGTATATGTGATTGTGCTTCAAACATCTTGACGGGCGCAGTGCCTATAACCAAATCTGAGAGAGCAAAGCTGATTCCACACAAGTACGAAATAAGGAGAATTGCCTCACCAAAGAGAGAACTATCTTATCGGAAAAGAAGACGCATCATACAGAAAGGAGGGTTTTTAGGAAAGTTGATCAAACCCGTCATCAATGCTCTGTCCGATATCCTATAAAAAGGTCGTGCTCATAAGAAATTTGTTATTTGTAATCTGACCTTCGAAGAGAGCGGCCACAATGCAATCCAGCTGTGCACCAAAAAATTGGTCAAGAGATTCGGACCCTGATGAATCGTCGGAACTATCAGAAGATATGGAATATGAAGAAGAAGAAGACGAAGAAGAAGACGTTTCTATGATGGGAGGTATCGTTCAAAGTGCCTTTGACAAATACCAAAACGATTTTGACAACCTCATGAACAAATATATCGAAGATGGAATGGATAGTGAAGATGCAGTTGAAACAGCATATAGAACACTTCAAAAGAATGTTAGAGAAGCCATTAGTGAGAAATACATTTATACCCTTGAGTACATTCGAAATTTTTGCAACGACTCAATTCACAAGAAAATTCAAGAAACTGCCAAGCGTCTTCGTGAAGAAGAGGATTTTGACTTTGAAGAATCCCAGAAATATGCCTTGGAAAAGCGAAGATTTCTGTTCGACAACCTTATGACAAACTACTCATTCCGAGTAGATGATGATGAAGAAGAAGAAGACGATTAGAAAAAAAGTATAAAAGGAGTGTTGGTATAAAAATAAATTCATTTCCGTTTTGAACGTCGAAGAGTGAAGATGTCTGTGTCAACAACGGTGCTCAGATTCAAAGATGACTTACATATACAGATCTTCAAGAATGATGCCGGATTAAAGCTAACTTCCTCGGAACTGACCCAAGTGAATCGTGTGGTAAATGAAGCCAAGAGAAAAAATCTGGACATGGATGCTGGTGGAAAGAAACAAAGATGTGTGGATACTGGCCGATCAGTAAACAAAAGAATAAAGACAGAACTGACTCACAATACAAACAAGAATGAAGTTACTACTGCGAACAAAGTTTCTACAGAAACAAAGAAAGATGTTTCCACTAAGAACGAAGTTTGTACTGAAGATAAGAAAAAGATGCCAGCTCCCACAAAGAAAGAAGTTACCACTACGAATGAAGTTACTACTGAAGTCAAGAAAAAGATGCCAGCTCCCATAAAGAAAGAAGTTACCACTACGAATGAAGTTTCTACTGAAGATACGAAGGATGTTTCCACTCAAACCACAAATGAAGTTACTACTAAGAAGACTGAAGTTACTACTATGAAGCAGCTAGAGAAAGAGGAACCCAAAGATGCCAGACAGGAAATTAAAGCAACCAACAAAGCCAAGTTATCAAATGAGAGAATGTGTTTTATCAAGAACCTAGCTATGCAATGGGAAGAAGCTCCAGCCCACAAGAAGATGAAATGGTTAGCCCATGCAAGAAGAACTACAAAGAGAAATGCCTTGAGACATTGAATTGTATACTTGAATAAAAGAAATTTAAATTTATATTCAGTGTTGTTTGTTTTTTATCTACTACCCCAACGGAAGTACCCGGATGTAGCATGAAGTACTCGGATGTAAAGTCCAACTAGTATCCTCAAATAATATAATACCAGGTATCCTAAAATACCCGTATGTGACTATGTGCTAGGACACATTGTGTCACATTGTGCCTTTTCACATAAGCACATATAAGCACATAAAGCATGTGCCTTTGTGCTAGGGCACATTGTGTCACATTGTGCTTTTTCACATAAGCACATATGACAAAAAGGGATTCTCTAGTAGATATCCTCGAATAATACAATACCAGGACATAGGTATCCTCAAATATCCGTATGTGCCTATGTGCTAGGGCACATTGTGTCACATTGTGCCTTTTCACATAAGCACATATCGGCACATAAAGCATGTGCCTTTGTGCTAGGGCACATTGTGTCACATTGTGCTTTTTCACATAAGCACATATGACAAAAAAGGGATTCCATAGCCACAGGTGTTTTCAAAAAAGGGATTCCATGGGATATGGCCATTGGATATAGGCTTTTATTATACACAGGGGAGATAACTCTGTATACAGGTTATGGGAAATCAAGCAGTCTGATTGGTTAGTTATTATCTAGATAAATGAAACAACAAGAGTACTTGAAATAGGGTCAGAACTAACAAGAATAGACCAGAAATTGCTAAATATAGTAATAATAAGGTAAACTGTTCCAACTAATAGGCTCTTCTACGCTACTGGAGTATACTCTGGAACAAAGGAACATGCCTAGGTAGAAGAAAACTATTACATATATAGATAGAAGCAGAGAATTCTGGAAGAATTCGAAATAGTAAAAGTTCGGGTGGATTTTGGTGATTTGGATGGATTGTCGGGTTGTTTGTGGTAATTAGATTTACTCTTCTACAAAGGAACATACCCTCAAAACATACCCCGTCTTATTGCAGAACAATTGGGTAACATAGCAATCACGTGCTACCATAGAAACCAAGATGGCGGCCTCCAATATACAAAATGGACGACGGAAACACGTATCACCCTAACACGCGCTGCGCATGCGCACTAACACCACGTATCACTATGGAGATGACGTCACAACATGGCCGCTCACGCGGGTTACCATGGCAACACAACATGGCGCCACTACGTCACGTGACTATGACGTCACATGAGATCCCCCGATGAGATCCCCCAACCTGCCCCTGTAGGGGAACATGACATACTACTCTAGACCTTAAATAATCCATCGCTTATTTTAAGATTCAATCGGAAGGAATAGTTCAGTTGATCGGAAAAAGTAACCTGAACGGTTCGCTTTTTCGACCACCTGAAATATTCCATCAGAATGAATCTAAAAGTACCATAAACATTCATTTCCAACGCAATGTTTCTCAATCGAGACTTGATTTGAGCGAATGTTTGATGATCTCACCTTTACTATTATATATGGTTGTTTTCAAAATATTATGAATGAAAACTCACAAAAGATGTAGTTTTATTATTACTGTGCTACTACCACTAATTAAAGTGAATTAAATGCCTAATGATCGGAATGTTTATAACTGCAGCAGAAAGAATATCTATAGATATAGTGAGCAATGGGACATCACAATTACATCAACGGTTCTCTGGCGCAAACTCCACGAAAAGTGAGTAACAAATAGCCCACAAAGACATCGAATTCCTTGCAGGATTTGGCTGGTGAACGGAGGACGCGCTTTGGGAGCTGAATTCAAGGGTTTTTAATGATATTTTTTAGGTCAAGTTGCGACGATCTTCCGAAAAAATCCAAGAAATCAGTAACGTTTTTCCACTTTGATACTGATACTCACCAATTTAGCATTTGGGCCGTTTGATATTAGCATTCCCTACGTTGACTGTACTCCCAAGAGCTAACATTCCAACCATTTATATCCTATTTAACAGACCTCAGGGAGCTCTGCCAAATAAGATGTAATTGGGTAAATCATTTTTTAACCTTTTGAAAAATTTATTGTGTTAAGTGTTGTCAGGGTGCTACAAAAAGTCGTTCCCTAAGATAACCATCAAAATATGACAAAGAAATTTCAAGAACATTTTGGATTCAGTGGCCATTTTTATAAATTTTCATAGCTTTGAAAATTTAGTTTGGACTTCATGGATTTTCGTGGTTTTCAAGAAACGGCAGCCACCTGGTGTAAAGTTTAATGAATTATAAGCAGTGGCGTCACAAAAAATGACTGATTGTTGCGTGGCTGGAAGGGGGGGGGGGGGGGGTGTAAACCAGCTTTGTCCCGACTAACATGGATCAAGTTAAAATGTTCCAACTGAATCATCAAGACATGCTTTCGTTGCACGCATGGATTGATGGTGTGGTTTGAATATAAATATAAATTAGACAGGATTATTAGGTAAAAGAACTGAAGAGTTCTTGGACTTTTTATTTGTGGATAAATAAAATATGAATCTAGAAGGCATGACGCATGGGGTTCCCGACTACGTTTTTAATGAACACTAACTGTAATTCAAATTGGTTATGCCGGATCCCAAACAGACGTCCATTTGTATGGTCGACAGTTGCGTGATATAAGTCTCAGTATCAAAGCCGGTTTCGTAAGAAAGTATACGATTACTGGCGAAAATGTCCCGACAGGTAAAATTATTGGGTGTACGTGTGGGGGAGGGGTGTGACAAATCCCTATACCCCCTCATCTACGCCCCTGTCCATAGGTCATCAAAATTACAACCAAAATGTATGTGTATCAAGGTTAAGTTTTGTGGATGTGAAGACAAATAATTTCGTTAACTTTTTGTAGAACATTTATTATTATTATTATTATTATTATTATTATTATTTGCATATAAAAATATCATAAATACACTAGATTTCGATAGCTGCCCCTGAAGAGGCGACCTACGCTCTGTGGACGCTCTGATAGCAACTCAAAGCAAATATTACCTAAAATCTACCAGAAAGAAATAATGACACCCAGAGTTCATCATTTTGTGGTCTTCCTTGAAAGTTTGTAACGTTTATGATCTGAGGCGGTGGGGAGAAGCGTAGACCTGATTTGCCCCGACTATGATGTCTGAAGTCCCGACAGACTAATATCCCAACTACATCACCAAGGCATGCCTTGGCAGTGTGGTTGGAAAATTAGTCAGTCAGGATTATAGTTAGAAAACACAAGATTTCTTTAAAATTTATCGGTGAATAAATAAAATAATTATACTTGTATATAGTAGTTGTAACGCTACATCTTATTTAATTAACAAATACCGTACAGGTACTCTAAATTGGTCATGATGGCGCAATACCCAGGGCGCTCTGGGCCAAGAAGAGTAACCGGAAATGCATCATGGCGGGCCCCTGACCAAGACCCGGAGAAAAGTGTGCCATTTCGAATTGAACGAACGCTAGTCGGAGGAGATGTGGTAACCGGGCCTGTTTGGCTGGACCCCAGTCCGGACCCGGGAAGTAACGTCATAGTCACGTGACCTAGTGTTGTAATGTTTGATTGACATGGTAACCCGTGTGAGCGGTTATATTGTGACGTCATTCCCATAGTGATACGTGGTGTTAGAGCGCATGCGCACTGCGTGTTGTTAGGGTAATACGTGCTTCCCTCTATACTTGAGGCCGCCATCTTGGTGTCTATGGTAGCACGTGAGCTAATGATAGGACAGATAGACCATAGGCAAGTAGCGGCCTTGGAGCTTTGGAGATGATGGGTGGCCTAGATGCTGTTTAGGAGCTGTATGGGGACCAGATAGGAGCTGGGAGACATATAGGAACTGTATAGGAGCCATGTTGTTGGTATCCTTAAATACCGAAATGAGACTAACAGTCGTATGTGCGAGTCATTCGATCGAGCAGTTGCTTTAAAGCTCATTTGCTCGATGAGATTCGAGTCGTTCGAGCAGTATGTGGAGTCACTCGAGGTAAGACTACCTGCATAGGAGCTGTATACGAGTTGTATAGGAGCCATATAGGAGCTAGAAGCCATATAGGAGCTGTATAGGAGCTGGGTCATAGGTATCCTTAAATACCGAAATGAGGCTAAAAGTCGTATGTGCGAGTCACTCTAAAGCTCATTTGCTCGATGGGATTCGAATCGTTTGAGCAGTATGGGGAGTCACTCGAGGTAAGACTATCTGTATAGGGGTTATATACGAATTGTATAGGAGCCATATAGGAGCTAGGAGCCATATTGGAGCTTCATATGAACCTGGTTATAGGTATCCTCAAATACCCGTATGTGCCTATGCGCTAGTACACAAAGCGTCACATTGTGCATATTCATATAAGCACATATCGGCACATCCAGCATGTGCCTATGTGCTACATGTAATGTGTACAATAGAACATAAACACGTATAGGGGCGTCGGAATACCTTATACGGGGATGGGGGAATCATAGGTAGAAATCGAGAATTTAGTGGGAAATCAGAGCCAAATAAACAATCATAGGGTTGTTTGTGGTAATTAGATTACTCTAATTCAATCGAATTATCTAGGGGGCCCTCTCGTAACTATAGCACTACGTGCTACTATTATAAGTAGGATTCGAGGGGAATCCGTATCAAATAAAAGTGCATTTTGGTGATTTGGAGGGATTGTCGGGTTTATTTAGATAATTCTACGAATCGGGAAATTACTCTTATTCAATCGAACATATCCTCCGAATATACCACTGTCCTAAAAGAAGGTTTTGGGTAACATAGCAACCACGTGCTACCACAGAAACCAAGATGGCGGCCTCCAGTATACAAAATGGTCGACGGAAATACGTATCACTCTAACAGCACACGCTGCGCATGCGCACTAACACTACGCATCACTATGGAGATGACGTCACGAGATGGCCGCTCACGCGGGTCTCCATGACAACCAACATGGCAACACTATGTCACGTGACCATGACGTCACTTCCGGGATCCGGGCTGGGATACGGCCAAACAGGTCGGGTTACCACATCTCCTACTACTAACGCTGCTTCCTTGCATCTCAGCAATCAATGATAGTTCACACAGAGGACATTTCGATAGCATTTTTGTATCATCTTCATCACTCATTCGGCATGGTATCAACAGAGGCTGAAGGGGTGCGCGGACCCATCGAACCGACCATATTCCGACTCTATGGGAGGAAATATTGATTTTTCAAATTAAAAGAACGCTTCTTCCTTAATGTTCTCTGTGGCAGTCCACATTGAGAACATTTCAATATACCGGCATTCTTTGCAGTCAGATCCATTTCGTCTGTTTGGGAGTTTTCACAAAATTTCAGGCACCGACGGGTGTTGGGCTGCTTCAATTTTTGGGGCCCTAGGGGCCATCCGATAGGAGGCCCAAGGGGAATTTTCCCGGTGCACCATGCGGCCAGTCGGCCTTTTCGGAATACATCAGATCTTCACTTGTATGGCCGACTGTATATGCGTGACACAAGTCCAAGTATCAAATCATGTCTTTGAAGAAAGTACCTGATTACTAGCAAGAGGAATCGAATTTTAGACTCCAATCCTGAAGAAAATGTTCCGACTGGGAAAAATATTGGAAGGGGGGGGGGTGACCCCTCCCCCTAAACCCACATTGGCGATGACCCTGTAACATAATCATGATGCCAAAAGAATATTGTAAGTCAATGTCAAAGTCTAAATTTTAATCTGTGCGGTTGTTCTTAGCAAAATGGTAACGCACTTGCTCGTTGGGGGGGGGGGGGGGGGCACAGTGGCTCAGTAGGCAGAGGTTCAGACTGCACGCAGAGAGGTCCTCGGTTCGAATCCCACCTGCGGCAACCGCGTTGTGTCCTTAGGCAAGACAATTCAACCCCCACCCCACCCCCATTGTCGACGTTGGGGCACGGTGATCTTTTGTACTAAGGCGTACTGCACGTCGATGGTGCACTTGTCTTCAACCAATCGTCCCAATGTGTTCTATGTGCCAGTAGGCACATATAACACATTGGAACTCAGTGGACGCAATGCTAAAACTGCTTGTGTGGAGTTAGTATGTTCGGGAGCCTGACCGTTGCTCGGTGGTTCTCTCCGGGTACTCCGGCTTCCCCCACCTGTAAAACTGTTCGAGTTGACCGAAGTGTCATTAAACCCCTATAAATAAATAAATAAATAAATAAATAAATAAATAAATAAAAAATAAATAAATAAATAAATAAATAAATAAATAAATAAATAAATAAATAAATCGCTCGTTGTTTTTTTGTGGCGAAGAAAGCTCTTGATCGTAGGTTTTCTAGTATAGCATCACTTAGGCAAAGCTTTGGATTTACTTAGAATTCTCTGGATAATAGTAATACGTAATAATTAGTAAGGCAAATATTTATTTGAAATTTAGATATGTTGATATTTGATATGTTTTTCTTATTTCATGCACAATCTGCGTTTGAATAATGTCCGTTCACAAAATACCAACTAACAAAAGATGTCTTGGAAAAATGACTGTAGAAGAAATATCTTGATTCCATGCCATGGCTGATAACACCAAAATAAGAATAAGGAGAACGGTTTGTTCAATGAATCGTTTGAACTAAAGTCTCGGATCGCTTCCACCAGAAAACCGCAGTCCGAAAGGAACACTAGACTGTCAGATCAACATAGGAACCAACGAAGGTAGTTTGATACTTCGACTGAAAGTCGATTTTATACTTTGATATATTCTTGGTCAGTCCATTGACAAGGTTGAAAAGACGGTATTTATTCTGTGAGAAGACAAATTAATAGCTTAACCCATTATCCAACGTAACGACCAAAGTCGGCCAGTTTTCTCTACAAAAATCACCATTTAATTTTCATTATTTTTTCCATTTTTTGTCTTCATAACATAGCTCGTTGAGCTCGTTCCAATGAGGGGTCATAACCTATGTTTTTGACGCAAAACAATGAAAAAAATAGTTATTCAAAAATTTTCTTTACAAATGCCGTCTGCCTTTTGAGTTACGTAAAGGGTTAATCCTGATCCTCACAGTTGAATGTTAAGAGTGTTAGTTGATCTATCCCACAGATTCGTAAATCCGAAGGCGGTGTGTTTTATTTAAATAAATAAATAAATAAATAAATAAATAAATAAATAAATAAATAAATAAATAAAATCTCTTCTTCGTCGGACAGTAATAGGGCATAGTATCATTGCCCGATTGTGACATGTTCAAATATCTGCAAGTAGCAAAAACAGTCACAGGTGGTTGCTATTTTGTTGATATGAGAGTCGGACCATAATAGAAATTAGCCCCAGCAATCGACAATGCTGTGGACTTGCAGCACGCTACCCATCAAATCCTGTGTGAAAAATTCGACGCTATTAATACCTGGCACCAGTCAAGCCCTCAAATAGTCCATCGACTAATTTGTTTTGGAGATTCAACCGTCTGATATATTTCAGATAATGTCACAAGCGAGCCGAATGTTCGCAAATCCGACAAATTGAAATATTCCAGACGATTGAATGTAAAAGTTCCATAAAAATTCATTTTCGTTGAATGATCGCAAGAAATATTTCAATCGAAAATTGATTTGACCGAAACTTTAGTGATATTACAATACTGGTGCGTAAACTAAATACTTATTGAAAGAAGACTCGCCACGACTGCAGTTTTATGACTGCGAGGCGTAGTTTCACCAATTATGTTAATATCTTGGTGTTTTCAATGCGAAATGAATATTTATTGGTTGTATGGCTGACAATTTTCGTCATTGGAAGAGATTTTCAGGAAAGTTAGCTCCCGCCCCTTTAATTGTCTAAAGCTGCCAGTAAATTTAACACTAAGGGTATGGGAATTTCAAATAAAAATTGAAATTTCGAATTGTTAGCGAATTTGTATCATCGTTGTGCGCATTACTTCACAGACAAACTTCTGGCATTTTCCTGCAGAGTGGTATAAAGATACAAAATGGCTTTCAGAATTTTTTTCCAAATCCATTTGACAATTTGACTACTATTCACCGTTGAAGCCCATTTAAAAATAAGAAAACCATCTCCATCTTTTGATGTTCTGTGGTTTTTTAGCTGTCATTATATCCATAGTGTGCGAATCGTGTCATGTAATACATGCAATGCCCTTTTCATTAATATAAAAGTCCAGTGGAGCCAATACTATAAAAATTTTACAATTGTATTTTCTAGAATTGTTTTTCTGCCTATTATTATAACTGGCTAAAATGAATCATTAGCATTTTAAAAGATATGGCAATTTGCCAGTTGGCAAATTGCCAGATCTTTGAAAATGCTAATGGTTCATTTTAACCCATTTAAAGTCATAACTAGAAAATACAATTCTAGAAAATACAACTGTAAGAGTTTTATAGTATTGGCCACGAAGTGAGAATTGCTAATTTTCCCCCCGGGAAGAATAAAAAAAACTTGCAAATTACTGTAAAAATTTCTTTCGCTAAACAAAGAGCCAGTGGACGCTTGTTGTTTGTTTGGGAGGTGTAATAAAACTGATAGATATTCTTAATGGCCGGTTATATGTGAACTATCGAGATATCCTCGGTTCGATCCCCGCCAGAGGAAGCTGCGTTGTGTCCTTGGGCAAGTCACTTAATCCCGATTGCCCTCGTGGTTGCACGGTGGCGCCGTGTAATAAGGCGTACTCCACGTCGATGGTGCACCTGTCTTCAACCAATGCTAACCCTGCTTGGGTGGTGTTAGTACGATGGGGAGTGGGTCTGAAAATAGCTCGCTGTGGCTCAGTGGTTCTTTCCAGACACTCTGGCTTCCTTCACCCGCAAAACTGCCGACACGATGTGACCCTGGCTATCGAAAGTGTCGTTAAACTTTATCGAAAGTCGATTTTCAGGACGAGACAAGTCACGGATGGGGAATATTTGTAACTATAGCACGAAAAATACCTGTCTACCTTTGTGAGTAAAGGATCCTCACATTAAATCAACGGTAGTCGGCGCGCAAACTTCACAAAAAGTGGGTAAACAAACAGCCCATAACAGCATCGGACTCCTTACGGAATTATACAGGTGTTCTAATGGTCTGGGGTAAAAGCTGTGACAAAACGACACTGCTGGGTATCGTGGTTAATTCCGGTGAATGTGGACTTCTTGCCCGAATAGCTCGCGTCGAGAAACATAGGTACCTGTACTAACAACCGTCGGGCAAATTCATGTCATGGCCAGACAAACGTAGGTCGCACCACTACCCCCAACATCTGGACCAAACTACGGGCCAGAATAATTGTATAGCCTGAAATCCACACATAGTACTCTATATCGCTGTACAAAATTGCAAAATGTCTTATGGAAAAAAAGAAGAGTCTGTTGCTGTGATTGTAAATCTTTTGTGAGTCGGGCAGGCAGGGTCAAGCCACGAGCAGCACCCAGAAGCCATTCTAGCATCTGTTCGGAGGAGGTGGTGAACATAATTTGTGCTGCTCGCCACTATTGCCTACCCGCATCCGCCCTGGTCTTACTGCATGTGTTTGATTATAGCTGTATTGTAGCCGATGTTGTCGGAGAGTGTGCGAGAGTAGTATGATTTTGCAGTGTGATGATTATGAGACGATCGGGACACAGACAAGCCACGAGCAGCACCCGGCAGCCATTCTGGGGGTGCAAGCGGTGAATCGAGTTTATGCTGCTCAACGCAATTGCCTATCTGTATCCAATCTGGCATGGACCGCAGTTCAGAGATCCGAACGTAGTGGCTATCCCTCTACGTTCAGATTCTTCCCATTCAATCCTATAGAAAAAGTTCCCATCAAGTTTTTATGGGAACTCAAAACTCGAAATTAGCAAGATATATCAAGCTTTCGGCCTTATTAAGGGCTGCAATCGATAGTACACGTATTTCCTTACATTTGGGCAGAGTTTATTGACCCAAACTAGGTTTTATCCTTTAATTATCGTCATTTGAGTACTCGTGTGGCATCAACGGAGATTTCGAAATCGGCCATGTTTTTGTATAAATATAAAACAGTAAAAACAATAACCCGGTAATTGCGCCGAAACGAATGGACCTTTTCATCGATGCGGAATCGAAATCTCGATCTCATTCGCGCAGAGGAGGTCATCAAACTCGGTCGCATTCGCACAGTGCAGATTATCAGCCCCCTTCTGTGCAACTGCGATCGAATTTCCGATTCTGCATCGATGAAAAGGTCTATTCGTTTCGGCGCCATTACCGGGTTATTGTTTTTACTGTTTTATATTTAAACAAAAACATGGCCGATTTCGAAATCTCCGTTGACGCATCACGAGTACTCAAATGACGATAATTAAAGGATAAAACCTAGTGTGGAACAATAAACTCTGCCCAAATGCAAGGAAATACGTGTACTATCGATAGCAGCCGGTAATAAGGGCAAAAGCTTGATATATATTCCTAACTTCGAGTTTTGAGTTCCCATCAAAACTTGATGGGAACTTTTTCTATAGGATTGAATGGGAAGAATCTGAACGTAGAGGGGTAGCCACTACGTTTGGATCGCTGAACTAGCATGGGCCGATGTTGCGAATGTGCTGTGATTTTGCACCAGATTTTGCATAATAATGATAATAACATTTCAGTATTGACTCCACTCATGGTGCTCCATTGCTGTACAAAATTGCAAAATGACTTGGAAATAGAACGTTTTAATGCCCAATTTGAATGATTCTAGTGAATCCATTTCTTCCAGACAGGCTGGAAGAAAATTCCATAGCTTTGGCCTGGCAACAACAAATGCTGGTCAGTAAACTTAATTTAGATGAATGCTGAACTGGGTTAATTTTATATAATGATCGAAGAGACCTCTCTGGCTTGTGACTGATTGGCAAATTAGACAAATAGGGTGGATCAGATCCGCTGATGCATTTAAAGACAAGAAGAAAAAAAAATGAATTCAATTCTCCGCTGAATCGGAAGCCAGTGGGGATCTAATAGGGCTGTAGTCAAGGTTGCTAGTAAAAAGGCGCGAACAAGCTCCTCTGATGTTTTTTTGTATCAATTAAAGGTCGAATTTTACTGATATTACGTAGATTAAAAAATAAACTCCGATAAATGTGCTTAACATGCTCACCAGCTAACAGATCAGAGAAATCGAGGTACTGAATCACAAAAAACGCTTCCTGAGCTCAAATAGTTTACCTGGATCACACGATCAAACAAAAATGCATATTGCCAAAATAATGGGCTACCTTGATGCCAGTTCTCTGGCATACCAAACAGTTTTCCCGACCAATGATTTCAAGATTACCGGGTATGTATTTTGATTATCTGAATTGCAATAGTCGAGGCAGCTAATAACAAAGGCGTGAACAAGCTGCTGAGAAAATAACAAATATGCCGTTTGTTCTTTTGTACAAGCCTTCTTTAGGCTTGTTCAAAAGAACAAACTGTACATTTGTTATTTTCTCTGATGTCGGACAAGCAACACGGCCCTACCGACGAGAGCTACATTGTGCAAGTTTCTTTTATCTAATTCATCGTGGGTTTATAACCTCATCCGTATATCTCACCCTTATGGGGTTTTTATCTATACAAACCTGTAATGTGGGGGTTACTATCCAATTACATAAGATATGCTATTTTCAGGAATTTTTGAAATATCATTGTGGGGGAAATATCACAGTGGGAATAAATCTAAAAACCGAAATCTAATCTCCTAAAGCTGAATCATATTGAAAGAAAACCTGTATAAGGTGAGGTTTGCCTTACAATGAAGGAAAAAAACCTCCACCATGATGGATTGTTCACACAAATAACCCGACAATGTAGCTCTGACAAAAAGAAACACACACGCAAAACAACAGATGGAAAAAATAGACCATCTTCTAATGAGTCTAACTTACTAGACTTCATAGTGGCATCAACGTCATCAACGCCGTAAGTAGCATTTGTTCCGTGAAGACAAGTTACTAGGAAAATTAGCAGCCAAGCAGCCAGTTTTTCACGTACAGCCATCGTGTTCGCTATTTTTACCAATACTGACAGATCCCAATGCACCACGATTCACGTTTCCTCGTTATCTATACATCCTAATCCTTTGAAATAAGACTTCGAATAATCCCAAATCGATCAATTTGCATGGAACAGATGTTTTGCTTTTTCTCTGATGTATTGTACACAAAATTTATGTGGTTCAAGTCACGTCTTTCCTATTAGGCCACGAGCAGGGCCGTCATGAGCTCAATGAAAGTGGGGGGGGGGGAGGGGGGGGGGGAGGGATCAAATAAGTTAGGTTAAGCGGTGGCGTCGCGATGGTGTGGTGGGTGGCAACCTGATTTGTCCCGACTATGATGACGCCAGTCCCTACTAATAAAGTATTTAAACCACACTTGAAGGCATACCTACGTCCGAGGCATGTCTTGATCACTTGTTTATGTTATTGGAATGTCAGTCGGGATTTCGCTTTCTGGTCATGTTCACGAAATTTTGTGCGCCAACAGGTGTTGGGCTGCGTAATTTTATTTTATTTTTTTTTTTTTGGGGGGGGGGGGGAGAGGGGGCTGAATGGCTCCCAGTCCGCCCCTGACTACGGGCTTCCATTTGTATGAGTTCTCTAATACTCAACTGTACCAGTATATCAAGGCAAACATCGTACAGATTCGGCGGTTAAATTGAACAAACCACAATGAACACAACAGCCCCCACCAGCGCCAAGGACATAGAACTAGAGATCCCTTCAGCCCCTTACCAGAGATTAGGGCACCCAGTAAAGGCATTTGAGAGGGTTTAGATCAATCCCTACTTGTGGTAATGCGGCCGACCACTAGCACACATGTAGCATTCTCGCACTTTTGTGCTCCACAATCCCCCAGACTGAGAAATATGGAGCTAGTGAAGAAGGTTGCTGACCCTATCAGGATCGTCACTCATGCTGGGTTCGTATCAGGGTCATGAAACCCTGCGTTGGGTGACAAGTTCGAGGATGGTTAGGTCATCGGGTTGGGCTGCTATTTTTAGAACACAGACTGGGCAGTTAAGCCACAAAAAGGATGGTTACTATTGTTAGTACTGTTCTCTCCGATCTTTCATTCTTCCCCCCCCCCCCAGCCCGTATGATGCAGCTGTTTTTTAATCATCTACCGGGCGCCTCTGTTCTGGATGCTTTTTGGCTGGGACCCCCCCCCCCCCCCCCCCCCCCACGCGTCACTTGTATGTTGTCTCGATCTTAGAACGTTGTGTTATGATGTGACTTGTTGCGTCTCCGGGCAAGGGGCGAGGTGCGCGGGGGAGTGGATAGCATAAGACAAATATTGAAGGCGTGGTTATTAGTTGCATTCGCTATCCTGCGCGCGGACATGAAAATCGGTCAGTCATACACAAGTCAAACAGATTCGCTCATAGATAGGTGGCTGGGGTTCGAGAAGGGGAGGCCATATCAATGATGTTTAGTCATCAGGGGTTGTGTCAGGGGCATGAAGCCCTTTGTCAGGTGGCATTTTCCGGAGTTGGGACCATTGGAGTAGTTAGCGGTTGTTATGTTGGGTGGACAGACTGGCTAGGCTGAGACGCAACGGGATGGTTACTGCTTTTCGCAGGTACTGTGATCTTTGGTTCTTGCTCCCAGCGCAGATGTTTTATCTATGTCCACTTAATTGTAAAGCTTGATTAATCAATCCACCCTTCAGAAAAACAAGCCATTCACAATGCTTTTCATTGTTAATTTCTGCGCATGAAGTGTTAATGTTTAGCCTATATTAAACCCTGTGTAATTAAACTTTCAGCGTTAAGAAAACTTTGTTCAGAGTATCCATCTATAGTCTAGCTCCTGTTAGGTTAGGCTACAGTCTATACACCAGTGAATACACCCCAATATGCTGTGTTCCCCTAAATGTAATACGACACTAAATGTAATAAATTTATTTCAGATGGAGTTGGAATGCATCTTGCATCTCAACGCTAAATGTAATAAATTTATTACAAATAGGGTTAGAATGCATCTTACATCTTAATGCTAAATGTAGTAAATTTATTACAAATAGGGTTAGAATACATTTTGCATCTCAACTCTAAATTTAATAAACTGGTAGCTCACACTGATGTCGGCTGATGAGGACTTTGTATTCAATATAGCTCATGTACAGAGCTCGTACTATTTTCGCGACGGGCTAAAAAAGACTGTGAAAACAGTGTTTAAAAAATTGCTGTGTTTCAAGCATTTTATACTTCCACGACAATTGTAATAAACTTTTACTTGTGCTCTGCCAGTTTCCGCGACCGAGCAGGAAAAGATTACCAAAACTGGTGAGCATATGCCCCTTAGTGTTTTGAAAATATATGTGTTTAAAGCGCATTAAGGCTTACCAAAACAAGCAAACGCATATCTTAATCGAAGTACAAAATGATTCGCACAAAAATTCAAAGTCGGAGCAAATCGCAGTGGACCGGCCAATAACAGACGTAAAGGAACCCATTCCCCTCCACTCTCCAAATGTTTGGGGAACATCAAAATTCAGAAAAAATCCTAGCGAAAGTCGTGCAACAGTTTAGCAATGTATATACTAGTGTACCAGTATATCAATGCACACCCCGTACAGATTCGGTGGTTAAATTCAACAAACCACAATGAACACAACAGCCCAACAGTGATAAGGCCATAGAACACGAGACCCTTCCAGCCTCTTCCCAGAGGTTACGGCCCCAATCAAGGAATTTGAGAGGATTTAGAACAATCCCTACTAGTGGTAATGCGGCCGACCACTAGCACACGCGTCGCAGTCTCGCACTTTTGTTCTCCACAAACTCCCACGGACTGAGAGGGTTGGGTCTAGGGAAGTAGGTTTGCTGACCATGTCAGGATTGTTACCCATGCTGAGTTAGTCTCATGGTCATGAAGCCCTGTGTTGGGTGACAAGTTCGAGGATGGTAGGTTGTCGGGTTAGGTTGCTATGTTTGGTGGACAGACTGGGCAGTGAAGCCACTCATTCTTTCTCCCAGCCCGTATGGTGCAGCTGTTTTGCAATCGTTTGTAGAGTGCCTCTGGTCTGATTGTTTCGTTGGCTGGGACATTGTCCCCCCCCCCCCCCCCCCGCGCTTCACCTGTATGTTGTCTCGATCTTAGAACTTTGTGTAATAATATGATTTGTTGCGTCTCCGGACGAAGGGCCTGGGGCGCTGGAGAATGCATAGAAAAAGACAAAAGTTGAAGGCGTGGGTGTTAGTTGCTTTCGCCATCTTGCGCACACACGTGAAAATCGGTCAGTTGGACCCCAGTCATCCACTTTCGCTAGCTAGTAGATAGGTAGCTGGCATTTGAGAGAGAGGTAACCCTATTAATGACGGTTAGTCATCCTAGGGTTGTGTCAGGGGCATGAAGACCTGGGTCAGATGGCAGTTTCAGGGGTTGGTGGGGGCACTGGAATGGTTAGCGGTTGTTTTGTGGTGTGGACAGAATGGTTGGGTGAAGACGTAACGGGGTCGGTACGGCTTTTTGTCGGTTCTGTGTTCCCAGATTTTTGGTTCTTCCTCCTAGAACAGATGTTTATCTAAGTCCACTTCAAATGCTAAGCTTGATTAATCAACCCACCCTTCAGCAACACAAGCCATTCACAATGCTTTTCATTATTAATTTCTGTGTATGAAGTGTAAATGTTTAGCCTGTATTAAATCATGTGCAATTAAACATTCAGCGTTAAGAAAACTTTGTTTAGAGTAACCGTCTTTTGCCTAGGTCTTGTGAGGTTAGGCTACAGTCTGCACACCAGAGAACACACTCCAAAATGATGTGTTCCCCTAAATGTAATACGACACTAAATGTAATAAATTTATTACAAATGGGGTTGGAATGCATCTTGAATCTCAACGCTAAATGTAATAAATTTATTACAAATAGGGTTAGAATGCATCTCAAACGCTAAATGTAATACATTTATTACAAATAGGGTTAGAATGTATTTTGCATCTCAACGCTAAATGTAATAAATTTATTGCAAATAGGGTTAAAATGCATTTTGCAGCTCAACGTTAAATTTAATAAACTGGTAACTCACACCGATGTCGGTTCATTGGGACATATTATTACGTGCAGAGCTCGTACTATTTTCGCGACCAGGTAAAAAGATTGCGAAAACAGTGTTTAGAAAATTGCTGTTTTTGAAGCATTTTGTACTTCCACGACAATTTTAATAAACTTTTTTCCGTTAGAATCTGAATGCATCTTTCATCTCAACACCATCTCAAATACATAAGCCCATTATTCACACCGATTGTAGCCGTTTAGGACCTGGTATTCAGTTTGTTTTAAGCGGAGTACAAAATTATTCGCGCCAAAATTTCAAAAAAATTCCTAGCGAAATTCGTGCAACAGTTTACCAAGATACATATACTAGTGTACTAGTATATCGATGCAAACCCCGTACAGATTCGGCGGTAAAATTTAACAAACCACCAATGCCATGGCCATAGAACAAGAGACCCCCCCCCCCCCCCAGCCTCTTCCCAGAGGTTAAGGCCCCCAATCGAGGCATTTGAGATGGTTTAGATCAATCCCTAGTAGTGGTAATGCGGCTGACCACTTGCACACACGTCGCAGTCTCGCACTTTGGTTCACCACAATCCCTCACACACTGAGAAGGATGGGGCTAGAGACGAAGATTGCTGACTCTATCAGGATTCTTACTCATGCTGGGTTAGTGTAACGGTCACGAAGCCCTGCGTTGGGTGACAAGTTCCAGGATGGTTTGGTCATCGGGTTAGGTTGCTATTTTGGGTGGACAGACTGGGCAGTTGAGCCACAAAAGGGATGGTTTATTATTCGTCCTCTGAGTTCCAATGTGATCTACGTGCCAGTAGGCACATATAAGACATTGGAACTCAGTTTACGTATTGTTGGTACTGTTATCTCCGATCTTTCATTTTTCCTCCCAGTCTGTATGTTGCAGCTGTTTTTCAATCATCTACCGAGTGCCTTTGAGCTGAATGAATTGTTGGCTGGGACATTGCCCACCCACCCCCCCCCCCCCCGGTCGCCCCCACCCCGCGTCACGTGTATGTTGTCTTGATCTTAAAACTTTGTGTTATAATGTGACTTGTTGCATCTCCGGGCAAGGGACAGGGGCTCGGGGAAAAGGATAGAATAAGACAAATATTGAATGCGTGGTTGTAGTTGCATTCACCATATTCTGAGCGCACATGAAAAGCGGCCAGTCGTACACTAGTCATCCACATTCGCTCGTAGATAGGTGGCTGGGGATCAAGATGGGTGGCCCTATCAATGATGGTTAGTTATCCTGGGGTTGTGTCATGAAGACCTGGGGTAGGTGGCAATTCTCGGGGTTAGTGGGACCAACGGAGTGGTTAACGGTTGTTATGTTGGGTGGGCAGACTGGCCATGTGAAGACGCAACGGGATGGTTACTGCTTTTTGTCGGTTCTGTGTTCTAAGATCTTTGGTTCTTCCTCCCAGCGTAGATGCAGATGTTTATCTGAGTCCACTTAAATTGTTAAGCTTGATTAATCAACCCACCCTTCAGCAGAACAAGCCATTCACAATGCTTTTCATTATTAATGTCTTTGCTTGAAGTGTAAATGTTTAGTCTATATTAAACCATGTGCAATTAAAGTTTCAGCATAAAGAAAACTTTGTTCAGAATAACCGTCTATAGTCTAACTCCTGTGAGGTTAGGCTACAGTCTACACACCAGAGAACACAGCCCAAAATAATGTGTTCCCCTAAATGTAAAACGACACTTAATGTAATAAATTTATTACAGATGGGGTTGGAATGCATCTTGCATCTCAACGCTAAATCTAATAATTTTATTACAAATAGGGTTATAATGCATCTTACATCTCAATGCTAAATGTAATAACATTATTACAAATAGGGTTAGAATGCATCTTGAATCTCAACGCTATATGTAATAAATTTATTACAAATAGGGTCAGAATGCATTTTTCATCTTGACGCTATATTTGATAAACTGGTAACTCACCCCGATGCTGGTTGATTAGGACATTGTTTCCAATATTTCTGATGTACAGAGCTGGTACTATTTTCGCAACCGGTTAGAAAAGATTGTGAAAACGGGTGATTATTACAGATGGGTTTGAAATGCATCTTGCATTTCAACGCCAATATGGAGAAAGTGCCAATGACGCTGTAGCTTACGACAGCCCTGGAGCACCACCCCACTTCAGTCAGTAACCTAATATATCGGGTTACATATCCTGATATATTAGGTTATTATCCTGGCATATCGGGTTACGGCTCGACCAATCCATAGCTGGTGGGGAAGGGGGGGGGGGTGCTATTTAGTCATTCGTGTATTACTATTGAGAAAGGTGGAGTGCGTGAAATAGCCCAGCTTTATTTTGAAATTGGCACCTCAAGAAATCCATAACACTTTAATCAGCAGGTCATTGCAACGAATTTTTTGGGGTGGGGAAGGAATATACAATCGTCTTACAAAGACTATGTTGAGTTCCAGATATGAAATCACAATTGCAATATGTGATAACACTGCACATACGTCTTGTGTGTGTGTGTGGGGGGGGGGGGGGGGGTACAGATACGTTTTTGGAGGCCAAATAAATGGTTGAAGAAATGGGGAAGATCCCAAGGGCCCGATCATCCCCCGTAATTATTTTTAGTTGCTATGGTGGCGCTAGCACTTCCCCGACAGCGAGGACTGACCTCCCCGAGAATGGGTTAGATAAGCATCAGTCTGTAAGAAGACTATATACTGCTACTTAGTGAGTCCGAGGGTCATGCCCATGGTGGAGGGCGGGCAGTATATAGTATCCTCACCCCACATGGGCTATGTTGCGCCTCAGACTTTAAATTACGATTACAATACGTGATAGCATTGCAACACATAAAACAAATCGGGGGGGGGGGGGGGGGGGTACAGGTACATTTTGGGATTCCTAAGAAATGACTTGAAGGACAAAAGTGTGTGTGTGGTGGGGGGGGGGGGGGTGCTTACCGAGAGCCCGATCAATCTCTCTGGCTTGCAGTGATGGTGCTAGCATTTCCCTGACTGCAAGGACTGACCTCCCCGACAATGGGAATCGGGAGATATCTAAGTGTATACTAGTCTTAAGACGGCTATGCACTGCCCCTTTCTCACCTGAGGCTCATTCCTCGGGATGGAGGGCGAGCCGTATATAATCGTCTTACAGAAGCTATGTTGCAATAAAAAGCAGAGTTCCCAACATGCATTGGGAGGGGGGCTTTGTATATTCTACTCTGTAAGACGGTTATCCACTGCGACTCCCGAAAAGATTGGAAACTCATTCCTCGACATTGAGTAGGGCAGTATTTAGCTACCACACAGAGGCTAGAGTGTAGGCAAGAAACCATGCCATAAAGGAGGAGAGTTCCACGACATGGGAGCAGGTTTCGTCAACAAAGGGCTATAACCTCTCCTAACCCCCATCGGTGTGTTGACCCCTGCATTACGACTCCTTTCTAATCTCATAGGTAGAGCGATGGAACCAAGTATCTGTAAGACTACTTACCATCTTAGGTCTACTTGTCTACGACTCCAAGTAGGCCAAGTAGGGTGTAAATAGTCCTACATAGACTAGAGATTGTGTGGGGTGGGGCGTTCTCTGTGAAATTGTTTTTAAAATATGCACTAAAGCATGTTATATCAGAGTGATTCACGACCATTGTTTGCCGCATCCCATGTCATTTCTCCCATACCGCGAACTTCCTACCGCTTCTAGCTGACACAGCCGCTAAAGATTCATCGGCCAAAACCAGTCGCCTGGTTCGCATAGCTGGCATAGCAGGCTCGGTGTGACCTTTTTATGCATGTTCTGTGTAAACGGGAAAACTCAGACATCAAGGTTCGCCAGGTGAGCTGTTAGTGTAGCTATGGCGTTGATAACGTCACGATGAGCGCGCAACGTCATCGCGACATTCACCGCTGTCCACGGAGCTGAGTAAATAAACGTCGTTAGGGTCACGTGAATAGCGTGTGTTCCTACATGTAGGCGGCATTGACATTCAGTATCCCATGCCATATCTCAAAACACCAATAACAGGAACAGGAATGTTCATTTGTTAGCTTTCGATTTTTCTCCTTGATCGACTCTAGATTCAGATTCAGATTCAGATTCTTTATTCACGGTACACATACATGTAAAATGGTTACAAATAAACATATTGCACAAATGTAATGTGAAGTATACCGTGGGAAGTGACATAGCCAGATTGGCTGTCTACCTGCCACCCCCTGGAAGAAGATGGGGTGATTGCAAACAGACTGTGACTGAAAGAATGAACTGAGAGCCAATTATGTGACACATGATGGAGAATGACGATCGAATCATTACTTTTCTGATATTAGAGTATTAGTGTTTCATTTTCGCCAGCGGAAAGACGGTGATTCAAGGTAGGCAAGAAGCAACCTGCCGATAGGACTCCCTCCACTACTTATCATAACACATGAGGGCGGCAACAAGTCCCATCGTGAAGTTCGTATCGTTTAGACTGCGACAAGGAGGTTGGTCATGATGTTTGGGTGTGGTCTACGTTAGCTGCATCATCATCGTAGGATGACGAATGTTATTGATTTATTTGTGTAGACTTTTATTTGCAAGTTCTTACTTGTATCCATATAGTATTTTACATAGCACCACTGTAAGGAGGAAGCGCGACAGGTTGCACAAGACGAGGATTCCAGATTTAGACGCGGACCACGACTTTGACAATTTACGAAGTTTACGAAGTGCAATCAGGGCAGTAGGGATTGTTGCAGCTGACATAACTGGAATATGAGGAAATGAATGTGGAAGTTAACTTGTTCTTAAGCATGCTTCTGTCGCTAATATTACCAGTTGTGTCGTCCAGAGCATTCCATAGTTTCGGGAAGGAGTATAAAGGAAATTTATCCAGAGTTTGGGTCCGTGTTTTTTCTATGTATAGGAGGCCTATATATTCTACTTTGCCGACTAGAATGGCTCGAGCCATGGAGCAGTTCCTCGAGGAGATACTCCCCGCAGGTTTCATACCTACCGAGTGAACGAGGTGTGCTCCAAGCGATTGACTCCTCGAACGACTCGTCTCCTCATCTGGGTTTTATCACTAAGGAAATACGTGTGAATCACTTTTTACCATGCACATATTGATCGGTGATCCCAAATGACACTCACCGATCATCAACGACTGACCTGTCGAACTGCTCTTCGAGGTTGAGGGAGGCTAAGACTTCTTGTTGGCGGAGATGGACGACTGGGTCCCTGGGGGCGAGTAGCGAGAGTAGGGATTTTAGAGAGAGTCACCGTTTAACAAGTATGAGAATGACCGAATGAGGAAAACCACCAAACAATCGCTCCAAAACAATTGACTTAAACGAAAGTCTAACCAACGGCATGCCTTCGAAAATGAGACGACACTTGAGATTTGTCGAGCGGCTATAAAACGAACCTCCTTCAAACTGGGGCATGAACGACGAGCTGGGGAAGGACAGAATATAACCGCCTTGCAGACTAGCCCATTGTCGGGAAGGTCAGTCACCTCTGTAGGCTTGCGCCACCACAATAACTCACCGATAACATGGAGGGTGATCGCCCCCTGGGTGTCCTCCCCACTTTGTGTCCCTCCAGCCATCTGTTTGGCAACCTATAATGTGTCTGTACCCTCCACACCGACCAAAGTCCTATTTACAGCGTTATCACAAATTGCACTCGTGATTTCATGTTTACATTTAAAGTTGAGATGCAAGATGCATTCCAATCTCATCTATATCATCTATAATAAATTTATTACATTTTGTGTCGTATTACATTTAGTGGCATATTACATTTAGGGCCGAGCAGAAACAAACCAGTAAACAGAATTGAATACTGAGTACTTAACGTCTACCACCGGTGTGAATTGTGGGCTTATTTCTATGTCCAAATCAGCCGACATCGATGTCAGTTATCAATTTATTATATTTAGCGTTGAGATGCAATATGCATTCTAACCCTATTTGTAATAAATTTATTACATTTAGTGTGGAGATGTAAGATGCATTCTAACCCTATTTGTAATAAATTTATTACATTTAGTGTTGAGATGTATGATGCATTCCAACCTCATATGTAATACATGTATTACATTTAGTGTCGTATTACATTTAAGGGAACACAGAAGTTTAACAATTTAAGTGGACTTAGATAAACATCTGCGATGGGAGGAAGAACCTGAGTTCTCAGAACACAGAACCGACAAAAAGCTGTAACCACCCAGTTGCGCCTTCACCTAGCCAATCTGTCCACTCAACATAACAACCACTAACCACTCCAATGGTCCCACCAATCCCGAAAACTGCCACCTGACCCAGGTCTTCATGCCCCTGATATAACCCCAGGATGATTAACCATCATTGACAGGGCAGCCCCCTCGAACGCTTGTTACCTATCTACGGGCGAAACATGGATGACAAAAGTCCTACTGACCGATTTCTATGTGCGAGCGCAAGATGGCGAATGCAACTAACAACCGCGCATTCAATATTTGTCTTTTTCTATCCCTTACCCCTTGCCTCTGCCCCTGGTCCGGAGACGCAACAAGTCGCATTATAACACAAATGTTGAGGATTGAAAAACAGCTGCACCATACGGGCATGAGGAAGAATGAGTGGCTTAACTGCCCAGTCTGTCCACCAAAAATAGCAACCTAACCCGACAACCTAACCATCCTCGAACTTGTCACCCAACTCAGGGCTTCATGGCCCTGAGACCCTGACCCTGAGACTAACACAGCATGAGCAACAATCGTCCCATATACCTTCTTCCCTAGCCCCATCCCTCTCAGTCCGTGAGAGTTTGTGGAGAGCAAAAGTGCGAGACTGCGACGCGTGTGCTAGTGGTCGGCCGTGTTACCACTAGTAGGGATTGATCTAAATCCTCTCAAATGCCTTGATTGGGGCCGTAACCTCTGGGAAGAGGCCGGAGGGATCTCTTGTTCTATGGCCTTAGCACTGTTGGGCTGTTGTGTTCATTGTGGTTTGTTGAAATTAACCGCCGAATCTGTACGGGGTGTGCATTGATATACTGGTACACTAGTATATACACTGGTAAACTGTTGCACGACTTTCGCTAGGATTTTTTCTGAATTTTGATGTTCCCCAAACATTTGGGAGAGTGGAGGGGAATGGGCTCCTTTACGTCTGTTATTGGCCGGTCCTCTGCGATTTGCTCCGACTTTGAATTTTTGCGCGAATCATTTTGTACTTCGATTAAGATATGCGTTTGCTTGTTTTGGTAAGCCTTGATGCGCTTTAAACACATATATTTTCAAAACACTAAGGGGCATATGTTCACCAGTTTCGGTAATCTTTTCCTGCTCTGTCGCGGAAACTGGCAGAGCACAAGTAAAAGTTTATTACAATTGTCGTGGAAGTATAAAATGCTTCAAACATAGCAATTTTCTAAACACTTTTCGCAGTCTTTTTTAGCCCGTCGCGAAATAGTACGAGCTCTGTACATGAGCTATATTGAATACAAAGTCCTCATCAGCCGACATCGGTGTGAGTTACCAGTTTATAAAATTTAGAGTTGAGATGCAAAATGCATTCTAACCCTATTTGTAATAAATTTATTACATTTAGTGTCGTATTACATTTAGGGGCACACAGAAGCTTAGCAATTTAAGTAGACTTAGATAAGCATCTGCGCTGGGTGGAAGAGCCAAAGTTCTCAGAATATTGGACCGACAAAAAACATTAAAAGCCCTCCCCCCTCCCCACCGTTGCGCCTTCACCTAGCCAGTCTGTCCACTCAACCACCCCCCACAAAATAACTAGGTCTACCATAACGTACTACATATACCAGCCATATAATAAAACAAAGCAATCGGTTGGTTAATAGTACCAAGTACTAACAGGAGCCAACAGATGTATATACCGCCATACTATAGTACCGTTCTAAACTACCAGGCAGTACCCCTACCCACAATACCCCTATGCCTAGCATTGCATACTACCTATACCAGTCATAGGATAACATAAAGCATCAGGTGGATTAATGGTACTAAGGGCCAGCAAGAGACTTATAGGGATATGTACAGCCTATATAGTATCCTCAGATAAGTATCCTATAAAAGGTATCCTCGATAGGTATCCTCAAATACCGAGATGAGGCTAAGAGTCGTAGTAAATTATGCCTCATTGAGGGATTTTTAATGGTCCTCATAACCTCAAAATTCAATGAGGCTATGAGGGATAATAAATGAGGACTCATTGAGGGCTTTTACATAGCTCTCATGGCCTCATACGACAAAAAAGGGATTCCACAGTCACAGGCGTTTTCCAAAATGGGATTCCATAGGATATATCTGTTAAATACTGAAATGAGGCTAAGAGTCATGGTAAATTATACCTCAATGCGAGATTTTTCAAGGTCCTCATAACCTCAAAATTCAATGAGGGTATGAGAGATAATAAATGAGGAGTCATTAAGGGCTTTTACATAGCCCTCATGGCCTCATACGACAAAAAAGGGATTCCATAGCCACAGGTGTTTTGCAAAAAAATGGGATTCCATGGGATATGGCCATTGGATATAGTCTTTTATTATACAGAAGGGAGATAACTCTGTATACAGATTATGGGAAATCGAGCAATCTGATTGGTTATAAATGCTCTAGATAAATGAAACAACAAGAGTACTTAGAATAGGGTCAGAACTAACAAGAATAGACCAGAAATAGCTAAATATAGTAACAATAAGCAAAGCTGTTCCAACTGATGGGCTCTTCTACGATACAGGAGTATACTCTAGAATAAAGGAACATGGCCAGATAAACGATAACTATTACATATATAGATAGAAGCAGAGAATTCTGAAAGAATTCGAAATAGTAAAACTTGTCGGGTTGTTTGTGGCAATTCTACGAATCGGGAAAATACTCCTATTCAATCGAACACACCCTCCGAACATACCCCGTCCTATTGCCGAAAAATTGGGTAAGATAGCAATCACGTGCTACCATAGAAACCAAGCTGGCGGCCTCCAGTATACCAAATGGACGACGGAAACACGTATCACCCTAACAACACGCGCTGCGCATGCGCACTCACACCACGTATCACTATGGAGATGGCGTCACAACATGGCCGCTCACGCGGGTTACCAGGACAACACAACATGGCGCTACTGGGTCACGTGACATGACGTCACTTCCGGGGTCATCCACCGGGGTCATCCAACTGGGTCCTGAAACGTGCTAGACATACTACTAACAATGAAAAGCATTGTGAATGGCTTGTTTTTCTGAAGGGTGGGTTGATTAATCAAACTTTACAATTTAAGTGGACATAGATAAAACATCTGCGCTGGGAGGAAAAACCAAAGATCACAGAACACAGAACCTACGAAAAGCAGTAATGACCCCGTTGCGTCTCAACCTAGCCAGTCTCTCCTCCCAACATAACAACCGCTAACCACTCCAATGGCCCCAACTCCAGAAAATGCCACCTGACAAAGGGCTTTATGCCCCTGACACAACCCCGGGATGACCAAACATCATTGATATGGCCTCCCCTTCTCGAACCCCAGCCATCTATCTACGAGCGAATCAGTTTGACTTGTGTATGACTGACCGATTTTCATGTGCGCGCAGGATGGCGAATGCAACTAATAACCACGCCTTCAATATTTGTCTTATGCTATCCACTCCCCCGCGCACCGCGCCCCTCGCCCGGAGACGCAACAAGTCACATCATAACACAACGTTCTAAGATCGAGACAACATACAAGTGACGCGGGGGGGGGGGGGGGGGTGCGGGGGAGGGGGAGGTCCCAGCCAACAAAACATCCAGAATAGAGGCGTCCGGTAGATGATTGAAAAACAGCTGCATCATACGGGCTGGGAGGAAGAATGAAAGATCGGAGAGAACAGTACCAACAATAGTAACCATCCTTTTTGTGGCTTAACTGCCCAGTCTGTGTTCTAAAAATAGCAACCCAACCCGATGACCTGATCATCCTCGAACTTGTCACCCAACGCAGGGCTTCATGACCCTGATACGAACCCAGCATGAGTAACAATCTTGATAGGGTCAGCAACCTTCTTCACTAGCTCCATATTTCTCAGTCTGGGGGATTGTGGGGCACAAAAGTGCGAGAATGCTACGTGTGTGCTAGTGGTCGGCCGCATTACCACTAGTAGGGATTGATCTAAACCCTCTCAAATGTCTGGACTGGGTGCCTAATCTCTGGGAAGAGGCTGTAGGGATTTCTAGTTCTATGTCCTTGGCACTGGTGGGCTGTTGTGTTCATTGAGGTTTGTTAAATTTAACCGTCGAATCTGTACGATGTTTGACTTGATATACTGGTACAGTTGAGTATTGGAGAACTGGTTATACGAATTTCGCTAGGTTTTTTTTCGAATTGTGATGTTACCGAAAAATTTGGGAAAGGGCGAAAAATTTGGGAAAGGGGAAGGGGCTTCTCAACGTCTGTAATTGGCCGGACCACTCCGATTAGCTCGACTTTGAATTTTTGCGCGAATCATTTTGTATTCCGCTTAAGTCATACTTTTGCTTGTTATGGTAAGCGTTAATGCGCTTTAAACACATATATTTTCAAAACACTAAGTGGAATACATTCGCCAGTTTCGGTAACTTTTCCTGTCAGGTCGCGGAAATTTGCCAAAGCACAAACAAACCCAGTAAATAGAAATGAATACAACGTCCTAAACGGCTACCACCGGTGTGAATAATGGGCTTGCTTCGTTTGGTGTTGAGATGCAGGATGCATTCAAATCCTAACGGTAAAAAGTTTTTTTTTACAATTGTCGCGGAAGTATAAAATACCTCAAACACAGAAATTTTCTGAACACTGGTGGAAATCGATTCATCCGTGTTCGCAGTCTTTTCTACCCGGACGCGAAAATAGTACGAGCTCTGAACATAAGCTATATTGAATACAAAGTCCTAACCAGCCGACATCGCTGTGAGTTACCAGTTTATTAAATTTAGCGTTGAGATGTAAGATACATTCTAACCCTATTTGTAATAAATTTATTACATGTAGATTTGAGATGCAAAATGCATTCTAACCCTATTTGCAATAAATTTATTACATTTAGCGGTGAGATGCAAGATGCAATCTAACCCTATTTGTAATAAATTTATTACATTTAGCGTTGAGATGCAAGATGCATTCCAATCCCATCTGTAATAAATTTATTACATTTAGTGTCGTATTACATTTAGGGTTGGCACAGGGCTTTATTGGAGAAATATTTTGGAATTCGCATAAGGAAATTGGGATCTGTACCAAAAAATGAGTAGGGTCGGGTAACCTGTAACACACCTATTTTTTATCTTATTATTCTTTTCATGAGATTTGAGGGAAAATCCTCAACAATTTTTCCAGTCGGGACATTCTCGACAGGATTGAAATCTGAGAAATCGATTCTCTTTTGCTCGTAATTATGTGCATTTGAACTTCGACTTGTGTAATAGCACTTGGTCGGTGGAATAAACTGGAGATCTGTAGTACAAGATTAGGGCTGTTGAGGGCCAGTTTGACCAATTCGAAGTAAACCTGTACGGCGCGTGTTAATTAATTAAGAAGTTACGTCAATATTCCAGCTACACCATCAAGGTACAAACAGTCCCAAACAGATAGGGCGTTGATAAGGTAGCAAGACGTAAGTGTGAACCGTGGTTCAGACGACAGCCACTGTGCCACTAGAGAAAATATAGAATAAATAGGTACTAGGAGTAGTTAGGGGTGGCACTATAGCCCCAAGCATTTTTAACACTGAGTTTTCCATAGGGTCCATAGCGTTAGTGTTAAATTGTGTAACTTATAGCCCCAAGAATTTATAGTTGTGAAACTTATAGCCCCAAGAACTTATAGACCCAAACCTGAATGCACTGGTGGCACAGTGCATTCAGGTTTGGGGCTATAAGTTCTTGGGGCTATAAGTTTCACAACTATAAATTCTTGGGGGTATAAGTTACACAATTTAACACTAACCCTATGGACCGTATGGAAAACTCAGTGTTAAAAATGCTTGGTGCTATAGTGCCACCGCATCATGCTTTATGACCAGATCCTATAGTACATTTCTGGCTTATAAGTTTCCACTGTACATTAATTTATTTTTTGTAGTTTGCAAATTAATTTTTTGTTTAGCTTAAATGTTTTTGTGGTTTGCAATATAATTTTTGTTTAGCTTAAATATTTTTGTGTTTCGCAAAATAGAAAAATAATTTGCAAACACAAAAAATATTTTCTAAGAAAATATATTTTGTGTTTGCAAATTATTTTTACAAAAAACTTTTTCATAATTTTTTTCTGAAAAAGTTTTTTGTGAAAATAAATTTGCAAACACAAAATATATTTTCTAAGAAAATATTTTTTTGTGTTTGCAAATTATTTTTCTATTTTGCAAGTTTTTAATTTATAAGGAAATATTTTATGTACCCCAGACCTGGATTTTTTTTCCCGCACTCGATCGAATTGTCGCATGAGAGTTCTTCAGTGCATTTTCGATCCTCAGATTGTCTATAGAAAGAAGGTGAGTTGAGGATTTGGATACATTTCATCGTCTGACTAAAGAAAATCATCTTTGACAGAGAGGAAAAAGGCATGGAACCAACGAAGATTGATTACAGAGCCATGGAGAGTTATGAGAGAACCAAGAAACAGAGAGCTGATGAAGAATTCGCCTTGGCTTTGAGAAAGTGGTGGTCAGCAACACTTCCCATTTCCCATGAAAGAACAACTTAAGAAGATTGAAGACCACCCATTCGTCAAAGCCGCCACACATCCGTTCGGGGGGATCCAGTACAAGAATCAACCTAAACACTGGTTTGATCTCCCCGTACATATGCAGGAAGCTCTTGTGGGGAAAAGTTATCAATGGGAACAAGAATGTTTCACAGATGAAGATATGTTACCAACAACTATAGACGTGTGGGAAAGTGAATTCTTCACGAAGAAGAGATGAGTTTTTTACCAAATACCTCTCTACGGAACTGAAGATTTTTAAAAACGGCCCTTTTCAGGGCTACCCACACTATTAGAAAGAGATATATCTTCTCATGTACACAATCAAGTCTTTGTTATAAAAAGACAAAAAGCAGTTCCCTCCCTAGAGTGTGACCCAATGTCTATATTAATTTAAAATCATTTTATATTAGGGGTTATCCATGTGGGTTTGGGTTGTCATCTCTCCACCCTGTGTATACAACTTCTATAAATGGGGAAATGGCATTTTGTGTGTCTTCTTGTGTTTTGTTGTGAGCATAAGGAAATTATGCTTACAATAAAACACAAGAACACATGCACAAAATAAAAAAAACTTAGGGATTCGCATTGTGGTCAAACTCTCTGTGATAGTTGTTTTTTCTATAGTAAGAATAGTATTCATTGTATGTTTAGCAATCAAAATGTTCTCTACAGTATAAACTGTATATCAGGTTACACTATAAAAGTTTTTGATAAGTATGCATACAATATTAAAACCTAATACTCTCAGTGAAAAAGAGAAGTGACTCTTAACTCTTTTTTACTGTTGGGAAATAATAGGGACACGGTGATAAAAAAGGGATTATAGGACTAACCTAACAAAATCGACTACAACTATCACAGAGGTTTTAACAAAAAACAAAACTGTATTTAAAGTTGAATCATTATATTGAAATGAAATCTGAACATATATACACCGAGATCTGAGTTTGCCTATCCATGAGAAAACCTATTTACATCAAGATTCTTTTTTATGCTAGCTTTTATTTGACAGCCAAGATTGTTTTTGAAAAACAATCTTGGGAGTCAGATAAAAAAACTGATATCAATCAAGTGATCTGATTTTGAAAACAAATATAAAAAATAACTAAAAAACCCTATCTCTCTGTTACACAAATGTCTGGCGAAAATTATATAATAGATGATTGACTTTAATAAAAAACTTAAAAAACTAAAAAATGTAAAAAAATTACCTCTGTGGGATTGTTTTGACACCTGATATTTATTACAGTTATTTCAAATAATGTCTATAAGTTTGCTCAAACCATCGTCGACCATCTCTATCATTCTCTTGGAAATTTCTTGGATCAAATTTGATAGTAAGAACTGTCTCTAAATCATATCCTCTTGCAAGATGATCTAAAGCAAATATACAGTACATTCCACACACAACAGTAAATTCACTTTGTAGTCTCATTGTATTTATTGTCCAGGAATCTGTATTTTTCACTATGAAATTGTATATGTCTCTATCTATTGGTGGTAAACCATATGAATCAAAGTAGATAGCAGAATGATTGTCTTTAAAATATATTGCTATCCAATGTTCTCCAGGTTCTTTTGATGAATCTGTGTTCACAATATATGCTTGTCTGTGTTTAGGTTTTTGTTTTGGTAACAAGTCTTTTGAACACACTTTTCCATTTAAGGATGATAACCTTTGAGAACTGTCAAGTATAGTTTGTAATTGTATGGTTTCCATCTTCTTAGCCTTGGAAAAGGCTGGCACAGAGCCGTTAATCAAGATATGCTGTATAATATGACCAGTCTCTTTTAACTAAATCTGCCCACTTTTGAATGTCTTTTTGGCAGTCTATTTCAAAGTCTATATGAGCACAATATTCTAATAAGTTTATTTTTCTTGCTCTCTTGTGTAGATTATATAGTATAGTCACTGGACACACTTTCTGTAAACACTCTGCAATGTTCATGTCTATTGATGTTGTTGTGTTGGTTCGATTTTCTTCTTCACAGCTATTTTTCATTTTCTGTTGAATGGATTTTGTCAGTTCTATCACTACACATTCTTGAAATAATGTTTGTATTTTCTCTTTACACATCTTGCAATGTTCACACTGACTCATCTTGTTTAATAGTCAAATATCACTTCTCTGAATTTGTTGATTTCTATCTCACTATCAAATTCTGCATAGACAACAACGTTGATCACCTCTGGAAGAGCTTGAGCAAACTGAAGTTCAAACCTAAGATTGCCAGACTTTATTGGGTGAGCCAAGGGCCCACTACTACTCTGATCAGGTGTCAAATCAATACCCCAAAGGGTATACCCTTTTGCATAATCCTGCAAAGATAAATTAAATGATTGATTTTGTCCAAAATAGCCCATAGCTTCATACAATGATAAATATTAATTTAGATAAAGTCCACCTTCAAAATTCGGTTCAAAGGGACGTGCTTTTATGGAATGTCCATCTATTGTGATTTCCAACTTATTCAAATCGAAATGTTGAAAATTAAATGGATTAGTGCCAATATCTCCATTTATATCTCTATTACTAACTAAACCAAGAATAATTCGTTTTGGCATCTGTTTATGAAACAGATAGTCTTCTATTTTTGAACGAAGACCACTTCCAACAGTAAAAGTTTTAATTTCACTACGTCTTATGGGCATTTTATACTTTGTTCGATCTATTTGTGCATTAAGATTATTCGCAAATTTTGGAAATAAATCCAATGCCGGTATTCTGAATATGGCTTTTTGAATTTCTATTTTTCCATTTTCACTACCAATCAAACAAAATTTAGTTGGAGCACGATGCAATTTAATTCTCATCTCAACTCCATTTGGTAAATACTTATCTTGCACAAACAGATCTAAATGCAGTTTTCCTATAAGTTGTACATTTTTGCTACCACCAATTATTTTAGCTCGCTCAGTCAAACCTTTGTTCGACGAAGCTTTACTAGTTTCTGCGTGGTGTCCAGGACTATCTGTATACCACATCTCACTAGCAGCTAGATGTGTTTTTTTCACATCTCTTGAATAACTAAGAAAATTCTCAAAATATGCTCTATAAGGATAAAGGTCTGTATTGGTGGTGATAAGATTGCCATTCAGTGTAACATCAATTTTACTGAACATGCTATGAAAAAAATTATTGATAGGAGCAATTTGTGTATCTCCAGCCAAAACACTCCCATCTTGTTTTGTAATTTTAAATTGAACTTCAAGTGTAGATGCTGCAAGATCTAACCACTTGGTTGTTTGTCTTGGAATTAAAAATTCTATTGGTGAAGAATTATTTAAAGATGCAATAGGAAATTGTTCAATTTCACCAATATTTTCTATACCACTTGATGTTGGTGATACATTATCTGGATCAAAACTACTACCAAAATGTTTGCAAGATCCATGTAACATCATGGTTTTTTCAATCAAATATATCAAGTGGTCTTGATTTTCATTTTGAATAAGCTTGTCTTTGACGTGTCTTGCCTCTACGAGAACGAACCACAGACTGACGTTTTCGTTCTTGTTTTTGTCTTTTTATACCTAAAGCAGATTCACCAACTGATTTCAAAAGATCTTTTCCATGAGTTAATAAAATGTCTTTAGGTGCTTTACGTTTTTTTATCAATTCATTTGCTATTTCTAAACCATGTCTTAATCCATCTCTCTTTAAGGTTTGAAATGCATTTTTTGCAATTGGTTTTATAAATGGTGCAGCTGTTCTTATTGCTGTGCGAAAAATAGACCCTAATCCATATCCATATTGCCGTGGTACACCTTGATACACTGGCATCATTTTTTACAAATTTAATTTATGTCTCTGTCTAAAATGCAACTTGACAACTGTCTTATCACTTACAAACTGAATGGGTTTACCAGTGTTCCCATTTATATTTATACTAATCTGATCAAAATAAGATTTTGATACTGGTACGTAATGTACATTATCAAATTCTATATGAGTATGTAGAGACTCTTTATGTGATTCAAATGGAATCACACATAAAATAGGTGCTTCAATATCACCTAAAAATGTATAATCTGCTATGTCAGCATAAATAAAGATTTGATTGAAATCCACATTTAAGTCCACATTATATTTAAATGCATCTTTTGATGTGTTAGGAAAAATGACAGGAAAACTATCTTTACATCCCAATTTTTGTAATAAACTTTCTGACATTTTAATACCCACTTTCCCAATACTATTTCCTACTATTTTTACATGGCCTTGGAGACTTGAAAATCCAACATGAAATAATACATCAAATGATTTAAATATGTCTCCAAGTTTTTCTTGAATTTCTGTTTGCATTGCATCTATGACATGAGCGCCATTTGAATATGCACCTGATAAAATATTTAATTCAACAGCAGCAACGCCTTTGTGTAATGTATGTTTCAATTTCGTTTTATTAATATGATTTGATATGTTGCTATCTGTCACAAAGATTTTAAAAACAGATTCTTCATCTGTAATATTTTTTGCTTCCGAAGGTAAAATTACTTCAACTAATCCCACTTCCCAATGTTCTTTATCAACATGAATGGGTTTAGATAATTGTGTTTGAAAACAACATTGGTTATTATTTGGAAACATATTCATAGAACTATCACTCAGAAGTGTTACGTAAAATGAATTCATTTTTCTTATCTTGTGGTTGTTTCAAATATTTTAAACCTGGACTTGGAAGAATATATCCTAAAGAACTACTTAATAACACTAACCACAATTCTTTATCAGCGCTTTGTAAACTCAAATGTGCTATGGCAGTAATTATAATACCATAAATGATAATAATCTGTGTGAAATAAGTGACTTGATTTTTTGCAACACGATTTCCACAAATTTTAAATTGTTGACTTTGTTGACTTTGTACATCAACACTTGTGGTTTCATTAGGTAATGAAGTTTCATTTGATGACATATTCTTTTTATATCAAATCTGATTCTGCTATCCAACTATCAAATTTCTTTGATAACCTTCCCAATGTACTTTAAGTTCTTTAATAATTTTCTTTCCCACACGTCTTGACCGTCTATTAAGAATTGATTCAATTATATATTTTTTATCATCTTTTATACTTTGAATTTCTTGTGGATAAAATGTCCCTTGTATATTTTCACCACCTATATCTTCAAGTTTATAAGTGGGTGGTATTGTATGTTTTACATGAGTAATTTTAAATAACTCTTTTGTCCAATTTGGTAAATACCCTTTTTCAAATGTACGTTTGGTTTTATTAATACGTACTATATCACCAACTTTAAATTGTATTTTTTTCTTTTTAGATTTTTTTTTACCATACAAATGTTGAGATACTTCTACTTCATTTTCTAATGATACTGTAGCAGGAGTTCTTTGAATACTTTGATGAAAACTATGATTATATCCATCAACTAAATTTTCCAACACATCAATGTATCTTAATGTACGTTTGTGTGTAAAATATTTCCACATTCGTGTTTTCAATGTGCGTTGAAAACGTTCAACAATACTAGCTTTGGTTTCAGGATTTTCTGTTGTGAAGAAATGAATGTTTTGTTTGTTTAAAAATTTTTGTACATCTTTATTTTTAAATTCAGAACCTTTATCAGATTGTAATGATAATGGTTTACGTCCAGAAGTTTTCAAAATACTCTGAAAAGATTTTGTTAATGTCTCTCCTGATTTATTGTGAATGGGTATTACCCATGCATATTTGGAAAATACATCAATAACACAAACTAAATAATGAAACTGGTCATTGTAAGATTGTAAACTTTGTAAGTCTGCTAAATCAATCTGCCATTGATGATCAATACCACCCACTATAGTCTTACGTCTTGAAAACTTTTTACGGATGGGTTTATGTAAAGTATAAGTTCTTTCTCCTTTCAACCATTTTTTCACTTGATCAACTGTGATGGAATTATCTTTACTATGAGCTGCTTTGTACAATTTTTGTATACCACCATAACCAGCAGGATGTTTTGTATTGTAATATATTTCAGTTAATAAATCATTCAATAAGCCTCCCATTTTTCAGATAATCTACGTTTTTTCAATTTACGCTTTAGTGCTGACTTTGGTGTGTCTTCACTCCACTGCACTCTATGACCTCGACAAACTTTATGTTTTGGAGGGGATGATTGAGGAGTTTCAGACCAACTATCTTCTGGAGAACTTTGATATTTACTGGGTTTGGGTATAGGTTGTCTATTCATCCATAACCAACGTTCACGATTTCCAACAAAATCTTGAGGGATATTTATATCTTTTAATCCACGACTAAACATTTCCCATCCACTCAGTTTAAAACCTTTTCAGTGTCTAAGAACATCATTGACTAAATCTATGATATTTGAACCTTTTATGACTTCTCCATCGTAACTTAATACACCCTGATCATCCCAACTCATGTGTGGATGAGATGATAAAGCAGATAATAATGAAGTTGCTTTACGTCTCATTGTAACAGGGACACTTTCTATAATACGATCTCGTAATAATAATGATTTTTCTCCTGACTCAGGCAATGGAACCAATGTTAGTTGTAATGCCTTCTTATGTGACATTTGAATTTTTGTAAAGTTTCCCCATACTTTTGTTCTTTCTCACTTTCGGACAACTCTGAATTTCCTAACACAGATGATAAATCATTTTGAAGTTGTGCAGTATTTGTAACTTGTGGGTTAGGGGGTAATCTTGGTCTTTGAGCTTTTTCATTTCTAAAACTTTGCATATCTTCTAACATTTGATAAGGTACAATAGCCATCTTTTTCATATTTTACTGACTAATTTATTTGCAAGATTTGTTGCAACTCCTATAGCAGGTCCAAGTAAACCAAGTAATGGTAAAAAAACACCTTTTTGATTTAAAATTTGTTTTTTTCTTTTTGAGAGTTTTTGATTTACTAGCGAGTGCTCGTAGTTGTTGACGCTTTGGATGTAATTTTTGTTTCTGACTTTTTGTTAGATGTATGTTGCCTTTTAAAAGATTATGACAGCTTTCTGACACACAATTAATTAATTCTTTAGGTGCATTTTTCATAATTTGTTTTTGAAATGCTGGAGGAGTTTGACTTAAACCTATTAACATACCACCATATTTTTTAACTAAAGGAATTTTTTGTTTCTTATTTTGTCTCACCATCTTGCTCTTATAGAATCTAATGATTAAATGAAACAAATATAAAAATGTAATGCTATTTATACATGTGCAAACTTTATATTATTTAAAGTAAGACCTTATCCCTTTAACAGGTTTAGGTGTATTTAAAGCTGTAAAACGTGCCATTGTGGGAATCTTTTCTTTTAATGGTACATGGTCTGTATTTTGTCTAGAACCCATTGGGTCATGCAGTACATTTTGACTTGGTTTTATTACAGAATACATTGGTTCATGATTTTTAACACCATCTTTTGTTATTGACACTACACGTGTTAACTTAAGTGGTGATACTTTTCTTTGTCTTTGAAGATTTTTCACAAGTAATGCTTTTGTTTTTGTAGATGGAGATCTATGAGGTGCAATTTCAAAATTTGTGTACATATATTTAGATCCTACCTTTTGTTGATTTGTTATCTCTCTAGAACTTGATGAATTATTTGATCTTTTCTTAGGGGATTTTCGTTTCCTTTTAGGTGACTTTTGTTTCTTACTCTTTGTTTTTTGAATGGTGAATAGAATGATCTACTTGTCTTATGACCATCCCATCGAATTAAATTACAAATGATAACACCACCAAAAAATCCACCACCTCCTGGTTTTAAAATAATGTTTCGTTTTGTTGCAAGATCAACTCTTGGATTTGCAAGTTGTTCAAGATCTTGTTTATGTTTATCCATATAGGTTAAAGTTTGTTTTGGCAATTTAATTTTCTTATTAAGTATGATTTTACTTGCTAATGTAAACCATTTTAAAATTTTCTTAAAACCTTTCTTAAGTAATTTTTGTCTTGCAAATGGACTTGTTTCTTGACCAAGTTGTTCCAAAGATTGTATGAATGATACCATGATGATGTGTAGTTGTTGACAAACTTTGACTAACTAACTACAACTCATTTGAACATGGGGAATTTATAGTTTTGTATAAATGATGGGACCACGTTCATTTTGTGTTACCCTAGGATGAAAAATGTCAGTTCTTAATCTCAAAGACTCAGGAGTTCTAGGATGAAAATCAATTAATAAATAACCATGATCAATACTTGTTGCATCTTGATAACATGCATTTAAATGTGGTAATTGAACTTGATTTGACAATACTTTAATTTGCCCTTTATCTCTGGTATTTTGAAATAAAATCATATAATGTGCATTTAAACTTATGGTATGACTAGATTTAGATTGTTGAAACATATTTTGTGTTATGTAAATGACACTTGCATTTCTATGATGTCCTTTTCGTGTGAACCATAATTTAATTTTTTCTTCATCTTTATCTCCTAACATATCATCAAAAACTACAAGACACTGACAATTTCATATTCATCATCAGGGATACCTTTTATGAATTTAATATCTTCACTTTCTTTAAGTAAAGTATATGTATTTTGCCATTCTGTATAACACCAAATAATTTTTGTGGGGGAATTTGAAATAAGTCATGTTTCATATCAATAAGCTTTTTGACAAATTCTGTTTTTCCTGAACCGTTAGGTCCCGAAATAAAGATATTACAAGGGTGTTGAAACAATAAACATTCACTCGATGCCATAATTGTATTTGTGTGAAAAAGAGTTGTCAAATCACTCACTTATATACTTTCTGTTTCCATACCTTGCTCATGTCTTTTAGTAGGTATTCGTTTTAAGGGTGCTTTTAACTCAAATAAAGTTTCTGAAGAATCTATTCTTCTATCTATTTGTGGTACACATTGTCTGTACAAGTAATTAATGATTTCTTTATCATAAATTATATTACCCCACACAACTCTTGTCCAAATATTTTCTATATTATCTTTGTAAAAAGCATTCATGATTTGTAATGCATTACAAAATTCCCCATACATTTCATCTTTTCCCAATTGATTATGAATAAACTCTTTTGTTATTGTTAGATAACCAGGAGTGATCAATTGAAATGCATATAATAATGCCTTACGTGTAATCTTGTTGTCTAAATACGTCTTACTGGTTCCATAGTTGAAATCAAAGTGATGATTCTTTTGTCTGTTCTGATGTATTTTGTGCATCAGGTACTATATTACAGCATGCACTTTGTACATCAGGACAGTCAGGAAAATCATTTCCTACATTATCTGAAAACATTTTATCTAACTTAGTTTTGAATTGTCCTGCAGCTTGTCTTGCAATTATGGTACTAAATGATGTACTTTGATCATTTAGTACCATGAGTGCAAATAAAGAATTAGAATCTGGAAAATCATCTAGACACTTGTCATATTTTTTCATTGTTGAAAATATTTGATTTAAAGTGAATCCATAATCCATCACTGATAATATTTTATCTGGGGGTGTTTGCATACTTGTTGGCGGATTGTATAATTGACAATTTCTTATCAGTTGAATATAAGGACAATTTGGTGACCACTTAACATGTTCTTGCAAAGGAATATCTTTTTCTTCCCAATTCATTAAACCTTGTCCACATACAAAACATTTTATTTTACCATCTCCCACATAGAAAAATCCAGCTTTAGCTAATTCTTCTTTCTTGGATTTTAAAATAGGATTTGTAGTCATACTAAAACTCGAAAGTCTTCTTAACTCTGACAAGTATATAGGATAAGTAGGATTGAGTGGTAGAGACATCTTCCCTTCTCAGTGTTCAAAGTTGAAATGAGAAATCTGAAGGGTACTTTTATACCTTAAGCCCATAAGGTCTTGTGTCATATTTATCCACTACAAAATGGTTTGTGTACACATATCTGAATGTTGTGGTTTGTAATTCAATTGTGACATGTCTGTTCTTGTTCAAACTTGAAATGAGAATTCTGAAGAGTAATTTTTATACCTTAAACCCATAAGGTCTTGTGTCATATTTATCCACTACAAAACGTTTTGTGTACACAGATCTGAATGTTTCGGTTTGTTTTTCACTTGTGACTTGTCTGTTCTTGTTGCGTTTAATTCTATGTGTGTATTCAATGTTCATTTTGTAATTGTGTCTGTCTTGTACACATTCCACCATGGATTCAAAATTTACTTTCTGTGATGTATTGTAATCTAATGTGATTCCTTTAACTTTTCATGAAGTGTGTATTTGACCATCTTTAATGCATTTGTAACCATAATTTTTTGGACCTAAACCTACATATTCAATAATTTTTGCATCTGTATGTTCATCTGTCCATTGACCTAACCTACTGTTTATAATTTGTGGATTCCAAAGTGAGGGGTTATGGATGTAAATACAACTGTCTGTGTCAAAATATAATACTCGTCTGCCCAAACGTCCTATTACTTTATATAATTCCATTCGTGCATAAGCTGTGACAAAAGAAGCAACTGCAACATTAGCTGATTTGTGAGGTTCATAAACATCTGTAGACTTTGTGTAGTTGACTAAAATGCATTTATCATGATCAAACAATTCAACATTTTTAATAATGATGTCTTTATCTTGTATCAGGTCAAAATATTTTGATGGGTCTTGTTTTTGTTTTTACATTGTTTTGTGCACTTTTCCCCCATAAACAGTTTAACATGGTTTTAGCAAATGATCTTTGTCCTGGATTTTTTTCAATATTTTCCAAATGTATGTTTTCAATTTGTGCATAGTCTTTCTTAAATGTGTCTTTGTCTGTTTCTGTTTTCACCCAATCTGGATATCCACTGGCTTCTTGTTTCATTTTTAAATATTTGTTCACATAATGTTTGTAAATTTCTGAAGACCATTCTTCCCAATGCCAAATCTGATAAGTGTCAAGTAATGTGTACCCCATTCCCAATGCTTTAAAAAGTTCAACAGATGTCCGTGTACCTGTAATACTGTGTTGATCTGGTGTGTGTTCACATTTGTCTAATTCTTGTTCTGCACATGTATTGCAAAGTGTAAAAACCATTTTCTTGTTGCAATGAATTGGTAATACTGGCATGTGTAGAGATTGTGGTGGTAAAACTTTACATTTGATAAGTCCCCTGTACTGTCTTATATTATTCATGTCTATGTTTTCTTTTATGAGTATATTTGGATGACCTACTGGATATTCTCTGTGTTTATTGACATAAGGATAGAGTGAACAGATGTCTATGTATTTTATTTCATTGTCTGTGTTTTGGTCTATTTTATGATGTAATTTAATGGCATTTGTTCTCCCCCAAATAATGCTTCACGTGGTTTAATAGGATCCATGTTTGGAAAAAATGAATTTAATGTTGATTTTACTTCAGGATTTGATTTGCAAAAATCATCAAGTTCATGTTCCCATGTTATTCTCATGTTATACCCTAATGATTCTAAATGGTGTATGCGTTCCTGTGTATTGTTGTAGAGAGTTTGGTAACTTAGCAGATTGATTGGATTTTTCTCATGTGTATTGTCTTTGTAACATGTTATGCACCCATGCCACATACATCCATAAAATTCAAAGATTGTATTTGTGTCTTTGTGAAACCCATCAACATAATATCCCCCTATTTTAACTTCCCCACCATTGAGTGCATGTTGAATATGTATGTTTTCTTCCTGTGCAACTGTCTGTAAAAATCTAATGGCTTTAATGGAGTATTTGACTTTAGCAGGGTAACCTATGTCTGAAATGATTGCCATTTTGTTTTCTGGAAGTGAATTTTTTCTCCAAGCTTTTGTACACGCATCAGCTAAGGTAAATGCTTCTCTCAAAGGATCTATGCCATCACTATCTATAAATTTTTGTCTGAATTCCCCACACCCCCTACGTAAGATATCTACATCTGATTTACAGTATAATTCCATTTCTTTTTGAAAATCAAATCTGGCATTACTAGTAAATTTTTGGTTGTACCACTTGATAAAATCTTCCCTATCTGATGGAGACATTGAATTTGGGAAATTGTGCCAATCTCATTGAAAGAAAATTTAAAGAATCTATAAGTCTAATACCACAAGCGTTAAGTGAAAGAATTTTGTTCCCATTCATAATTACATCAGGAGTTGTTGTACCAGTTTCAATGAGGTGTCTTAAAATAAACTGTCCATCGAAACCTCTTAAATTGTGAGCAATAGCTGTTGTCCCTTTATGTTCCTTACTGAAAAGCCAATCACAAAAATCTGATGAAGTAGATTCCCCTTTAAATATTGATTGCCTATATCCAAATTTGTCACAGGAAATACATTCTTGATCTATAGATTTGCAAATACATTCCCCACATGCACGATGAGCAACACAGAAATTTGGGATATGAACTCCTGAGTCTTGTGTGGTTTCAAAATCAAAAAATACAAATGGAATGTTTGGTATGTTTTCATCCTCGGGTGAAGTGTATTTTGGAATGAAACATTGGTGATCAGAATTAACTACTTGTTGACAATATTTGCATTTTTTGAATCCTTCACAGATGTGCTTTCCTTTTGTTGGATATATTAATGAATTGCACTGTTTACATTTTTGAACTAATTGACAAATTGTTTTTTCTTCTTTCCCCTTTCTAGTGATATGGTTATTATAGCATGATGGACTTCTAAACTGTCTATTGCAAGTGTAACAGGTGATGGGATGTTCAGGAATACATTTTGTTGGAGCATAGCAAACACAACCAGAGGGACACATGTGACGTTCTCTGTTATTACTCCCTTTACTGCAAAGTTCACAATAGTATGAACATCCTAAAAACCATGTAATTGTAGTGATAGTATCAAAATGCTGGTCATGGTGGTAAATATGAATAACTTTACTATCAGTGGTGGTAACTGGAGGTTTGAATAAAAATTCACTTTTTGCATACTGTGGATGAATTTTGATGACATACTCTGGGTAAAGCAGGTCTTGTATTTTATAATATTCTTCATATCCACAAGGAATATTATAATCAAGACCTGCTTTGTCCATCAATGCCTTAGCTTCCCGATCTTGTGTCGGTCTATCAGAATTTCTAATATTTTTCCATTTCTTTTGCCAAAGTTCAGAATTATCTTTATCAACATGACATTTTCCCACTACAATGGCCCGTGCGAGACACATTGAATCCTTAACATTTTTAATTTCAATAATACTTCTCTTGTTTCCAACCATTTTATCAACAGATGAAAATGAAATTGGTGCATGTCGCCCAGACCCTTGTGGTAGAGAAGTGTGTGTTATTTCTAAAGATAATTGCCCATCATGGATAGTAAAGTTATCATTTGATTGTACAACCTTTTCTATTTCATCTAATATGGTGCCACCAGTGATAGCCGAAGCCTTAGTAAATGGAATAAATATACCTATTTCTAATTCTGGGTGGTTAACTGATATTCTCATTGGATCATTGTCTTCTACTCCACATTCTTCTTTAATATCTTCTACCATACTGTCAAAGACTTTTCCAAGGGTGTCAAATGGATTCTTTTGATTAAATTGTTTGAATGTTATTCTGCATACATGGGATTTGGAATGGAATTTTCTTGATGTTCTTTGTAGGAGTGGGTGGATGGTGTATATATCTTTAGCTGATTCTACTCTCCGTTTCTTGTTATCTACTTCACTCTCTGTCTCACTATATTCTTCAATGGCTCTCTTCATCTTTTCTTCTATCGTCTTCTAGCTTTGAAAATATGTCTTGTCTTCTTGAAGTCAAAAACCCAAGTGTGAATCAACCTAAGATTCTTCCTCCTTTTATACTTTTTTAATGTACATTTAAATGTGCATTTAAATGTACATTTAATACCCACTGAATTATACTGTTAATAAATGTTTCTTATACACATTTGAAAAGTCATAAAATGTAATCCATTCACTCTATGGGACATTCCTATGGTAAATATTTTATAGCTTTTATTTGTTAGTGTATCTTTCGGTCAATATTAAAATCACTAAAACACATTTAACAACAACAATATAATATCCAGAGGTCATTGAGTGCAATAGATAGCAAAACTGTTTGTAACCAAATGGATGTACATTTAAACAATTGTGTGTCAGTGCATTTTATGGGATGCCTGTGTTGAATATGGTTTTGTGTTTCTTTTGGCAGATAACAGTCGATAACATTTTAAGTTCCAAACTGATTGTATCGCTTAAGATATCATCTTAAACTGCAGTTGACAAGCTTTACGATGGTATATAATATGTCCAGATAGAATAATTATGAGCGAAGATATTCGAATAAATAGGTAAAAGTACGGATATGTTGGGAGTGCTTGACCCGTTGTTCTAAAAAATAATAAATTGTTCTGCTTGTTAAATGCATGGTATAAGTCGTGGGGAAACTCATTTATTTAAAACATTAAGTTGGTCGATCACATTTCATTGATGGAAAGTAATATTTCGGGAGTTATTCTGGTGTCGATATAACACGCAATGTTAAGTCAGTATTGATTTTTTGATTTGCAAAGCAGTGGTTATTTTCAGTGAAGCCGCGCTATATTTAAACCACTTCCCAGAAAATGACATTGTGTTTCGTGACGTTTATTTTCCAGGAAAAATCGACTCTAATACCTAACATTACAATTCAACATGCATTTTGTTTATCATAGGAGTATAATTGTTCGGATAACTTTTAGATTACAATTAGTTCATCGCTTATATTGGATATTTTACTTGAATCATTTTGAAGGTATTGGTGTATTTTCTTCACTACATTTGTAATAGGATTGACAGTAAATTTTTTACAACTCAAATAACAGATAGCGTTCTTGTATTTGCAAATTCGTATTCGTACAAATATATGAAATATGATTTGTGTGAATATGAATTTACATTACAACTAGGGACTATCGACTTGATATTGTAAGTTGATAAGCATTCAGAAAAACTCAAAGTACCGGCGCTATTGTGTCATTTTTTTAAAATTGGAGAGATACCCATGGGGCAAACAAATGTAACTTGAGTGGATATTTAACAAGACGGGAAGGGAGAAATGACAATTTTTACATCTTACCTGATACAGAATTGAACAGCCTTTTTCAAGGCTACAAAATATTGGAAAGAGATTTTTCTTTCTAAACAAATAAAAGTCTCAGAAAGAGAGACACAGTTCCATTACCCATTCTGTGAGTGACTGTTGATAATGAGAGTTGTATCAATGAGAGATATCCTAAAACAAGTTTGGAATAAAAATTGTTGCAATTACCCCTCCAGGATTGTCTATGGGGAAAAACAGTGGTGACAAACACAGATTTAACAGTGAAAACTCCCAGAGACATTGGTTTGCCAGAGAAAATATCCAGGTCTGGGGTACATAAAATATTTCCTTATAAAATAAAAACTTGCAAAATAGAAAAATAATTTGCAAACACAAAAAAATATTTTCTTAGAAAATATATTTTGTGTTTGCAAATTTATTTTCACAAAAAACTTTTTCAGAAAAAAATTATGAAAAAGCTTTTTGTAAAAATAATTTGCAAACACAAAATATATTTTCTTAGAAAATATTTTTTGTGTTTGCAAATTATTTTTCTATTTTGCGAAACACAAAAATATTTAAGCTAAACAAAAATTATATTGCAAACCACAAAAACATTTAAGCTAAACAAAAAATTAATTTGCAAACTACAAAAAATAAATTAATGTACAGTGGAAACTTATAAGCCAGAAATGTACTATAGGATCTGGTCATAAAGCATGATGCGGTGGCACTATAGCACCAAGCATTTTTAACACTGAGTTTTCCATACGGTCCATAGGGTTAGTGTTAAATTGTGTAACTTATACCCCCAAGAATTTATAGTTGTGAAACGTATAGCCCCAAGAACTTATAGCCCAAAAACCTGAATGCACTGTGCCACCAGTGCATTCAGGTTTGGGGCTATAAGTTCTTGGGACTATAAGTTTCACAACTATAAATTCTTGGGGCTATAAGTTACACAATTTAACACTAACCTTATGGACCCTATGGAAAACTCAGTGTTAAAAATGCCTGGGGCTATAATGCCACCCCTAACTACTACTAGGGCCGGTAATCACATTTAAACCACGAGAAGGATAAGGGTTTTAACCATGAGGCTCTGCCAAGTGGTTAAAACTGTTATGCTACAAATTGTTTAAATCTGATTACCGGCCCTAGTACCTATTTGTTTTATTTATACCATGCTCTAAATAAATAATCGACTTTTCCACTTAAAATGGAGAAAAAAAAACCATACTTTCTATCGTAAAGACATGGGTTTGTTTTGTTTACTTCTGCACCGGTGGGCAGTACATCCGGCTGCACGTGGATGCTTGATTGACAGCTAGACACGTCGTCAAAGTTGATTGAATTTACCTTGCATTTTCAGTCAAATTATTAATAACAATTAAATTTTATTTTAAATATTTAACTGTAGGTATTTCAAACTTAATAAGTCATTGCACGCAGTAGATAGACCGCAAAAACTTCGTATGTTTGAATGAACATCGCGAAGTGTGAATGTATCGAAGTCGGCAAATTGGGCCATGTCAAAGTCAAGTTGGATGTAGTTCCTACTATAGATGTAAATTTTTGTAATGGAATTCCCATTGAAAACGTTTTAACCACAGTAGAAGTTTTATAGCGGTAGTGGGGTTAAAAGCTAAATTTTAACATACAGGCTTTTTACAGGAAGTAACATAGGTGGGCATGGTATAAATGTAGATCTCCCATCTCTCAAAGTTATTTTTTAAACCCCTATAACGTGACCCCTTGGCAGGCCCAAATCTAGTGAGGGGTATGTGGGAACAAGTTGCCTCATGACCATACTGGTCGAAAATTTATGTTGTCCATCTGAAAAATTGTTGGCTGCTCGAATACAAACATTTCTCTCTGAAAGATGCTAATTTGAAAAATGTGGACCATTTGGCGAAACCACAATTTCCGTCATACAAAAATACCATTATGTTTCCACATTTTTTTGTATGAAATCGCTCGTTATATATAGCATATGTCAATCGAAGAGCCATGTATACAAAAAAATTTCATGTACTATTATCACATGAAAGTAATTCTTTAAAATAACAATAATAAACTAACGTTCGTTTATTATTGTTTTAAAGAAGTATACCGTATTGAGTTTTTAAGTTTTTTTAGGTTTTAAGTTTGTACTGACGGGCATTGACCCGGTGGGGACAGTACTGACATTGCTGCTTAACCGTTTAAACCCTGCTAGTATCTTCCAGGCCAGTTCAGTAACAGCAATTGGAAGACTCCATATTCATCATTTGGGCGTAGACCAATTAATATTTTCAACGTGCAGCCTTGGGGCTGCACGTTGAAAATATTGATTGGCTGATGCCACTCATCTACTGAGCAGCCATCCTGCTTAATAAAATGATGACATATCAAGGCCGTGAACCGGTAAAACCGACTCTAGCGTACAAAGGGTTAAATTTCGATAACTTTCATCATACTTCATGGATGCTAGTCAGGAAGGTACTGAATGTGGACGGAAAAAAAAAATACAGATGCATCTGGCATTTTTTTTTTTTTGCTTTTACACTTTTCAGACGTTCCCACCCTACCTGCACTTTTTCCCATTAATTATTTTACACACTCTCCTACGGGATACTAAAATCCGCACATCAAGTATTGCACACCGACACGGGGTATGGAAATCTTCGAGTACGCAAGTTATATGTAATTTTAAAGATGGCCGCAAGCTCCAAGCACGAAGAATTGTGAAATAAAACATGGATGATCCAACTATTATTTGTGGAGTGCAAACTCATAGGAAAAGATGGAAGAATGAACGGTCGACGGACGGACGCACGCAGGCTGTCCAGAATATCCCCAATCTCTTCATCACAGAATATAACTCTACCAATATAGCTGTCTGGATCTTCATGTAATCTCGATGCATATTCAATGTGGCTTGCTCTTTTCAGGCACTTCACGAGAGATGGTGCCCACATATGTTCTGCAAATGAGGTATGCTTCTTTTTCGTAAAATAATCAAATTTTCTGTCTGCACTACTCAGCTTGAATAATGCCACACTGAGTGGTATATACCATGTAGTAGGTGAACACACAGGGCATCAGACCAGTTCTCGTTTTGCAAAACCTACAAATCTTGTACTTGTATGTGTACATTTTTGTCTTCTGGAGCAACTAAAACTGTAAGAGAAAACATATCGCAAGTAGTAGGGGCACTCGTATGGCCCCATTTCGTCCCTGGGCATGCACGTGCAAAGCTAGGTCACATGGGTGTCAGTAGCTATTACGCAATATCACCGATGTCATGCGGGTGAGAGGCTAGGTCACACAGATTCGTTGTGATGACCCTTTGCCTATTGTATTACATAATCGATGGCTCATAACCCACACCGAACCCATGAACTTTCCACAAGGGGTCACATCGTCGCGTGCGGATAAGTCAACAGTCGAGCACCCGCGTGACGTCGGTGACATAACGTAATACCTAGTGACACCAGCGTGACATAGCTTTGCACGACGTGCATGGGCTGAAGCGAAATGGAATGCCCGACAAGAGGAGGGGTGGTAAGGTATTCCATGACAAGCCCACAATAAAGAAGGCATTTCCCAATGGGAGTGGTGGTGGTGGTTAGACCCTCCCAACAGGGGGTTGTAACCCACCGGCACAATCACTGTGCCTACAGCAGTAAACATAAGATCTGACCACCTTCATTGATGCCACTTTTCGGAAGTGATAGACAGGCGTGTAGCCATGATTCTATAATAGGGGTGCCCTAGCAAGTTTTTTTTTGGGGGGGGGGCGCGAACATGATATTATTTTATGAGGAAAGCCGTTGTGGGGTGGGGCAGAACCCCCTTATTCCTCACTAGTCCTCGGGGTAGTGGAAGAAGGAGGTAATGATCGGAGGGTCCTAGTTATGACGAACCTCCCATTCCCCAACCCCTGAGATAATATTGCAAAACTCAGTGCTCTAAGAGAGAATCTGAGGCATTTGTAGCCTGTATAGCCCAATATATTGGAGGCCATTTTATGGCGCTATGTTATGTCAAAGTTGCATTGGGCTAATGTTTCGGGGAAACAAAAAGTTAAGTGATAGGTACCAGATATGAACACATCTCGAACACATAGGGACGTGTTACACACACAAATTCTTACAGATATACACTCATACATACATGACGTGTTTCTCATGCTCTGTATCACCCTTGAGATTTTTGTTTTGATGGGGAAAGGGGTGGGTTTAAGATGAACACACTTTCATTTATTTATGTTAATGTGCGATGGCATTCCAAAATGGGTTTTATTCATGTTGATTCCTATCATTTCTATTGCATTAAAGAATATGAAATATCATCCATTGCTTTATCATGGGCCGCATTTGTGTCTTTGTATTTAATCATGGTATAATACTGAGGATATAGGTGGTGGGACAGGCTTAATTTCGCAAGTCTGCGTTAGCTAATTCAAGCCCCTAGAAGTGGTGTTTTTTAGTTTATTTCACATTCAGTGAATACGAGGCTGGGTTTTAATGGGACCAAAAGAAAAAAACACCTAAATAACAATCTGCATGTGCATTTTAAAAAAATCAGCATAGACCCACATCCACCCATATTTTACACTAATATAAGGGTGAAAAGTATTCATAATCCTACATACCAGGTACAGGTATTCTTTAATATCATTCTAATCTTATTTGGAACACAAACTTATGCCTAAATATGAAAACGGAAAATATTTACATGATCTGAGAGACGCGTATTCAACAAGCTGGGACCTCTCCCCTCGTGGCATCTATATTTTAATTGCTAATTAAATTGCTCAATTATCAATCTGAGTAAGAAAAGTTAGGTCTATGCCTTCAATTAGGAGTAGGTAGTATAGGCGGATTCAGAGACAGGTGTACATGTACATGTACATGTACACGTACATCGATGTACACCTCCATAGGATTTAGTGTTAAAATCGTGTACAGGTACACGATTTTAACGTTTTTTAGGGTGTCTTAGAATCGGCTTTGCGGATTCAAAGACCACTGATTGTATCCAAGAGTGAAAAAAAACGCATGGAATTTTACGTATGTGTACATGTACCGTTTTGTCTTTGAATCCGCAAATGGGTTTCTCCCATAGGATTCAGTGTTAAATTGCGAGCAAAAAAACGTTTTGTCGTTTCTAAATCATCTTGTCGATTCTAAATCATCCGCGTCCGTACACGATTTTAAAACTGAAACCCTATGGAGGCGTACACGGAAATCCATTTGCGGATTTTTACGTCAGAAATTGAATTGTGTACGGTACACGGAAAAGAGGTGTCCCTGAACCGGCAAACCCACTGTCACGTTTCCTGAAGTAAAACTAACACATGTTACTGTTGTGACTGAATGAGGTTTTCGTTCTAAAGAGTAGACTATAAAATATGAGTGTCAGTTTTAAAAAGGAGTTGCGTGAATGAAAGGCATTCGTTCAAAAGAGTAGACTATAAAATATGATCTGTAAAAATAGACATTCGTGTTTTGTTTTGATGTAACGAAAGGAAATTGAGTTTAGGCATTCGTTCAAAAGAGTCAACTATAAAATATGATCTGTAAAAATAGACATTCGTGTTTTGTTTTGATGTAACGAAAGGAAATTGAGTTTAGAGACAATTAGAGAAAAGAATCAGTGGTAAAAAATTTGTTTGTTCACGTTTGTCACTATTAATTCTTGTGAAGTAATCTTAATAAACACTTAATGGAATGTTTGAATGAAAAATGTTGCTTATGTTTTTGTTGTGGCGTGAATGAAGGTTTTTTCGTTTTAATGGATCGTTTTCATGTTATAATAGATGCATTTTCCACTCAATTAGGTTTGAGTGGTAAATTTTTAATATATTCATGATAACGATCAGAGAGATTTGAATGAATGAATGAATGAATGAATGAATGAATTCCTTTAACGTTAAATTAGAAAAAACAGTTTCTTTTATGTGCTAGAATATTTTAACTGTCATCAAAAAGTTCTCTCTCAATTCGACACTGAGTGAATGGCTTTTTGATATGTGAATGGAATTCCTTTTAACAAACGTAAATTACTCTCAAAATGCTTTAAATCAGAAACCGGTTTGTCATGTACTGCTTAAAACGTTTTTTAAACTTTCCCAATTCTATCAATACTGAGTTGAGATGTGAATTTTTTAGTTATTATATTAAAGACAGAAAGATTTTTATTAACTTAAAAACATAAAATATAATTATACATTTTAATTTTGAAAATAATAAAATAACTCGCATTAGCATACTTAAAGGAACATTAACAATTAAAAACGAAAAATGTTTTTACAGATGGATTCTAGGCGTCGAGATCGAATTTTAGGGGAGTATGGACGTGCTAAGAAGGGCATTCAGTTGGCTGACAGAAGCAGACGTCTTGGTGAGATGAAACTGAAACGCAAAGCCACAAAAATATTTAAACCTGTGACGGAGGGTCAAGAGCGAAGCAGGAAGGAGATAGTCGAAGAATTGAGACCCATAAAAGAGAGTTCTTTGAGAATGGGTTCGTTGCCCGGTAGTTTTGGAAATCGGCATTCCATTCAAACTACACCGGATTACGTTCCCACGGGAATTCAAACAGATTTGAGTGAGTCTGACGATACAGCTTCGACTATCGCCACTGATAGCGTCACGTCGTCTGAGGATGCCGATAAGAGAGATCTGTTGTATGGATTTTATAAGGATTCGGAGGGGAGAACTTTTGTCGGTGACACAGAAGTAGAAATTGGTGATGATGAATTGATCGTTGGTTCGAACAGATACGAATTGACTGATGGACTGCGCAGATTGCTCCTTTACGACAAGCTAGTGATTACACGGAACAGGATTTCGACAATTACGGCGACATTCTGGTTCAGACCCACGCCATGAAGAGAAATAACAATGCCAGAGAGACGAGTCCCAAAGCCAACAGAGGTTACAAGTGGACGAAAGTGGTGAAACCCATATGGGATATGAATAAGAAGTTCGTCGAATTGGTGACTGGCAAAGGGGAGAAAACCACTTTTCTTCCGAGCGATTCTGATGCTCTGTCTCAGAGATTGAGTTTGTTGATGGCGAGCAGACGGGCTGGTAACACAGGATTAGATAATGAGATAGTTACTATATGTGACGAATTGTTAAGACAGAAGGTTTTGAATAAAAACCATTATAAAAGGCTGATGAACGAATTGAAGGATCGATGTGTATATAATAAGTAGAGAGAAACAAAACAAACAAACAAAAATAAAACAGTAAATTTTTACACTAGAATAATAAAAGTATTTAAACAACAAAACGATTTACTAGTGAAAAAAACCCAAAATATATTATAAAAATAAAATATGTTGGTGATAAAGAACAGGGGATACGTCAGAACTTACGTTCAAGGCGGTTCTGGCATCATCGATTCTATAATGCGAGCGTTCACGAGCGATGCGGGTAGAAAACTCGCATCGACTGCATTTGAGGTCGGTAAGAAGATGGCTTTGGATGCTGGTAAGAAAGCCGCTTCCGAAGCCAGTGGTAGGATAGCTTCTGTGGCTGGCAAGAGGGCAGCCGACACATTGATCGACAAGTTGATCAGTCCGCCAGCGAAGCGAGCTGCGTTAGAGCGAATGCCGAAAAGTTGGAAAGATTTTAAAGATGCTGTGGTACCCATATAAGATTTAGCTAAAATGACGAGTGAATCAGGATTGAAGAGAACTCGCGACGGTATGATATAAATAAATAATAATATTAAAACAATTAAGTTTGAAAAAACATAAAATTGTGTTTGAAAGAATCTAAAATAACAAACAAACAAAAATAAAACAAAGATGAACATTAAAGATATGTCTTGGAACGACGCCACGACCAAGAGGTCGAATAACGAGTTCTTTCCCAAAAGTATAAGAGGCTTGATAGTGGGAAAATCGAATTGTGGAAAGACCAATCTGTTGATGAATCTGTTGTCCCGACCCGACTGGTTGGATTACGACAGATTGTTTGTGTTTGGCAAGAGCTTGTTTCAACCCGAATACAGATTGCTTCGAGAGTGCATGGATCGTAGATTGCCCAAGGAATCTTTGACAGTAGGGAGGAATTCGACAAGAGTGAAGCTCCTCTTTCGACCATTTTGGATGGTGCGGCGATGGAGCTGATGAAGAGAAATGCATCTTCGAACGTCGAGTGTCGATTTTATGAGAATGCTAGCGACGTTCCGGATCCTAGAGAATTGAAATCGGAAGATAAGAATCTCATGATTTTCGACGATCTGCTTTTGGAGAGACAGAACTGATGCGAATCGTATCACGTTAGGGGTCGACACAGCAACGTGGACTGTTTCTACCTGTCGCAGAATTATTTTCGATTGCCCAGACAGACGATAAGGGAGAACGCTAATTTTCTATGTCTCTTTCGCCAAGATCTCAAGAATCTCAATCACATCTACGGTGATCACGTCACAAACGACATGAGCGTGGCGGAATTCAGGAGATTCTGCAAGAGGGTTTGGGATGGAGGACTTTACAATTTCGTCATGATCGATTTGACAAGCAAATTTAATCGTGGAAAATATCGGTGCGGATTCGACAAGTTTTATGTTTCTGATGATAATAAGATACAGCGTGAAAATAAAAAAAAAAAATTAGAAAATAATAAATCTTCAAATAATTAGTTTTGAAAAAAATAAAAAAAAAATAAAATTAAAATATAATGTTCGAACATGGAGAATTGTTGGAATGGATAGCCGAGAATACGGCTGCAAAACAATCCATTCAAATCATGGTGAGTGGCAATTCGACTCGATTCGCTAGGAAATTTGAACCTTCCATCAAATTGAATAGAGAGAAAAGATACGAGATGGCTTTGGTGAATCTGGAGACTTATTATTCCTTTCCCAACGTCACCAAAAAGAATAACTCGTTCAAGTATTCCGACGGAGTGAATTGGTTGGAGATTCAAATTCCCAAAGGGAGTTACGACATAGACGATTTGAACAATTACATTCAGACGCGAATGAAGACGGATGGAAAGGGAAGCAACAAGATCAGACTCGCTCCCAATCCTAATACCTTACAGACGATGTTGGATTTGGAAGATAATTTTCGAGTGGATTTCAACATGGACGATTCTATAGGCAAGATGTTGGGATTCGATCGAAAGATGTATCGAGGCCACGCGGCATCTGAAAATACGGTCGACATTCTCGCAGTCAATAGCATTCTGGTGAACGTGGACGTGATTGCTGGAAGCTACATGAATGGTAGCGCTCAACTGATGATCTATTCCTTCTTTCCAAACGTGTCGCCGGGTTATAAGATCATGGAGCGACCTCGAAATTTAGTTTATCTACCAGTGATTTTAGACATGTTGTATAGTCTCAAAACCTCGTTGATGGATCAAAATGGTGAACTGTTAGATCTTCGTGGAGAGAGGGTGACGATACGATTTCACATAAGAGAAATATAAAAGCCAAAAAAAAAAATATTGTGTATATATATAGATAACAAAAATAAAATAAACGCAATATTAATTTTACAAAATTATTTTAATATAAATAATTATTATTAAACAAGAAACAATTGAAGTAAATATATTTTTAAAAAAAAGAATTATGACAGAATACGTGATTAAAAACGTGAACATATCCGCAGGACAGAGGAAGAAACTTAAGAGAGCTTTAACAACTCGAGGCAAGGTGGTGAGATTCAAATTCACTCACGAAGATCTGACGAGAGGCGGTCAGGATTCGATCGCCTGGACCAGAAGTCAAATCAAAAGGATGGAGAAAGCGATTCGCGATGGAAGAGGGTTGGCAGTGAGATTGAGTCCCGCTCAATTGAGATACAATTTGAGAATGAAAGGTGGTTTGCTACCACTATTGGCAGGAATCGCCGCAAAAGCATTACTCTTCGCCACAAGGGCACTACCCTTTCTCGGAAAGACTCTCAGCGTGGGAGCTCTCACGGGACTCGCTAGTTCAGCAGTTGAGAAATTAATGGGTGGCGGCGGACTGTTTTTGAAGAAGGGAGGAGCTGTGTGTCGCGTCCACATAGACGACAGCGGTAAAGGATTGTATCTAGAACCCGTTAGAGGTGGCAACTCTTTGAGTGGAAACAGTCTCTATCTGAAGAGTGGACAGAACGTTGAGCGACTCGGCAAGGGTTTGTTGCTCGGTGAGAATTTGCCGTTTAAGAATATACCGATTTTGAAAATGTTATTATAATATAAAATTATATGATTATATAAAATATAAATGATAGAAAGTATAAAATAATATATTTAAAGTGGATAAAAAGGTGGAGAAACAATTAGACGATAATGATGAATATCGCGAAACAAAGTGTGAAAAAAAAGATGTGGAAAAATGGTTAGACGCTAATGATGGATATCTAAGGAAAGAACTGATGAAAGAGTTAGATAAACAGCGGGATAGATGGTTGAAAATGAAAAGAATGAGACGCTTTCCACCGTCACCACTACCTTCTGAAGAGAATGGTAATGATGCGAGTGTTACCAAGAGATGCACAACATTCGTTCATAATTATGATTCGGATAAACAAATGTGTTGTTATAAAAACGTATCATATTACAAAAAAAAGAAAAAAAGCAAAGAAGAATTGACACTGAAATTTAAGAAAAAAGGAAACGTTATTATAATATATGGTAATAGTGAAGAAGGAAAACAAAAAAAAAAAAAAAAAAGTAATGAGATCTAAAAGATGATCTCATTACTTTTTTTTTCCTTTTTCTTCGCTAAAAAAAATCAATCTCTCTATTGTTTATATTTCCAAGCCCGTTATTAGCATGTTGACACTCGTGTTTTCAAGATGATCTCATTACGTTTTTTTTCCTTCTTCTTCGCTAAAAAAAATCAATCTCTCTATTGTTTATATTTCCAAGTCCGTTATTAGCATGTTGACACTCATGTTTTCTCCTTTTTCGCAAATGTGTTGAATGTTTATCTTTACTCTTTTGAGTTTTGTTACTTCGGTCAACTCGCTCTCACCACCCAATTTCTTCACGAGTTCGAATGAGATGTTTGGAAAAATATGTAACTTCCATAGAGCAACGACAAATCATCCTTGTCAAATTCTCTATCTTTGGCGATGACGATACGATGTTCTGCAGATTGCTTTCGTACTCGTAAAACAAATCAGGCGCGGCTTCGTCCAATTTCAAAGGCATGCGATATTTGTCATATTTGTGCTCTAAGCCCTTTGTCTCGACCTCGTTCAATTTGATGGGATCGTGTCATTGTAATCTATAGATTTTAAAACCTAATTTCTTACACGTTTTGACTCGTTTCAATTTCAATTCGCATCTTTTAGGTGTTGTTGTCGTCATGATCGATTATTTGGGGGTTTTTTTGTTTTATGAATTCTTGCAAATAATGTATATTTTAAATTTTGTATTTAAATAATAATTTGTTAAAAAAGTTTGCTTATTTTTTTTTTGCTCTTTATATATAAATAAAAAAATTTTTTTTTTTTTTAATTTTTAATTTTCTTTAATGTACAATTTTTTAGTAAAAGTTTTTTCTCTTTATATATATATAAATAAAAAGTTAAATTTTAACATTTCAATCTCTCTATTGTTTATATTTCCAAGTCTGTTATTTGCATGTTGACACTCGTGTTTTCTCCTTTTTCGAAAATGTGTTGAATGTTTATCTTTACTCTTTTGAGTTTTTTTACATTGGTGAATGCGCTCTCACCACTCGATTTGTCCACGAGTTCGCGTGAGATTTTTGGATATATGTAACTTCCATAGAACAACGTCAAATCGTCCTTGTCGAATTCTTTATCTTTAGCGATGATGATTTTCTGCAGATCGCTTTGATACTCGTAAAACAAATCGAGCATGGCGTCATCCAATTTCAAAGTCATCTTATATCTGTCGTATTTATGCTCTAAGTCCTTCATCTTGACCTCGTTCAAATCGATGGGATCGTGTTGTTGTAATCTATAGATTTTATGACCAAATTTCTTATACGTTTCGACTCGTTTCAATTTCAATTCGCATCTTTTAGGTGTTGCTGTCATGATCGATTATTTAGGTTTTTTTTTTTTATTTTAATAATTTGTTTAAAAAGTTTTGTTTTTTTTTTTGCTCTTTGTATATATAAAAAAAAAGTTTTTTTAATTTTAATTTCTTTAATGTGAAAATTTTTTAGAACAATTGTACAATACATTGAATCACGCAAACAAGACGTTATCTCAATTCTTGACTTTAGAAGATTTGATTCGATTCATGAAAGAAGCAGATGAGTTTTAGAACGTGCAAGACTTCGAACATTTAAAAATTAGCCTTCTCATCTTGCAGTTATCATCATCTATTGAGAAGGAATCGGGTGACATGAACACGCGTCCGCTTCGCGGAAATTTGTTTTGAACCTCGTGCGAGACTTTGCGTAAAAGTCGTAAGAGTTCTATTTGTCTTGAACCTTCTTCTTCTTTTTTAATAGTTTGAACGACATTGTCGATTAATTTTTGTTCGCTAATAGTATTACGATTCAATTTTCTATCGCAAATCGTATCATTTTCTTTCGAAACGCGTAAATATAAATTATGATTTTTTTCTTGTTGGTTTTTTGGAGAATAACGATTTATTAAACAACGTCGACGTTTATGTTGAGATTCCGTTGTGGATGTTGTCGTCATGATCGATTATTTGGGGTTTTTTTGTTTTACGAATTCTTGCAAATAATGTATATTTTAAATTTTGTATTTAAATAATTTGTTTAAAAAGTTTTGTTTTTTCTCTTTATATATATATATAAATAAAAAGTTAAATTTTTAACATCCTTTTTTTCTCGTATTAATTCAATTTTTTTCACGTTAAGGAACATAAAAAAATTGATTAATTTCATCAAAAAATATTTTTCACATTAAAGAAAAAAAAAAAAAACTTTTTAAAAAATTATTTAAATACAAATTCGAAAAAAAAATATTCTTACAAATGAAGCAAACAGATAAAAAAAAATTGGAAAATTTAAATGAGAAAACCGTACCTCAGTTAAACGAGATTTGTAAACTATTAAAAATGTCACATTTCAGAAATCATAGAACTAAATCAAAAAAAATTGAAGTCATACAGAAATATTTGCAAAACGATGGAAAGGCAAACGAAATGCCGATAGCAACGACGTCAAAAAATGCATCGGTTGTGAAAAATGAGAAGAAGAAGAAAAAGATAGTAAAAGGAATCGAAATGCCAACGTAAAAAAAAACCCAAAACGTTTCGATTGTGAAAAATAAGAAGACGACTAAACGAAAAGCCGTTGAAGAACTTCAAGTTTCCAAAGAAAAGAAAAGAAAAACTAAAACGAAAACGAGTGATGCACTTCAGATTCTAGGCAAATGAGATATATCGAGCGGAATTCGATGAGCAATAAACGAAGGGAAAGGAAAAGAATATCTAGCATGACTTGCCGTGGAACTATTTCAATCGAAGACCGTAGAACGGGAGAGTGCGATCAATTAAAACTTTCGGCGTGGTTCCCTCGTTGAAGGAAATCGATCCGAAATTGTTCATGGAATGGGTGAAGAAAAAAGTATTGGATTTGTTTCGCAAATACATGAACGTGGGAGTAAAAATTAAGATGATACTCCATTGTGTGATGAATAAAATCGATGTGAAGTCCGGCGAGATCATCGTGAAAAATGAATATTTCAGATCTAACGTCGAACCCGTATTTCGAGGTTCAGATTTATCAGACGTTTTCGAAAAGATGAAAGACAAGCTGTTGAAGTCTCTCGCAAATTATCAACATGAAGGTAGTAATTGGACGTTCGATGAGGTGTTGAAACTCGAAATTCACATAACTGAAAACGATTCGTTGAAAGGATCTTCCTACGTGGAATTACCGTATTTCTTAGCTAAAAAACACGCCGTGGTCAACGTGAGAAATAAAGATGACCAGTGTTTTAAATGGGCAGTCACTTCTGCTTTATACCCTGTCAAAATCCATCCTGAGAGAGTCTCTCGTTATGAGGAGACTTCTAAAAATCTCGACTGGACCAGAGTGACTTTTCCAACAGAGTTAAAACACATCGAACGTTTCGAGGTTCAAAATCCCACCGTAGCGGTGAACGTCTTGGGATACGACAATGAAAAACGAACGATCTATCCTCTCAGACAGACTTCGTATCTCGAAAGAGAAAAGACGATTATTTTATTATTGATTTCGAATGGTGACAATCGTCATTATTGTTGGGTTAAACATCCGAGCCGTTTACTGTCGAGACAAAATAATAAACATAAAGGAAAGATATGTTTATGTTGTAACTGCATGAACATGTTTCAGAGCGAAAAATCGTTAGCGAAACATCAGGAATATTGCAACGAAAATCAAGGTGTCGCCGTCGAAATGCCCAAACCCAACACCATCGTGAAGTTTGAAAATCGCAATAGAAGGTTAAAAGTACCATTCGTTGTGTACGGCGATTTCGAATGTTTCACCACAAAAATGAGTTCCTGTCAACCCAACGCTCTTCAAAGTTGCGTCGAAAGATATCAAAAACACATGCCTTCGGGCTATTGCATTTACGTGAAATGCACTTTCGACTCGCAACACGACATGGGTCCCGTCACCTACACGAAACAGTATGAAGACGACGACGTGGCCCAAAGGTTCATGGAAGAGTTAGAATCGAAAATTCAAATGTTATACGACAAATTCAAAACTCCGGCGAAAATGATCATCATGCGAGAGCAGCAGGACGAAAATAACAGAGCCACCGAATGTCACATATGCAGACAATCGTTCGACGAGAATTCGGAGGAAAATAAGAAGGTCAGAGACCACGATAATTACACGGGTCTGTATCGCGGTCCGGCTCACAGCAAGTGTAATGTAAAATATCGAGATGCCGCTTTCTATCCGATGATGTTTCACAATCTCTCGGGTTACGCCAGTCATCTGTTCGTGAAAAATCTCGGCACCTCACACGAAGAATTAAATTGCATCGCGAACAGTGAAGAAAGATACATTTCCTTCACGAAATGGAAGCTCATGGAGAAGAAAAGAGCAATCGATGGAAATACGTTGGAAGAAAAAACGAAATCCATTCGTAGAGCCATACGTTTCATCGACAGTTTTAAATTCTTGTCAACCGCTCTGGAAAAATTAGTCGATTACATGAGTAAGGATAAATTTAAAATCACGAGCGAACATTTCGGAGAACAAGTAGACATCATGTTGAGGAAAGGAGTCTATCCTTACGATTACATGAATGATCTAAAGAGATTCGAAGACACCGCAATACCTTCGAAAGAAGATTTTTATTCGAAATTATATGAATCCGACATTTCTGACGAGAATTACAAACACGCCAAAAACGTGTGGAAATCATTCGATATGAAAACCATGAGAGATTATCATGATCTCTATCTGAAGACCGACATTCTGCTCTTGGCAGACGTGTTCGAAAATTTTTGAGACGTCTGTCGTCGAAATTACGATCTGGATCCTGCTTGGTATTTCATCGCACCCGGTCTGGCGTGGGACGCTCTGTTGAAGACCACTGAAGTCCAATTGGAATTATTATCCAACGTGAACATGTTGCTCATGTTCGAAAGGGCTGCGAGAGGTGGCTTCTCGATGATCTCTCACAGATATTCTAAAGCTAACAATCCCTACATCCGAGCCATTTACTGTCGAGACAAAATAATAAATATAAAGGAAAGATATGTTTATGTTGTAACTGCATGAACATGTTTCAGAGCGAAAAATCGTTAGCGAAACATCAGGAATATTGCAACGAAAATCAAGGTGTCACCGTCGAAATGCCCAAACCCAACACCATCGTGAAGTTTGAAAATCGCAATAGAAGGTTAAAAGTAAATGGTCGATTAAATACATACAGTATTGGGACGCTAATAATCTGTACGGTTGGGCTATGAGTCATCCTTTACCGATTGGAAATTTTGAATGGGTGACGGAACCGGAAGAGATGCAAAAATGGAGAGACTATCCTTGCATTTTAAAAGTCGATTTGAACTATCCGGAAGAATTACACATTTCACACAACGATTATCCGCTGGCTTCTGAACGAATGGAACCGAACGAAGGAGATGAGGAAAAACTAATTCCAATTTATTTAACAAACGTAACTACGTTGTCTACAGCGAGAATTTGAAACAGTACGGCGATTACGGGATGAAATTAGTCAACATACATCACATCATTCGATTCGACGAAGAGCCTTGGATGAAAAAATACATCGATCTCAACACGAATCTCAGAATTCGAGCCGAGAATGATTTCGAGAAAGATTTCTTCAAACTTATGAACAACTGTGTGTACGGTAAATCAATGGAAAACATCAGGAAGAGAACCGACGTTCGACTCGTCACGTCTGAGAAAAGAGCTAAAAAATTAGTGGCGAAACCCAATTACAAACACCGAACCATATTCGACGAAAATCTAGTGGCCGTTCACATGCAAAAGACGCACCTGAAGTTCGACAAACCGTATTATCTTGGACCGATCATCTTAGATATCAGCAAGCGATTGATGTACGAGTTTCACTACGATTACGTCAAACCAAAATTTGGTAATAAAGCCAAACTACTGTTCACCGACACGGACAGTTTAGTTTATGAGATAGAGATGGAAGACGTCTACCGAGATATATCTACGGATGTGGCCGGGTGGTTCGACATGAGCAATTATCCCGTCGACCACCCATCCAACATTCAATCGAACGACAACAAGAAGGTGTTGGGTAAATTTAAGGACGAGAGCGGTGGTAAACAAATCGTTGAATTCGTGGGCTTGAGACCCAAACTGTATGCTTATCGTCTAGAAGATGAAGAGATCAAGAAGTGCAAAGGGGTTAAAGTGTGCGTGGTGAAGAAAAACATCTCTTTCCAAGAGTATAAAGATTGTCTGTTAGGAAGTGGTCTGGTGTATAAAGACTATGAAATCAATTCGAAGTGAAAATCATGACTTGTATACCAAAATAGTCAACAAGATTTCGCTAACAGCCGATGATGATAAGAGATTCGTGTTAGACGATAAAATAAGCAGTTTGGTACTCGGACATTGGACTTTAGATCTAATTAGAGACGATATGAATGTGGATGATTGGATTCCTGATATGATTGTGGATGATAGGATTCCAGAAAATCAAGAGGAATTAGATGGATTCGAAATTATAGAAATCGATAGAGATGGATTCGAAATTATAGAAATCGATAGAGACATCAAGAGAGTTAGTTTAAAAAGAAAAAAAAACAAAAACAAAAAAAAAACGTCATTTTAGTGAATTATAATATAATAAATAAATTAAAAAAATATATACGCATTTATGAATAAGAAAATAAAGATATCCGTAGAAGGTGTCGTCTTACCTAACGAACCCCTATCCAACATCGATCTGTTGAATGTGGCAAAAGATTTGAAAATCAAAGATTTTCTAGGCATGTTTTCCAGAGATGCCTTGCCGAAGAGAAGACCTCGACAATCGGAATGCGGAATTTTAAATCTAGATGATTCATCAGGTGAAGGCACTCACTGGGTTGCATGGATCAAGAATGGGAAGAAGAAAAATTATTATTTCGACAGCTACGGAATTTCGCCGCCAAAAGAAATAAAGAACTATTTCAACAAATCGATGGTTCATTACAACACGGAACAAGTGCAATCACCAGATCAAGTGTTTTGCGGTCACCTGTGTCTCTACGTTCTCAAGAGATGGCCTGAAGGAGATCGGTTTCAAGACATTCTCAATGATTTACATTAGAGAGAGATTTTTTTATAGTATATATAAAGATAATAAATTATTTTTTAAAAAACTTTAATCGAATAAAAACGAAAAATAAAAATAAAATAGTTCATTTTTAATAAACTGCGTTTTGAATATATTTTTTCTAAAAAACAAAAAAACAAAAAATCCCACAACAACATGCCAGTCGATAAATTTGGTAGAAGTGACGACAAAAAAGTCAACCTAAGAAAGAAGAGGGAGATGTTCGAAGTGGACGATGGTTACGACGTTGCCAACTTGGACAAACGTTACATTCGGAGATACGAACCTCGAGAAGAACCTTTGAACATGAACGATAAGAAGCTCTACAATCTTCCCGAGCCGATAGATCTCGCAGTTGCTGCCACTAAAAAATATGTCGACAGGGGGAACGCCGATTTCAAACGAATCATGCTAGATAATTACGGGGATAAAACCATGACCGACGATCTCGATCTGAAATCCAAACGTTTGGTGAACGTCGGAAATCCCATAGATCCCATAGATCCCACCGATGCCGCGACCAAGAAATACGCGGATGACTCTCACGCGAGATTCAGCGAACACCTGAGAAATAGATACGTTCAGAAAACGATGCACTCGGAATTGAACGCCAATTCTGACAAGATAACGAACGTGGCCACTCCCACGAATCCCAAGGACGTGGCGACCAAACACTATGTAGATCTGGAACAGAGAAAGTCTGACAGACGAGAAATGAAATCGGATATGAATGCGGGATTCAACAAGATATTGAATCTGTTGAAGGTCGACGACACGGATGCGGACTCAACTGTGGTCAACAAGGGCTACGTGGATTCTGCCGTGATACGATCACAAGAATACCTAGAATTGCAAGTGGATGATCTCTACCTGAACAAACAATCTGGCGGAACCATGGAGGGTGGTATCGACATGAACTTTAATAATTTATTCGGACTCAGTCACGATCCCGAATTCGATTCCAGCATGGTAAGCAGAAAGTACATGGACAACAACTCAGTCTGGAGATAGGGTGACATAATGGAAGGTAAACTAGACATGGGTGGACACGCGCTCACGAATCTACCGGATCCCGTGAACATGATGGATGCCTGCACCCTGATTTCAGTGGTGGAGAAAGTCAAATATGCTAGACAATTGATCACTGTGTGGGCCGAGGAGGCTGGCACCTTAGATGAAGGAAAAGCTGAGTGGTCTTTTGGAAATGGAGGTAGCGGATCGAAACATGGTCAGGTGGGATATCCCATGCCGCTGGGAGGTGAAATCCTTCGAATGAGTCTGGCTTCCTCGGATTTGAATAACAGAGCGGTCGTCAATCTCATGGTGAATGGAGTAGAGAGCGATAAGAGATACAGCGTCGAAAAGACTGAGAATCAACACGCGAATGTTAGCACATTCGGCACGCCTCTCAAAGTGAACGCCGGAGACAGGATTAATTTCGTTACGAAAACCAATAATCCTGAAGCCGCCACTTCCGTGGTGAGTCTACTGATCGAATTAGTTCCTTTGAACAAACAGTGAACGCATGGAAAATAATGAATTAAAAAAAAAATAATGTGTGATTTATTAAAAAACAAAAAAAAAAAAAGTAATGAGATTTAGAAAGATGTTCAATCTCTCTAGATCACATTACTTTATTTATTTATTTATTTATTTTTTTTGATGTTTTGTTTAATACGTTATTTCTCATAATGTTTCATCTCGTGAAATTGGATCACCTATCTCGAAACACGCATCGACATCTATTTTAGCATTTCGAAGAGCTTTTATGAATTCTCGAAAAGCAGTCGGTCCTCTATACGTCAACGTGTCTAAAAGTTTTCTGGTCTTATCTTCTATCAAGATTTTACTTTCGATTTCACGTCTCATATAATCAGTCAATATCAAAGGTTCTGTTTCGACTAAAGTGTCTAGAATTATTGCTAACGAATCTTGTGAAATATTTTTAATCAAAACACGTCTGTTTCTTCTTAAGTATTCTCTTTCTTTATCATTCATTTTTATAATAATTTTTTAATTTTATTTATATATATTTTTTTTTTTTTCACTCGTCTCTCATCGAATGATCGACATCTTATTTCCATCCAATTCGAATTGTAATTCTCTATCTGACAGGACCAGGGCGAAGGCTTCGGTTTTTCTCGGCACGTTCCTATCGAATTGCATCTTGATCTGAATGTCTAAGACGCTACTCTTGAGTCATTCACTCTATTTACTGACGTCGAATACGAACATGGGATACATCGACTTGTATTCGCTGGGAGATATGTTAGGATTGCTCATCAATTCGTCAAGACCGTGATACTTCTTTCTAAAATCAGCGGCGTCGCCGTACAGTCTGCAGAAATCGTTCTTGTCGAACGACGCATTGTAATCGATTGCTGGATATCTCATGGCGTTCAGAAACACTTGCATGTTTCTCAAATGGCAGTGATCGAACAGCAATGCATTCTTTTCCTGAGACCCGTCCCTATCAGTCTGAAATGCAACCATGATCAAATGTAGTCTCTCGGAATCGGATTTCACAATCAATCTCCAATCAAAGTGATTCATGGAGGGTGGAATGCTAGCCGTGTCGCACTGTCTCATTCTAAATCCCACGGGTAATTTACTCTTGGATTCTATGATCTTGTAGAGACGCGCTTTCTCCACAATCGAAGGCTCCACGTGCGGAACGAACCACGATATCTTGTGTAGAGTTATCTTACCTGCATTGGTCGCAGTGAGTCTCACTATTGCGTCGTTGTCTCCTTTTTGAATCAACATCAGATTGTGTTTGAATCCGTACATGATCTTGTTGTAATCGTCCGCAAATCCGAAGATGTGTTTCAAAGGTATCCTGAACGAAAACGTTCCTTTAGGTCTGGACGTCTTGACGACATAGTCGAATATCAAGGTGGCGCCAGCGCTAGCAGGGCCGATGGTGTCTTTCACCCACAACTGATTAAGTCCTCTGGATTTTGAAAAATCATCAGGATACGTCAAGAGTCCGAACATCGTGGTGGCCTGACCAGGATGAAACACAGATTCTATCTCTTCTCCGGATAGCATGTATTTTATATTACCGAATAGATGCATGATGCCATTATTGGCTAGAGTAACCGTGTCGTCGTCGGCGTAGTCGCTCCCATCTTCCTTGGTGAGACGTCCCTGCACCACTATGTAACTCTCGCTAGGATGTATGAATAGATCTTGAGTTTCGACGTTAATTCTTATCTTTCCCGCATTGTTCAAACTCGTTCCGGTTACCGGTTCGTATTCATGAACCTCATATTCTTGAATACTTTCATCTTTCACTATGCTTTGTGCTATATCTAGTATACTTGTCATTTTTAAGGATTTTTAGTTTTTTTTTGGTTTATTAATTAACTTGCTTTCTTTATCTAAAAATAGTTTTTAACTATTTTTTATTATTATTTTTCTCTCTTATATATATATGTGTAAACAAGAAAATATTAAAGAAAGTAAATAAAAGAAATTTGTTTTCTTTATCAAAACTTTGTCTTCTGTAATTGTTGTTCGTAAAACTTTCTGATGATCTCTTCTCCATCCAAAGCTTCAATTTCGTAAGTCACCGGATCGGTGTGAAATATTTTGATTATCACGAAGATTTCCGAGGTCCATCGAGGAGTATAACCCTTTTTGAAATGTGTCTTATAAGCGTAGATTCTCACTCGATCACCGACCGCAAATTTCGGCGTTCTAGACTTCTTCCTAATCTTAGATCTTTCACGATATAGATTCGCGTAGACCCGTTTTTCATTTCGAGGATCGCTAGCTTCCACGGGAGTCATTTTGATCGATCTGTGTTGCGTGTTGTTGTAATCTTTGACCAGACCGTTCAGAGCGTATATGTATTTCTTGGTCGAATTCGCCGTGAAGTATCTGTGCATCTTTTCCTTCATCGTTTGATTCCAACGTTCCACCACGCTGGCTTTCTCTTCGTTTTCGATCGAGTAGAGGCCTACCAATCGATGAACGTGCTTGTTGTAGAATTCCTTTACCTTATCCACCCACAATTTACTTGGTTTTCGAGAAGACGAGTCGAACACGTTCTTCAGAGCCTCGGCGACGCAAGGTCCCGATTTATTCTTCAAAGCTCTGATCCAACTGTATTTGGAAAACACGTCGATGACCATCAATAGATATTTGACGCCCTCGTTCCACCTCGAAAACGATCTCATGTCGACCAAATCAGCAGACCAAATATAATCCAAACCCTTCACGAACACCCTTCTCTTTCGAAATTTATGCACTATGGGTTTGTGTAACTCCTTGGCCAATTCGCTCGTCAATAATCGTTTCTTCTTCTTTTCCGATGCGCTTTTTTTTTTGAACGCCCCATCCGAATCGACGTTTCACACCGATCAGATTGCCGACCAGCGAACGTTCTATCTTCTTTCTCCTGGTCGGATTCGATATGCCTCTCAATTTCCCTAACATGTTTTTATCTCAGACATCGTTGCGAGTCTTGGTGTCGGGATGTCCGGCTTAGCACAGATCGTGATCATATGCGGCCACATCCATCCTATTCACAGGTTTGCTCCAAGATTTGGGTGTCAGATCGGCGTTGAGTCTCTTGTTCAATTTCGTTCCGGGTCCCATGAAACTGTGACCGGGCAGATGCATTTCGAAAGGTAGATTATTGATCATTTTATTCACGATGCCTTTACCTTTGCTCGCGTTCTTTTTTTTTTGATGAATTGAGTCTTGACAGAACCACACACGTCGCAAATTCCGCGAAGCATCTGTCTGTCGTTTTTAGTTCGTACTTCTCGAGAATTACTCGTCTCAGTAACTCTCTTACACTTTACGCAATACATTTTTTTTTAAGAGTTATTTAAATTAATTTCGTTTTTATTTTATATATAAATTTAATAATTAATTAATTCTGTTCTTATTATATATTTTTTTTTTCAATCGCTGCTCTTGAGTACTATCATCTTACTGAATTCCTCCCTGGCCTCTTTCCTCCCCTTTTCCACGAGGGAATCCTTCATCTCTTCTTTGATGATCTGACGAGTCTTGATTCTCACGGCTTCTTTCATGGCATCGTATTTCGTTTTCTCGCTCAATATCGCGAAGTATTCTCCGTCCAATATCCTACTGTCTTTCAACGCCATAGAGATCATTTTGGATATCGTGTCGATCTTGGAGTCGGCCAAGACGCGAATCTTGTCATGTTTCCTCGCCTTCAGATATAATTTCCTACTAAAAAAGTTTCCGAGCGTGCTAAACAATCCGGCGGCGAGAGCCACTCCTTCTACGGTCAACATGATCGGAGTGCCGACTGCAGTCGACAACAATCTGATGCCGGCCGCATGTAAACCCATGGAAATCGTGATGAGTGTCGTGTCAATCGTGTTGACGAATTTCACGAAACGCGAATACTTCTTCTTGAGAGAATGACGAGAATCTCTCTCTCGAGTTAGATACTCTTGGATTCTACTGATTTGATCGATGCAATACCTCTCTCCTCTTTCTTTTTCTTCTAGCGATGGTGCCATTGGCAAAACGCTGATCGGCTTCTCATCCTCGTCGTCCACTAACGTCGGATACAATTTATTTCTGGTTCTCATTTTTGTGGTTTTTTTTTCTTTCTAATATTAGATAAAAAATTTATGTGTGTATTTATTTTTATTTTCTATTCTCCCTTATTTTATATCAACGAGAAAACTTAGACGTATGCTTCATTGAACAATAATTTCATGATGCATCCCTTGTCTCCTAAAGTCAGACTTCTACGCACCAATTTCTGTTCTTCCGAAACTGTGGGCTTGCTTTGATCCTTACAGAAGAGTAATCTCTTCCAAAACGTGATCACTTCGTCGATTTGAACGCGTTCGAACGACGGTTCGAAATACTTGACGACTATATCTTCCCTTTCCATCCACAGACACGAATGATTCTCGTGATCGAAGTCTAGGTGATCCCGATATCCGACGCATCATTCTAACAAGAGCCTAGTTGTTCGTTCACGCAGAATGCGTAGGCTCTCATCAGCATTTTTAAAAGAAACCTTACTCTAATAGTCTGAGAATCGCTCATGATTTACGTATTTATTTTTTTATTATCTATTTGATTTGATATATTATTTTTTTAAATAACTATTTATTTATATATTTTTTTTTCTCTCCTATATATATCAATCACTTTTTTTATTTCTTCAGGAAACGTGACAGTGGGTTTGCCGGTTCAGGGACACCTCTTTTCCATGTACCATACACGATTCGATTTCCGACGTAAAAATCCGCAAATGGATTTCCGTGTACGCCCCCATAGGGTTTCAGTGTTAAAATCGTGTACGGACGCGGATGATTTAGAATCGACAAGATGATGATTTAGAAACGACAAAACGTTTTTTTGCTCGCAATTTAACACTGAATCCTATGGGGGAACCCATTTGCAGATTCAAAGACAAAACGGTACATGTACACATACGTAAAATTTCATGCGTTTTTTTTTCACTCTTGGATACAATCAGTGGTCTTTGAATCCGCAAAGCCGATTTTAAGACACCCTAAAAAACGTTAAAATCGTGTACCTGTACACGATTTTAACACTAAATCCTATGGAGGTGTACATCGATGTACGTGTACATGTACACGTACATGTACACCTGTCTCTGAATCCGCCTATACTACCTACTATTAGGTCCATTAAAAAAATCAAACTAAAAATGGAATACTCTCTGTAATATTTTAGAGGGAGTAGGAAATTCGATATCAAAAACCTGTCAAAGAAAATGGCCATGCAAACTATCACCAAGTGCCAATGTCGTTATTCTGTGGTGCTTTACGTCGCTATTTTCTATCGGAAATTGTAGGATGTTGATGCATCTCCAGTAAAAGCCGTGTACACCACTAAACTGGCCTATCTACATTTTCTAACAAGACAACAACCTTCTGCAATCAACTATTTACATCTGCTGCTGTTCCAACAACTCAGACCTCAAGGCAGTTTCCTATATATGCCTAAGTCCAATTAGATGGTACCCCGTGGTTTCTAGTTGCGATCACTGTCAGGTGGTTTGAAGACTAGATCAAAGATTTTATCGTCACTATTCTATGAAACACCTGCCCTGAGTTCACATTCACTTTATTAGATAATATGTCTGAGCTCCGCGGATTCATGTTGAATAAGCAAAAGTAAACAATGTTGTGTTTTTGCACAACGAATAATACTATCTGGTCTTCATTGTCTGTCCTATGATCAGCTTTGACTGTCTTCATCCGTGTGCTTTTGTGTTCTACTACTCTTGGTGGTTTGTACCATAGCTACCGTTATCTATCCTATACAAGAGTTTTCCATCCTTACTACTAACCCAGTTGATTTCATATTCACTCAACCCTGTTGCTTTGAGTTAATTTTTAACCCACCTGAGCGAGCTTACGTGATGGTGCACACTGTGCCATGATACACAGGCATATGCTGGATGAGTTAGAAAAACATATATTGTAAATACGGGTATTGGAGGATACGTAAGGAACGGAGATGTATTGTAGGGGATTTGAAAGATACCTACCCGAGGATAGCTATCTAACAATAATAGGCGACACCAGGTTATAAAGGAAGGATATCCCACATCTTCATCATTTTGGTTCTGACCAGCAAGGGCTTCACATCACATTTGTAAAGAGTGTCAGAAGATGTTCACAAAGAAATGCAACCTTTATCGCAGTAAGAAAATTGCCCACGAATCCTGAATCTACCAATGCAGCAGATATACAAACACATTCAACAGAAAAGACAAACTAAGAAGACTCGAGAAAACACACAATATATCAATGGAACTGTCGCCACAGAGAGTACCAGTCTGAAAACCTTGGACACGTATGGCTCAAAGAGACGAAATAAACCCGATGGAACTGACAGAACAGCTGTGTCAAACTGTTCAACCAATCAGAAATCTGTGGACAACAAAGCATTTAGCAGCCTCACCATCGTTAAACCATATCCAACGACAAAGGAATAAGAAGAGAAGTCCATCTTAGTGGAACCCAATTTCTTGAAAGCTTACAAGAACGTACAGTCCAAGGAGGCTCGAACGAACGAGCGAGCTGCCTCGGATGTCGATAGACCTATAAGACAGATCACGAGGCCACAACCATGGATGAATACGAAATGATACTTCAGTAAAAAAACAAATCTCACAGGGATAAAAGTCACCGTAACTCCACAACACTACAACCTACGGCGATTAAGATACAGAACCTGTGGGCAGAGAATGGAGATCGAAGATAACTATGTATTTTGGGATCAAAGGAATCGCACATCAAAGACTGTCCACAACGAAAGACAACGGAGAATAAAGAGGACTGAATAGAATGAAGTTTAAAGAGAACTGAAAAGAACGAAGACCAAAGAGAAGAAAGAAGTGAACCAAGACTGAACTGTTATTATTTAACTCGATAACAAACTTTGAACTTTAACCCTTTACCCAACGTAACGTCAAAAACGGCCAGCGCTATTCATAAAGGTCGTCAATTAATTTTCATTATTTTTTTCATTTTTTGTCTCAAAAACATAGATTATGACCCCTCTTTGGAACGAGCTCGCCGCTAACCTATGTTTTTGAGACCAAAAATGAAAAAAAAAAAGTTATTCAAGAATTTTGTTTGCAAGTGTGCTTTTCATGTTAGGTAAAGTGTTTAACGCAATGTTAACTTTTCGACAGAAAAGTGAATAAATTTTAGTAATGGAACAAATGTTTTTTGGACAGGGAAAGGGAACACCATGGGAGATGTTGTCCCATGTTATAGTGCGATACCTATCCTCGGATAACTATGCACCAAAATATTCTTTCCAATAGTAAATCACCATGTCATTAGTATTCTCAAGCACCAATACATGCACACAATGTGCACTATTACATAAGTACATCTCATTCTAGCACATGTCTATGTGCTGCTGTATGATGGTGAACGCAGTGTTAACTATCACGGAGGCACATTTTATAGATGTCTGTCTCGCTTCCACCTGGGAAACGGATTGTATAGACTGATAGCGGCTAAGGTTAATGGTGCTGTCTAACTCAGTCTGGGTCGAGGTCTGGACCAGAGACAGCAAAGCGTAGCTAAAACAAGATGAACCATTAGAGTAGATGGCAATAAGGTACAGGATAGGTAGCAATCTAGAGTTCTGGAAGAGCCCTAGCCAGATTAAACAACTGTTGAGTCCATTTGAGTAATTTCAGGTAGTTGTTGGTTTGTTTGCGGTAATTCTATAAACTTCCAATGATTCGAGAGACACGTCGCACTATTTAATACCCTATAGCACAACATACTATTCTTGTACTCTCATAAACCTAAGGCGGGAGTAAAAAGAAAAGATTTTAGGGAAATCCTAGCAAAAAAGTTGTGTCATGTTCAGTAATCAGATATGCTACGCTTGTTGAAATCAAATATTTTAATTTAGTAAAAAAAACAGAGGTTTTTTTGTTAAATTAGAGAAACAATGTCCCAAATAAGTTGAAATGCATTTTTCTGTAAAGGTTTTTCACCTCTGCTGCCCGCTTGAACATTTGGTATAACAGAAACGAAAACACATTCTGGTGAATAGTGACCCTTCGGTATCTTCACAGGACCATTATTCCAAAATTCCTCGAAATTATGGAGTGAGTAGGAGCACAGGCGTCTGGGGACCTGATCTAGAGCGATAAATAGCACCTAGAAGGTCTAAAATCACCCAACATCAAAATACCCCTACTGTATTATAAATATACACAAGGCTGGAAACTTCCAACGCTCGAAATTTTATACCACGAAATTAGAAACCACTCGTTTCAAATCAACGAAACGCATTGACAGCTCGCATAGCACGTTTATCGATGCATAAATGAATACACTTCAAGTCTGCAGTGCACCCCTTAGCATTTTCTTGCAGAGAATGCCTTTATTTTCACTCCAACTCGACAAAACACACACAAAATTCAGCTAGACGAACTTCCATTCCACGGGAATCTCCGCACTGAATTTTCTCTCTAGCGGGGATATCGGCTCAGGACGTTCAAAATTCGCATTTTTGTGTATCTTGCACTGTTAAAAAAAGTTAAAACATACATGGCTGTGGATAACATATTTGGGTCTCAAAATAATTAGTTTTGATTTCATGTTTGGCCGAAAATTGACAAGACTCAGAAAGAACCTCAACGGAACTTCCCGCAAGTTTTAACGCCTAAGACCTCGTACCGGATTTTGCAAAGCGCCGTTTTTCGCGTTTGAAATGCTATTTTTCAACTGCGCATGTGAGACAATTTTTTTTAAAATTTGAAACACGTCATAAATTTAAACTGCACATGCTCCCCGCGTTCAATTTGAATTTGTAACTTATTCAAAAACAGTATTACCCGCGATAACCTAAATGCGAGACGCGATTTTTTGGGCAGTTTTCGCTTTGTCATAGTAAAAATTGAAAGTTGAAAAAATGCAGTCCCTTACGAAGACACTCACGATTTTAGAAGAAAATCTTCATGTTTCATTGTGGTAAGCATGGGCGCAGATCATGGGGGGGGGGGGGGGGGGGGGGGGGGGACGGGGGGGGACGTGTCCCCCCCAAACATTTTGTAGGGGGGGACATCATGTGTAGTGTCCCCCCCATAAAAATCCGAAAGCAACTTGACATGGAAAGTTATCACACAAGATGTGGGGGCTTTCCCGTTTGACACGAGCATGTTGATTAACGTTTATTTATGTGAGTACAGGCTCAAGTGTTATTTTATTTGGGGTATATGATAATCACTATTAATCAGATTAAACGGACCAGTATTTCAAAATATTACGTGTTGTTGAAAAAACTATATTTTCTATTAAGACAAACCAACAGGAAATTCACCCCAGAGCCACCAAAATGCAGCATTTGAGAGCTGCATTAAAATATTTTCGAGGGTTTGCCCCACCCCCACACCCGAACCACCCTCAGTAAGCTACGACACTCACAACTGATGCTTTGGGCATCTGTCACCCCCGCCCAACCTCGACTCTTTGTGAGACGTCTGCAGTAACAACTGCAAGTACCTTAGATGTGTCGAATGAGCAGTCTTACGAAATATACTTTAAAAATAGCTCACCGTAACTTACGGTGAGCTATTTTTAAAGTATATTTAAAATCACCCAATTCTGTAGCAGTGATATGAAAAAAATCAGTTAAAAATAGCCTTTTAAGGCTTAAAAAAACAAAAAGGATTTCACTCCAAATGCTGCCAGAATGCTTCTTTTTATCCCTTTCTGAAAAAAATTTTCTGGGGGGAGAACCCCCCCAGACCCCCCTCCAAACGCTCGTGCCTTCGGCACTCGCGGCAGATGCCTTCGGCATCTGCTTTCGGTCATGTCCCCCCCCACTTCTTACAACAGATCTGCGCCCATGGTGGTAAGTGAATATATTTATTGAACATTAATTGTCCGTAAGTGCCAACTTAGTGTTATGTGGCAGCGGGTCGGTGGATCCCTCATGAAAATGTACCATGGTACAACCATGGTACACCATGGTATGTCCCAAAATACCGTGGTATTACCATGGTAATACTATGGTATTTTGGGGCATACCATGGTGTACTAGGAGTGTTAGCTTCGGGTGGGGGGGGTGGGGGGGCGCTGTGAAAAGAAAGCTAAAGAACCACGGGTTGTTTGGGGAGCCAAAGAAAGTGGAACCAGGAATCGGAGGCAGGAGTGAAATTGGGGGGAGGGGAAGGGGGGCAGAGCAAGATTATGGAAGGGTCAGAACTATGTTGGCTAACCTGTGAGCCTCCTACGCCCCGATCCAGGTATCCCTTGGGTCACGAGTTGAGGGGATACCTGACTCGGGACGTAGAAGGCTCACAGAGTGGAGCTTCCGCCTACTGGGATATCCAAACCTACATGTATAAGGTTAGTAGGGAGGACTGCCCCTTCTATATGTGGGTGTATATGGGGTGCGACCCGGGAAAAGTTTTGAAAAAATAATTTCTCTAAAAAGGTATCTGTAATGATTTGACATTACTGGGTGGACATTGTGAAAAATGACTTAGAAATTAGAAGTTTTTGGGAGCGTGTGGAAAATTGGGGGGGGGGGGGGGGGGGCACATGCCCTTTGTAGTGTAGCCCCCCCCCCCCCCCCTCTCGACTGCAAACCAAAGAGAAAACATTAATTTTATGTTCAAGCTATCAAAACATAGCCCGCGAGTTTTCACCAGAATGCAGAGACTGCCTGTTCGGGGGGGGGGGGGGGGGTGGGGGTGGGGGGGGGGGATTGATTAACCATTTGGAAAAAAAGAATAAAATACTGAACATCCGGCAAAAAGTATCGAACATTAACGAATGCCAAGACAATACCACAGACACAGCCTCGCCTAAACATCATTTTGTCCTAATTGCATTCTGTCTTAGAATGCACTTAGGGCAAAATAGTTCTGGAGCGACTAGTGCGGGGTTCGCCTTGAGAAAAATGGTCGGGCCTAAAAAAAAGTCCCCCACATATTGAGGTCGGGGCCTTTTCGGGGCTGATTCCCCATTTTTTTCCATTTGACGTACTCCCAAGACTACGGTGGCAAATCACTACACGGTGGCCATTTACTATAAATCCCAACTTTGGTCCTGATCGGCCCAGCAGTTTCCGAGATCTTTATTGCGTATGTGCGAAGCCGGATGCCACACCCCTAGTTTGCCGAGTGAAAAATCTTCCCGGGGTCTAACTGAATATGCATGCCAAATTTCGCCCCGATCCGCCTAACTATTAGATGATCTAGTCTATTCGTTACAGACAGACAGACAGGCACACTCTTTTTCACACACACACACACACACATAGCCCCCCCCCCCCCCTTCCCACCACACACACAAATAAACTCTAATGTATAGAAGATTACATTTTCCACTAACAACAATCTTTTAGCGCTGCACTGGTTGTTTTTAATGTGTACCAATCAACAAATTACAAGCTGTTTTAGTATGACGGTCGTGAGTGACTTTGGTAGTTATTCTGCATGGTCCTTTCCTGTGTAGCGCGCGAATTTTGAATGACCTGAGCCGATATCCCCGCTAGAGAGAAAATTCAGTGCGGAGATTCCAGTGGAATGGAAGTTCGTCTAGCTGAATTTTGTGTGTGTTTTGTCGAGTTGGAGTGAAAATATAGGCATTCTCTGCAAGAAAATGCTAAGGGGTGCACTGCAGACTTGAAGTGTATTCATTCATGCATCGATAAACGTGCTATGCGAGCTGTCAACGCGTTTCGTTGATTTGAAACGAGTGGTTTCTAATTTCGTGGTATAAAATTTCGAGCGTTGGAAGTTTCCAGCCTTGTGTATATTTATAATACAGTAGGGGTATTTTGATGTTGGGTGATTTTAGACCTTCTAGGTGCTATTTATCGCTCTAGATCAGGTCCCCAGACGCCTGTGGTAGGAGATTCGATATCAAAAACCTGTTACAGAAAATGGTACCGTACAACTATATTCTGAGTTTCAGCGTGTTATACCTCCGGTAGGGGTATTTCGAAAGGTATGGACTTTTTTCAGATTCACTGCGTGAAGAGTTATTGATTTCAGTGGGCCAGGAGTATATCATGGAGTTATCAAAGAACTATTATGACATCGTTTCATGAGGTTATTTCCCCTGGATTGTATCTGCGCCCTTTCTTGTTAACAATTTTAAACCAAGAGGTTCACTAATCGAAGATAACAAGGATTTCGCGTTATTTGGGTTTCGAAAATTAAAATTTTCTCAGAAGGGGCTGAATCAAATCATGATCGAAGTAGATATGTAACGAAAAAGATATGTGTAACATGGGTAACAATTAGTGGAGGAGGTGTAAACCGACTGTAAAATATATTTGTTGCTCGTTCATCATCGATCAGCAAGAAATGTTTTGAAATATAGGAAGGAATACTTGTCAACATTTTTATTCATATGAATGTTTGGAAAAAAAAAGAAACGCCAAACAACAGGAACAAACACCAATGAACGTTTTATCATATTGTAATGGATAAATGCTACCAACCGACCAACGCTTTTCACAAATAACCACCGAGTCTTCGTAATTTTGTTCTTGTTGTTGCCTTGGAGATGTGGCTATGTGGCTTATGACCCCTTATTGGAACGAGCAGGTGTGGCTATGTGGCTTATGACCCATTATTGGAACGAGCATTTTTTGGGTTTTTTTTTCGAGAAAATGAGGCTTATGACCCCTCATCAAAGTGAGCCTGTTCCTATAGGGGCCGTGGACGGTGTATCTCGACATAACGGATGGAACAAATAGCATAGAACTTGTTTACTATTTACTAGTGTCCTATAACATCCATGCCGGATGAAGGGTTATTCATTCATTCATTCACTCATTCGTTCGTTCGTTCGTTCGTTCGTTCGTTCGTTCGTTCGTTCGTTCATTCATTCATTCATTCGTACATAGTGTTACTAGTGTCATTCATTCAATCGTTCAATCATTCGTTCACTCATTCATTTATTCATTCGTTCGTTCGTTTGTTCGTTCTGGGTGGACGATTGGATCGGATGGATGGATGTGTGGGTGTTTGACTGATCGAGTGTGTGGATATGTGACTGACTTGCTGTTTACGGTAAAAAATTAAAGTACCTCCACCTCGTTTATTTTTGATCAAGAGCACTTCAACAATTCATCAGATAATTTATACCCTGTAGTGCCCTCTTGCGCTAGTTCGTCAATTTAGCATCATTAAGATAATTTCAGATCCACTCCTTTATTCCTTTTTAGGTTAGTCACTACACCTTTACCATATGTAGTGCCAGAACGGGAAGCCCTATTCATCAACCCGCTATTTGCAATTCATGATTTCTTTACTTCTTGTGTCGGAAATATGGCTTGTGAGCCCTCATTGGAACGAGCGCGTGCCGGTGGGGTCGTGAGCTGTGCTCTCGACGCAAGGGATGGAAGACAAATTGGTGTCTCAATAATACTTCTTATGAATGTCGTCTGTTGTTCGTTTTAAGGGCTGTTATGTTTATTAATTGTTAGTTATTAAAGTGTACATTCCATAATGTAATTATGCAATATTATTCATTAACAAATCAACTTTTAATTAGTGAAACTATACCTTGAAATACAGCCAACGCTAGTTCGTCAATTAAGTACCAGTGAAATAACTTTAATCCCAAATTCTCACCCGGTTGATCATTGACCGTCTGCCAAGTGTAACGTCAAAACTGCCAGCGCCATTGACAACTATCCAATTTTCAAGATTTGTACACTTTTGTTTGTTTTTCTGGATTTTGCTTTTTCGCTTTATTTTTTTTTTTTTTTTTTTTTTTTTTTTTTTTTATTTGTTGTCTCTGAAAAAAGTCTTATGACACCCTCGATGATGATAGTTCATCCATCCATCCATCCATCCATCCATCCATCCATCCATCCATCCATCATCCATCCATCCATCCATCCATCCATTCATTCATTCATTCATTCATTCATTCATTCATTCATTCATTCATTCATTGTAACGTCAAAACTGCCAGCGCCATTGACAACTATCCAATTTTCAAGATTTGTACACTTTTGTTTGTTTTTCTGGATTTTGCTTTTTTGCTTTGTTTTTTTTTTTTATTTGTTGTCTCTGAAAAAAGGCTTATGACACCCTCGATGATGATAGTTCATTCATTCATTCATTCATTCATTCATTCATTCATTCATTCATTCATTCATTCATTCATTCATTCATTCATTCATATTGATTATTACTCCACCTCGTCTTTTACAAATTCACTCACTCATTCTCTATCCTCATTGAATCCATTGTTTTACTGTAAAGTCCTTTAATTATAAATTTATTTGTTCAATCATTCATCAAAGATACCGTATCACTTTGATGTGATGTTAGGTAGAGTGATGTTGCACCCGACGCACTTGTATATAAACTACAGTGTTTTTATCCTGTTTGTACAGAATAATTTCGTTTCTAAACAAACTCCCGCTTACATACTATTACCGAAACAGACTGTGACTAGAAATGAAAAAGAAATATCGTCTCAACCCGTCCAATAGTTCAACTATGTCTGGGACTTAACCTCCTTTTATCTTCATCTTGGAACAATATATTGTATTTATGTCTTGTATATTTGTCCAGCGAGAAAGGATGGTAGTATGTTGGTGAATTATGGCGGGTAACATTACACTCGACGAGGTGCAGGTAGACGCAGAGTACGACTTTATACAGCTCTATAATGAGAAAATATGTTCCTTGGCAGAAAATGATGAATCTCCGTATAAAAACCACGAAACTGACTGCAACTACTTTTCGCCTAGAGACTTTCAGTCAATGGCTTGTAAAATAGACGCAGGATTCTCAATATTCCATCTCAGTTTCCAAAGCCTGAAGGCCCATTGGGATTCCTTCCAAAACATGCTATATAACCTACAAACAGGAAAGAACTTCTTCGACATAATAGGACTTACCGAAATTTTCCAAATTCCTCCAGAGATGTCGTTCAGTCTGGATGGCTATGCCCCGATTATTAAACGTTTGAGACACGAGAATGAATGGAATAGTCATATCTGACGTGTCAGATCATTTTGGTGTTTTTTATATTGAGGAAAAACCCAAACCAAAAGATACACCACACTTTACACTAAAAAGAATAATAAATGCAGAAAGAATTGTTGAATTCAAAACACTTATCTCGCAAAGTGATTTTAATCCTGTAATGCAGTCGAATTGTCCCAATGAGTCATACGAAACCTTTCTAAACATCTATATGAAAGCCTGTGAAAGAGCATTCCCTCTCAAACGTGTTCGCCAGAACAAAAAAAATATTAAAAAACAGCCATGGATGACAAGGGGTCTTGTAATATCCTCCAACAACAAAGAAAAATTCTACAAGAAAAAACTCCAAGCTCCCACCGAAAGGAACTCAGAAAACTATAAAAACTACTGTAGAATCTGAACAAGGTAAAAAAACAATGTAAAGCTACCTATTATAGAGATAACCTAAACGAAAACAAAAACAATACGCGAAGAACGTGGCAGGTTTTAAACGAAGCCATCAATAAAGGAAAACGTGAAGCCAGATTACCCTCGTTCTTCATCCAGGACAACATCGAGTTAAGCGAGCCTCATGCCATCGCAGAAGAATTCAACAATTTCTTTATCAACATTGGAAAAACACATCCGAACAGATTCAGAAAACTAATAAGTCCTACACAGATTACATGGACAACAATGTCTCCAATAATCTTTATTTAATACCCACAAATCCCACAGAAGTCAACCGAGTAGTAAATAAAATGAAGCCAAAATTATCTAAAGACTGCGATGACATCACAACCTGTCTTCTTAAGATTCGATAGCCGAAGTATTGGATCCTCTAACACATGTAATTAACAACTCTTTTCTAAACGGCAAAGTACCAGACAGGATGAAGATCGCGAAGGTGATACCCATATTTAAAGCGGGTGACGAGCACAGCTTTACAAATTACAGACCTATCAGTATACTTCCGGTATTCTCGAAAGTAATGGAAAAACTCATGGAAGTGAGGCTAGCTAGTTTCCTCAATAGGTTTAATATTTTATACCCTCACCAATATGGGTTCCGAAAGCGACATAGTACTATTCATCCAGTTCTTCAGCTCCTTAAAAGAATCGCAATAGAAAATAATAAACAAGAAAAAAAAACAGCACCTTAGCACTGTTCCTGGATTTGTCAAAGGCCTTTGACACCATAAATCATGATATACTATTAGGTAAACTGGAAAAATATGGCATCCGAGGTGTCACCAACAACTGGTTTAGAAGTTACTTGTCCAACAGGTCTCAATATGTCACGTTCGGAGAACACAAATCGAACTTAGCCAAACAGAGTTGCGGTGTACCACAGGGCTCGATTTTAGGCCCTATTCTTTTTCTTTTATATATAAATGATATAAGTAACTCAACATCACTCAATCTTTTATCATTTGCCGATGACACCACTGCACACTGCCCGGGCTCCGATAATAATACCATTACACCGTATTTCAATGACGCGCTCCAGAAACTATTCGACTGGTGCTCTGTGAACCAGTTAATGCTGAATGATAAGAAAACCTCGGACATCATACTTAATCTAAATAAAAGTAGGAACAATAATCTTTGTCGAGAGGTAAAAATAAATAACCAAAACATTAACAAGGTTGGGGACACCGAAACAGAAAAATCTGTGAAATTCTTGGAAATTAGCATTGATGAACATTTATCCCACAAGGCTCACATATCCCGATTTTGCTCGAAAATAGCACGCGCAAACTATAGTCTAAAAAAAGTTAAAAATATGCTCCCCCACGGAGCTCTGAAAACATTGTATTACGCCCTCATACATAGCCATTTGGTATACGGAATCCAGGCATGGGACAACTCAAGAGCTATCAAAAAACTAGCTGTCTTGTAAAAACGTTCATTACGAATAATTAATAACAAAAAGTACAATTCTCATACAGATCCCCTGTTTAAAGAAAACCAAATACTCATGGTTGATGATTTGTTTAGGCTACATGCACTACTGTTCGTGTTACCGGTGTCTTTCAATGATTTTATTTAAAATTACTGACAATCCATCTGGTAGGAGAACTAGACAGTCGGGCCCCCTATACATAGAAAAAACACGGACCCAAACTCTGGATAAATTTCCTTTATACTCCTTCCCGAAACTATGGAATGCTCTGGACGACACAACTCGTAATATAAGCGACAGAAGCATGCTTAAGAACAAGTTAACTTCCACATTCATTTCCTCATATTCCAGTTATGTCAGCTGCAACAATCCCTACTGCCCTGATTGCACTTCGTAAACTTCGTAAATTGTCAAAGTCGTGGTCCGCGTCTAAATCTGGAATCCTCGTCTTGTGTAACCTATCGCGCTTCTTCCTTACAGTGGTGCTATGTAAAATACTATATGGATACAATAAAGAACTTGCAAATAAAAGTCGAAACAAATAAATCATAACATTCGTCATCCTACGATGATGATACAGCTAACGTAGACACCTCGCCCAAACATCATGGCCAACCTCTTTGTCGCAGTCGAAACGATACGAACTTCACGATGGGACTTGTTGCCTGCCGCCCTCGGGTGTTATGATAAGTAGTGGAGGGAGTCCTATAGGCAGGTTTCTTCTTGCCTACCTTGAATCACCGTCTTTCCGTTGGCGAAAATGAAACACTAATACTCTAATCTAAGAAAAGTAATGATTCGATCGTCATTCTCCATCATGTGTCACATAATTGGCTCTCAGTTCATTCTTTCAGTCACAGTCTGTTTGCAACCACCCCATCTTCTTTCGGGGGGGGGGGGGGGGGGGGCAGGTAGACAGCCAATTTGGCTATGCCACTTCCCACGGTATACTTCTCATTTCATTTGTGCAATATGTTTATTTGTAACCATTTTACATGTATATGTACCGTGAATAAAGAATCTGAATCTGAATCTGCTATTCTTCAATAATATTTGAAATGATGATGATAGGATACAAGCGATTTTCGGCACGTGTAATAATAGGATTACTAAACTTTAAACGCATTTTGGGTCAATTCCATAAACCGATTAAAATTGTATTTCTCAGCATTGTATAAGGGCATAACTATGTGGGGAGAGATAGGAGGGTGCGCCCCCCCCCCCTCAATAATGTTCCAGGCCGGACATTTTCGTCAGGATTGGAGTTTAAGGTGTCAATTCTCTCTCGTTGGCAATCATAAATTTTCTTAACCCTTTACCAACGTAAGTAGTATGTCAGGGTCTTTTCACCTCAAGGTTGCAGGATCTCATTGCAGGATCTCATGTGACGTCATAGTCGCGTGATCCAGTGGCGCCATGTTGTGTTGTCATGGTAACCCGCGTGAGCGGCCGTGTTGTGACGTCATCTCCATGGTGATACGTGGTGTGAGTGCGCATGCGCAGCGCGTGTTGTTAAGGTGATACGTGTTTCCGTCGTTCATTTTGTATACTGGAGGCCGCTATCTTGGTTTCTATGGTAGCACGTGATTGCTATGTTACCCAGTTTTTCTGCAATAGGACGGGGTATGTTCGGAGGATATGTTCCTTTGTAGAAGAGTAATTCTAATTACCACAAACAACCCGACAAGTTTTACTATTTCGTATTCTTTCAAAATTCTCTGCTTCTATTTATCTGTGCAATAGTTTTCCTCTATCTGGTCATGTTCCTTTATTCTGGAGAATACTCCAGTAGAGTAGAAGAGCCTGTTAGTTGGAACAGCTTTACATTATTATTACTATATTTAGTTATTTCTGGTCTATTCTTGTTAGTTCTGACCCTATTCCAAGTACTCTTGTTGTTTCATATATCTAGATCATTTATAACCAATCAGATTGATTGATTTCCCATAATGCAGAGTTATCTCCCTTGTGTATAATAAAAGCCTATATCCAATGGCCATATTCCCAGGCACCCCTTTTATCTGAAAAACATGGCCTTCGGCACCCCTTTTTTCTGAAATGAGGCTAAGAGTCGTAGTAAATTATACCTCATTAGCCGATTGCTTTGTACTATTCTATGACTGGTATTGGGACTACGTTATGGCAGGTCAAGTGGTATTGTGGAGTGGGGGTGGGGGTAATGCCTGGCAGTATAGAACAGCAATATAGTACGGACGATATATACCTCTGTGGGCCCCTGCAGTTCCCATGTTAGCCCTTAGTACTATCAATCCACCTGATGGTTCATGTTATCCTATGACTGGTATAGGTAGTATTCAATGCTAGGCATAGGGGTATTGTGGGTAGGGGTATTGACTGGTAGTTTAGAACGGTACTATAGTATGGGCGGTATATACACCTATAGGCCCCTGTTAGTGCTTGGTACTATTAACCAACCGATTGCTTTGTTTTATTATATGGCTGGTATATGTTGTACGTTGTGGTAGACCTAGTGATTTTGCGGGGGTGGGGGTAATGCTTGGTAGTTTAGAACGGTAGAATAGCATAGGCTGTACATATCCCTGTTAGGTAAAGGGTTAACAGACTAATTTGACTTGCGTCACACACACAGTCGGTCATACAAATAGTGGTATGCAGTACCCAATATTGCATGCTAGGGGTCCTTATTACCATCTTGGAGTATCGGTACGGCACGTGTTAATTTAAACAGTCACGACCACTGTATGTTTATTTTATTTGCTCCCTGCTAAATTTCCAAGGCGTCTTGAGTTTCTAACTATAATTCCGACTATCTAATATTCCAAGCACATCAAGGCATGTTTTCGACCAAGGCTTGCTTTGATCCTGTGGACTGAATATAATTCAGCCGGATCTCGAGTCATCCAACAAACATGCTGGCGTCTGGTCTGGTTATAGGGGCATGAACAGATTTTCTATAGTTCGTCGCTTTTGCCTATCCGTACCGTATTCACTCAGGCGTGGCTGCATGTGTGTTTCTAGCTGTTCTGGAGTCGGTGTTGTAGGAGAGTATGAGAACGTGGTGTGTTTTTGCAGTGTGATTCTCATAATAATAACAATATTTTTATTGCATTAAATCCACACATGGTGATCTATGGCTGTTTAAAATTGCAGAATGCCTTATGGAAAAAGTATGTTTTAATACCCAACTTGAATAATTCTGGGAAGTCCATTTCTTTTAGACGGTATGGAAGACAATTCCATACCTTTGGACCCGCAACGACAAATTCCCTATCACCAGAAGAACTTAACTTAGATGATGGCAGAACCATGTTAACCCTTTACCTAACATGAAAAGCAGACGACACTTGAAAAAAAATCTTGAATAACTAATTCTTTTCATTTTTTCTCTCAAAAACATAGGTTATGACCCCTCGTTGGAACGAGCTCGTTCCAAAGAGGGGTCATAACCTATGTTTTTGAGACAAAAAATAATGAAAATTTATTGGTGATTTTTGAACGCTGGCCGGTTTGGCCGTTACGTTGGGTAAAGGGTTAAATTTATAGAATAACGGGATAGAACTTTGTGGCTTGTGACTGATTAGTAAATTAGACACGTAGATCATTGGATGCATTTAAAGACAAGAAAAAAAACCTCAATTGAATTCTCTGCTGAATGGGAAGTCAGTTGAGTGGATATCTAAAAGGACCGGTGTACTTTCTAGACCTGGAGATGTCACGACGAGCCAAACAATTTAGGAGGTGCTGTAGCTTTTCAAGAATGGAGTTTTTAGAACCTATCAAAAGAGAGTTGAAATAATCAATGCGACAAGTAACGAAGGCGTTAACAAGTTACCCTGATGTTTTTGTGTCAATGAAAGGTCGCATTTTACTGACATTATATAAATAAAAAAAATGAACTCCGACAAACGTGCTTAAAATGTTTATCAGCTATCACATTTCCATTCATGAAATAATCAAGATTACGGATACAGCTGCTGGAGGCGATTGCCGAATCTTGAATATTGAGGGCAATTTAGATATTCCCGTTAGCTGATGTGGTAGACCTATATGTTTATCACTACCGTTTTATCATAGTCCAATTTGAGGAAATGTCCCGTCATCCGCCATGCCTTGATGTCTGAAATGCAGTGTTCATTTTTTTTTGTATTCTATGTCAAGAGTAAAACTAACATACAGCTGCGCGCCATCAGAAAGAAATGAAAATCAAGGCCATGGCTCCGGATAATTTCACCAGTGGCTTCTTAGGTTACGCCGAACTAAAGTGTCAGTTGTTCTGATGAATTGCAATAACTACACTTTGAGAGCGACCTGAGGGATACGATGTAAACAAGTCAGCAGTGTGGCCATTGAGAATTATTCTTTGTTCCAATCTTTCAATTAGAATTTTAAGGTCTATGGTGTCGAAGGCGGCGCTAAAGTGTAACAAAGCAAGGCAGGAAATTTCATGTTTATCCATGGATAAGAGAATGTCATTTTACATTCTTAGAAGCGCCGTTTCGGTGTTACAAATCGACCTGTATGCAGACTGGAAGAGTTCGGTTAAACCATTGGTGGTCGTATGGGAAGTTAGCTGAGAAGCAACGACTCAGTAATCTTAGTTTTAAATGCGAGATTAGAGACCGGTCGGTAGTTTTTCAAAACCAATGGGTCTAGCGATGTTTTTTGAAGAAGAGGCTTGACAATGCATGTTTAGGCCTAATGTTCGTAGAAATAGTCAGGTTCACTATGTATTTTCGTTCAAAATTTTGGAGATTAGCAAAACTATACATTTTTGGAATCTTCAGAGCATGGGGAATCCAAAAATTAATGTTAGTAGGTAATATTTGCGGGTTCAAGCATCATCGTACATGTACGTGTACGTGTACATGTACACCTCCATAGGATTTAGTGTTAAAATCGTGTACGTGTACAAGATTTTAACGTTTTTTAGGGTGCTTTAGAATCCATTTGCGGATTCAAACATCACTGATTGAATCCAAGAATGACAGAAAACGCATGAAAATTTACTTACAGTACATGTACCGTTTCGATGCTTGAACCCGTAAATAATTCTCCCATAGGATTCAGTGTTAAATTGCGAGCAAAAAAACGTTTTGCGGTTTCTAACATCATCCTCTCGCCGATTCTAACAATCCGCGTCCGTACACGATTTTAACACTGAAACCCAATGGAGGCGTACACGGAGATCCGCTCTGCAGATTTTTAGGTCCGATGATGTTTGAATCCGCAAATGGATTTCTCCCATAGGGTTCAGTGTTAAATTGCGAGGAAAAAACGTTTTGCGGTTTCTAACATCATCCTCTTGCCGATTCTAACAATCTAACAATCCGCGTTCGTATACACGATTTTAAGACTGAAACCCAATGGAGGCTTAGACGGAGATTTACGGTGGGGGTCTCGACGAGCACTTCATGGAAATGTTTTGAACGAAGAGTGTTGTCGTTGTCGGTGTGTTGGAAATTCGCGAGCCCGCTGTCACGTTTTTGGTTGATATATATATAGGGGAGAAAAAAAAAATATATAAATAATAGTTATTTAGAAAATTAAATATATCAAATCGAATAGATAATAAAAAAAAAAATACGTAAATCATGAGTGATTCTCAGACTATTAGAGCGAGGTTTCTTTTAAACATGCTGATGAGAGCATACGCAATCTGCGTGAACAAAGAACTACGTCCCATCTTGTTAGAACGATGCGTCGGATGTCGGGATCATCTAGACTTCGATCACGAGAATCATTCGTGTCTGATGATGGAAAGGGAAGATATGGTCGTCATGTATTTCGAACCGGCGTTCGAACGCGTTAAATTCAACGATGTGATCACGTTTTGGAAGAGATTAGTCTTCTGTAAGAATCGAGACAGGCCCACAGATTCGGAAGAACTGAAATTGGCGCGTAGAAGTTTGACTTTAGAAGACAAGGGATGCATCAAGAAATTATTGCTGAACGAAGCATACGTCTAAATTTTTTTTCGTTGATATAAAAATAAGGGAGAGTAGAAAATAAAAAAAAATAAATACACACATAAATTTTTTTATCTAATATTAGAAAAGAAAGAAAAAAACACAAAATGAGAACCAGAAATAAATTGTATCCGACGTTAGTGGACGACGAGGACGAGAAGCCGAACGGCGTTTTGCCGACGGCGCCATCGCTAGAAGAAAGAGAAAGAGGAGAGAGGTATCGCATCAATCAAATCAGTAGAATCCAATTGTATCTGACTCGAGAGAGAGATTCTCGTTGTTCCCTCAAGAAGAAGTATTCGCATTTCGTGAAATTCGTCAATGCGATCGACATGATACTCATCACGATTTCCATGGGTTTACACGTGGCCTGCATCGGATTGTTGTCGACCGCGATCGGCATTCCGATCGTGTTGACCGTAGAAGGAGTGGCTCCCGGATTGTTTAGCACGGTCGGAAACTTTTTGAGTAGGAAATTATATCTGAAGGCGAGGAAACACGACAAGATTCGTGTCTTGGCTGACTCCAAGATCGACACGATATCCGAAATGATCTCTATGGCATTGAAAGACGGTAGGATATCGGACGGAGAATACTCCGAGATATTGCGCGAGAAAACGAAATACGATGCCATGAAAGAAGCCGTGAGAATCAAGACTCGTCAGATCATCAAGGAAGAGATGAAGGATTCTCTCATGGAAAAGGGGAGGAAAGAGGACAGGGAGGAATTCAGTAAGATGATAGAACTCAAGAGCAGCGATTGAAAATATATATATATATATATATATATATATATATATATATATAATAAGAACAGAATTTAAAAAAAAAAATATTAAATTTATATATAAAATAAAAAAACGAAATTAATTTAAATAACTCTTAAAAAAATGTATTGCGTAAAGTGTAAGAGAGTTACCGAGACGAGTAATTCTAGAGAAGTGCGAACTAAAAACGACAGATGGATGCTTCGCGGAATTTGCGACGTGTGTGGTTCTATCAAGACTCGATTCATCAAACAAAAGAACGTGAGCAAAGGTAAAGGCATCGTGAATAAAATGATCAACAATCTACCTTTCGAAATGCATCTGCACGGTCACAGTTTCACGGGATCTGGATCGAAATTGAACAAGAGACTCAACACCGATCTGACTCCCAAATCTTGGAGCAAACCCGTGAATAGGGTGGACGCGGCCGCGCCAGACATCCCGACACCAAGACTCGCAACGACGTCTGCGATAAAAACATGTTGGGGAGATTGAGAGGCATATCGAATCCGACCAGGAGAGAGAAGATGGAACGTTCACTGGTCGGCAATCTGATCGGTGCGAAACATCGATTCGGATGGGGCATTCAAAAAAAAAAGCACATCTGAAAAGAAGAAGAAACAATTATTGACGAGCGAATTGGCCGAGGAGTTACACAAACCCATAGTCCTTAAATTTCGAAAGAGAAGGGTGTTCGTGAAGGGTCTGGATGACATTTGGTCTGCCGACTTGGTCGACATGAGATTGTTTTCGAGGTGGAACGAGGGCGTCAAATATCTATTGACGGTCATCGACGTGTTTTCCAAATACGGTTGGATCAGAGCTTTGAAGGATAAATCGGGACCTTGCGTCGCCGAGGCTCTGAAGAGCGTGTTCGACTCGTCTTCTCGAAAACCGAGTAAATTGTGGGTGGATAAGGGAAAGGAATTCTACAACAAGGACGTTCGTCGATTGGTAGACCTCTACTCGATCGAAACGAAGAGAAAGCCAGCGTGGTGGAACGTTGGAATCGAACGATGAAGGAGAAGATGTACAGATACTTCACGGCGAATTCGACCAAGAAATACATATACGCTCTGAACGGTCTGGTCAAAGATTACAACAACACCCGACACAGATCGATCAAGATGACTCCCGCGAAAGCTAGCGATCCTCGAAACGAAAAACGGGTCTACGCGAATCTATATCCCGAGAGATTTAAGATCAGGAAGAAGTCTAGAACGCCGAAATTTGCGGTCGGCGATCGAGTGAGACTCTACGCTTATAAGAAGCACTTTGAAAAGGGTTATACTCCTCGATGGACCTCGGAAATCTTCGTGATCATCAAAAAATTTCACACCGATCCGGTGACTTACGTAATCGAAGCTTTGGATGGAGAAGAGATCATTGGAAAGTTTTACGAACAACAATTACAGAAGACGAAGTTTTGATGAAGAACACAAAATTTTTTTTTTATTTACTCTCTTTGACATTTTCTTGTTTACACACATATATATATAAGAGAGAAAAAAAATAATAATAAAAAATAATTAAAAACTATTTTTTAGATAAAGAAAGCAAGTTAATTAATAAACAAAAAAAAAACCTAAAAATCCTTTAAAATGACAAATATACTAGATATAACACAAAGCATAGTGAAAGATGAAAGTATTCAAGAATATGAGGTTCACGAATACGAACCGGTAACCGGAACGAGTTTGAACAATGCGGGACAGATAAGAATCAAAGTCGAAACTCAAGATCTATTCGTACATCCTAGCGAGAGTTACATAGTGGTGCAGGGACGTCTCACCAAGGAAGATGGGAGTGACTACTCCGACGACGACACGGTTACTCTTGCCAATAATGGCATCATGCATCTATTCAGTAACATAAAATACATGCTCTCCGGACAAGAGATAGAATCTGTGTTTCATCCTGGTCAGGCCACCACGATGTTTGGACTCTTGATGTATCCTGATGATTTTTCGAAATCCAGAGGACTTAATCAGTTGTGGATGAAAGACACCGTAGGCCCTGCTAGCGCAGGCGCCACCACGATATTCGACTACGTCATCAAGACGTCCAGACCTAAAGGAACGTTTTCATTCAGGATACCTTTGAAACACATCTTCGGATTCGCAGACGATTACAACAAGATCATGTACGGATTCAAACACAATCTGATGTTGATTCGAAAAGGAAATGACGACGCAATAGTGAAACTCACCGCGACCGATGTGGGTAAGATAACTCTACACAAGATATCGTGGTTCGTTCCGCACGTGGAGCCTTCGATCGTGGAGAAAGCGCATCTCTACAAGATCATAGAATCCAAGAGTAAATTACCCGTGGGATTTAGAATGAGACAGTGCGACACGGCTAGCATTCCTCTCTCCACGAATCACTTCGATTGGAGATTGATGGTGAAATCCACTTCCGAGAGACAGCGTTTCATCGTGGTTGCATTTCAGACCGATAGGGACGGGTCTCAGGAAAAGAATGCATCGCTGTTCGATCACTGCCATTTGAGAAACAATCAAGTGTTTCTGAACGCCACGAGATATCCAGCAATCGATTACAACGCGTCGTTCAACAAGAACGATTTCTCCAGACTGTACGGCGACGCCGCTGATTTTAGAAAGAAGTATCATGGTCTAGACAAATTGATGAGCAACCCCAACATATCTCCCGGCGAATACAAGTCGATGTATCCCATGTTCGTGTTCGACGTCAGTAAACAGAGTGAATGACTCAAGAGTAGCGTGTTAGACATTCAGATCAAGATGCAATTCGATAGGAACGTGCCGAGAAAAACCGAAGCCTTCACCCTGGTCCTGTCGGACAGAGAATTACAATTCGAATCGGACGGAAATAAGATGTCGATCATTCGATGAGAGACGAGTGTGTGAAAAAAAAAATAAATAAATAAAAAACAAAAAAAAAAAAAAAAAAGTAATGAGTCATTATTAAAAACAAAAAAAAAAAAAAACAAAAAAAAAATAAATAAAGTAATGTGATCTAGAGAGATTGAACATCTCTCTATGTCTCATTACTTTTTTTTTTGTTGTTTTTTTTGTTTTTTAATAATCACACATCATTTTTTTTTTTTTAATTCATTATTTTCCACGCGTTCACTGTTTGTTCAAAGGATCCAGTTCGATCAGTAGACTCACCACGGAAGTGGCGGCTTCGGGATTATTGGTTTTCGTGATGAAATTAATCCTGTCTCCGGCGTTCACTTTGAGAGGCGTGCCGAATGTGCTAACATTCGCGTGTTGATTCTCAGTCTTTTCGACGCTGTATCTCTTATCGCTCTCCACACCATTCACCATGAGATTGACGACCGCTCTGTTATTCAAATCCGAGGAAGCCAGACTCATTTGAAGGATTTCACCTCCCAGCAGCATGGGATATCCCACCTGACCATGTTTCGATCCGCTACTTCCATTTCCGAAAGACCACTCAGCTTTCCTTCATCTAAGGTGCCAGCCTCTTCGGCCCACACAGTGATCAATTGTCTAGCATATTTGACTTTCTCCACCACTGAAATCAGGGTGCAGGCATCCGTCATGTGCACGGGTTCCGGTAGATTCGTGAGCGTGTGTCCACCCATGTCTAGTTTACCTTCCATGATGTCGCCTTTTCTCCAGACCAAGTTGTCGTCCACGTACTTTCTGCTGACAGCGCTGGAATCGAATTCGGGATCGTGATCGAGACCGAATAAATTGTGACCGTTCATGTTGATGCCACCCTCCATGGTTCCGTCAGATTGTTTGTTCAGGTAGAGATCGTCCACTTGCGATTCTAAGTATTCTTGCGATTGTATCACGGCAGAATCCACGTAGCCCTTGTTGACCGCGGTTGAGTCCGCATCCGCGTCGTCGATCTTTGACAGATTCAATATCTTGTGGAATCCCGCATTCAGATCCGATTTCATTTCACGTCCGTCAGACTTTCTCTGTTCCAGATCTACGTAGTGTTTGGTCGCCACATCCTTGGGATTCGTGGGAGTGGCCATGTTCGTTATCTTGTTATAATTGGCGTTCAATTCCGAGTGCATCATTTGCGTAACGTATTTTTTTCTCAGGTGTTCACTGAACCTCACGTGAGAGTCGTCCACGTATTTCTTGGTTGCAGCATCGGTGGGATCTACGGGATTTGTGACGTTCACCAAACGTGTGGATTTCAGATTGAGATCGTCGGTCATGGTTTTATCCACGTAATTATGCAGCAGGATTCAATCGAAATCGGCGTTCCCCCGTCGACGTATTTTTTAGTCACAGCATCTGCAAAATCTATCAGCTCGGGAAGATTGTAGAGCTTCTTATCGTTCATGTTCAAAGGTTCTTCTCGAGGTTCGTATCTCCGAACGTAACGTTCATCCAAGTTGGCAACGTCGTAACCATCGTCGACTTCGAACGTCTTCCTCTTCTTTCTCGGGTTGACTTTTTCGTCGTCACTTCTACCAAATTTATCGACTGGCATGTTGTTGTAAGGATTTTTTTTTTGTTTTTAGAAAAAATATATTCAAAACGCAGTTTATTAAAAAATGAACTATGTTATTTTATTTTTCGTTTTTATTCGATTAAAATTTTTTTAAAATAATTTTTTATCTTTATATATACTATAAAAAAAAAAATCTCTCCCTAATGTAAATCATTGAGAATGTCTTGAAATCGATCTCCTTCAGACCATCTCTTGAGAACGTAGAGACACAGGTGACCGCAAAACACTTGATCTGGTTATTGCACTTGTTCCGTGTTGTAACGAACCATCAAATTGTTGAAATAGTTCTTTATTTCTTTTGGCGGCGAGATTCCGTAGCTGTGGAAATAATAATTTTTCTTCTTCCCGTTCTTCATCCACGCCACCCAGTGAGTGCCTTCACCCAATGAATCGTCTAGATTTAAAATTCCGCATTCCGATTGTCGAGGTCTTCTCTTCAGCAAGGCATCTCTGGAAAACATGCCCAGAAAATCTTTGATTTTCAAATCTTTTGCCACATTCAACAGATCGATGTTGGATAGGGGTTCGTTGGGTAAGACGACACCTTCTACGGATATCTTTATTTTCTTATTCATAGATGCGTATATTTTTTTTTTATTTATTTTATTATAATTTACTAAAAATGACGTTATTTTTTTTTTTCTATTTTTTTCTTTTTCTTTTTAAACTAACTTTCTCGATGTCACTATCGATTTCCATAATTTTGTGTTCATCTAATTCTTCTTGATTTTCTGGAATCCTATCATCCACAATCGTATCTGGAATCTTATCATCCACAATCGCATCTAGAATCCAATCATCCACATTCATATCGACTATAGTTAGTTCCGAAGTCCAATGTCCAAGTGCCAAAGTGCTTATTTTATCGTCTAATATGAATCTCTTATCATCGTCGGCCGTCAGCGAAATCCTGTTGACTATTTCGGTATACAAGTCATGATTTTCGCTTCGAATCGATTTCATAGTCTTATACACCGGACCACTTCCTAACAGACAATCTTTATACTCTTGGAAAGAGATGTTTTTCTTCACCACGCACGCTTTAACTCCTTTGCACTTCTTGATCTCTTCATCATCTTCTAGACGATAAGCATACAGTTTGGGTCTCAAGCCTACGAATTCGACGATCTGTTTAGCGCCGCTCTCATCCTTAAATTTACCCAACACCTTCTTGTTGTCATTTGATTGAATGTTGGACGGGTGATCGATGGGATAATTGCTCGTGTCGAACCACTTGGCCATGTCCGGAGATATATCTCGGTAGACGTCTTTCATCTCTATCTCATAAACTAAACTGTCTGTGTCGGTGAACAGTAGTTTGGTTTTGTCACCAAATTTTCATTTGACGTAATCGTAGTGAAACTCGTACATCAATCGCTTGCTGACATCTAAGATGATCGGTCCGAGATAATATGGTTTGTCGAACTTCAGGTGCGTCTTTTGCATGTGAACGGCCACTAGATTTTCGCCGAATATGGTTCGGTGTTTGTAATTGGGTTTCACCACTAATGTTTTAGCTCTTTTCTCAGACGTGATGAGTCGAACGTCGGTTCTCTTCCTGATGTTTTCCATCGATTTACCGTACACGCAGTTGTTCATGAGTTTGAAGAAATCTTTTTCGAAATCGTTCTCGGCTCGAGTTCTGAGATTCGTGTTGAGATCGATGTATTTTTTCATCCAAGGCTCTTCGTCGAATCGAATGATGCGATGTATGTCGACTAATTTCATCCCGTAATCGACGTACTGTTTCAAATTCTCGCTGTAGATGATGTAGTTACGTTTGTTAAATAAATTGGGAATGAGTTTTTCCTCATCTCCTTCGTTCGGTTCCATTCGTTCGGGAGCCAGCGGATAATCATTGTGTGGATCGTGTAATTCTTCCGGATAGTCCAAATTGACTTCTAAAATGCAAGGATAGTCTCTCCATTTTTGCATCTCTTCCGGTTCCTTCACCCATTCGAAATTTCCAATCGGTAAAGGATGACTCATAGCCCAACCGTACAGATTATTGGCGTCCCAATACTGTATGTATTTAGTCGACCATTTCGAATCGAAACCTTCTTTCATGTAGGGATTGTTAGCTTCAGAATGTCTGTGGGAGATCATCGAGACGCCACCTCTCACAGCCCTTTCGAACATGAGCAACATGTCCACGTCGAATAATAATTCCAGTTGGACTTCGGTGGTCTTCAACAGAGCGTCCCACGCCAAACCGGGTGCGGTGAAATACCAAGCGGGATCCAGATTGTAATTTCGACAACAGACGTCTCGAAAATTTTTGAACACGTCTGCCAAGAGTAGAACGTCAGTCTTCAGATAGAGATCGGGATAATCTCTCATGGTTTTCATATCGAATGATTTCCACACGTTTTTAGCATGTTCGTAATTCTCGTCGGAAATGTCGGATTCGTATAATTTCGAATAAAAATCTTCTTTCGAAGGTAGTGCGGTGTCTTTGAATCTCTTTAGATCGTTCATGTAATTGTAAGGATAGACTCCTTTCCTCAACATGACGTCTACTCGTTCTCTGAAATGTTCGCTCGTGATTTTAAATTTATCCTTGCTCATGTTATCGACTAATTTTTCCAGAGCGGTCGACATGAATTTAAAACTGTCGATGAAACGTATGCCTCTACGAATGGATTTCGTTTTTTCTTCCTACGTATTTCCGTCGATTACTCTTTTCTTCTCCATGAGCTTCCATTTCGTGAAGGAAATGTATCTTTCTTCGCTGTTCGCGATGCAATTTAATTCTTCGTGTGAGGTGCCGAGATTTTTCACGAACAGATGACTGTCATAACCCGAGAGATTGTGAAACATCACCGGATAGAAAGCGGCGTCTCAATATTTTAAATTACACTTGCTGTGAGCCGGACCGCGATACAGACCCGTGTAATGATCGTGGTCTCTGACCTTCTTATTTTCCTCCGAATTCTCGTCAAACGATTGTCTGCATATGTGACATTCGGTAGCTCTGTTATTTTCGTCCTGCTGCTCTCGCGTGATGATGGTGTTGCGTTTGGGCATTTCGACATTGACACCTTGATTTTCGTTGCAATATTCCTGATGTTTTGCCAACGATTTTTCGCTGTGAAACGCGTTCATGCAATTGAAACATAAAGATATCTTTCCTTTATGTTTATTATATTGTTTCGCTAGTAATCGGCTCAGATGTTTAACCCAACAATAATGATGATTGTCACCATTCGAAATCAATAATAAAATAATCGTCTTTTCTCTTCCGAGATACGAAGTCAATCCGAGAGGATAGATATTTTGTTTTTCGTCATATCCCAAGACGTTCACCGCTACTGTGGGATTTTGTGCCTCGAAACGTTTGATGTGTTTTAACTGCATTGGAAAAGTCACTCCGGTCCAATCGAGATTTTTAGAAGTTACCTCGTAAGAAGAAACTCTTTCGATGTTCATTTTGACAGGGTATAAAGCTGAAGTGACTGCCCATTTAAAACACTGATCATCTTTATTTTTCACGTTGATTATGGCGTGTTTTTTTGCTAGGAAATACGGTAATTTCATGTAGGAAGACCCTTTCAACAAATCGTTTTTAGTTATGTGAATTTCGAGTTTCAACATCTCATCGAACGTCCAATTACTACCTTCATGTTGATAATTCGCGAGAGACATCAACATCTTGTCTTTCATCTTTTCGAAAACGTCCGATAAATCTGAACCTCGAAATATGGGTTCGACATTAGATCTGAAATATGCGTTTTTCACGATGCTCTCGCCGGACTTCACGTCGATTTTATTCATCATGCAATGGAGTATCATCTTAATTTTTAGTCCCACGTTCATGTGTTTGCGAAACAAATCCAACACTTTTTTCTTCACCCGTTCCATGAACAATTTCGGATCGATTTTCTTCAACGAGGGAACCACGTCGAAAGTTTTAAAAATACCTTTGATCGCACTTTCCCGTTCCATGGACTTCGACTGAAATAGTTCTGCGGTGAGTCACGCTAGATATTCTTCTCCTTTCCCTTTGCCTATTGCTCGTTGAAGTTCGCTCGATATATCTCGTTTGTCTAGAATCTGATGTGCATCACTCGTTTTCGTTTTTCTTTTCTTTTCTTTGGAAACTTGAAGTTCTTCTTCAACGGCTTTTCGTTTAGTCGTCTTCTTATTTTTCACAATCGAAATGTTTTTGTTTTTTTTCGACGTCGGCATTTCGATTCCTTTTACTATCTTTTTCTTCTTCTCATTTTTCACAACCGATGCATTTTTTGACGTCGTTGCTATCAGCATTTTGTTTGCCTTTCCATCGTTTTGCAAATGTTTCTTATGACATCAATCTTTTTTGATTTAGTTCTATGATTTCTGAAATGTGAAATTTTTAATAGTTTACAAATCTCGTTTAACTGAGGTATGGTTTTCTCATTTAAATTTTCCAATTTTTTTTTATCTGTTTGTTTCATTTTGTAAGAATATATTTTTTTTCCGAATTTTGTATTTAAATAATTTGTTAAAAAGTTTTGCTTTTTTACTCTTTTTAAATATATAATAAAAAAAAAAAAAAAAAAAAAAAAGTTAAATTTTAAATTCGATTTTTTTTTTTGTTTAATGTGTTTTTATTCAAAAACAATTTAAGACCGCTTTTATTTCTCGCTCGCAAACCGAACACGTTTTCTCGTCTTCGGAATGACATTCTCTACAGTAACGCAGGTGTGCGCACGATAGAAACAAGACATTTGCGACACCTTCGCAGACCAGACACTTGGTGGTGGACGTTTTACTTGGTTTGTTTTCGACGAGTGATGATAACTCGTCCGCTTCCGCCATGAATTTGATGAGATGTTCTAAAGTCATGAATTGAGACAGGGTCTTGTTCGCGATGTTTAACGCATCGTACAATTGTTCTCTGGTGTATCTGAGTTCTAACATATCCATCAATAATTTTTGGTTTTTGTCTCTATCCCTCTCTTCGTTTTGGATTTTGATCAATCCCAACGTTAGAATCTTGTTCAAATAATCGCATTCGTCTTTTTTAATATTACGTATGTGTTCTAGTAAAGGTCTGTCGTGAGGTTCCCAATTCATCAAATGTATGTTACAACAAAAACATTTGACTTTGTCGCCTCTACCCACGTAAACAAAACCTGCGGCAGCTAAATCTTCGGGTTTTTGAGTGAGATACGAAGGCCAATTTTTAAACGTTTGAAGTCTTGCATGTTCTAGACTATAATTCGGATGTTTGGACTTGATCATTGTTTTTACCTTAAAATTGAGTTTGTAAGAATTTTTTTTTTTTTACTTTTATTTATATATAAAGAGAAATAAAGAGAAACTTTTTTTTTTTAACAAATTATTATTTAAATACAAAATTTAAAATATACATTATTTGTAAGAATTCATAAAAAAACAAATAATCGATCATGACAACAACACCTAAAAGATGCGAATTGAAATTGAAACAAGATGAAAGGTATGAGAAATCCAGTTTTAATATCTATACATTACAACCACACGATGCCATCGAATTCAATGAGGTCAAGATGGTGGACGTAGAGCGCTACTACCACAAATATCGAATGTGTTTGAAAGTGGATGAAGCCGCGCTCGATTTGTTTTACGAGTACCAAAGCGAACTGCTGATTAATATCATCGTCGCCGAAGACAGAGAATTTGACAGGGGTGATTTATTGTTGTCCTATGGAGGTTACATATATCCAATAATCTCACCCGAACTCGTGAAGAAATCGGGTGGTGAGAGCGCATTCGCCTATGAAAAAAAACTCAAAAGAGTAAAGATAAACATTCACACCATTTTCGTATGTGGAAAAATGATGAATGTCAACTTGCTAATAACGGACTTGGAAATATAAACAATAGAGAGATTGAAATTAAAATTTAACTTTTTATATATATATATATATATACATATAAAGAGAAAAAAAACTTTTACTAAAAAAATTTTACATTAAAGAAAATTAAAAATTAAAAAAAACAACTTTTTTATATATATAAAAAGTAAAAAAAAACAAACTTTTTAAACAAATTATTATTTAAATACTAAATAATCAATCATGAAGACAACAACATGTAAAAGATGCGAATTGAAATTGAAACGAGTCAAAACGTATAAGAAATTCGGTCATAAAATCTATAGATTACAACGACACGATCCCATCGAATTGAACGAGGTCGAGACGAAGGGCTTAAAGCACAAATATGAGAAATATAAGATGCCTTTGAAATTGGACGAAGCCGTGCTCGATTTGATTTACAAGTACCAAAGTGATCTGCAGAACATCGTCATCACTTAAGATAGAGAATTCGACAAGGACAATTTGTCGTTGCCCTATGGAAATTACATATTTCCAAACATCTCATTCGAACTCGTGAAGAAATTGGGTGGTGAGAGCGAGTTGACCGATGTAAAAAAACTCAAAAGAGTAAAGATAAACATTCAACACGTTTTCAAAAAAGGAGAAGACACTCGTGTCAACATGCTAATAATGGACTTGGAAATATAAACAACAGAGTGATTGATTTTTAGCGAAGAAAAATGAAAAAAAAAAAAAAAAGTAATAAGATCATCTTTAGATCTCATTACTTTTTTTTTTTTTTGTTTTCCTTCTTCTTCACTATCATCATAATATATTATAATAACGTTTCCTTTTCTCTCAAATTTCAGTGTCGATTCTTCTTTTTCTTTTTTTCTTTTTCTTTCTGATGTGATACGTTTATGGCAACATTTTTGTTTATCCGAATCATAATTATGAACGAATGTTGTGCATCTCTTGGTAACACTCGCATCATTACCATTCTCTTCAGAAGGTAGTGGTGACCTTGGAAAGCATCATCTCATTCTCAACTGTCTATCCTGCACTTCATCTATCTCTTTCATCAGTTCTTTCCTTAGATATCCATCATTAGCGTCTAACCATTTTTTTATTTATTCGCTCTCTGGCTCACGATGTTCGTCATTATCGTCAAATTGTTTCTCCACCTTTTCATCCAGGTGATAAATTTGTTTCTCCACCTTTTTATCCATTTTAAATATATTATTTTATACTTTCTATGATTTTATATTTTATATAATTTTATATTTATAATAACATATTCAAAATCGGTATGTTCTTAAACGGCGAATTCTCACCGAGCAACAAACCCTTGCCGAGTTGCTCAACGTTCCGTCCACTCTTCAGATAGAGACCGTTTCCTCTCAGAGAGTTGCCACCTCTAACGGGTTCTAGATACAATCCTTTACCGCTGTCGTCTACGTGAACGCGACACACAGCTCCTCCCTTCTTCAAAAACAGTCCGCTGCCACCCATTAATTTCTCAACTGCCGAACTAGCGAGTCCCATGAGAGCTCCCAGGCCGAGAGTCTTTCCGAGAAAGGGTAGTGCCTTTGCGGCGAAGGGTAATGCTTTTGCAGCTATTCCTGCCAATAGCGGTAAGAAACCACCTTTCATTCTCAAATTGTATCTCAATTGAGCGGGACTCATTCTCACCGTCAACCCTCTTCCATCGCGAATCGCTTTCTCCATCCTTTTGATTTGACTTCTGGTCCAGGTGATCGAATCCTGACCACCTCTCGTCAGATCTTCGTGAGTGAATTTGAATCTCACCGCCTCGCCTCGAGTTGTTAACGCTCTCTTAAGTTTCTTCCTCTGTCCTGCGGATATGTTCACGTTTTTAACCACGTATTCTGTCATAATTCTGTTTTTTTTTTTTTTAAATATATTTACTTCAATTGTTTCTTGTTTAATAATAACATTAAAATAATTTTGTAAAATTAATATTGCGTTTATTTTATTTTTGTTATCTATATATATAATATTTTTTTTTTTTTTTTTTTTTTTTTGCTTTTATATTTCTCTTATGTGAAATCGTATCGTCACTCTTTCCCCGCGAAGATCTAACAGTTCACCATTTTGATCCGTCAACGTGGTTTTGAGACTATACAATGTGTCTAAAATCACTGGTAGATAAACTAAATTTCGAGGTCGCTCCACGATCTTATAACCCGGCTACATGTTTGGAAAGAAGGAATAGATCGTCGGTTGAGCGCTACCATTCACGTAGCTTCCAGCAATCACGTCCACGTTCACCAGAATGCTATTGACAGTGAGAATGTTGACTGTATTTTCAGATGCCGCGTGGCCTCGATACATATTTCGATCGAATCCCAACATCTTGCCTATAGAATCGTCCGTGTTGAAATCCACACGAAAATTATCTTCCAAATCCAACATCGTCTGTAAGGTATTAGGATTGGGAGCGAGTCTGATCTTGTTGCTTCCCTTTCCATCCGTCTTCATTCGCGTCTGAATGTAATGGTTCAAATCGTCTATGTCGTAACTCCCTTTGGGAATTCGAATCTCCAACCAATCGTTCCGTCGGAATACTTGAACGAGTTATTCTTTTCGGTGATGTTGGGAAAGGAATAATAAGTCTCCAGATTCACCAAAGCCATCTCGTAAGTTTTCTCTCTATTCAATTCGATGGAAGGTTCGAATTTCGTAGCGAATCGAGTCTAATCGACACTCAACACGATTTGAATGGATTGTTTCGCAGCCGTATTCTCGGCTATCTGTTCTAGCAATTCTCCATGTTCGAACATTATATTTTAATTTTATTTTTTTTATTCAAAACCAATTATTTGAAGATTTATTATTTTTCTAAATTTTATTTTCACGCTCTATCTTATTATTATTATCATCGGAAACATAAAACTTGTCGAATCCGCACCGATATTTTCCGTGATTAAATTCGCTTGTCAAATCGATCACGATGAAATTGTAAAGTCCACCATCCCAAACCCTCTTGCCGAATCTCTTGAATTCCGCAGCGCTCATGTCGTTTGCGACGTGATCGCCGTAGATGTGATTGAGATTCTTGAGATCTTGGCGAAAGAGACATAGAAAATTAGCGTTCTCCCTTATCGTCTGTCTGGGCAATCGAAAATAATTCTGCAACAGGTAGAAACAGTCCACGTTGCTGTGTCGACCCCTAACGTAATACGATTCGCATCGGTTCTGTCTCTCCAAAAGCAGATCGTCAAAAATCATGAGATTCTTATCTTCCGATTTCAGTTCTCTAGGATCCGGAATGTCGCTAGCGTTCTCATAAAATCGACACTCGACGTTCGAAGATGCATTTCTCTTCATCAGCTCCGTCGCCGCGCCGTCCAAAATGGTCAAGAGCGGAGCTCCACTCTTGTCGAATTCCTCCCTACTGTCAAAGATTCTGGCTATGACGTCCTTGGGCAATCTGCGATCCATGCACTCTCAAAGCAATCTCTATTCGGGTTGAAACAAGCTCTTGCCTAACACGAACAATCTGTCGTAATCCAACCAGTCGGGTCGGGACAACAGATTCATCAACAGATTGGTCTTTCCACAATTCGATTTTCCCACTATCAAGCCTCTTATGCTCTTGGGAAAGAACTCGTTATTCGACCTCTTGGTTGCGGCGTCGTTCCAAAACATATCTTTAATGTTCATCTTTGTTTTATTTTGTTTGTTATTTTAGATTCTTTTCAAATACAAATTTTTTTTTATGTTTTTCAAACTCTGTTTTTTAATGTTATTATTATTTATTTATATCGCACCGTCACGAGTTCTCTTCAATCCGGATCCACTCGTCATTTTGGCTAAATCTTGTATGGGCACCACGGCATCCTTAAAATCTTTCCAACTTTTCGGCGTTCGCTCTAACGCAGCTCGCTTTGCCGGCGGACTGATCAACTTGTCGATCAACGCATCAGCTGCCCTCTTGCCAGCCAAAGAAGCTATCCTACCACTGGCTTCGGAAGCAGCTTTCTTACCAGCATCCAAAGCCGTCTTCTTACCGACCTCAAACACGGTCGATGCGAGTTTTCTACCCGCATTGCTCGTGAACGCTCGCATTATAGAATCGATGATGCCAGAACCGCCTTGAACGTAAGTTCTGACGTATCCCCTGTTCTTTATCACCAACATATTTTATTTTTATGATATATTTTTGTTTTTTTCACTGGTAAATTGTTTTTGCCGTTTAAATACTTTTTATTATTCTAGAGTAAAAATTTACTGTTTTATTTTTTTTGTTTGTTTGTTTGTTTCTCTCTACTTATTATATACACATCAATCCTTCAATTCGTTCATCAGCCTTTTATACTGGTTTTTATTCAAAACCTTCTGTCTTAACAATTCGTCAGATATAGCAACTATCTGATTATCTAATCCCGTGTTACCAGCCCGTCTGCTCGCCATCAACAAACTCAATCTCTGAGACAGAGCGTCAGAATCGCTCGGAAGAAAAGTGGTTTTCACCCCTTTGCCAGTCACTGATTCGACGAACTTCTTGTTCATATCCCATATGGGTTTCACCACTTTCGTCCACTTGTAACCTCTGTTGGCTTTGGGTCTCGTCTCTCTGGCATCGTTATTTCTCTTCATGGCGTGGGTCTGGACCAGAATGTCTCCGTAATTATCGAAATCCTGTTCCGTGTAATCTCCAGGCTTGTCATAAAGGAGCAATCTCTGCAGACCATCAGTTACTTTATATTTATTCGAACCCACGATCAATTCATCATCATCCATTTCCACCACCGTATCACCTACAAAAGTTCTACCCTCAGAATCCGTATAAATTCCATATGACTGATCTCTCTTACCGCCATCATCATCGGACGATGCAATGCTACTAGTGGTGATAGTCGAAGCCGTATCATCAGACTCGCTCATATCTGTTTGAATTCCCGTAGGAACGTAATCCGGTGTAGATTGAACGGAATACCGATTTCCAAAACTAGGAGGCAACGAACCCATTCTCAAAGAACTCTCCTTTATGGGTCTCAATTCTTCGACTATCTCCTTCCTGCTTCGCTCTTGACCCTCCGTCACAGGTTTAAATATTTTTGTGGCCTCGCATCTGAGTTCCATCTCACCAAGACGTCTGCTCCTATCAGCTGACTGAATCCCCTTCTTAGCACGTTCATACTGTTCTAAAATTCAATCTCGGTGTCTAGAATCCATCTGTAAAGACATCTTTCATTTTAATTGTTTTTATTATTTTCAAAATTAAATGTTTAATTATATTTTTATGTTTTATGTTTTAAGTAATAAAAAAAACTCTTTCCGTCTTAATATAATAATCTGAAAATATTCACATCTCAAACTGACTGTGTTAATTGAAGTTTAAAAAAATACGTTTAAACAGTACATGACAAACCGGTTTCTGATTTAACGCATTTTGACAGTAGTTTTTTACATTCGTCAAAAGATTTTTCATTCACACATCAATTCACTGAGTGTCGAATTAAGAGAGAATCCTTTTGATGACTGCGATTGCTATCATGAATATATTAAAAATTTTACCACTCAAAACCTAATTGAGTGGAAAATGCGTTTTAAACATTCCGATAAGTGTTTTTGACTTTTTCCAACGAATGCTTAACAGTCAATCTCTCTGATCAAGACAAAACACGAATATCTATTCCAGATCAACTCCCTTCAAACAAAAAACCCCTCAAAACTCAATTTCTATCTGTCCCATCAACAGAAAACATCAATGTCTATAATACAGACTATATTCATAATCGACTCTTTTTGAACAAAAACCTCATTCACTCATTACGATAACATGTGTTAGTTTTTTTTACTTCAGGAAGACGTGACTGGGTTTGCAAATTTCCAACACACCGACAACGACAACACTCTTCGTTCAAAACATTTCCATCAAGTGCTCGTCGAGACCCCCACCTCGCAATAACGTGCGCCAGTCTCACTTCGAGAAACGCTACAGTGGGTTTGCGGATTCAAACATCACCTCTTCACGCGAGTCGATTTCAAAATCTCCGTCTAAGCCTCCATTGGGTTTCAGTCTTAAAATCGTGTATACGAACGCGGATTGTTAGATTGTTAGAATCGGCAAGAGGATGATGTTAGAAACCGCAAAACGTTTTTTCCTCGCAATTTAACACTGAACCCTATGGGAGAAATCCATTTGCGGATTCAAACATCATCGGACCTAAAAATCCGCAGAGCGGATCTCCGTGTACGCCTCCATTGGGTTTCAGTGTTAAAATCGTGTACGGACGCAGATTGTTAGAATCGGCGAGAGGATGATGTTAGAAACCGCAAAACGTTTTTTTGCTTGCAATTTAACACTGAATCCTAAGGGAGAATTATTTGCGGGTTCAAGCATCGAAACGGTGCATGTACTGTACGTAAAATTTCGTGCGTTTTCTGTCATTCTTGGATTCAATCAGTGATGTTTGAATCCGCAAATGGATTCTAAAGCACCCTAAAAAACGTTAAAATCTTGTACACGTACACGATTTTAACACTAAATCCTATGGAGGTGTACATGTACGTGTACACGTACATGTACGATGATGGTTGAACCCGCAAATATTACCTACTAATGTTGGCATTTGCGTAGACACCTGCATGGTCGCCATTTTGGATTTCCAAAATGGCCACCATAAAATACATAATTTGCGCTATCTCTGATTCTAGTCAACCGAGAAACATAATTAAATGGGCTAATCCAATGTTTTCTAGGCCAGGAAATCCACTGGTGGCATCATTAGACTTCTAATCCTAACACTCGCTTCATTTTTAGAACTTTTTATGTATCCAGGCGTCGGTGACACCAGGGGCGTATATACGCCACTGAGTGATACAAAAAATATTCCGCTCACATCTTCCGACCTATGAAACTCTTCTTTCAATATGCCCATTCCATGTTTCCAGAAACAAGGAATGCACTCCTAATTATGCTAACACGTGATTCATTTTATGGAAATATGTATCTTGGCAGCATTTCCATTCACCTGACTAACTGGATGTTGTTCTGTACTTTCAGGGCATGATGATTGATGGAAGCACGATGACGACAACTCCAAGGAGCCTGTCGAGTGGAAACTATGCATCTTCTGTCAGGAGTCTAGCACAAGTAAAGGAGCAGTTGTTCTGAATCCCAGGACCGAATTCTACCAGAAACTACTTGATGTGGTGACGGAGCGTGGCAACGTACAAGATAGACAATATGTTGTAATTCAAAGACGTCTCCAAGGATATACCAAAGAAATTCTGCTCGACAAGCAAACAACATGGCATCAAAGTTGCTATTCTTTTGCCACAAACCAGACAGAGTTACAGCTAGCCAGAGACCGCTTCGAACGTGGCAATAAAAGATCAAGCTCAGAAATGGAAGCAGATACACCAGGAACTTCATTGCCATTCACATGATCTGCGACAAAACCTTCTTCAAAAGTCCAGTGCTTCTTCTATCAATTGGATAACGGTCAAGCGCTCTTCACAGTTACAACTGAGAATTCGGGGAAGGCACTCACACAGGTAGTAGAAATTTCCCAAGATCCAGTGTTGATGACAAGATTAAGCAATGCAATCGCCATATGATGCCCATGCAATAGATGTCAGATATCACAAGCTGTGCTGGACTCAACATGTGTTCCATGTCCGCAGAGATCATACCAGTGACAAAGCCAAATCCACGACGACAGACCTGCCCCTGCAGATGTCATGCTTGATCGAGTTGATTAATCTCATTGACACACAAACTCAAAACAAAGCATACCTCCCCATGGACATCATAGAAAAAACATCCATATCCATGCTTGGGGGTAGCGAGAAGGCACAGAAGAACACCCAAACGCTGACATAGCATGGCTGAAAGATAAGATTCTTCAAGATTTACCACGTGTGAAGTCCGTGAGGCAGAAAAACGGACGAAAGCCACCAGTTCTTTACTGCCCTGAAGCCTGTGAAGTTCTTTACTGCCCTGAAGCCTGTGAAGAAGATACGGTCCACACGTCTATGATACAAGACCTTGCGAGTGAAATGGACAGTACAAAAATGTTATACAAAACAGCTAAGCTAATACGCAGAAGTATTGCGAACTTCACTGCCGAGAAGAAACAGTCAGACATGGTTACCGTATTGAGTACGACAGAAGACGTTCCACCAGAGTTGTACGGCCTTATACGTTGGATTTTAGTAGGACCCGAAGAGGAGCTGCAAACAGAGATGAGACACAGGACAGTGGACAAATCAGCACTGACATTAAGCCAGAACATCACGTATGCTTTCAAAAGCATGAGGCAGGTGCAACACCGACCCAAGCAGGCAACTGACAAATTCCGGACACAACATGCCCGAGAAAATCCACAGGTTCTGGGTTTTGCACTTACCGTTCATCACGACACCAGGAACAAGAAACTAATAGATCTCCTTCATTCACAGAACTATTGTGTACCGGAAACAGCTATAGTCAATGCTGTTGTGGAAAACACAAGACGGTTCGATGGCCTATACGTCCCACCCTTCCTAAAACAAGGAACCTTTGTATTCTTTGCGGTTGACAATACAGACTTCGCCGAGGACACAGCTGATGGGAAAGTCACCACACATGGGACAATCGCTGCAGTGTATCAGAAGGCCAATGCCCCAGGGGAAGTCATCGCACCCAGTCTGGAACTCAGTGAGGCAACTAATCTATCAGTTGCCTGATATCATGTACCCATCAAGCCATGTAGCAAACAAAAACCTGGACAGGTCAAGAGAGCACACGAATTTGAGGTCGACACCACAGGGGTTGCTGATTCTTATAAACTGACCACCTTCGTCTGGATCATAGCATCTGCCCTGTCTAGAAAAAAGGATAAGGGAAAACAGAGCAGTATCACCGGTTGGGCTGGGTTCAAGTTACTTATGTCATTTGGCCCATCTTTGACCCAAGTTGGTGCGCTACCGCTGCTGCCAGAAGTTGCACACAAGTTGTCTCCAATGCTGACTGTGATTCTACAAGCATCCCATTTAAAGAGCTTGGTCGTTGGTGAAGAACACCAAAATGTGATTACCTTCGACATGGCCTTATACGAGAGGGCGGTGCAGTTGCTGGATTCAAGGGGTGATCTGAAAAGAAGAGTTCTTTCCAGGCTGGGTGAACTGCACACTGTGATGGCTGCACTGGGGGCACTAGGTACGTCCATTGAAAATTCTGGGATAGATGATGCGTGGATTGAGGCTGATGTATATGGCTCCGCCAAAACACGACAGATCCTGAAGTGTGCCGACTACAAGAGAACTTTTCGTGCACACGTCCATGGCTCTATATGAACTTTTCCTCGACAAGTTCTTCACAGAAAAGTCAAACCTCAAATCCATCTGCTCAAAGCCAGTGAATGAAGTCCAAGAAGCCTGTGCAAGATCAGCAGTTGACAGAAGCACGAGTCCAGAATGCACAGCTTGTTTCAAACCCTCACCGACGAAGATGTTATTGAGCAGTTGAAAACTTGGGAAGCAGAAAAATGCTCAAACGCAATGTTCAAGTCAATAACAAATTACCTCCATCATGTTGAAACCATCTTGTTCTTCGTCGAAGCTTCAAGAAATTCTGATCCAGTTCTCCATCTGCAAGCTGGTGAGGCACTGAGTAAGCTCTTCTTCGCCCTAGATCAGATACAATACAAACGTCTTTAGCCACGGTACATCGCAGACATGCAGGAGCTGAAGAGAAGTCATTCAGAAACCTGGCGTGAACATCAGGACGGGAATATATCTGTCACGAAGAGTGAGATACCGTTTGTCTGCATTGGCGAAGACCACGCATGCGAACAACTAAACCGGATGATGAAGAAACACTCTGGGTTAATTGGTATTTCCAATAATGCCAACGCATAGCTGCGGTTCTTTCTGGCCACATCAGAGATGTCACGTCTCTCAACAGAGTTTAAAGGGCAACTTGGTGTCACTGCCCACAAACCACAAGAACACCATGAGGTACAACCAAGTGCTGTCAAGAAAGAGCATGACGGTATCAACAATATCAAGGCTGCCATACTGAGTCACGGGAATCCCTTTGATGCAGAAGGCGATGAGCTTTACAACTTCATTACACGTGCATGTATTTCCCAAGAGAGTGTCTCACAGATTTTGAATGTCGACGAAAGTGGCCAGAAACTGTAGGAAGAGTACGTTGCCGAACGCATCAATGGAAACGTCAGTCTGAGGGCACCAGTCAAGAGGCAGAACAACGCCATGTTCTTGTCAGGAAACAAAAAACAAATTGTCAAGGTCCGAGACCAATCGGTGGATCTGAAAGAAACAAAAAAACTCTATGGTCGGTTTATGGTTATAGCCAGATCGAACAGGGACATCGATCAGAAGAATGCAGTCGGGAACTACGAGTTCACTCTGACTCCCAGGACATTGTTTGCCCTAGATGGATCCATCCTTCCATTTACTGACAAGTTAAAGCTCATACATTGCCTGGAAAGGCTGGCAAAACCAATCAAATCCATCAGAATGCACTAGACCCAGCATCTGAGGAACCTGTTGGTGAAGCAGAAACATCTTCAGCGCCCTCTGAGAGTCCAAAAACTGCCATTGTGGATGGAATGGTGCTCGTCCAACAGATGGCAAAAAAATCGGGGACAATCAGCACAGTCAGAGATTTTGGCCAGCACTTCAATGACAGGCTCCTGGTGTTGACAGCAGATTTCGACGAGGTTATTTTGGTCTTTGACACCTACAAAGCTGACTCTTTGAAGCAAAAAACAAGGGAGAAACGACGACAAGGCAAACATCCCATTCAGTACCAAATTACTGACGACACAAACATTAAACACATACCAATGGGACGCTTCCTATCTCACAAAAAGACGAAAGCCGATCTAACTGAATACCTTGCACAAGCAGTACTCAAGAATAACGCAAACTCCCAAAAGTTATTCATCACATCAGCATCAGGCCGCACAAGAAGCAACCGCGACATACAGTTTGAAGATAACAGCGATGATGAGGCTGATACCATATGATCTGCTTAGCAGCAGCTGCATCACATCACTGTCCTGAAGCGCGGATGGTCTTCTTCAGCCCAGATACCGATGTCTTCGTTGTGGCTGTTGCACACTACGAAAAGCTCTGCAAACACACTGCAATATGTATGGTGTCAGGTACTTTGGAGATTGAGCCAATCTGGAATGCGCTGGGACGAGACAAGGCAGCAGCGCTACCAGTATTGCACGCATTCACTGGAGCAGACAATGTTGCAAGATTCTCTGGAGTAAGCAAAACCAAGTGGTTTCAACAGTACATGAAGGTTGACAGGGACATCATCTCAGCACTGATGAAACTGGCAGAGAAAGGCGACCTAACACAGGAGATGAAGGATGCATTGGCCAACTTTGTATGCTTAAAGTACTGCCCAAAGGGCATCCATATAACAAGTATCCCTGACCTGAGGTGGCATCTGGTTTGCAAACATCTTGCAGAAAGCAGCAAGTTGCCTCCTACAGTTGGTGCCCTTGAGGAACACATTGAACGTGTGCGCGTACAGAATATGGTGTGGTGCCAAGCCAACGTGATGTGGCAACGTCTGTTCGACCCACTCAAACATGGCTATTATCAGAATGACCATGGTGAGATACTACCTACCACCACGAAGGTACCACCTGCACCAGAGGCCATTGTCGAGTTGGTCAGATGTCAGTGTAAAGCCCATTGCACAACCCAGAGGTGTTCATGCAGGAGACACAACTTGGGTTGCACAGAACTTTGTTAGTGTGGAAGTGACTGCGAAAATGACGCTGACTGTAATGCCGAAAATGGCACTCAGGGCAGTGATGAAGATTTGTAAAAACATATTCCTGAACGATATAGACTAAGTAGATCCTGTGTATAGAACTTATAGTTCAACCTGATAACTAACAAGGCTGCTTTCTTACTTTATAAACCCATACCTATAACTTCAAAGGAACATGCATTATGTAATACAGTTATATCACAAATATCAAGACAATGGCTTTCAATTACCTTTACACATTAGCTCTTTCGTGTTTTCGGGTGTCCATGTGCCATGAACACTCGGTTAAACAATAGAAGCGTATTGTTTGACCGGGTATTCATCTTCCATGTACAATTATCCAGCCCGCTCACCTGAGCGTGGGTGTCTCTTCGAGAAATCAACAATGCTAAAATAAGCTGTGCTAATAAATGGAAAGAAGTAGAGCATCTCAAATGAGTTACTATTTTATACGAATTTATAAACCGAGTTCATAAATTCGATTTGAGTCGAGGTTTACCGAGGCCCAAATCAAAGTTAGTGGACGAGGTTTATAAATACCGTAAAAATATGAACAATTTGAGATGTTTTTTTTATCACATGATCGTCTAACACGATTAGCAGACAACACTTAAAACATTTTCGGCTAAATAACTAAAAGGTTTCAATTTTTACTTCCAAAACGTAGTTTATGACGCCTCACTGGAACAAGCCCGACGAGCTCGTTCCAATGAGGTGTCAAAAGCTATGTTTTGGAAGTGAAATTTAAAAAAAAAAATATTCCTGCAAAATAACTAGATTTCCATTTTTACATCCAAAATATAGTTTATGACTTCTCATTGGAACAAGCTTGCCGAGCTCATTCCAATGAGGATTTATAACCTGTGTTTTCAAAGCACAAATGTTGTTTTTCTATAAAACTATTTTGAGGCCTTTCCTTGAGCCAGAAAACATAGGATTAGCATATTTAATTAAGTTTCTAGATTGACTAGAAGCCGAGATAGCGCAAAATATGTGTTATGGTGGCCATTTTGAAAATCCAAAATGGCGACCATGCAGGTGGCTTTGGAAATGCCAACATTGATTTTCGGATTCTCCATGCTCTAATGATTCTAAAAATGTACAGGTTTGCTAATCTCCAAAACATTGGAACGAAACTATATTTCTTAACTTAGTGAACACGACTAAAAAGGCGACAGGCTGCATTGAGGCATTTGCTAATTTTAAAACTGATTTACAAAGTTCCAAAATACATGCTTTTAACAACCGTGTCGAAATGATATCTAACGTACAATGTTTAGATGGTGCCCTGGATATCAGCTTATTAAAATCTTCGAGTGCGAAAAGTTTGAAATGTGCTAGCTCTGCAACTGACTTGAGCAGATGTGTGCCGTATCGCTAGTCTGAGAAAAACAGAGTGCATTTGTATCAATCGACGCTCCAATACGTTCGATATTTTCAACGGAGTGGCTAGAATATCAATTTGCATGGTCCTTATGCGACGAATGCCCAGGTGGTATGTGGTCTTTTGTCGATGCAAACGCTTCACAGTGATAGTGGACAGAACTTATGAAAAATTAATAATATCAGAAATTAAATCGGAAGGTATTTTTGCTTTGCTGAGTCAAAATGTTTGCTAACAACGTTTCGCTGGCTGACAAACATCTCTTTGTGAACAGACAGCTTTGTTTGTCGCCACCGATGTTCAAATTTACGTCTGGAGGATTTGGCATTCCTGATTTCGTAGGTAAACCAATGAGAACATAGGCGCACGCTGAAAGTGCGACTTTTCATTGGCGCGAACTCATCAACTACTTTCTGAAGTGATGTAGTGATGACACATGCATTGTCATCCAAAATTGGTTAACCTTTACCCAACGAAACGGTTAAAACCGGTCCGTGGTGTTCACAAAAATCATCATTTTATTTTCATTATTTTTCCATTTTTTGTTACAAAAACATAGCTTATGGTCGTTTTTTGAAAGAGCTCGTTCCAAAGAGGGGGTCATAACCTATGTTTTTGACGCAAAAAATTAAAAAATTAGTTATTCAAGAATTTTGTTTGCATGTGTCGTCTGCCTTTCGTGTTAGGTAAAGGTTTAAGTGCTTAGTTGTATTATTGGAAAACATCAATGTGCAAATAGTTAACTCTTTTAGCAAGAAAGTTGTAACCCTTTGAAACCAAAATCACTCTTTTCCGGTCCAGAATTATGTCTTCATCCAAATTTCATACAGTAAACGGTTGCGCGGTGAATTTGGCGCGGATGATATATTAATATTTCATGTTCAGTGAATTTTATTGAAACATAGATGCCCTGGGTTTTTTTCAAACTATGTCAGGAAAGATATACGTTAGTTTTATGAAAATAAATGTCTAACATTACATCCTGCTCTGTTCATTACAATAGCTTACACAAACAAGTATTTTGACAATTTACCTTTCAAAACGCTGAAAAGTATTTGAGACTGATTTCTTGGAGAATTTTTAACAGTGTATTAACGGAACAACCATTACATCAAAGTGTTGCATTTTCATTTCATAAAACTGTGATAATAAGTAACAGTAAGCAGGTGGTGTTAGTGCCTCAGTGTGTCTGTCCTGTTACCAGATAGAACAGTTTCAAATAATTAATACTCCTGGTGCAAACCAAGGTTCTTATAAGCTCCTTGGCTATAGTATTTTCAGTTTCGTCATGGTATTATGTGGTAACCCTAGCAATAGAATCTCAAAGCCTTCTAGTGAACTAAAACTTGTACATTTATTTTTTCTAGATTTCTATAATGTGAACAGTATTTTCTAACCCGATTAGCTTAGTTAACAGATCAGAATCCAGGCGAGGTCACCGGCACCCGAACAAAAGACGGTAATTCTCACGTGTTTTTATTATATTTGGGTACTCTACGAGACTCAAGAATCACAGAGATCTGATGAAGTGCAAATCAACGATTAGATACATCCTATTTTGACGGGCGTCGCGAAGGCGATCGATTTGAGGGGTGGGGTGGGGGTGGGGGTAGCCTGATTTGTCCCGATTGTGATGACTCAAGTCCCGACTGACTAATATTGCGACCATTCTAATTAAGCAGTTAAGGGGACAACTCACATGGAAAATGGTATTAATAGTATGGGTCCACTCAAAGGCAGCTACCAATGAACAGGACTCGGACTGGAAAGAGGAGACTGGTCAATCAGAGAGATAGCAGAAGTGCGCTGTGTACGGGAACATGCAGATCTGGACGTGCTTAACCCAGATGAAAGTGTGTTATAGCAAATATGCTGGTTTCAGAGGTAAGGAATGGAACATTATATTAGGAGCAAGACAATCCAGTTAGAGGCAGTAGCTCAGGTATAAATCTGTAACAGGTACAGGTGCTCAGAAACCAGGAGAAGGCTGAGGTTTTAAGGGGCGCCCAACTTGCTACAACGAAGTTTCCCGTGCTCACAAAAGGGAACTTTTGATGAACATCAATGACTGTAGGTTACGTCATTACTTGGGGAGACAAAATTAGGCGGATCCTGGGCAAAAGGTTGTGTTCAAAAAACAAGAGGGGGGGGGGAGAGAGAGAGAGAGAGAGAGAGAGAGAGAGAGAGAGAGAGAGAGAGAGAGAGAAAGGGGGACTGGATGGATACAGATGAAAAGTGGTGGGTACATTCCATCAGGCATTCCAAGAAAGTGGAGCGGGAGTAACCATAGCCGCAGACAACTCGGTAGCATTTCATCAAACTCGCCAACTCATTTGAACCCGTGTAAAGCCTTTATCAGTGAATTAGTGACTTGAGCATTTTCTTATTCTCAGAAGTATCCACTAGTGTACTATGGAAATGAAGCTTCGCAGTGGCGACGTAAGGAGCGTAAGAAGTGGATTGGCATCCGACAGTTGGCTGCTTTCCCCTTTGCTTCATATTGGAGGTTACCACTGAGGTGAGAGTTCGACTAGAAGTGAGCTTCTATGCCTGTGGGAAAGGAAGAATCAGATGAGGTGAGCTCTGGTGGCATTTTAGCTACCCTTTCTACATCAGGGACCTTTGCTTTTCCAACAGGACGGTAGTGTTTATCTGGGTTTTAACCAGACCTGTAAACAAGCATTTTTGACGAAAGAAGAAAAAAAGTCCCTAATTGGCCCCCGGCGGGGGGGGGGGGGGGGGGGGGGGGGGGGGAGGCGTACGTAAGTTTAAAAAAAAAGGTTCCGCATGTAGTGACAGTAAATAGTTCAAAATGCAAATTGCAGAAAAGAAGAAGAAAAAATCCTAATTGGGGGGGGGGGGGGGGGGGCTAGGGGGGTGGGGGTAGGGGTGGTGATGTTTGTCTGGGTTTTTAACCGCAAACTTGGAGTCATCCTACCAAGCTACAATGAAATCCCTTCATAATTATGGCCTGTGGAGTATTCTAAAGGTTTTCGGGCTTCGGGCCTCTGATACCGTCACAGTTGCCCAAAAGGGGACGTTCTCATCTAGACATTATATGAAGTCAACCTATTAAGTTACAATGAAATCCCTCCATAAATATGACCTGTAGACTGTGCTAAAGGTTTTCGGGCTTGAGGCCCCTGTTGCCGCCACAGTTACCCATCGTCTCATCTAGACATTATATGAAGTCAACCTATCAAGTTACAATGAAATCCCTCTATAAATATGACGTGTAGACTGTGCTAAAGGGTTTCGGGCTCGGGCAGCCATCATGGTTGAATGATCGCAACCAAAAGGGGACGTTCTCATCTGGGCATCATGTGGATTGATCCTACGAAGTTACAATGAAATCCCTTCATAAATATGACCTGTAGACTGTGCTGAATGTTTTCGGGCTTCGGGCACCTGCAGCCGTCACAGTTGCCCAATCATGTCCAAAAGGGGACTTTCTCATGTAGACATTATATGAAGTCAACATATCAAGTTACAATGAAATCCCTCCATAAATATGACGTGTAGACTGTGGTAAAGGTTTTCGTGTTTTGGGCTCGGGCAGTCGTGACGGTTGATAGATCACGCCCAAATGGGGAAATTCTCATGTAGACATCATACGGAGTCATCGTATCAAGTTACAATGAAATCCGTCCATATTAACCATGACCTGCAGACTGTGCTAAAGGTTTTTGAGTTTCGGGTTTGGGCAGCCATCACGGTTGACAGATCATGCCCAAACGTGGACGTCCTCATCTAGGCATTATACAGAGGCATTCTATGAAGTTGCAACGAAATCCCTTCATAAAAAAATAAAATACGACCTGTAGACTGTGCTAATGGTTTTCGGGTTTTGGGCTCGGGCAGCCATACCGGTTGACCGATCACGACCAAAAGGGGACGTTGTCATATTGACATGTCCTAAAACCTGTATATGAAATTTCGTGACGATCAGACAAGAACTACCGGGTATAGCCTGTACTTGAAGGTTGAATAAAAAACTTTAACCACAAACTTTAACCAAAACACCAAATGTCAACTAAACAGGAAAAGAAAAAAAAAACAAAACAAAGAACCTTCAGTAAAAAACTTTAACCACAAACTTTAACCAAAAATCTAAATGTTAACAGACGGACAGATGGACAAGCGGACGGATGGACGGACGGACAAAAGTCATTACTATAGCCCTCTCTGTAAACAGTCGGGCTAAAAATGGGCCACGCAAGGTCATAGGTAAACATAATTCAATGCGAAACTTCGCGGTAGATGGGAAAACCCCTTCAAAGCAAAAAACACATGTTGATAAACCATCAGCGAGATAAATATGGGCAGCCAAATGTTCCTTCCACGCTTTCGTACTTCGCACCACTTCAGTGATGCACTGAACATATAACTCCAAGCAGTGTTGTTCCCCATCGCTACGCTCGATACATCGAATACACAATTGCAAAAGGTTGCTGGGCTACTTTCGATTTACGGTATTTTCTGCAACGATAACTAGAGTGATGTCACGCATGCAGCCCGACTGTCCCAGGAATGGCAATGCTTAGATGCAAAATAGTCGGAGCCATTTTTTGTTAACAGTTTACCTAACGAATCTGCCATATCTGCACTCATGATATACAAAATTTGCTATTCAAATTTTATTTTTTCATTTCTCTACTTCAAAACATACCTCGTGACCTATTAATGGAACAAACTTGATGAGCTTGTTCCAATAAGGAGTAATAAGCCATGGTTAGAAGTAAATAAGAAATGAAAAAATCTGATGTTTCAGAAAAATAATTTGTACTGTTGGCTTCAACTTGTGTTAGGTAAAGGATTAAAGATGCAGTATATAAAGCAATGTTGGGCTATATGAGTCAATTTTCTTTTTTGCATGTTATAAGTCCCAATCCTTCAAAATGAATTTTGGGAATAATTGTCTAAGTGACACGTTTGTGTGTGTGTGTGGGGGGGGGGGGGGGGGGGGGGGTAGGGGGGGGGTGGAGTTGTGGAACCTATATTGAAACTTGCCAGCTGGAAAATACACATATCAACTTTGGTTGAAATCAAATAATCCAAACTGGAGTTAACAGTTGGAAACCAATTGTTTACAGACAGATGGATGGACCGACAGATGGACGGACGAAAGTCATGGCTATGTGTGTGTGTGGGGGGGGGGGGGGGGCAGTTGTGGAACATATATTGAAACCTGGCCTGTATTACCAGCTGCAAAATACACATATCAACTTTGGTTGAAATCAAATAATCCAAACTGGAGTTATCAGTTGGAAACCAATTGTTTACAGACAGATGGATGGACCGACAGATGGACGGACGAAAGTCATGACTATAGCCCTGACTATAAACAGTCAGGCTAAAAATGCATTTTGTACCAAAGACAAAATATTGCATGAATGACCTTGGGTGAGGAGGAGGTGGGTGGGTGGGTGGGGGGGGGGGGTGAGGGGTGAGGGAGAGTGGGGGGGGGGGGGTGTTAGGGGAGTCCATTTTATTCCACATGTGGTCAGTCTAAATCCTTCAGAATGCATTTTGAGCAGAGAAAAAAAAATACCTAACTGGCACCATGGGAGTGGGTGTGGGTGGTGGCGTTTGTCTGGGTTTTTAACCACAAACTTTAACCAAAACTGTAAAAAAGCATTTTTGACGAAAGAAAAAAAAGTGGCTAATTGGCCCCCGGGGGGCGGGTGGGGGTGGGGGTGGGGTGGGGGTTACGTGAGTTTAAAAAAAAGGTTCCGCATGTACTGACTGCAAATAGTTCAAAATGCATATTCGAGGAAAGAAAAAAAAAATAATGCCTAATTGGGAAGGGGGGGGGGGGGGGATAATTTGTGTCTGGATTTTTAACCTCAAACTTTAACCAAAACTGTAAAAAAGCATTTTTGACAAAAGGAGAAAAAAAGTTCTGCATGTAGTGACTGTATACAGTTCAAAATGCATATTGGGGGAAATAATTTTAAAAAATGCCAAATTGGGGGGGGGGGGGGGGGGGGGGGGCGGTGGTGTGTGTCTGGGTTTTTAACCAAAACTGTAAACAAGCATTTTTGACGAAAGAAAAAAAAAGTGCCTAATTGGCCCCCCGGCGGGGTGGGGGGGGGGGGGGGAAGGTACTAAGTTTAAAAAAAGGTTCTGCATGTAGTTCAAAATGCATATTGGAGAAAAGAAAAAAAAAGCCTAATTGGGGTGGGGGTGGAGGGGGGTAGGGGGTGTTGGTGGTGGTGTTTGTCTGGGTTTTTAAGCACAAACTTGGAGTCATCCTACCAAGCTACAAAGAAATCCCTTCATAATTATGGCCTGTGGAATATTTTAAAGGTTTTCGGGCTTCGGGCCTCTGTTGCCGTCACAGTTGCCTAAAAGGGGACGTTTTCATCTTGGCATTATATGAAGTCAACCTATCAAGTTACAATGAAATCCCTCCATAAATATGACCTGTAGACTGTGCTAAAGGTTTTCGGGCTTCGGGCCCCTGTTGCCGTCACAGTTGCCCAAAAGGGGACGTTCTCATCTAGACATTATATGAAGTCAGCCTATCAAGTTACAATGAAATCCCTCCATAAATATGACGTGTAGACTGTGCTAAAGGTTTTCGGGCTTCGGGCTCGGGGCAGCCATCATGGTTGAATGATCGCAACCAAAAGGGGACATTCTCATCTGGGCATCATGTGGATTGATCCTACGAAGTTACAATGAAATAAATATGACCTGTAGACTGTGCTGAAGGTTTTTGGGCTTCGGGCACCTGTAGCCGTTACAGTTGCCCAATCACGTCCAAAAGGGGACTTTCTCATGTAGACATTATAATTTATCAAGTTACAACGAAATCCCTCCATAAATAAAAGCCTGTACACAGTGCTAAAGGTTTTTGGGTTTTGGGCTCAGGCAGTCGTGACGGTTGATAGATCCCGCCCAAATGGGGAAATTCTCATGTAGACATCATACGGAGTCATCGTATCAAGTTACAATGAAATCCCTCCATATTAAACATGACCTGCAGACTTTGCTAAAAGTTTTTGGGTTTCGGGCTTGGGCAGCCATCATGGTGACAGATCATGCCCAAACGAGGACGTTCTCATCTAGGCATCATACAGAGGCATTCTATGAAGTTGCAATGAAATCCCTTCATAAATACGACCTGTAGACTGTGCTAGTGGTTTTCGGGTTTTGGGTTCGGGCAGCCATACCGGTTGACCGATCACGACCAAAAGGGGACGTTCTCATGTAGACATGACCTAAAACCTGCATATGAAATTTCATGACGATCAGACAAGAACTACCGGGTATAGCCTGTACTTGAAGGTTGAATAAAAAACTTTAACCACAAACTTTAACCAAAACTCCAAATGTCAACTAAACAGGAAAAGAAAAAAAAAGAAAAAAACCCACTTGAACCTTCAGTAAAAAAACTTTAACCACAAACTTTAACCAAAACTCTAAATGTTAACAGACGGACAGACGGACGGACGGACGGACGGACAAAAGTCATTACTATAGCCCTCACTGTAAACAGTCGGGCTAAAAAGGGAAGTTTCATAAAATTTACTTGCTCGATATAGCATGTGGAGAGTTGTTTTTCATTACAACAGTTGCCGAATGAAGTTACCAAAACTGCATCAGGTCAGGCATATTTTGTGGAAAAGTTTTGGAACCACATTCAAAGTTTCAACTAATGGACTTATGAGTTCAACACAGGTTAGGCATCTGAATCGTTACATTTCTAATGATACTGCAAAAAATGAGATTTTATTCTGGCTTGTAAATTCCACTCCATTGGGGAAGTACAGTACTAATGGAGTCTTGAAACACTGGAAATACTGGAATAGCTAAATGTGACCAAAACGAATCAAAAACAAACAAAAAGAAAAACAACAACAAAAAAAAAAACAAAAACAAAAGTAAACCAGTGACAGTACTGCATCGGTGACATGTCACCAGTAGGCTTATGTATATTCGTAGTGTATTTGGCTGGAGTTTGGCCACACAATGATACAGCATACATATCGACCTAGTAAAATTGCATGGAAAATTTTTTTACAAAAGAAAATTTAGAGTGACAACATCTATACACCTGGAACTCAATTAAGCACCCCTCGAAATGTTTCATGGCAGTGCAGTTGTTGTTACTGATTATTATGTTTTAATGATTGCTATGTCTAGCAGTTCATTTCATCTCGTAAAAACATGATGTTTCTGGTCGATAGCGTACCCCAACACATACCCTCGTCCATGTGAAGCATGCTACCCACGAATGTCACAAACAACACCATCATCCACATGCAATATCGAGGTATAAAAGAAGAAAATTTTCACTTCTTTTATCAGTAAATGTTGACATGGCAAGGCGGAGACTATCAGAGGCACTAAGATGGCAAATCGTTGGCATGCATGCAATTTTGTTACAGTCATTCTGTCATAAGCAGACTTGTCCGAAAACATCAACAAACCAACGATGTTAAGGGCCAACCAAGGCCTGGACCCCCCCCCCCCCCCCCGAACGACCTCTCCTCCTCGGAAAGATCGAGCCTGGCATACCTCGTTAGGCGTGAAGCCTTTGCTACAAGTGAGCTTTTGAAACGCATTTGGCTCCCCAACAGGCGTTTGTGCAACAGAACTGTCCGAAACCGCCTTAAAGAACTGGGTATGAGGTCCAGAAGGGTCATCAAGCTCTGTCCGATCAGCATAAAAGACGACGTTTGGAGTGGTGTATGGCACGACACTCTTGGAATCTCAGGACATGGAGGAAAGTCCATTGGTCAGGCGAGTGCTTCACGTCACAGGTGGTCGCATGAGAGTGTGGAGGAATAGAACTACTGCTTACGTGCACAGGAACACCAGACCTACTGTTCCTTATGGTGGAGGAACAGTAATGATCTGAAGATGCCTCTCTCATGATTGTAAACTTGATATGGTTACTGTACTTGGGAACTGAAATGGTCATCAGTACATCCGGGACATTCTCACTCCGGTTATCGTGCCTCATTTTGACAACCACCTGTTGGCTACTCGTCAAGTATTCATAGACGACAATGCAAGGCAACATCGTTCCCATACTGTGAGAGCATTCCTTCAGAACAACGCTATTACAACACTACCTTGGCCTGGAATGGGCTCCGATTTGAATCCCTTAGAACACATCTGGGACTTTCTCGGACGTCGTATGCAAGCAAGTGATCCGCCTGTACAGAATTTGGCCGATTTGGAAGCTGCATGGTATGATGAGTGACAGCAGTTGCCTCTGGACCGTACCAGAAGGCTCACTGGTAGCAATAGGGGGAGGGTTCAGGCTGTCATCCGGACACGTGGTGGATACACTCGCTCCTGACGTCAGACACTGTCATTGTGTTCAGGAAATCACAAGTTACATTTTTATCAGTAATTACCGGCATTGTTTCATCATGGATCGTTCCAGCACCATACTTGTCGAAAGAACATTTTTCCATCAAAAACATTAGTGACAGATATGTATAATTAGCGCCATTAAAATACTGCATATTTTCATCATTGTGCTGTCTTTCATTTGTCAATAGACCATTCATTCCACAAACAATCGCTTCTGGCCATCTTAAAGATAGCATGAAAGTAATGACTGTTTCTATTAACACCACTGCGAAAAAAACCGGGGGTGCTTAATTAAGTTCCAGGTGTATAAATGCACCTGCACTGGTGTCGGTGGCGTGGCGCCAAAGGATGAGGGAGCTGGGACTACAGCTCCCCGTGGGTGAGGTATAGCCCCCTCCTGTCGAGGAATCTGACTCCTTTATAATGGGCTTGCCGGGGGATACCTGAGCCCTCCTGTCGGAGAGCACAAGCCAATTTGCCGGGGGAATCCTGACGCCACCATTGACCTGCATCCAGTGCTTGTTGCCGGATTTTTTTCAATCTGAAGAGAATGTACAGTTCCGGGGTGGGGGGGGGGGGGGGCAGGTCATAAGCTATGTTTTGGGGGCAATAAAATGAAAACTTCAGTTATTCAGGAATTTTGTGCTCATGTCGCCTCGTGTTCGTGTGGGTAAAGGAATAACAATTCTCACGCACATCTGGACAGAAACCCCCCACATAGTTTCTTTATCATGCTGATACCACAGCCAAAAATAAAAAATTACAGTTAATAGTTTTGCTTGTTAACGAAGCATGGACTGTAAAAAACACATCCACCAAATCACAAAAACAAACTATAAGAAAAACAGCAGGACCACCAAATCGCATAATACGTTATTTGAAAGTAGAATCATGATCTTTTAATGAAAACGTCAAAAATTAACCCGATGTTTGATTGATAATCTCTTAACGCTTACAAATCAGGAGCAATCTGCCTGCATTTTCAGAAGTAAATGAAAAAAGTATATTTAAAAGCTCGTGAAATAATCTTGCAAGCGTGGTCGTTTTGTATACCCGCCAAGGAAGGTGGATTTGTATAGTAAACTGCAGGTAGGGAGATTTACCGACACTGCAGCGAGGGGGGGGGGGGGGGATGTTTCACACTCACCCCCCCCCCCCTCACCCTGTCATTGGTCATACTTACAATAATTAGAAATTGAAAGCCCTATACTAGAAAAGGTTGAAAATTACAGGCAGGGCACCAGTGGAAATTTTCCAAGCATGTCCAGAATGTTCCCAAAGATGGAGTTTTTAGACTGAAGAATACTGAAGGACCTTCAAATATTGATTGAAAAGTAGTGAAAATCCCTCCACACGTAAAACTTTCTGACACGAGGTGACCCTAGCTGTTGAAAGTGTCGTTAAATAAATGAATATTTGCTTTGGCAGAAATGAAGGGAGTAACTAATTTAATTGGTCAATTCCGTCAAACTCTCCTACGGAGAGAGACAACAAAATCTATGAAAAAAACCTCAAATAGCACGTTTGAGATTTCAGCGAATGGATCCCTTGGTTTCGGCCTTAAATTGATTGATAAAATGTCTAGAATGCGTTTTCCGTGAGATTTATTTTCTTATGAATAGTGAGTGGGGAGAAATAGTACTGGAAGAAGGGTGGGGCATTACCACCCGTTTCCCAATTCGTCCGAAAGCAAATATTTTTTCAGCATTCTTCTGTGCTTCGTTTTAAATCTCCACGATGTTTTGACAACATTTCGCCTCCTGAGATCCAATGTATTATGTGGGAAAGTAGGCACATAGAACACATTGGAACTCAGGGGGACGGTTTGATAAGAGTCATCGAGACTTGAATTCGATTTTTGTCCGCTACAGAAATCGTTGTTTTCAATCGTGTTTGGAATGTCACGTTTTGAGAGAATATTGAAAATAGGACTTTTTCAAAATCGTTTGGAAGCAAAATAGAGCTGAAACGGTTAAGGGGTTTTCTTGATCGATTAATCACGTGGATTAACCTTGGTTAGCCGATTAATCATCACTTGTCTAAATAGATATCTGAATAATTGCCATACCGTTGATGATTTACAGCATGAACCCTTTACCCAACGTAACCAACAAGATAGATTAGGCCTATATACAAACATCTGCATTCAAACTTATTATGTTTTCAATTTTTGTCTCAAAACATAGCTCATGACCTCTCATTGGAACGAGCTCGTCATAATCTATGTTTTTGAGACAAAAATTGAAAATGTTTAGAAATTCATGAATTTATTTTGCAAGTATCGTCTTCTACCCGCAATGGGTAAAGGGTTAAGAATGACCATTTCCAGCTACTGAAACAGTATGATGATCGTGTGAGTAAACAAGTGTGTCAGCAAGTAACTTGCATGCTTTACTCTGTCTCAAATAATTGATGTGAGTCAGTGTAACAATGTTTACCTGTTTTGGAGCAGGTTTGTTCCTTTGTTAACCCATATAATACAGTAGTTCAAAAGTAAAGGTTAATCGATCAATTACTTTTTAGATCGATCAAGATGTTGATTATTGATTAATCGATTAATCGGTTAACCGTTTCAGCTCTAAAGCAAATAGATTCTTCTTTGTTTAGTAGGACCTCATTTTCTTCCTGCAATCAATGTCACTGTTTTCTGCTGCGATGCAGAAAGATATAACTTATTGGTTTTGTGAAACTGTGTATTTACATTCTATATCAAAAATAAGACATGCTGAGTTCTCCAAAAGATTGTTTTAAAATCTAAATATTCAATAAACTCACTTTTAAAGACCAGTTTTTCCAGGCAGTTAATCTCATTGTTGAAAGGTACAACCGCAACAAAACCACTGTCAACAATGCTCTCTTTTTGTGGTATATATGAGCTTAGAACTGAAATTTTGTCATAAAAGAAATAATAGTGAAGGATTTGTAAATGTGTTAAGGGCCTATATAAGTAATGGAATTTTGTTTATTTTGAAATTCTCACCTCTCATATTCCTTAAATTCAGATTAAATATACACAAATTATATACCAAAATGAAGGTTGGGATGTATAGAACACGAAACACATATGTAATCAACTCATAGAGTCGACTGGAAGTCTGCTATCGTATTCGCACCAGAACTGATAATAAAATAATATTTCATCAGAACAACTTGTGGCCGAATGTGCTTCATATATCCAAGAACAAAGCTAGGCATTCAAAACACTTTCGAATACAGCGATAGGTCTGCATTTTGGAAAAGGACAACACTGTCTGCATTTTTTATTGAAGATGGTTTCCATGCTCGACAGACATGCGCAAATCACTCGTTACCACGAATTTCCATCAAAAAACAAAATCGTAATTCTAAGAAATTTCAACAGGTATCATGATACCTTGCACTGAATATGGAAACTGTGCAATCTCTATCTAATAACAGTATACTGTATGAAGGCGATCTTTTTCTTTATTTGATTTTAGACGGCGTTGTTTTTACATGCTGTTTTATGTCCGATGACGTAGACCGGAAATCGAAAGTATACTCATACGTAAACAAAAGCAAAGGCTTTGGAATTTTCCCCAATGCAGCTCTGTTGCCGTGTGTTGAAGAATTTTTATCCCCTAGCTTTGTTCTTGGATATGTAAAGCACATTTGGCCACAAGTTGTTTTCGTTAAATATTATTAAATTATCAGTTCTGGTGCGAATACGACAGCAGACTTCCAGGAACCAGTGATGCCTACAGTCGACTCTATGAGTTGATTACAAACGTGTTTCGTGTTCTATACATCCCAACCTTCATTTTGATGTACATTTTGTGTATATTTAATTTGAATTGAAGGAATATCAGAGGTGAGAATTTTCAAAATAAACAAAATTCCATTACTTATATAGGCCCTTAATGAAGCTGATGTAAACAGAAAACAGCCATCTTGATGCATGTTGCGACGAAGGTTTTTTTTTTAAAAAAACTATGATCGACAAGTCAGTGAATTTATTCAGAATGTCTTTGGCATAGATACTGCGAGAAAACTACAACAGAGACACCACAATTTCATGATTGGTCGGGTATCTGTTGTTTGCGAAACCTCAGTGATTGCAACTGATACAGTTATGATCACATTAAAAAAAAGTGTCAGCTAGAGGACATATTGTTCGACTCTGATTAGCTCCAAATAGTAAAAATATTAAGTAACATTTCTCCTTTAATGCATCTGGTCCATATACGCCTAAACCTTGCTGGATAAAAATAAACTTCATTCAGACCATATGTGTGTGTGCGTGTGTGTGTGGGGGGGGGGGGGGGGGGGGGGGGGGGCATCTGAGTGTTCCCGGGACTGAGTCTTTTTCAACATACTGGTACGCGGATTGTGTTAAATACTGTCATAGAAAACATTATTGACTGAAATGCACCACCCTACTTGCTAGACAAAAACGCAGCATGGCAGTTTTTGTTTACATCGGCTTCATTAACGCATTTTGAAAAGTTTCAAACATTATTTCTTTTTGGCACAATATATCAAATTTTCAAGCCTTACCTCATATATACCACAAAAATACAGAACCGTTGATGTTGGTTTTGCCGAGGCTGGACTTCAATATGATGAGAATAAGGGCCTAGAAAAAAAGTGATTTTATTGAATATTTAAACTGTTAGAATCAAAACTGTAGTTCTCGTGATATGTTATTTATTGTATAGATTGAAAATAAACTGAAATACATCACAAGCTAGAATTAATAACCCGTTTTGCTCTGTGTGTTATTTGGCAATTTTTCACATATTGTCCCTGTTTACATTTCCCTTAAAGAATAGACAACTTTATTACTGAGAGAGGCAAATGCGCACGCAATCAAGTTTTGATTCTAACAGTTTAAATATTCAATAAATTCACTTTTAAAGAATATTTTTTTCTAGGCCCTTATTCTCATCATATTGAAGTCCTGCCTCGACAAAACCAACATCAACGGGTCTGTATTTTTGTCTGACAAATTTCTGGGAATGGTCGTGGGTTTAAATATGCAAAATACTAAATTTAGACACATTGGGAGCTCGGTGGCTCATTGGTAAGTGCATTGAACCTCAGATCGAAAGGTCGTAGTCTGACCCGTCCTCTGTGTTGTCTAGTTTACCCTTTATGTAACGAATCGGCCGCACCCACCCACGTTGTTTACAAAATGAGCCATTGGAAAACAATTATTTTTCAAACAATTCAACAAAACCATATCATGTGACCCCCTCATTGGAACGAGCTCGACGAGCCCGTTCCAATGAGGAGTCACATATGGTTTTGTTGAAATTTGATGAAAAATTTGAACAAATAATATTTAAAATAATAAATTTTGATATCGTCTGCGTTGGGTAAAGAGTTAATTGGGTTCGACACTTAATACCATTTGCCCAAGTTTGAGCACATTGACACATTGAACTAAGATGATGGTACACTTGCCTTCAGGTAATGTCTTGCCGGGTAAGTACGTGGGACTGTCTGATCGTTACTCGCCGCTACTCGATTACCTACTCCGGCTTCCACCCGTAAAACTGCCCGACGTGATATGATCCTGACTATTGAAAGTCGCATCAACGCCCCCGACCGCCCCCCCCCCCCCCCCAAAAAAAAAAAAAAAAAAAAAAAATAGTTTTGACAAATTTAATTTGGCAAAATGGCCATTCAAACGTTATTTTCAGTTTATGCGGAAAACATTTGCCTGCAATCCCTCATTGGAACGACTTCGTTATCTCGTTATGGGGTGGCGGCGGGAGGGGGCATAAGCTACGATTTTGAGGCAAAAGAAAAAAAAATGAAAAAGTTATTCGTTACTTCACCTTTGTAAAGAGACGAGAGATGTAGCTTCTTCCTTCTTTCAACGCATGTCCTTAATGATAAGCCAATGATAAACCAATTTCATTGCACCGATTGCCGTCAACTTGTCAATCAGCTGACAAGTTACTCCGAATGATATGGTTTTAAAACAATTCGCTCGAAAACACCATAATGTCAATATACCAACACTGTCAATTCATTTTCTTGGATCATTTAATTCTGATTCGAGAAGGTAAAAGGTTTGTAACTTTACCGAACTGAGGTATACCTTATGGCTCCCTCGGACTCATAGGGTCAGAAGGAATGCTATAGCCAAAGATAGATCTTGGAAAAACATTCCCTTAGTGAGATTCCAGAGAGTATCATTGTTTAATACCAGGGGTGGCGCCATGATTTCCGAGCTTCTTCTCCCCGACTGGCGGCGAGGGTGAGGGTTAGGATATTCCCAGACATGCCCACAATAAAGGATGCAGTTCCCTCGACGAGGGTGCAAACTTACCCGAAGAGGGGGGGGGGGGCGGGGGGGGGGGGGTGTTATAGCTTCAGCGATCCCTCTGGCGTCACCGCTGTTCATGAGCAATAACTCGTGGGTTTGTATCATCCACTGAGCAGATCAAGGTGCTATCTGCACGGCTAAACCATCGCAGATGGCATCTTCATGCAGTCAAGCGACGATAGGCAAATTGGTTTGGCTACCATAAGGACTGACGGTGGTAGAAGCTAGTAAAACAGCGATCAAGGAATATATAGTACTGGTAGTGGTGATCTTACTCAGTAGTGGGTATGACAATCAGAATTGTAGGGAGAGATATGCAGAACTGAAAGGAAACACAAGTATATTATACAGATCAAAGAACAGGGCGGCAACACTGATACAATTAACAGTAATAACAGAAGACTATAGTACAATATGACGGCAGCGGAAGTTGATCAGTCGATGGATAACGGTAACTGCGGTACACGTCAGCTATGTGAGTGGAAGAAGCCAACACAAGCAGCAGTAGTAATGGTCGTATTGGAGATCATGCCAGAAAAAGTAGAAGAAATCTTTGGCTAGATCACAAAAGTGAGAGCCAGTGGTGACGCGATAATATAGAAGTTAAAGCCACCCACAACAATCCACAAAGATCTATATTATTCCACAAAGCACCCATTCCAAGAAGTGTTTAAGGTCACATACTTATGCACAATGGCTAATCGTGACCGAGGTGTTGTGATGATGAACCGAGTTGTACCAGGAGTTACCCTAATTAAACTGTACATCGCCATATATCGGCAAATATGCATATACACCTGATGGGATGTGCTTTCATCACATAGGCGCACCTCAGTACATTAGAACGGCCTGAATGAGAGAGGAAACATCCCATAGTATACTACCATACACGTTAATCAAGTACACCTAAAAAGACCACATGGCTTTGCATTATGCACTATCCGTAGCGGCCGTAGACTAAGACAACAACGATCCCCGGCCATGTCGGCATTAAGTCTCAGAGAGATATGAAAGTCTTATCTGATAGTTAGTAAGTCGTAATTCAGAGACATGTAAATCTCAATTAAGAGATACATAATTCTCAAATTAGAGAAACTGTAAGTTTTAGGGTATGCATAAGCCAGGTATGTCGACATGTTATGGAAGTATGCAATGTTCAATTCGAGTCACCCCCTCCTCCGGTACAACTCTTCACCTCGCCTGAGCATCTGTAGACTTGGATTGTTTGTGGAATAATGCGCACATGTGTGGTCTGTTAACGTCTAGACTGTGGCCTCTAATGCTGGCTCTCACTACAGTGATCTAGCCTAAGACTACTACTAGCGTCTAGCATTACCTCTAATACGACCATTACTACCTTTACTTCTGCTGATTGTATTGGTTTCTACCACCGATGTAACTGACTTGCACCGGGGTTTCCCATGAATACCCATTGAGCAGCTTCCAATTCTGTCATCTTATACTATAGTCTTCTGTTATTACCACTACTTGTACTCATGTTGCCATCCTGTTCTTTGGTCGGTTTCAGCTATTTGTGTCTCTTTTCGTCATTGTATATCTCTCTCTATAATTCTGATGGTCATACCCATTGCTAAGTCTTGTAACTACTACCATGACCACTGCTCTACAAGCATCTACCACTATCACGTCATACCCAGACCAGTTTGTTGTTCACCATATAAGGCCATGAGGTATCCCTCAGTGAGGTACGATCAAATCGCCGGGGCATGAGACGAAATAGCCCATTTTATCCTAACATCCACGACAACCAAATATACTTAACAACGCCGCATAGTGCTCAAAGCATTAAGCACTGCTCACAGAGACCATAGACCGATATTCAGAGATATGCAAGTCCCAATTAAGAGATAATTGTGAAGAGAATTCTTAAATGTAACGCTCATACTCTTCCGTACTAATACACTTCTATAAGCTATAAATAAAATGGTCTATATTACTTGGTTTCTTTTTTGGGGGTTTAAGCTGAGGTTCCGAGGAGTACAAGAGAACTCCTCCGAACTTGTAGTCTTGGGCTGTAATTCAACAAGAAGACGCAAGTATCCATTACTGGGAGTTAACACGTCTCTAAATGTAGGGTCAGGACTATAAACGGATGCTGGTCCTGTGTTAACTAAATGCTCTTGTCATAGTATAACCGAGAGGCGGACTCAAATTACTCAAATTCTATAATTTACTCCCCAACGTCATGCAAAGGGCGAAAATGTAAATCACTTGTTGGCATCTTTAGTTCTGCAAATTTTATGGACATTTAACCTGTTCAAATACACATGAAATGTTTCAAAACCGCTTTCAGTACGCAAGTAGAAGATACTCAAACAGAGACACCATGTCGGTACTCCATAGAGCACACATACAGGAATCTTTATTTTTCTTTCGTTAACCTTGTAATCGTTGAAGCATCCGTACACTAACCATTATTTAAATATTGTACCTTTATTTTCAGTTGACCTTATTTTCATATCTTATCAATAGTTAAAGGTTTTCATCCCTTCTTGGTTTTTTTTATAATATATACAGAGAACGACACGCGTATGTGAATGGGTTAATCGATATATCACGAGTACCAGCGCGAAAGGATAGAACGAGTTGCCGCAGGCCTCGAGATGTATCCTTCCGCGATGGCACAAGTGCCATATCGATTAACCCACTCACACACACGTGTCGTTCTGTGTCTATTACACGCCTTCTCGTCTATAAAAAAAACATTATTAGAAGGACACTCAGCAATTCATTTGACAAGTATCAACAAAAAGAACACATTTCGTCTCCATCCAAATTTGCGAGGGTAACCCTTGTTACTATTTCGTTCCCTGAGTTCCAGTGTAAAACAAGTTGAACAGTGATAACCAATTTGGCTTTAGGAAAAATAAATGCGAAATCGACAGTGCTTTTATTTTGAAAACAATTATTAACCGGTGTGAGAAAAATGGTAAAGTTTTTTTATGCAGCATTCACAGATTTCAGAAAAGCCCTCGGTAAGGTTAATCGTGAAATACTTTAAAAAAAATTAAATTATATCGATGTCCGGACAAACGTATTTGAAACTTTAAAATCAATGTACAGTAAAAGTTCATATATTCTACAGACTAGCGCAGATATTAGACCAGCAAACTTTTCCACGATTGGAGTCAGACAAGGATGCATACTTTCACCGACTTTGTTAAAAAAATTCATAGAGGGTATTCGCTTTGAGTTTGGTGGTTCTTGTTTTCCAGTGGCCCCGGTAAGAGAAAATGTCAACCATTTACCATTCGCCGATGACCTGGTATTATGGGGTCGTTCAACCTAACTTTGGTCAATTTGTTGACATTTTTCCCAATGCCTCAGAAACAGATAAGAGAAGTAAGGAAAGGCAAATTATATATCAAAATAATGAGTAAAGTGCATAGAAAAGGTACATATAATTTTTTTCAGGAAAAAAAGTGAATTTTATGGTTTTGAAGAAGATTTATTTGCCAATGGCATAAGTAACAAACCGGTAAAACCACAAAATAATCGGTAATTCGAAAGCCTTGTCCTCAATATAATGATAACATACTACAGACTCGGAGAAAGCATTTTTCTGACACACACTCTGGCGAGTTTTGATGTTTGAATGTAATAACACCAACCCAAATTTTGGATGTTCCGGATGTGGCCATGTTTCAATGATGTTTATTCCGGCCATGTGATTACGATGAAGTTCTTGTAGAAATACTCAATTTGGGCAGTCGTAAGAATGCAAGGACGTGATCACGCCCTTTATTTGTTTGAGACAATGTATGAGCGGATTTGCAAACAGGTGACAGCAAATACTCGAGCTGTTAATGTCATAACTGCAAACTATGGTTCGAAATTCCCTCTCGTGTTTACAGGCCGTCTGAACACTTTTGTTGACAAAAAATCTGAATTATTGCGCACTAGAAAGACAACATGAACCACTTGTAAAAAAGTAACCTAGTGTATAAAATCGAGACGATACACATAACATAAGGCAATATTCATAACAAAGTATGCAGAATGCTTCAGAAATCACTTTTTCACGAAGTATATTCCAAGTGACCTGGAACTATATTGAACGTGTTGATTTCCCCCGATGTTGTGAAGTTATTTACTGCAGTTACCATGGATCTTAGCCACGGACTGTGTTGATGTCGGCAAAGGACCAATTCAAGATGGGTTGAAAATGATGCATTCGTGCTTTTAAATAAGGTGCGTTTGGACGATGCTGAGAATTTAGTTTTTTCTTGCAACCAACCAAACTAACACAAGCGTCGATCAGTGTCTTTTGCTATCGTTTTACACTGACAAATGTGACAAATCTCCTTCACCGGAAACTATATCCCAATTTGCATATCACAATAAACATAACCGCTGTCAGCGTGACCGTGTGGTCAAAACCGAAACGAATTATCGAATCCACGGTCAAAATTTGCTGCAATTGCCTCTAAACAAATGAAATATTCGCAATTTCTTCATTATCCATGCCGAGTTACTTTTTAACCAGGCCACATGCGTTCAGTTTCGTTTGTCGGCATCAAACTGATATTGTTTGTGGTAATTAATAGTACGAGAAGGCGAAAGAAGCCAAGTATTTCCCATCATCTATAAATTAATTAAAATTGATAATTCCTTTTATTTTACTGAAATTATGAATTGATAAGGTGAGTGTGTTACGATTATTATGCTCCAGACCTGGAAGTTGTAAAATCAAAGGTGCATCTAGGGCCGTGCAGTGGTGACCTCTGTCCTCTCACCCACACATATTTACATGTACCAACATTCTCCCTTGTATCTCAACCACCGCTACTCCACTTTGAAGGATATTTGGTGTTGTGATCGAGCAGCATGGGGAAACGATGACTGTGTAGCTGCTGTAGCATGTGTTTCTTCCCATATTTTTTCAGAGTTGTGGTACTTTTTCACTCTTTTGAGTTAGACAATTTTATTTATAACTAGTTGATTTGTTACAATTTGTTGGAAAGTGCCTGCTTATACCCTCAAATGTATTGCTACAAAATATTTCTGGTGAAGATTGTGTTCCTATTACTTATCAAGCAACAACCTAATGAATATTTTGTATAAAGCCACCAATCTGATGTTTGACACTTTTATCGGAGTTGTTATGAAGGCTTATGGAATTCAAAATGTTGATTATGGCAGGACTTTTCTATTCACCCATTAATCGATAAATTAAGTGTTATAGTTGGAAGTAAGAAGAATGAAGGGTCTAGACATAAAGTCTAAAAAGAATGTTTTGCAATGTAACATGATTTTTGCAGATACACTTATTTGGAGAGTTACCCGTCTGATAGTGTTTGGAACATGTGTGGCCAGGATCTTCAAAAAGAAAAAAGAGTTAAACTTTGAGAAAAAGGCATATGCCTTGAGTGACGGAGGTAGAGTCATACAAGGAAGAGCCCCCCCCCCCCCCCCCAGCCCCCACCCCCGGAAATTTTTTTGTGTCAAATGGAGCTCACTTGTCACCTTTGGGGGATTGCTTTGTGTACTGCGTTCTTGAAAAAAATATGTGAGACCCTCTGGATGTGCCCTTCTGATCTCAATATGCCAATAAGCCTCCTTGGGGAAAGTACATGCAATAATGGTTATGTAAGGTTGATTTGATGTGTTTTGAATAACGATGTACTTTTAAATACATTAGATGGTTTATTGCAGTGACAGGTTACAGTTACCCTTATTTCTTCTCCAACAGATATCATGAGTGTATAGGTGTCCAAGAGTAAACAAAGCTATTATACTTATTGATAAACCAGACAAATTTGACAATTTAATCACTTTCAAATTGATGCATGGGATAAAAGGGGTTACATTACAATGCAAGGGGTTTGTAAATATATTTATTCAGCTACAATGTATGACTTTGTAGTGCATTCTACATAGGAGAATATCATAGTTTCTTTCCAAACCACCACAGTGACACATACATCTTTATATTGGGAGACACTCTTTTGTCCTTCCATACTTCTTCTGGTGGACTCCTTCAAGTTGACCTTTGTTGAACTCCCCAAATCAAGACATAAACAAAAGAAAATGTCTGCCTTCAATCAGTGATCACTCCACTTATAACATTTGGTCTCAATCTTTATTACTTTCATGAATTAGGAAAAGATTTCTTCGAGTATGTACTTCAATGTTTCTAGAATACAGCAGTTATTTTATTTTGAGGTATTTTATTGTAAAAATTTTGTTCTCTTACTTATGCCATAGCAGACTTTCAGTTGGTGCTATTTACACATGGCAGCAGTTCCATGGCAAATTTCAGTTTCCACATGTTCTATGTGTCATTCCAAGCATTTTGGTATATAATTTATTGGGGTTATTTATTTTGAGCCTTTTTTAGACTTGAAAGAAAATTACATGAAATTTGACCAAAGTTAGGTTGGACGTCCCCTTAATTTCCGAAACAGATATAGGTCTTCAAAACTGCTTGAATAGATTGCATGCATACGCAGCCCTTAGCATTAAATACCGCTAAAACAAAACGTATTGTGACCCGTAAAGGATATGCACGCAAACTGTCAACTCTCTATTTTGGAGTAAGATAGATATGGTCAGAGAATACAACTACCTGGGCATAAAATTCACTGCAAATGGATTGTCCAAAAAAAAGCTCAAAATAAGGTAAATCAGAAGGGAATCAAAGCTCTGTTCTCTCTGACTAAATCCTTAAAAGTGCATTTGCATTTCTCAGCCAATCTGTGGACAAACTATTTTGATAGGCCCGTCAAGCCGATTATTCTATAAGGTTGCGAAAGGGCCTCTAATATCAAATTTAACAATCTAAACACAGTTCCTTGCGAAATTGCACATTTAAAAATTTTGCAAGATCGTATTAGGTGTTAACAAAAGAACGTCCAACTATGCTGTTAGGGTAGAAATGGGTAGATACCCAATCATACGTGATGCAATGAACATATCTCATGGAAATACATACTAACGCGAATAATTATCCTCAGGTGTCGGCTACGGCAGAAATTGGCGAATACTTTGTTATTCCAAGAAGCGAATCAACCATCCTTTGTGTTCCTGTGATATCAGAACACATATTTAATAAATCCCCAAAGAAATTAATTCAAAACTTCGAGAGTGGCACCAAGAAATTTTCAGAAAGAAAAGCTATGATGATAAAAAAAACATCCGGTTTGAACAAATTGAGAACATGTCGGAAGTTTAAAACACGATATGAACAGAAAGCGTACCTTAATATTAAAAATTTTGAAACCAGGATAATATTCTACAAACTGAGAATAAAAAACCATAGTCTAGAAATAGAAAATAGTTGACATAAACAATCAAAGGTGCCCTATGGAGAGCGTATATGAAGCAAGCGTGGTCTTGAAATGGAGACTGGAACATTTTGTATTGAATTGCAATGAATATATGCATTTACGCTACACATTTTTCGAAGAAATAGCCTAAAAAATATATCTCCTGTTTCAGCGAATGAGAGAGAGGGAGAAATTTCTTGCCATTACGCACAATAGAAAACCGGAATTATATCAAATTATCTGCACCATGGTCCGAGCATTTTTCAAACATAGATGAAATTTGCCCGAACAAATTGCAGTTCTTTGGCATCACTTTCGACAAATCGACAACTTGGGTTGATATAAACGATGCAAAATATAACATTCTTCAAATGCATGCTTGAAAATTCGCGTCAAGCCGTTTTTTAGCTCAAATAGCCACCGAAGTAAGGAAAAGCTGTCCGAAAACAGAGTCTATTGGCTTCAAAGTGGCAGTAATATTTTAAAAAGTTGATTTGGAAGGACAAACATTGCATGTGGAAGTGGCAGCAGTCGCTGCAAATGGTACAGTCGTGTATTTCTTTTTCGGAAATTTACTTTTATATGCAGAATTATGACACGCCTGTTGGTCTCGAAGCATGTTTTTCTCCACCAGCACATACAGTCACCCACGCACGACAAAGTTGGATAATTGGTGTGTGCACTACACACAGAGGTGGATAAATTACGGTGGAAATAACTGAAATTAGTTTTTGAGCTGATGTGTTAATACCGTGCATAACTTTGGAACCCACGAGATAATCAAGTAGACCATAGAATGTATTCACAGTGAATTCATTTAAATCGAGCTAATGAGACCAGTGTTTATTGTATTAAAAGGCCCAAACATTATCGTAATTATAAAAGTGGCATTTTTCTCGACCAGATAGCGATCGCGTCGCGACACAATTATTCGCCAGTCGAGATTTGATAAATAAAATATTGCTGGTCAAGATTGAATCACGAAAAACAAATAAAAATAACATCTCATGCTCAATGTTCTCACATTTCTTTTCCGACGCGTGAAATTCTACAGTGCTGTGGGAGAAAAGTGCAAGGGTAATGTTGACCAGTTGCCATTCGATCGAAATTCTCTCTCCGCTTCCGTGAACACAGTACCATATCAGGTTCTCGCATTTTTCCAACGCGTGAGATTCTACAGTGTTGAGGGTGAAAAGTGGAAGGATAATTTCGACAGGATCGCGACCCTGCCGCGATCCGATCGAAATTCTCTATCAGCTTTTGTGATGGGAGTACTGTACCTATTCCAAGTCATTAAAACAAAACTTTACCTGTATAACAGCCAGCCAATGCAATACCACACTCCATTTGATCATTTGTCATGTTAACTATGTAGTATGCCCCTCTTCATATAGTTGTTGAGTTAACCTGGGGATCCAGAGGCCTACAGGTAGGAGGAGGAGGCACACCTAAACTCTCGTTTGCATATATAATCAGTCTCGCTCTGGTATATCCTTAATCCTCTCCCTTACACGACAAGAAGACGGCACTCAAAAGAGAATTAGAATAACTCTTAAAATCCTTTTATTTTTTGTCTCCAAAACTTGGCTTATTATCCCTCACAGGTCATTAGCAAATTTTTATAGGCATAAAAAATTTAAAAGAATATTAAAACTCGAATGACATTTTTGTGAATAGGTGCTGGCAAGTTGTGGCCGTTAGTTTAGTTAGAGGTTAAATTTTGAAACGGACTTCAAAACCCAAGAAGCAATGTTTAATACCGGGAACGGGAATTTCACAGCTATGCGGCTCTTGGTTCTGAAAGTCAATCACGATGCCCGAGAAATTCATAGACCATGGTATCAGCGATTGCGTATTATAGTTCATGAGGTTCCGGCGAATATCAATTTCTTCCGACACCAGCATCGACTTTGGAGCTATGATTTAACCTCGCGAACGGGAATTTCCCGGGTTATCGGTTCTGAAAATTAGTGCTAATGCCCTGGAAATTCGTGGACTGGAATTGGGAATCAAAGGTCGAGCAACGCAATCTTTGATTCCGGTTCTGTCCCATGAATTGTCCGTGTATCGGGACTGATATTCAGAAACGACAACCGGAAAATCAACGATCCCCGTCGTGACTGACTTTCAAAAACGAGAACAAGAAAATTCCAGTTCCCGGGATTAAACCCTACCAAGAAGGCAACCAGCCAACCTTATCAAGTAAATTAAACTGTCTGCTTATTATATATCGCATATATGTACTGATTTACTGATTTGTCGAGTAATGAATTTTTATGAATAACAATTTTGTAAAGAATAAAAACGAGGTAGGATGTCATCTGTCATTTGATATATGTGAGTTAAGCGTATGTATCTTTCTCTTTGGAATTTTGTTTATGTTTAGGATCATGGGTCATTATCGACTATGGTCAGCTGGAAAAAGTTCTCGGTATTATTGCGGTTGCTCTAGTGACAGATCGTCCCCTGAGTTCCATAATAATATATATACAATAACACTTTGGCCAGCCGCTGATTTGTCGCGGTTCTTGGACGAGAAGGCCATGGTTACCCCTGTACTCCTAACTGCCTCCCTATTCCCACGCTTCCCCTCTCCTCCCAACACTCGGAGACGAACTGCTTGATGATATCCCTTGTCCCATTCTTCCCAATCTCTCCGATTAGCATATTAACCCTCCCCTTTGAGTCTCCCCCTAACCACATGTCCTTCATTCTCCCATCCCACTTCCCCATTATACTCCCAGTGAATCTCATTCTTTTAGACTGATACTTTGGGCATTCTAGAAGAAAGTGTTCCAGGGTCTCCACCATGTCCAAGTTACACATCTGGCACTCCCTTTCACCGTCTTTCCCAATGTTTCCCCTCAGCTCCAGAGATCTCGACCTCAGCTTGAACAACAGTGACCCTCCAAAGGTGCCATCAAGGTACTCTTCAAAACCTGTCTTCTCTTTATCACGCAGGCCACCCAAAGACCTCTTTGATTTGACCCCCTATCGCCAATTACGGTTACAATCCTCCATGAACCTTTCTCTGACGATTTTTTTTACCCTGCTTTGCCCCAACGTCCAGGTCCGAGAACTCCAATGAGTAGTTCTCTACTAGCTCCCTCACTTGGGCCATCCACCCCGTTTTGATATTTGAGTTGAAAATTCTCAGGAACATTACTTTACACCATCGGCTGTCTGGGAGATTTACCAAATAATTAAGATAACCGAGCTTCAACAGGTCTATCCTCTCCTTGATCCTCATCCACCCAAGCTCACCCCTGATTGCTTCTAGCGCTGCGGCATTACTCGACCCCGTTATCCATCGGCCTGCATCGTTCTGCAGGATTTCCAAGCTCGTTACGGCCGTCTGGTTTAGGGGTACCACTTCCGTACCGTATGTTATACTTGGCAGCCCCACCATTTCCCAAATGGTTTTCCCCACGAAAACCTTATTGAAACTGTTTCTCCCTATAAGTTTCATTTGGTTAAGGATTCGTTTCCCCTTCAGAATCAATTTATTTGTGTGGTTCCGGTAGATGCTTCTTCCTGTAATGTTTATATTTACCCCCAAATACTCGTAATCACCTGTCTCTCCCACACTGAGAAGTTTGCTGCTCCCTTCCGGAATGCAGAACTCACCCACTCTCCACCTTCGAGTGGGGTCCACTTTGCGGCCCACAGGTATAACTTTGCTCTTGCTTCCATTAAGTTCGAGTCTCCATTTGCTCCCATATTTCCCAACAATTCCCAGTATTTTCGTTAGCCCTCTTCGCTTTCTGACACAAGAACCATATCGTCTGCAAAAAATAGCCCTGGGATCTTCAAGTCCCCAACTGCTACCCACTCCTCGCTGCGCAGGAATTCATCTCCTAAACCTTTGATGTACAATGCAAACAGGATCGGAGAAAGGACACACCCCTGTTTTAGGCCTATCTCCATAGGCACACGTTTCGTTGTAATGTTTCCCAGGCTAAGTTCATTCTGTACATCTTTATATAATGCTTTCATAATTCCAACAAACTCGCCTCCTAAGCCCATAGCCTCCCGCTTGCGCCACATACCTTCCCTCCATACTCTATCGTATGCCTTTTTGATATCCAAAAAGGCCATAAACATCTTTTTCTTTTTTGCTTTCGCGGATTCTATCATTTGGGATAGTGTGAAAAGATGGTCAGTAACTCTCCTTCCCTTCCTGAAGCCATTCTGGATTTCTCCCAAAAAACCCTTCTCCTCAATCACCTCCTCTAGTCTCCCATACAGGACTTTACAGAAAACCTTTCCAATGTTGCTACTGACAGAGATCCCTCGATAGTTGTCCAAAACGTCTTTTTCCCCCTTTTTGTGAATAAATGTCACTTTACTTTCTCTCCACTCCTTTGGGACCTCTTGAATTTCTATGGCTAGATTGAATAGGGCAGTTAGGCTTTCCACGAGTTCCTCTCCCCCTTTTTGATAAACTCGTTAGGAATTTCATCCACTCCTCCCGCTTTTCCATCGCTTAATCTTGATATCACCTTTCGCACCTCCTCCGTTTTAATTTCGCTGCACACGAAGCTCGATAGGTTTTCCTCGACCTGATTCGGACACTCTGGTGGGCTCCCCATGCCCCATCGCTTATCGTTTACCTTTTCCCAGTGCTTGACTAGTTCTGATGCGACTTGATCTTGCTCGTCTGTAACTCTGCCATCTACTTTAATACTCTGTGGGTTACTTCCTTTGTTACGTTTATTCACCCATTTCCAAAATACGTTCGAACTCGACCCGTGTTCTATGTGCCAGTAAACATAAAGAACACATTGGAACTCAGGTGACGAGATGTAGAATAAGTGTTTTACTCAACCACCAGGTTGCTGGGCGATGTGTGGTTAACTAAAACGGAATATTAATGATCTAACCAAGCGTTGCCCCCAGATCCACGACAAAATCCCCCACGACGACCCACCCCAACAAAATCCATCCAGACGAAATCCCCCTGATAAAATCCCTTTCAATCAGTGCCAAATTTGACAAAAGCCCTTTCACTGAAAAAAATACTTTTTAATATTATTCACCAATTTATACATAAAAATATATCGTGCTATGTAAGTGCTGTATAACGGTATTTGTGGTAGTCTTCAACTGTGGTTCAGCAACATATTCAATCCTCTGCACACTAATGTCGTAAATATCAAATTTTCAAATCACCAATTTATTCCATAATGAAACTTGGAACATAACAAATTCAGTATTGTTTGACAGAACATTTTTCCACCATGCAACTAGGAATTTAATCAATTCAGTCTCGTTTGACAGAAGAGCAAATTGAGCTCTGTCAAACAAGATTGAATTAGTTAGACTCCTAGTTTTTGTGACTTGAAAATTTGATTTTTAGACATCAGTGTTCAGAAGGTTAAAGCTATACATTTTAACTTTATAATTTGTAAGTATATGTAAACCAAACACTGGACTCTCAAACTGAAAATGTGCTGGTATTTTTCGTCCCTGACTAAGTGCTAGTCAATAGATGAATAGAAAGTAAAGTTTGTCATAGAGGGATTTTGTCGGGGGAGGGGTTTTGTCAGAGGAATTTTTTCGATGAGAGATTTGGTCGGGGGATTACGTGTCTGTGGATGGGGGAGGGGTGCTTTGTCGTCGGGGGATTTTGGCGATGCCCCGTCCCCTCCACGCCTCCCCAATCTACGCTAGGGATCGCGCAAGTGCAAAGGCTGGAAGAGCGGGTGTGCCGCTTATTTCCCCAGTCTCGCTTCAGTCTTAGATAAACGTATAAGAAAACCTGTTTATTTTAACCTTCATAAATCCGCAGTCAGCGTCTGGTTGAATTGTATTGCAATCGTATGGGGTACACATATGGTTGGTTTGCGGGTAAACTGTTATAAAAGTTGGTAAGACACATACAGACTGTGATGTGTTTACATTTGTAAGGGAAAGGGAGTGTGGGAAATTGTTTTGTATGGTAGAAGTGAGGGACGGCGAAGTTATTTAACGAGGTACTCTGATATAAGTGTGGGGATGGGAGTTGTCGACGGTAATGTTTAGGGAGTCACTGTATATAGTGTCTTTGCATGGGTCCCGTTTTGAAAAGCGTCCTATACTATAGTGTCTTTATATACATCTCGTTTTAAAAGCGTCCACTGTACCTGTTTTTCAGGTTCAGGTCGAGTGGTGTTAGCATTGTTAAGTTGTCTGTTGGATTCGTTACGGACAGACCGGTTTTAACCTCTTGTGGGAAGTTTAGATACTATCTGAGGGAAAAAAACTAGACCTAAGCCTGGAGACACGGGTTTTAAACTTGCAACTAATGAAACCTTCTTCACCTTAACCCTCACCAACTCACAAGGGATTTATATGAAGACACTAGACGGGATTGTGTTTTTTCTTCTTTCACAGAACATATTAAATGGTAAGTTTTCTGACCTGACAGCCATTTCCGGCGTTATCTTTCTATTCACAGTGAGACAATTTGACGCCGTTCCTGTTTCCATCGTTAACACTCTGAAACTATTAAACTTCCAGGAAATCTTGAGAATGGGGACGGAACATTTGGGTTCGACAGAAAATTGTCATTTCACAACTAGACTAATTCGACAACTAGTTTTTTTATCTGCGTACGCACAGATACATAATCGCATCGTCTTGGGAAATTATGTGTCTTTGTGACTGTGCAAATGCACAGTTGTTATCGCTCCAATGCTTGTTTACATGGGGTACAACAGGTACAATTATTATCTCTGAAAATAAACTGACCGTGGAATATCACGTAGACAAGCGGAAAAGTAAGTTTATTCACCCCTGCTAAGTATCATACCCGCACACAATTGCAGCAATAACCTGTATTCGCCTTTCAAGGTTCCATGCAATAATAATCAATACAGCTGATTTCTGGTCACTGGGATTATTTTGGCAATTAAAAAGGATCTTTCGACTGTTATAGTATGCATTCAATTAATGTTGGACTTCAACTTCTTTTATATCTATGCAGTCAGGCGTTAGGAGGGTGGCGGGAGGGGGGGGGGGGGTGAGAGGCAATCTGCCCAAACTACCTGTCTGTAGGAAATTGTTGTTGTTTGTCGAAAAATTGTTGGCCGCCTGATCGCCAGTATTTTTTCTGAAAGCCGCTGAGTCATTCTGTTTGTCGTGGGTGACTTGTCTATACGGACCCGATCGATTTCAAATCGGCAGGTACATGTATTTCTATCCGATATAACTAAATTGACATGTTTGGTTGGCAATATTTTGCGTTATGTACTGGAAATCTGTAAATGTATCACGTTCTGTGGTGTAAGGGAGATATAATTGTCCCATTATTCGCGCAATTAGATTTTAAAATTATTCATCCCTGAAATGACACCTATCGAAAGTTCATGCGTGGCATGGGTCCACCCACTATATATAATAACAACAAACGAACGTTTCGGGTCCGTCTCGTTTTTAATTGTTTATTACTGTTTTAAAAGTGTATATTGAGTTAGGTTTCAAGTTCGTATCGACGGTCAACGACCTGGGAACGCTGTCGGAAGATTTTAACTCCCGTCTCGCCATGTCGGCCTGAGGCCAATACTAGAGCTGAAACGGTTAAAGGGTTTTCTTGATCGATTAATCATATGGATTAACCTTGGTTAACTGATTAATCACTTGTTTCAGTCGGTAGTTGAATTATTGCCGTACCGTTGATGATTTATAGCATTAAACCTTTATCCATAGTGACGTACAAAACCGGCATGCGCTATATATAAAATCTCCTTCAAATTTTATGATGTTTTCAATTTTTGTCTAAAAAACATAGTTTATGACCCCTCATTGGAACGAGCTTGTTTAGCTCGTTCCAATGAGGGGTCATAAGCTATGTTTTTTTGACAAAAATTGAAAATGTTTAGTAATTCAAAAATTTATTTTGCAAGTATCGTCTGTTGTCCGCAACGGGCAAAGAGTTAAGAATGACCATTTCCAGCCACTGATACAGTACAATGATCATGCAAGTGAACAAGTATGTCTGCACATAACTTGCGAGCTTCAATCTGTCTCATAATAATTGATGCAAGTCAGTGTTTGCCTGTTTTAGAGCAAGTTTGTCCCTTTGTTAACCCATATGATACAGTAGGTTAAGGCAAGGGTTAAAAGATCAATTACTTTTTTGATCGATCAAGACGTTAATCATTGGTTAATCGATTTATCGATTAACCGTTCCAGCTCTAGCCAATACTATAAAGCCCTTACAACTGTATTTTCAAAAATTGTATTTTCTGCCTATCAATATCACTGACTAAAATGAATCATTAGCATTTTAAAAGATATGTCAATTTGCCAGCTGGCAAATTGCCACATCTCTGAAAATGCTAATGGTTCATTTCAACCCTTTTAAAGTCATAACTAGAAAATAAATTACAATTGTAAAAGTTTTATAGCATTGGCCCCTGAATGTATGGCATGTGCATGTGCATAACAATTATTTCTTCAAAATGGGCGAGGTTATAACTGAATCAATAAAAAAAGACATGAATTCTATGTGTTTATTGACTACATGCAATTTTTATTTCCATATTCATATTCGATACAAAAATATGTTATTCATAAAAGTATGTTATATATGCAGATAGACAGTATTTTCCGAAAGCTGTTCAGACGGTATTAAATCTGGTGATAGTACAATAAAAAACGGAAATTTCGCATTTCCTCGCTTCAGTGGTTCGCTCAGTTTACGGTGCGCAGTTCAGTTACATCACATCAAGTGATTCTCAGTGATTTCCAGCAAGTAAAAAATGTACTGTCGATCATTAAAATCTGATGTAAAACGACGTTAACATTTCATCGAACGCAACCGCAAAAAACCCACCAGGCGCTATTAGCAAAAACAGCCATTCGAATTTTATAATTTTCGCTTTCAAAAGATAGGTTATGTCCCCTCAATGGAACGAACGCATCTAGCTCGTTCTGATTAGGGGTCATGAGCATTGTTTTTGAGACAAAAAAGAAAATGTGTAGTTATCTAATTTTGGTTGTTTGTGGGGGGGGGGGGGGGTGAAATTTGTCACCTGAATTTTCATTATGTAGAGGGTTATACGCGAAAGAATTCTGACGTGAGGTACTACCCATGTTGATAAGTATATAATTTTCAACCTCCGTTAGTATGGGACTCGGACCCCCCTCCGGTACCGCACCTTGCACGTTTTCGATTCGCCACTCTCTATATTTTAGAATTGTGGTTTAACCCTTTGATCACTGGTGGTATCTCCCAAGTCAGTTTATTGGCAGCAATTGGAAGAGTCCATATTCATTATTTGAGCGTAGAGCAATTGATATTTCAAACGTGCAGCCTTGGTCTACTCCAAATTCCCTTAGCGGCTATCCTATTAAATGGAATTATGACGCGTCGTGCTTCTGGGCCGTTAAAGCGGCCCCTCGTGTTAAAAGGGTTAGTATATGGGTTCATCAGTTATATACATACAGTGCAACCCAGAAATTATATTGTTCGTTACAACACAAATAAACACTCAAAACTGTACTCGTGATTTGTAAACTGACAATTTTATATGTGCAATATATAATTCATAAACATTTCAAACAAATACAGGGTATGAATTATAAATCATTGAATTCTAAATTGCTGCATTCATAAAAAGCAAAAGCGTACATCTAGATAGTGGAGTGTTAGTGGACTGAAACCTAAAAACTTTCATCGAAGCTGAGAGTGCGTTTAGAAACTCCTGTTTGTCAGAATGTCTTCATGAGTAAGCAATGACGAAATATCGAGGAATCTTTTCACAATAAAAACCACATAAATGCCCCCCCCCCCCCCCCCCCCCCCACCCACACACACACACACGTTTGTTTTAGCCTTAAATGGTTTAGAAAAACGACAAAGGATCTGAAATGAACCCCGGTTAGAACTGTGTTAATACGAACAACAGAGATACATTTGGGACCTTTTTCGTCTGACAATTGGCGACCTTTAGGGTTTGGAGTGTGTCTCCGATCTTTGCACACATACAAACAAGGGTTCGGTGGCGCAGATTTGTCATGGCTATGTGGGGGTGGGGGGGGGGGGGGGGGAACTTTTCGTCTGGAGAATCAGGTTCAGATTCTGTGAAAAAAGCAAAAGTAGTGCAAGCATAATCTCAACCAACGGGCTTCCTGGAAAAGCCAGAGTCCTATCAGCTGAGATTTTGCAAGTCATTGTATAGGTGGAAACCCAACTTTTAGTGCCAATCCACCCATTCAGGATCAAGATTTTTTTTATGAATCTGAGGTATATGAAGTATTGCTAAACACTTTATAGTCATGTGAGAGTAAGGTGTCGAAGTGTCATAAGCCGAATAGTAAGCTAATGGAAAGGTGTCAAGGTCTGCTTATGACTGACGCCTTAGTAAGCGGGGAAGTCTTAAAGTTACTTGCTGCTGCTCAGAACTTGTTTATTGTTTTCTCCGATATCGCCAAACAGCTCACCTGTCTGGCCCCTAAACAGGCGTGGCTGTTTAAAGGGCCGTTAAACCCAAGATACAAATAAAGACTAACACGTACCAGCCTGCGAAGTAAGAGGGGGAACATCAAACACTACCCAAGACTTGTGGCTCAGGTGTTTCTGGTCAAGTGTCGTCTATTTATTCAGGAAGACAACACTTGTCTAGAAACAACTGCTCAGATTCACTTTGCTTATTATTATTCACCGTCACTGCCAGAATACATCTGGGGCGGCGTCAGGCATCAGTGGCGAATACATCACCTCTGTCGAAGAGGGCTAGCCCCCTTCGCCCTCGGTCGGGGAAACTGTCTCCTTTATTGTGGGTTTGTCGGGGGATAACCTGGCACCACCACTGGAATACATGTTGTGTTTCATCAGGGGTGTGAAGACTTCATTTAAGGATTCTGGGTGTCAACAATTTTCGAATTGACAGTTTATTGCTGTCTGTTATGACTGATATGTGAATGATTATTAATTTCCCCTTCCGTCATTTAAGTATTACATTTCATGTGATATAATTGTAACAATTTATGTGATACATCTATATCGAGACTTAAACATAAGAAACCACAATAAAGTTTTATTTACAGACTGACAAAATTTCATTCACTTCCACAAGTATATATAATTCTGCTGAAATACAGTGCTCCTGTGCCGGAAAGTTCCCGAGAAAAACTATTAAAATGAGTCATTATACTACTTTATTACATCTAAGTATAAAGTACGTTTTTTATTTATTTATTTATTTATTTAATTTATTTATTTATTGGTGTTTAAGGTCACATATTTCTGCACAATGGCTAATCATGACCACGCCAGGTTTACGGGTGGGGGAAGCCGGAGTACCCGGAGAACCACCGAGCAACGGCGAGCAACTGTCAGTTCCCCAACATACTAACTCCACACAAGCAGGGTTAGCATTGGTTGAAGACAGGTGCACCATCGACGCGCTGCACGCCTTAGTGCACAGCGTCACCGTGCCCTCACATGGGCAATGGGGGTGAAGTGTTTTGCCCAAGGACACAACGCGGTTGCCGCAGGTGGGATTCGAACCGAGGACCTCTCGGCTTGCAGCCTGCTCCTCTACCTACTGAGTTACCGCGCCCCCTATGTCTGGTGTAAGAGTGAATGAAAATAGACAGTATAACATAAATGCACACTTTCCCTTGGGCAATCATTTTAACGTTTGTTCGAAATATGATAACATCGTTTTAATTTGAGTATTCAAATATCCGTGTCAGGTATTTTCCATCAAAGAACATTCTGTGGTATAAAACATGGGATCACATACAAATAAGAGACAAAAATCAGCTACTAGTAATGTAACTGTCTCGTGCCCGAATTGTCCTGAAAATTCTCAACTGCACTATACCTCGTATGTTTCACCTCTTTAGGTTGCGTGATCTCAATTACGTTTTGTTTAGTTGACATAGTAGCCCGCGTGAGTTGCCATGTTGTGACGTAATTACTATAGTGATACGTGGTGGCAGTGTGTATGCACAGCGCGTGTTGTTAGGGTGATACGTGTTTCCGTGGTCCATTTTGTTAACTGGAGGCCACCATCTTGTTTCTATGGTAGCACGCGGTTGTTGTGTGACCCCAAAACCTCTAATAGGACGGGGGGTGGGGGGGGGGGGGGGTGTTCAAAGGTTATATTCTATTGCACTGGAGTATATCTAGTTACCCAAATGAATCCGACATCAACCAAAAACGAGCCCAAGAGGGTGTGTTCGGAGAGTATGTTCGATTCAAGGGAGTAAATCTATTTACCACAAACAACCCGATAACTATTTTTACAAGTTCAGATTCTTTCAGAATCCTCTGCTTTGCCTCTCTCTATGTGTTTTATAAGCTATGTTATTGTTTGTCCAACCCTATTCGTTTTGTTCTGGAATATACTCCACTAGTGTGGAAGAGCCTTTCAGTTGGAACAGTTTTAGCTTATTTTGTTACTATATTTAGCTTTTCTGGTCTGTTCGGACTAGTTCTAACAATATTCCGTGTGTTCCTATTCTTGTTGCGATCAGCACAAGCAATGTTTCGTTTATCAAGATCATCCAGTCGGTTCACTTTACTGCAAATAACTAACCAATCAGATCACTCCATACATTTAAATCCACTCTCGGTTCATATACAGTTAGCTCTTGTTTGGTGATACGTGCGAATTCTAACTTGCCGAATGGGCTTAAGAGCCATGAGAGTAATTACTCTATGAGTAAATGCTCTTGCGACTCTTCGACTCATTTCAGATAAAAGGGATTCTATGTCCTAAAAGGGATTCTGTAAGTGAGATGCCCAGAAACATGGATCATAATTTCATCGAATCAGGTAAAGAGTCATGAGTGTAATTGCTCAATGAACAATTGCTCTTGTGACTCTTCAATTCATTTCTTGTAAAGGGTTTCTATGTCTTAAAATGGATTTTGTAAGTGGGGGCCGAGAAATATGGATCGTGATTTCACCAAATGAGCTGAAGAGCTATGTGAGACTTCATCTTTTTAAACAAATTTATTAGGAATAGGAAAGTATACATACATAAATTATAATTGTGAATTTAGAAAACAAGTGAACCAACTACTCACTTCACCGCTCATCACCAACTCCCCGTGCAGATCTCTCAAAACATTCCAAAACGACCGCCACTGGTTGTGTTCCTTTTCCCTTTCAATATGCTCCAGTTAATCCCGCCGTTCGTCCTTACCATTTACCATTTACGACTTGCTTTACAGCTGTGACTGGAAAAGAATTGCTAAGACGACTCGAATCTTATCAAGCAAATGAGCATGCAAGCAATTGTTCAATCGAGTGACTTCACAAACGATTCTACGACTCTTCTCGGTATTTGAGATGTGAAGACTGTGATGATATTGGAGACTAGTAGAGACTATTGGAGGGTACCTGTTGGGGGATAACTTCATCTGGGAACTTTTGTTGGGTAGCTGATAGAAAACAACATAAGAATATATAACATTCCATTCATTTTTATTCTGGTACATTCTTCGCAGTATACAATCACTTTATTCATTTACATTGCAATTGCTCAAGGCATCTTCTTCGCCGAATACAAAAAACCAAGATGGCGGCCTCCAGTTAACAAAATGTATGACAGAAAAACGTGTCAGCCTAACAACATACGCTGCGCATGCGTCCTGCCACCACGTATCACTATGGTAAATGCGCCACCATGTAGTCGCTCACGTGGGCTACCATGACAACCAAACATGACATAACCGGGTCACGTGAATATGAGGTCACGTGAGGTCACCCGTGAGATTACCCAAGCTGTAGGTGAAACATACCAGGCATACTTCTCTCAATAAAAACACATGAACAGTTATTTGTATTTTTCAGGCCCAAAATTCATCAAATTACACCTTCTGTCTGAATAGTCAGCATTGATACGAACATTGAATGAAGTGCTTCAAACATTTTTCAAAACAATATATATATTTTAGGGCAGTCTAGTTTCGGAGATTAAATAACCTCCCTGGTTTTAATGCACCTTATCCCACCAAATCCAGCAGAAAAACATTCGCATCGAGAACGCTCGCACTCCCATGGCATCACCGTCTTGTTTCTGGCAAACCAGATTTGATCAGCAAACTACAGCGTTACTGATGAGCTATTCGGAGTAGTCATACATATATATAATAAACACAGTTTCGGGACCCGTAACTAATTCGACGCTGTTGCGGCCTAGAACTAGTCGAGTCCTTAAATATACCATGCCCATGTTGTAGATTCAATCGTCTGGAATATTTCAGTTGATCGGACTGTGTAACGGCAACTGGCTATGATCAGAATACCCAATTCGATGGTTTCGAACAAGAATAATTTACTTCTGAGAAATATCCATCGTATGTTATGGCGTAATCTTCGCATAACGTTATACTGAAAGCTGATGAAACTATTAAACTATCTGCGGAACAACCAACCCCATGAAGCTTGATCCGCGACGAATATACTTCGGGTTTGAGCCACGAAATTTGCGAGAAGACCAGCTGAATCGGATGTAATCCAGCTGAAGATTGCATGGTCTGCTCAGTAACGAGGGGGTGAGGGGGGGGGGGGGCGTGTTGAAAAAGAAACACTACGATTCGAGTATTGAAGCCTGTTCGATGCGGAATTGATCATTGATAGTGCAGTTGAAATAGAAACAATTAGGCCCCATTTTCGTTAATTCCGTGGGTAAGCCGAATCGAGAAGCAGCCTCAATCTTATCGTCAAGACACTCACTTTGGATGCAAATTTGATATGTGTTATTTTTTTTACTGGTGTTTAAGATCACAGTCAACATCTGTGGACATATGATTACCGCAACAGAGATATGAAGACAAGTTTAGCCAATAGTTTATAAAGCAGGTCTAAAGCTTTTATAAGTCAACTAAGTTTTAGAACATTGTTTATGCATCAGTCTCAAAGTAAGTATTACCCAAAGGAAGTCTAGAATACATTAAAAATACACGCTTTCCACCCACCCACTCAGTCGTTTATCTGGGTTACATCCGATTCAACTGAGCTTTACAGAAACCTTGTATATCATATCCAAGTTACGCGATTTGTCGCGGGTCTAGCTTCACGGGGTTGACAATTTTCACTGCTATCCTCAACGACAAAAGCTGTCGACCGAATGTATCTATCACATTGTCTTTGCTGTGTTTATCTTTAGATTCATCGATGGTGTAATTATCCGGTAGTGGCATGTATGTATGTACCGTTATCAGTAGTAGGAGATGTGGTAAACGACGCTTATTGGGGGAGGGAATGGGGTGGGGAAGTGACGTCATGTCACGTGACCCAGTGGCGCCATGTTGTGTTGTCATGCTAACCCGCGTGACCATATCTTGTGACGTCATCCCCATAGTGATACGTGATGTAAGTGCGCATGCGCAGTGCGTGTTGTTAGTGTGATACGTGTTTCTGTCGGCCATTTTGGATATTGGAGGCCACCATCTTGGATATAGAGGTGTTGAGAATCGGACAGGACTTCGTTGTAATAAGGGGAGATAACTCTACATAGAGATTACGGGGGGGGGGGGGGGTGAAGCAGTCTGTTTGGTTAGTTAGAGCCAGTAAAGTGAACTGATTGGTGATCTTGATAAATTAAGCAACAAGAGTACTCGGAATAGGGTCAGAACTAACAAGAACAGACCAGAAAAGTTAAATATAGTAATAACAAGCAAAGCTGTTCCAGCTGATAGGCTCTTCTACTCTACTGGAGAAACGAACATGCCCAGGTAGACGAAAACTATTGCATAGATAGATAGAAACAGAGAATTCTGAAAGAATTCGAAATAGTACAACTTGTCGGGTTTATTTGGGTAATTCTACGAATTAAACGGGAGTTTGGCGAAAATCCAAGCCAGAAAATTACTCCTATTCTATCAAACTCACTCCTGTGCCCCTCGGTATTATAGCACTACGTGCTAAGCCGATAAAATGGGGAATCTGTAGTAAATAAAGTCGTTTTTGGTGATTTGTAGGGATTGTTTGGTTTATTTGGGTAATTCGTGATACGCCGATTCAATCGAACAAACCCTCTGAACATACCCCCATCTTGTTGTAAGCGTTTGGGTCACATAGCAACCACATGCTAGCATAGAAACCAAGATGGCGGCCGCCAGTATACAAAATGGCCGACGGAAACATGTATCACCCTAACAACACGCGCTGCGCATGCGCATTCACATCACGTATCACTATGGGGATAACGTCATAAGATGGCCGCTCACGCGGACTACCATGACAATACAACATGGCGCCACTGGGTCACGTGATATGACGTCACTTCCCCCTCCCCCATTCCCTCCCCAATAAGGGTCGTTTACCACATCTCCTACTACTGTTATCAGCGGTAACATAAACCAGATTGGTTGGCAGCTTCACAACTCTTTTTTCTACTTTTTTTAAATGGTGTTGCTCTTACTCGTAGCTACGCACGACTACACTTGACCTCGCATTTTACATTGAGTAAAATCGTCCCATTTGAATTAACGTAAGAATGGAATGTTTAAAAGAACTATGTATAGCAACGGTTGTACACAATTGTCTTAACCCTTTAAACCCTGGTAGTATCTTCCATGTCAGTTGAATTGCAGCAATTGGAAGAGCACGTATTCATTATTTAGGAGTGGACCAATTAATATCTTCAACGTGCAGCCATTCATTTAGCAGCCATCCAACTTAATGAAATTATGAAGCATCATGTTGCTGGGCCAGAAAAGCGGCCTCTCGGTTTCAAGAGTTAAACATTTCACTCACACGTTAATTCATGTGGACTGGTAAAAAAACAATAACACTTGAGCATGCATCCACGCTTACCCCACGTTTACTCCACAACACACAAATACAAAAAAAAAAATAAATAAAAAATCAAACCAAGCATTCAGCTTCTTCTCTTTCAAAACTGTTCAGCGTTTCCTATGTTTATAATTTCGAAAATTTGGACTCTTTCATGAAAAGTGTTGCATTATTGACGAAATGTTAGTAAATAACCATGTAAATATAGAACCATATTGTGTAATATTGTATATACCCAAACTCACAAAACACACCAACACACAGACTCGAATACCCCCCCCCCCCCCCCCGACACACACATACTCACAAAATATCATTCTTATACGCTTTTAAAATAAGAACTAAATGTATTTTAGATATTCTTATTAATATGCTGCATAAATTGTGTCATTTTTGGTGTTGCAGAAGATGTAAATAGTTTGTTATCATTCTACCTGAAATGTAATATTACATAGGCGTCTTTACATTGGACATTGATAAAGGTTTCCACCCCTCCCTGCCCCAAGTAAAGCTATTTTGCATAGGAATATTTGTTTTGAACCACCTGGTAAGAGCCTGCGTCTCAATGCCTAGTTCATCCTTTACCTGACGAAACGGTCGCATCTGCCCTCGTAATTTACAAATTTAGCACTTGAAAAAAATATTTCTACAAAATCATATCACGTGACCCCCACTGGAACGAGCTCGTTAGGCTCGTTCCAATGGGGGGATCACGTGATATGGTTTTCTGGAAATTTTTTAATCATTTGGAAAAAAAAAAACCCATTATTTATTTATTTATTTATTTATTTATTTACTGGTGTTTAAGGTCACATATTTTTGCACAATGGATATTCATGACCACAACATGTGTATCAACTCAAGACCAGGGGTGAGCGTTAACAAGCCATTTTGCTCATTTTAGAGAGGGTTTGCACCTCCCGAGCATTGGTGACTGTGTCCTATTTCACCAGTAAAATAGAGCCTGTTTACCGCAGTGACCGGGCACTGCTTCACTTTCCGGGATTCTCGCGGGGAGAAAAAAAAACATAATTAAAATAATAATTTGCCTTGGTAAAAGGTTAAATGTAGATGTTTAACTTTCCAAATAAATTATTAAATCCAAAACCGAAATTCCATGCTGTGAGACAATGGAACACTTTAAATTGAATATCTACATTGCCAATGAAAATTATTCAGTTAACAGGAGTATTCAATAAAAAGGGATCTGATAATTTTCCTATGTTCTACAAATAAACTAAGCATTCATTCTATTACATACTTTTTGAAGCCCTGTCAAAAATGATATAACAGATAATGAGATTGGCTGCTTTTACTGGGTGCACTGTGGCCAAACAGGTCTGTAAACAAAGGGAATTCACTGACTGTAAGGGGAATTTCTCGACACATTACACTTTTTTTTATTCAATTAATACGTGTAAGCTCAATAACCCGCATGCAATTATTGGGTAAAATTTGTACAGAAGGTATGGGAAATGGTTTTGTGTCTAAAAGTTTTAGTTAATTAACAGGGGTTATTAAATTAAGTTGGCACTTCTGTACAATTACAAAACATGCTTGTTGGGTCTTAATAGACGTCCCCCAAAACAACAATCGGGATAAAAATGAACCCGATACTTGTACGAATGCTCACAAAATAATTCCACATAACATCAGATGTTATCCTCAGTTGTAATAAAATCACATTTTGGGCAGCTTCCGGGAAGCAAATTTGAAAATCTTCTTCTAACGGGGCTAATAATAGTCACCGCTATTTGCTGTCATTCTGACTCAGTAATCACCATGGAGTATACATATATATCAGAAGGCGGGTAGTCACTATCTACAAAAGACTCACACAAAAATATGAAAGATTGTCATCAGGAGCAAGGTAGCCGAAGTTCAGAAGGTATATTGTTCAGTCCTTTGCCCAACACGACCCTGCCTCCATTTATACTTTCAGATTGCTTCCTAGGCCATTTCGAAGTAGAGCTTCCACCAGATCGAACATTATAAAGCAAAAACAAAATTTCAGCTAATGGACCTCTGGACTGAACGCGGAAGTTTATTAGTGATCATGATATTTCTTTTTAATGTACCATTTTGTTGAGTACAATGATTGAGATGGATAGAAATCAGACTTTATTTAATTTTCTGACGATTACGAATCGCAAACGACACTTTTCTTGAATAACTAAGAAAATTCATCTTTACTTAAAAGTGCGTAAATGACCAAAAATGCAAATAATTTTTTCATCCACACACAGTCTCTAAGGTTTGTGCTTGTTTTACCCTTTATTATTACTTATATGGTCAACCAGGACATTTAATACATACATATATATATTTATCATATGACTTGTCCGTTTTGTTCACTTTAAAACATTTGATATTTTGTTTTCATATTAATCAGTGATAAATAAAGGCTTCCGTCGATTTCATTGGTCAATTTCAAAACTAGCCAATTTGATCGGCTGAACAAAATAAAACTGGGCCACATTTTCATAATTTGCATAATTAGAGTTGGGAGCTTGCATTGGTCAATTTCAAAACTGGACAATTTGATTGGCTGAACAAAATACAACTGGGTAACATTTGCATAATTTCAGTAGGGAAAATTTACGTTATCTGTCCTATTTAGGGTGGGTTATGTTGTATTAATCTTTTACTTACAAGAAAAATACCATTCATTTTTTTATATTTTCACTTTTTGCTTCCAAAACATAGGTTATGACCCCTCATTGGAACGAGCTCGACGAGCTCGTTCCAATGAGGGGTCATAACCTGTGTTTTGGAAGCAAAAATGAAAATTTTTAGTTATACGAGGATGTTTTTTCCAGGTGCCGTCTGCAACTCAAGTTAGGTGATGGGTTAACAAGTCATACTAAGTGGCTAATTTGTGCTTGTGTGTGTCATATGATAAATAGAATATGAAATGAGTGTTATTCTCATATAATATTTATGAAACTCGTCCGACTTTTCCGTTTGGGCTCGCCAGAGGCTCGCCAAAACGGAAAATTCTTAGACTCGTTTCATAAATATTATATGAGAAAAACACTCATTCCATATCCTCTGTATATAAGGGGTGAAGGTAAGTATGACCACGGGAACTGTCACGAATAAATTCTGAACTGGGGAATTCGCTTTGTGAAATACTGAGACTAAATGCCTTTACACTTGAACAAATTTAATAATATATAGTACAAACATTGCCAAGGGTTGGTGGCCAAACCTTCGTCAAAAGTTTCCTAACCGGCTATCCGTGTCCCTCTACACAAGAATACAACAAACTTATATAGGTACAGTAATTTATCAACATTAAACAATTATAGAAAGTTGTTGTGACAAAACCTGTATAAACTTGCATTAATCAACTGGTCATTGTTAATAATTTTTCTCATAGACTGTCCAATAGAAAATACCTTTATCGGGATTAACACTCTGTTCATAATCTAATTCTATTGACAATTAATACCAAATTTTTAGCTTGGCTATATTACCTCTCGCCTTCCGAAGAATGATGCCATCATTCTGGCATTGTTATGAATACACATTTATTTCAATAAGGATTAACCTTTTAGCACTATAATATGTACACTCTAACACATGCAATGTGCAAAAACAAACAAACAGTAAATTTATGCACAACAAATTGTTGAGAACAAATCGTTTTATTTACAGAACCAACTTGACCAGTGTGGATCTAAACGGTCCCTTAATGCGGATGGCACTTCTTCGACTGGTATTTCCTCAACATCACCATCGCGGTACTCAACACAGAACATTTTCAACCCCTGAGGTGATATATATCCAGATAAAATGTCAACCAATTCATTGGAATTTCGGAATCGTTTGGTACATGAGTTCAGCATGTCGTCGCGAGAATTAATGTTTTGACGTTTTGGCACATCTGTGTGAACCAGATTGCTATTATGAGTTTTCAGTTCATTCGACGAATTAATTTCAAGCTCATGCATGATTCGTCATTCTTGCCTCGAATGTTTCGGTACCGAAAGATTTGGTTAAAAGTTTTGTTGTTCGCTGAATGCATTTTCTTTTTTTGTAAAAGGATCCTTTTCCAAATGTTTAACCTTTTTAATCGATACCTCCTTTGATTTGATTGTGCACAATTTCATAGTCTCTCGTTTCTGAACTCCGGTATTCTCATGGCCATTGAATGTTTCTGCCACAGAGCATGACGTAACAGATGCCACTTGTCCGACATCCAGTTTTATGTAAAATCCTGTATTTCATGTCAGAAAAACAAAAATGCAAGCCACCAACATCCAGCACCACTAAAACCATTACCAGTGGAAAGCTCGTTCAGTCGGCTACATATAGATATTTTAGGGCCTCTTAAAACATCCACAGAGGGATATAAATATGTTTTGTTAATTGTAGATGCTTTTTCAAAATGGCCAGAAGCATTCCCACTAAAGACAATGGAAGCATCAGAAATTGCTAAAATTTTATATTCGGAAATAATTTGTAGATATGGAGCCCCCAAAACACTTTTATCGGACAGAGGACAAAATTTTCTATCTAAATTAATCAAGGAACTTTGCAATCTTTTTCAGATCACGAAAGTCGCGACCAGCAGTTATCACCCCCAGACGAATGCCGCGTGTGAAAGAATGAACTCCACAATCACGAAAACACTACGGATGTACATCGACGACAAACAATCAAATTGGCCAGAACTGCTTCCCAGCGTAATGTTCGCGTACAGAGCGTCGCCGTGTACAGAATCAACCCAATACAGCCCTTTTCGCGTGTTATTTGGCCAAGACTGTCAGCTACCAATAGACAACGAGCTAATACCATCAAACGACGTAGGAACCGAGGCAAGCAAACATCTAGATGCCATATTAAAAAAATTCGAGATAACAAGGGAGATTGTAAAGCAGAATATTGGTGACGCTCAACAAAAATGTAAACATCAGCACGACAAGAAAGCAAAAATCCCGAAGTTCTCCGTTGGCGACAAGGTTTGGCTGTACAACAACAAGACACCCATTGGACTTTCACCCAAGCTGTGTCATCGCTGGAACGGACCATATTATATTACCCACGACAGTAATCCAACTTATACCATCCGCCGATGTTCGGACGATATGCAACTGAAGTCACCGGTGCACGCGGACAGATTGAAACCCTTCATAAATCCGAAAGATCGCCCAACAAATATTCTCGAGGAACAAGCAACGCCACAAGACACCCAAATCCAGCCAGAAAATAGCACACCGGGTGCATCAGCAGACGACGCGAATCCCACAACAAATGACTGCGCGGAAAACGAGGATGAAAAAACATACTTGGTAGAAAAAATTCTGGCGTGTAAACAAATAAATGGAAGAAAGCATTATAAAATTAAGTGGCTTGAGTCGAGAACAACCACATGGGGACCCAAAGAAAATGTACCCGAGGAATTAATCCAGGCGTTTCACATCTCAAAAACAGCAAAAGGAAAGAAAAGAAAAAGAAAACTAAAAAAGGATGTCGCGGCAATTTCAGACTCAGTAAGTATTCCAGATTTAGATGAATGGGAAATTCTATAAAATTTAATCAATATTATGTAATTTCCATGTCGAAATTTATTCAATAGTTATAGTTACACTGCAGCGCCGCCGGCCTGCACACACACGTGAGTGCGCATGACGTAATCACGTGCTTATTATTTTCTAAACCCGAGTCGCTCGCACCTATAAGCGTTAACGTATTAATCACCGCGCAGCGGACCCGTTACTTGCTGCACATTACATGTTTATGCCTATCAACAAGGAATCGCACCCGTCAGTCGAATGGTAACGTCTGACACAACTGCGTTTCATGATGCATAATAATATAAACTAACAAGCGTAAAATGAAAATAATAATCATAATAATAATGCTAATAATAATAATAATAATAATAATAATAATAATAAACAAACTAATCAAATTAATAGTAATTTCAAAATACTAAGAGGAAATAGTGTCAATGCTCACATCTGTCCCCACTTTTTGAAACTGTGACGCCTGAATGCAATCTTGCCACTTGCATTCAAGCTGCACAGAATACACCATCGGAGGGCTCTGGCAAGGCTCCCCGAGGGTATAATTCATATCTCCTTTCAGGACAAATCCAATGAAAAAAATGATTAATTTAACGTTTCTCAAGTAGTTTTTTAGTTTCTAATTTCAGATTGTATTTAACATAACATGGTAATTGGTTTAATGGGAATTGGTAATTGGTTTAATGGGAATTGGTAATGGGGACTAGAGTATACAAGATTGGTACAACAAACAGGAAGTCAAGATCACAGAAAAAAGAGAAACAAGAAAATCTAGAACATCAACTATAACAGAAGAACAGACGAACAACGCGAACAACAGCAACAACAGAACAACAGCAACACGTAACAACAACCACGGAATTTATAGAAGACGAAACAACTGGACAACAACGGAACGAGAGAAAACACAAAAGGAAGCCATCTGGGACAGAATCAATCCAAATTTTCAACAACGTAAACATAATGACATTAAACGCTTTACAGACAACAATGGAAGAACTTACAACTGGTTAATTCGTGCAAACTTATTTATAAAAGTGACTGTTTCAATAATTCTTAAAAGGGACGCGGTGGAAGAAGAAAACAGAAGAAGACAACCATAAACATTTCATTTCATTTTTTTATCCACGTTTATGTTATAATTTATATTATTCATTCCCGAATACAATATTTGTAGAAAATAGCGGAGCTATTTCATCGCGGCGGGGAGCATATATAACCGTGGCTACTCCCAGGACCACCCCAAACCCATTTATAATAAGAAGCAATAATGTAGATCACAAAACAGAAGAAATAATCTATCCGTTCCAAATTTTAAATAACGAGCCTTTTTCGAAGTAATTTAATTAACTCACTAATCCGTAATCAGAGTACAAAGCGTGCATGGTTCAATCACGAGGAAAGCTGAATCCTTTCAAAGCCTGTCAAACAGCCTTTGATTGGGCTAATATTCCCTCATAATTGAACATGTATTGACACATAATATATTGAATTAGCACCTTTTGCGTGAGTGAACAGCAAGCTAATAGCCTTCACTTAACAATGGAAATTGATGAACCAAGTTCTTATATAAGAGAGATAAGAAACGGTACCCGGGGTACAGAGAACAGGGATTCAAGAGGTTATACAGAACGCGTCCACATAGCTCTTACGGAGTAGTATATTTCCGGTAGGATTGCCATTTGGGCATCATGCACACGGTTATGAGGATCGTGTGAGTAGAAGACTGGCAGATTCAAGATTCAAGCTGAGTACTAGAATATATCACATTTACTAAGAAGGTTCAGCGCCACCTTCACAGGGCGACGTTACGAATAGCATATATCAGTCGAAGAATTAAGTATTACTGAGATAAAGCAGTGCAATTTTATTTAGACACAATTATTAAGGGAGAACAATTAAATGAGCTGATAGCCGTATGAATATTCATGAGTAAACACCCCACTCCATTCCGTCCCCGATATTTTCTACAAGTACTAATCCGGGAACTGCAGGTTCATCATATTTCTCACATTTGTGTATTATTTATGGGGTATGGCCGGCCATGTGATTTGAAATACATTGTATATATAGTCCATGAAAAATACTTGATCTTTGTAAATATTAATTAACCATCTTTGGACATAATTATACATAAGCAATAGAGCGTTATCCAGTCTTATTGTTTTTAATCAACTCTTCAGCCTGATGTGTCGGTAACTCATGTTTTTTTGTGACCCCTCTAAGCTGCCTTCTCGAATTGATAAGTATTCCTCCCGCGATATCCATGGGTGTCGCATGAATAATACTCATCAGTTGGAAAGGGTTACCATTCACGGTTAGTTCAAGTGGAATCAACTTAATCCCCACCCCTCTCACGAGCAGAAGACCTCGCCGGTCATATAAGTCTAAATCCATATAAATTCCATATTGGTACCCCCCTGTTAATGCTGTCCAGTGTCCACTTGGTTATAGAGAAGTTGTTGGAAAATATGCATCAGACAAATTGAAATACATGGCAAGTATTTTCAAATATCAACTTGAAACTACTTGAAATTGTGATTTAATCAGTCTGATTTAGTGTGCTATAATATTTCATGGGTGTCTAGGCATGGGTTTGTATCTATGCTTCCTAATCTATCTGACCATTGCATGCTAACTGAAGTAGAAATAATCCAAAATAATTTCAAAAAGTTTATATGAACACAAATCATAATACCACTCGATGCCACTGGTGTAAAACAATAAAACAAAAACAACTCCCCCCCCCCCCCCCACACACACGCACCATCCCAGGCTTAATTGACATACATTGAACATTAGTCAAAGAGGCCTACTGAACAAAGATGACTACTATGCATTATTATTCAATAACCTTCAACCCCCCCCCCCCCCCCTTCAGCAAGACATGCAGTTATTTACTGTGAGCGTGACTTCCCTTATGTCACATGGGAAGGTGTATTTTTGCTATCCCTATTAGCTCCAGAATGAGGACTGAAGAGTGTTTCCTTTTTTAGTTGAATAGCTAAATAATCTCGTACAGATTAGAGCATCAGGGAATGTATATTATTACCTCAGACTTAATCAGGGCATATTCTGACTTATTCAGTGATTATTCAGACTTATTTGATAATATTTTGTTACCGTTTCCATTCAAACCCATTAGAATTAACTCCCATGCATCCTCAGATGTTTATTAAAATGCTGGAATAGTCAGTGGTATAGTCTTAAATATTAAGAAACGGAACAATTCTCGGTTAGATAGGGCTAGGTCTGCATTTTATGCTTTTTTCGAAGAATTTAGGGGGTGGGTACCCTAAGATGGCCTGGAAAAATAATAAAAATTGCAGGTGGGGGTGGGGGGTGTCAAAAGGGTGGAATTTTTTTTTTTTACCCAGTGTCTGCAAATGTTTTCCAGACCCAGACACCACCCCGTCCCTCTCCCGTGTTGTCTTCCCAACACATTTCATTCTGAAAACATGGTTGTGTGTTTTTGGAGTATTCAGTTTTCCTCTTTTTATTGCCATGTGTATTAGGTGCGAGCTGAAAGTTATCCAATTACACCAAACAACCTTACAGATAGAAAGGCGGTGAAGCATTTTGGGGTATCGTAGACTTGGATCAAGTTCTGAAATCCTTCCAGAAAAATATCAAACATCGTCTGTTTTCCCATTCACATTTTTCATTTCAACGTTCTTCTCTGGTTCATCGCCAGCTTTCACTTCTTTATCTTCTGATGGAACTTTCTTGTAGAAACGGGCACGAATCTTCTTCTGTATAATATAAACTATAGTGATCGGCGTGAGGAGGCAACCAGTCATCATTCCTGCCGCAACTGCCGCCACGATGGCCAAGTTGCTGTCTGGGGGCGGAATAGAATAAGCAAAAGTCAACATTGCTATCCCAAAGTTTTGCAGTCCAGTTTCAAGTGCGATCGTTTTGATTCGGGTCCAGCTGTGTCGTGTAATCCAAGCCATTATTCCACCTAAAAGAAAACCGATGTGGGGTAAGCAAGCGCCTGCTACGATTTCTACACCCGACAAGATTTCGAAAATGTATCCGTTCGTTATGAAGAAAACAACACTGGCGGCAATGACAACGATCACCATGATTGGTATCAGTATTTTGACGAGAATCTTCGATGCTTTGGGGAACTTGAAGCGTATTATTACTCCGACCGTCAGCGGTGCAATCACCATTAATATGGACAGAAAAACGTTGAGGAATGGTATTGTGATGTCCGCAGATGCTGATTTCAGAAAATGTTGTCCGAGGGTCATCACCCAAAGTGGATATAAACCTGCAATGGTAAAACATTGGAATATAATCTCTGTTGTTCATAATCTTTAGGACCCTGTTACAAGAAACCATGGCTCAAAGAGTTAAATAATTTAGAATAGTTGTCTTTTCCATGTTTATTACTTTTATTCCAAGAGGAAAGGGGTGCTTTCAATTCGCTTATTTCTGCTAAACACTGCGTGAACCAGAAAATTCGTTGCATTCCTTTAACCCTTTACCCAATGTAACGGCCAAAACCTGCCAGCACTATTCACAAAAATCGCCAATTAATTTTCGTTAACGAGGGGTTATAACCTATGTTTTTGAGACAAAAATTGAAAAAAATTAGTTATTCAAGAATTTTTTTTTTTCAAGTGTCGTCTGCTTTTCATGTTAGGTAAAGGGTTAAACATTTGAGATCACAACGTCGACTATATTATAGATACTCTCCGGTTTGGAGTTGACTGTGCCAAAATAGTGGATCTCGGAGAAGAATAGTCCAATTGCCGGGGGCGAGTGGATTATTCTTCACCGATGACCACTATTTTGATAAAGTCGACTCCGAACCGTGCAGTTGTTATTATAAGCATAGTGACCGTTGTTCAGTGTGTTATGGTAGATTAGCACCCGAAGAAAAAAAAATTAAAGCCCGAGACGAAGTGGAGGGCGTTAACTTTTTTTCTGAGGGGGCTAATCTACCATAACACACTGAACAACGGCCACTATGTTTTTAATTATACTGAATGACCATTGAAAGGAATGTTTCTTTCAGAGTTATAAATAAATCAATAAAAAATAGGCAGACTAAGACACTGATTCAGTTCACATACGTCGAATGTTTCAAATTCAGTTGATTTCCCCTTTGTGCCCCAAAACTCCCTAAACAACATTACACTTCTGTCAACACTTCACTTAGTTGATAAACTGTCCTTTGACCTCAAAAGTGCCTCGATATTTTCATCGGTAATATTTGCGAAAGCCATGTTTGTTGTTGTCGTCTGATTTGAGGCGAGAGAAAAACTTCGGAAATCTTCGGAAACAGCGTGTGTTATTTTCTCCCTTTCGGCAATTTTGGATTTAGCGTGCGATATTACAAAATCACAGCGCCATAGCGTGTGTTATTACAAACAATAACAACCGTCGCGATGGACTATCACACGTTGTCAAGAATGGATGGAGTCAACAGGCATGATCACGCAAATTAGCAAATTGTATCTGTCCAATCAGACGTCGTCTTTTGTCTATTTTTATTCATGAAGTATAATAATACATTATATGGAAAAACTGACGAAGAATCTTGCCCCCATCAGGATTCCAGCGCTGACTACACTCCATATTGTCAAGTACCTTACCCAAGACAAAGAATTGAACCTTGAACTTCGAAATAACGAAAAATAATTCCAGGAAAAATCTCTCAGAAATGCGCGTTGAATTCCGTCAGTCGAACGTCCAAGAATATTCCATGCTATTTTTAGAAAGTGTATAATAGAATAGAGGAATAGTGTTCGGCTATTTTCAGAACCCTCGATGGATAAAACTATTTGAAATCACAGTTATTGGAAATTATATCCCAGTCACAAAATTAAAATGCCTAAAATACTTATATATACTAGTATTACTCCTACTGTATTATAATATAAAAAACAAGTAGTGAAAGCTTTTTGGGGGCGATTCGATACCCCCTCTCGCTTCAATCGGAAACGCGCCCACAAAACGAGGCTTTGTCAACACGTATTGTTGCACAACTGTCAACAAGTATTTTATCTCCAAGCTTATCATAAACAAATAATACCGCCTTTATATTATAAATACAGAAGGGGTATCAGTATATAAATGTATGCTCTCCCAAAAAAGAAAGTGTGCATGCTAAAAAATAACACTAAAAAACATATATATCATTTTCATTCATGGAAATTTTATTCAATCACAGATGAATCAATTTGTGATCAACACGAGAAATTTCATTACGCTACGACGAATACTCTTGGTGCCATGGAGAGTCAAAGACACTAAGGGTCAAACACAAAAGTCACACACGCAATATCTGGTATGACCTCCGTCTGCATCGACTACTGCTGTGCATCTACGCCTCATGGAAGCGAACAAGTTAGCATGGAAGTGTTGTGGGATGTTGTTCCATATTCTGATAAGCTGTCTGTGGAGTTTCACAAGCGTTGACGGTCAATGGGGAAGCCGGCGTAGCTGACGTTTCATTTCGTCCCATACGTGCTCAATGGGTGAGATATCGGGCGAATTTGCGGGCCAGGGAAGAACATCCACTTGTTGTTGCTGCAGATACTGTTGAACAACACGAGCTGCGTGGGGTCGGGCGTTGTCCTGCTGTAGAATGACGCAGGGGCCGTGACGTTGCAGAAATGGGACAACAACAGGTGTAAGCACTTCATCACGATATCTGGGTGCATTGAGATTGCCATCAATAATGACCAGCTCAGTTCTGTTACGGGCAGTGATGCCACCCCACACCATGAGAGACCCTCCCCCATAACGGTTTCGCTCCACGACACATGGATCTGCGTAGCGTTCGTCTCGACGTCTGTACACTCTCTGGCGGCCATCTGATGATGAAAGATGGAAACGACATTCATCTGTGAATAAAACACGTCGCCACCAGTGTAAAGGATGCCTGGTATGTTGTCTACACCACTGCAGTCGAGCACGACGATGACGTAACGTCAAAATCGGACGAATTGCAGGTCTTCGAGGACGTAAGCCGTTTTCTCTCAGCCGGTTGATTACTCTTTGAGGATGTATCCGTCTCAGGTTAGGGATGTTCCTGGCTGTCGTCGTTGCCGTTTGTTGCCGGTCCCGGAGATGGACGACACGGATATACCGATCTTGTGCAGGGGTGGTAACTCGGGGTCTCCCGGAGCGGGGTCGGTCTCGAACGTCATCATGTTGTGCATGTCGATGGACTAGCCTGTCTACAGTGTTACGGTGGCAGTTCAAATGCTGGGCAACCTCTCTGTGTGTTCTGACAGCTCTAATCATACCCAGGGCAAGGAGACATTGATTCATTGTCAATCTTGGCATGCTAATGTGGAGGCGTTTTAACAGCAGCGCAAGTTTGAATGTGAACGATAGGAAGGCCTTACTTTAGTGTTTAAATACCCAAGGATTCACACTGCTGCATGAATTTTCAGACTCTCTACGTGCAAAACATGCCTTTTCACAAACGTGCAGCACGTCATTTAACGTTAATGCAATTTTAACGGGGAAAGCTGTTTTTGTGTTCAATATAACTTATTCATGAACAGGTTAACACTCTTTACACCTTCGAAATTATTTTTTTGGAGTTTGATCAATTTCTGCAATGCACACTTTCTTTTTTGGGCGAGTATATTTTAGGCATTTTAATTTTGTGACTGCGATATAATTTCCAAAAACTGTGTTTGAAATAGTTATTACTTCTCAGCCAATCGGAGGACGGGAACGTCACGTGAGATATAATATATGTAGATATTGTCATTGGTATATAATACCTATGTTGAGAGCCGCAAAATATGCACATATATATGTACATGTATGTTAGAATGGGTAAACAGTCACTGATGAAAGCTCATAGCACAGCCATATCGCGTGACCAAAAGCGTCACCATGTGCTGCAAGAAGTTAGATAACTCTTGAACAGATAGGCAGTCCCTTTATTTTGCCTTGGCTGGTAAGATTAAAATGTAATTAAGATTGTTTGTTGCAATTTCCTGCGATCGACGTGACACCTGAAACTCGAAAAAAAACTGGTGATATCTGATCCAAGGCTTGGTTGAAACGGACTGTCATTTGGTTATCGGTAGAACATTTTTACCGACACGATATAACCTTGGCTGTTAAAGTGCCGCTAAGCCTTAATAAATAAATAAATAATTTTATAGCTCGACTATAAAAATAAGTATAAAAGTGATTAGACGTTTCCCAGAAACTAGCTGCATGGTCCTAATGTTACAGGCGCTATATGTTACACCGAGCTCATCACTGCTTAATTTCTGCCAAAATCACATTAATAGAATTACATACATAAGTATAATATATATATCTGGAAAGTAAAATATACCTATCAACCTTATAGATCTATTTTGTATGTAATTTTTCACATCCTAAATTTCACATAATATTTACCCAAATCCTACCAATGGGCCCCATTTGATATTCATTTTTCTAATGGCCGCCCCGCCAGAGCTGTTGATCGTCGATCGTCACTTTTCGTACCTTCCCAATATCCCGTTTCGTTTTAAGTTTCGTTTTAACTTTTCCCACACTGAAGGAATTTTAAGTTTATACTATCTATATGGTAATTTGTACACTAAGTTTATTTTTTAATCTTCCCCTGATTGTAACTCGGGCAGGTTTCCATAAATAATGCATTTTCGGAGTGACCTCTCCACAAACTATATGATAAGAAAACAATATTTTATGCCACCATATCTGTTGACTATTTTAGTCACGAGTCCAAACTAGGACCCAAAAGTCCTAACATAATTTTGGTGTGGCACTTCCCGAGGAGGCACATTATATTAAGGCTTTTGGATCCAGGTTTGGTATACTTTGTCACATGATGGTCTACCACAAATATGAACAACTGCTCATAAACCCTCCTGTTATGCAAGAACTCCAAATCCAACTCATATTTTCGTTGCAAACCTGACAAACGTGTTTCTATGAAGTCGATACGTAGAGATGGGCGGTATTGGAATTTTGAGTATACCACGATATTGGTTCAGTATTCGGTACCTGACTTGACTGAGATTTGCTGACAGCACCAAAGGGGAATTAACAACAGAAAAATACAGAAAACAGAAAAATGGTATCATTCTACCACAGCACCACAAGTACCACTGCTAACAAGCCCAACATTGGATTTCCTTTGTCAACACAAGTCATATCTATAGTAATTTTGTGACTTGTTCCAAACCTCTTAACTTTTGAAGGCCTATTTCAGATTTTTGCGATCTCAGGGCATGCGCCCTTAACAATCCGTCATTGGGAGTTCCCCTGACAATAGACAAATCATATAGGCAGTGATTTCTTGCCAAGACTTGACTAGAAATCACTACTAAGCAGCTGGACGCGTACAGGTTGTAGTCTGGAGGGATTTCAGAACAATTGCCCTTGCCCAAGAAAATCAGTCACTTCTTTCATGAAAATGAACACTTCAGTTGCCATCAAGCCTCAACAAGGCTTTATAAATTTCTAAGGTATGAACATTTGAAAATACAAATAATTTTGGTATTCAATGTTTGGTTCGGTTCGGTATTTCGGTATCCCCATGATATCGATGTCGGTTCAGATTTTCGGTATATTGCCCATCTCTAGTATATAGTAAGATATAACCCAGTATTCTGAAGTTCCCTGGACAGTGGCATAGCTGTGGGGTATGCCAGTGTGTGAAATGTCCAACATACCATCATTTGCTGCGTATTTTTAACAGGTTGCCCCATGGAATTGTATCTCCCTAGACCATGAAGGGCATGAAAGATAATGTACCAGCATCGCAGAATCAGACCATGCGTCACTCTGGCCAAATTTGTCTGGCCCGTATGGAGAAGGCTAAAACGAAACAGTACTCACCGAAGGAAGCAAATGAGCTGATCGTTGTCATTGTAATTGAGAGTGAAACATCGCCACCCAACAAATACGAGTAGAAATTACTATTCCCGCCTCCTGGACAACATCCTACACAGAATATGCCAAATCGCATGATTGGATATCGGTATGGTGCTATGCTGGCAATACCAAATGCAATCTGCAAGAGAGAAAAAATCTTTTGACCACATTATGCAAAATTTAAAAACTTATATTTGTTGTTAGATACGGCAGTAAGAATAAAAAGATAACAGAAGAAGCAAAATATTGACTGAGAATTGATTTGAAAACATAAACAATTGATAGATACTTTAGGGACCCAAATGGACATAAGTAGTAGGAGAGGGGGTTTTCGTGCCACATCTTATAGACCTAGGCTGGTGGACCTAGGAAGTGACGTCATACCGCAATGTATTATTGGTATCACGTGGTTGTCATGGTAACCCATGTTGGCGGCCATGTTGTGACGTAATTGTCATGGTGATGGGTGATGTGAGTGCGCATGCGCAGCTCGTGTTGTTAGGGTGATACGTGTTTCCGTCGTCCATTTTGTATGAAGGGGGTCGCCATCTTTGTTTCTATGATGGCACGTGGTTGCTATGTGATCCAAAGGCTTCTTATAGGGCTAAGAGGTTTGTAACAGGTATGTTCGACAGACTGGGAGTATTTTTTGGAACAACTTCCCTGTATAATTACCCAAATGAGCTCGAGAATGGGCGTAAATCACCGGAAACGACTTTATTTGATATGGATTCCCACAGAATCCTTTTACGACCCCCCATATCGTAGATTTTAATAGTAGCACGTAGTGCTATAGATTTTTTAAAAGGTCGTGTTCGATTGAATGGGAGTATTTTTGGAAGGACTTCCGAAGATAATTACCCAAATAAACCCGAGAATTTTACTATTTCGAATTCTTTCAGAATTCTCTGCTTCTATCTACATATGCAACAGTTTTCGTCTATCTGGCCATGTTCCTTTGTTCTAGAGTAGACTCCAGTAGCATAGAAGAGCCTATTAGTTGGAACAGCTTTGCTTATTATTACTATATTTAGCTATTCTGGTCTATTCTTGTTAGTTCTGACCCTATTCCAAGTACTCTTGTTGTTTCATTTATCTAGATCATTTATATAAATTATAACTAACCAATCAGATTGCTTGATTTCCCATAACCTGTCCTTAATCGGATAGAGTTATCTCCCCTTATTAAAACGAAGTCGTATCCGTTTCTCATCACCTGGACCATATTCCCAGGCACCCCTTTTTGAAAACATATGGCCTTCGGTACCCCTTGAACATAGGCACATGCTTTATGTGCCAATATGTGCTTATATGTGAAAAGGCACAATGTGCCCTAGCACATAGGCACATACGGGTATTTGAGGATACCTATGGCCTGGTATTGTATTATTTGAGGATACCTTCATAGGATACCTTCTGGATAATCCCTTTTTTGTCTTATTTGCTTACGTGAAAAGGCACAATGTGACACAATGTGCCCTAACACATAGGCACATACGGGTATTTGAGGATACCTATTGCCTGGTATTGTTTTATTTGAGGATACCTACTAGAGAATCCTTTTTTTGTCATATGTGCTTATGTGAAAAAGCACAATGTGCCCTAGCACAAACATGCACATACTGGCACATTTTACATGTGCCATTTGCACATACTGGCACATTTTACATGTGCTATTTGCACATTGTGTGCAAGTGCACAATGTGCGCACAAAACATACAGCACATAGGCACATACGGGTATTTGAGGATACCTATGGCCTGGTATTGTATTATTTGAGGATACCTTCATAGGATACCTTCTGGAGAACCCCTTTTTGTCATATGTGCTTATGTGAAAAGGCACAATGTGACACAATGTGCCCTAGCACATAGGCACATACGGGTATTTGAGGATACCTATGACCTGGTATTGTATTATTTGAGGATACCTTTATAGGATACCTTCTGGAGAACCCCTTTTTGTCATATGTGCTTATGTGAAAAAGCACAATGTGACACAATGTGCCCTAACATCTAACAAGAATAGACCAGAATAGCTAAATATAGTAATAATAAGCAAAGCTGTTCCAACTAATAGGCTCTTCTACGCTACTGGAGTCTACTCTAGAACAAAGGAACATGGCCAGATAGACGAAACCTGTTGCATATGTAGATAGAAGCAGAGAATTCTGAAAGAATTCGAAATAGTAAAACTTCTCGGGTTTATTTGGGTAATTATCTTCGGAAGTCCTTCCAAAAATACTCCCATTCAATCGAACACGACCTTTTAAAAAATCTATAGCACTACGTGCTACTATTAAAATCTACGATATGGGGGTCGTAAAAGGATTCTGCGGGAAATCCATATCAAATAAAGTCGTTTCCGGTGATTTACGCCCATTCTCGGGCTCATTTGGATAATTATACAGGGAAGTCGTTCCAAAAAATACTCCCAGTCAATCGAACGTACCTGTTACAAACCTCCTAGCCCTATAAGAAGCCTTTGGGTTACATAGCAACAACGTGCCATCATAGAAACAAAGATGGCGACCCCCTTCATACAAAATGGACGACGGAAACACGTATCACCCTAACAACACGAGCTGCGCATGCGCACTCACATCACCCATCACCATGACAATTACGTCACAACATGGCCGCCCACATGGGTTACCATGACAACCACGTGATACCCATAATACATTGCGGTATGACGTCACTTCCTAGGTCCACCAGCCTGGGTCCATAAGATGTGGCACGAAAACCCCCTCTCCTACTACTGACATACATGTTTCCATCAATTAGGGATTTAGTTAGCGGCCATTATGAAACTATTTGGGTTTAAAGGTTTATTAAAAGCGGTATCGGTGCCAGGGTAAAGATTATGTAATGGAAAACTGCTACATCGATGCGACAGTTGTTTACTATATGTCCACATTGAGTTTGTTACACTTTCGCAGTAATGTAGGTACATGTTGATGTCGTGATATTTAACAGTCCATATAGGAGCATATCATATCATACCGTAACCCTTTGAACCTTGGGTGGTATCTTTTATGTCAGTTCAATGGCAGCAATTAGAAGATTCCAGATTCATTATTTGGAGGTAGAGCAATTAATATTTTCAACGAGCTTTTGGGCCGCACGTTGAAAATATTGATTGGTCTGCTCCACAGATATTAACTTAGCAGCCATCTTACTTAATGCAGTTATCAAGTATCATATTCCGGGAGCGGAAAAGCGGCCTCGCTTTTCAAAGGATTAAAGCATAAAGATGCCACTTGCAATGCTAAAAAGCATTGCGGTTGGCTCCTTTATCCTTTCAAGGGACGATATATGACTAGAGGTACCTGTAATATTCTATTATCAGCAAGAAGCGTAGAGGGCGAATTTATTGTCAGACCCCGGGGCTATGTGTCGGCATTCTTGTCCTATGTATAGCACTTGTGAGCACTGTGTATTTGAGTATCGGCGTGTTATCCAGAAGTGGTTCCAGCTCCCCCCTCCTCTTTTTTCTGGGTTACACTGACCAATGTCCGTTGAAAACTACAAAGGGTAAGTAAAAGCAGGTTCGTCTGAAGCAATCATTAAATAATAACCATGTTTCATACAAACAATTCTTGAGCAGTTACAGGCAAGATATTTTAATATGCACCCGATTTGTTGCAATTTTTTATTGAATGCATTTATTATCAAAACATAAATTTTCAATAAAACTTTTACTGCGTGTCAGTTATTGTTACACGTCTCCTATGTGCGTTTCTGACGGCGTCCTCGAGCTCCCTGGCCTCCAATCAAATACAGTCATACAACGTAGTTATCCTTCTTTTAACTAAATATAAAAAGACATACAGTTTCATTATCTTTATCTAAAAACGACAGCTTCGTTATCTTTTTCTGGAGGGTAATTAGCATCTAACATTGCTAGTCTCTCACTCGGCATTTTTACATTAACTCTAATAATTATCATCACCGTACCATTCACATCATCATCACAATCAATTGTTATTGTTACAGAAAAATGTAATTATTTGTTTATTACCAGCTGAAAATAAAAGTTCAAAATTCCAGTTCAAATTCTGTTTGAGGAATCCGACGCTGTTGTGTTAGTTTTTCGTGAAGTTTCTGTGCAGACTATAGTTGATTTAATGTGACGTCCCCTTACACACAAAGATATGCATATATTCTTCGTGGACCAGTTACACATATTTTCATTCATTGAGTATTTAATTTGCCTTGAAAACGTTAAGGTATAAACACATTTATTACACACCTGTTCTATGAAATCCCCATCTATAGCAACACTAAACCATGCGGAAAATGAAAATCCGTTGACAGACTATTTTTAAATAGAAGCGAAATCTTACTGGAACTTTCTACAAATCGTGCACCGCAATTACAATTCGAATCGCTAGCGATAGCTAAACAAAGTAACACGGGTTCCCCTCGCAAGTTTGGTTTGCGATAAAATGTGTTCTTTTTGTTGATAGTAACTGTTGTCAAATGAATTGCTGAGTGTCCTTCTAATAATTGCTTTTATAGACGTGAAGGCGTGTAATAAACACAGAAAGACACACGCGTGTGGATAGGTTAATCGATATAGCACTTGTGCTATCGCGGAAGGATAAAACTCGAGGCTTGCGGCCTCTCGTTTTATCCTTCCGCGCTGGCACTTGTGCCATATCGATTGACCCATTCACTCACGTGTGTCGTTCCCTGTATTTAGTGTACCTACGCGGCTTACTCATAAAACTATAGCTATGGTGAGTCTTCATTCATAATTATTTAGTAAATAAATATGTTAACTAGTTTTGGCAAAGTCACTAAAGATTTGACCAAATCAAGTTTCGATGGAGAAACAGTTCTTGCATTCAAACAAAATGACTGCTTATAGTATTATTAGGATTCAGTCGGATGTAATATTTTAGTTGGTTGGAAAAACGAACTTTGAGTTAGCTTTTCCGACCAACTGAAATATTCCAGACGATTGAATTCAAACAGATGCAATGGACTATTTAAGGACTAGACTGGTTCCAGGCCATAACAGCGTAGAATTCCTTGAATAATTTGCCTGGTGGCTTCTGAGCTTCGGCATCTGTCAGATTCTATACGTCTGCGGTACTGGACGACGTTCTCTCGCTGCGCCGCCCAAGCCGACGTGATTTAATATTTTGGTGTTGACGGTGATTTTATGATACTGTGATGCATTCTCTTGTGCTAAACCATCTTACACCTGCCTCTGCCCAATCAAGAATAATCCTTTTATGTCGTTGTTTGCTAAGCTCAATGGACCTATGGTCTGGACTTTGTAGACTCGATCTTAACCCACATCATCTGCGTGGAGTTCTTGGGCAAGACATTGAATCCCGATTGCGTTTTTGAGAGTCAGAACGCTAATGGTACACTTGACTTCAACCAGTTCTAACCATGCTTTCGGGTTAGTAACCTGGGGAGTCCGATAGGAATACTCACCGCTGTTCGGTGTTCTCTCGGAGTACTCCAGATTCTCCCAACCGTCCAATTATCCATCACGATAATGTTGAGAGTGTCGATAAACCCATCAAATAAAAAATGGTACAGACAGCGCGAGAAGGAAGGGGGTCACAGGATGGGTGGGTGAAATACCATGAAAAAGGACAAAAATGGAATCGAGGTGCAAGTGTAATTCTGTTTTGAAATATGAACAGTCAACCACATTGCTCTTATGGTGAGAGCTGTGCGATTATTAATGAAAAGTAAACACGCTATTAAAGCAATTGCGCCCATTCCACCGGAAAGATATTCCACACGTGGGATACAATTAACTTTTCTTTCAAATGTGATAACATTTTGTTCAACGAAATCTCGGTCAAACTGAAATTGTAAGTTTATTCTTCGCCATGCCATGCTGACTTAATTATTTGCAAAGTCAATATACATGTAACTTGAGAAACAGATTTGACTGTGATCAGTAAATTCGAGTCTACGTGAAAATTACGAACGCATCAGAAATTAACTTTTCTACTCAAAGTTTGCTAAGCACCAAATATTTGACACATCATTGTGAAATTTGCTAGTGACATATTTGCGATATTTTTGATGGATATGATTGAGGAATGTATTGAGATGGTCTCTTGGCAGGCAGACTTTTCGTGACACTCATGGAAAGCATGTGCCCCTTGATTTTCATGATGTTTTCGTGTACTGTCTACATGTACATGACATGTGTAGGGTATTCAATCTTCATTTCAACACAAACCCTTGTGATTTAATGATTGAATATGGCAAGAAGACATTTGTCTGAAGCAGAAATGTGTCGGGTTGTAGGGATGGTGGAGCAAGGGGCTACCCATCGTCAGGTTGGTGAAGCCCTTGGTGTGCACCATACGGTGATCACCAGAGCCTGGACAAGATTTCAGCAGTATCGCACACCAGTAAGACGTCACGGTGGTGGCAGAGACAGGGCAACATCTGCAGCTGAAGACCGGTTTTTGATCTTTCAGGCCCGTAGGAACCGCTTTGCCACAGCAACCCAGCTTCGCAGTGACATTCAGAATGCATCCGGGGTAAAGTTTTCGACGCAGACTATCCTGGTAAGGTTGCACGAAGGTGGTCTCCGATCGAGAAGACCATGTATTAGCATTCCGCTGTCCCAGAACCACCGCCAGGCACGATATGAATGGGCCATGGACCAGCGAAGATTGCGACCTGTCCTTTTTACAGATGAGTCAAGGTACTGCCTAGACCACACAGATAGGCGTTCTAGGGTATGGATAAGTCCAGGAGAGCGATTCCATGCAGCCAACATTGCTGAGCATGGCCGCTATGGTGGGGGGTCTAGGGCGGCATCAGCAGGGATGGACGTACAGAGCTCTGTGTCCTTGAAAGTGGGACACTGACTACACAGCGGTAGGAATAAGCAACCAGGAATAACTTCTGTGCCCAACATTCAACGTGTTCTATAAATAAATCAGATGTGGATATTTTCGGCTCCGCCCAATTTTGTGTGTGATGAAATACATGTTTGAACTTCGGTTGCGCATTAAGGGGAGGGGGTCATAATGAGATTGCAATTCTGAAAATGCATTCAGTGACCCCTGGGATGACCCCAGTAGACTTTGATAGATATATTGAGCTTCGACTCATATGGTGATGGCCCCAAGTCCATAGGTCATACCATGTTTGAGATATAAGTGTGATCCACTTTCAAAATGTTTCGCCCCGGGACTTTGTTTATTGTAAAAATACATGTATGAACTTCGGGAATGCATTGGGGGAGGGGGGTCATAAAATACGATTCCCAGTAATTCTGAAAATGCACTCAATGATCCCTGGGTGATCTCAGCGACTTTGACCCATATTTTGAACCTCCATTGAGTTTTGACTCATTTGGTGTTGGTCCCAGGTCCACAGGTCATACCATGCTTGGAATATGAGCATGACCCACTTTTAAAACACCCATTGGGACACCTCCAATGCTCCAGGAACCAGAAAAAACATAGATTGCCAAGTATGCGTGACTATCTGTCAGTATGAGAAAAAGCAGTGACATGGGAATATTTGAATTTGAGTTATGGTGCGAACGAGGAAGTCGGAAGACTGAAGACGGAGAGAGTATGTGTGAGTTGAGTATGTGTGTTGGGGGAGGGGTGGCACTTATTATTAACTCGTTGAACCCTGGTGGTAGCTTCCACATTAGTTCAATGACAGCAACTGGAAGAGTCCGTATTCATTATTTAGGGGTAGACCAATTAATATTTTCAACGTGCAGCCTTGGGGCTGCACGTTGAAAATATTGATTGATCTACCACGCAGATGAACTTAGCATCTATCCTATTTAATGAAATTATGACGTATCATGTTCCTGCGCGGAAAAGGGGCCGCTAGGGTTCAAAGGGTTAATATTCTATACCTTCGAAATAACTGATACCGTCCTTTCATGTCAATGAACTAATCCTCACTAGAAACTCTTTTTGACGTGTATGTTCAAGGACCTAATCAGGAAACTATTTGCACCCCAACCCAATTCTTGTGTGAGAATTCTCCAACTGCTCCATGCGAATGTCAAACTGCTGAAGAAATCCAAATGATCCCTCTCCCCATGTGTTCGAAATAAATTACCATGACCTTTGTGGTCTAGAGTTGGAAATAGCCTCTTGAGTGCAACAAGAAACACACACGTTACGCATGCGCCTCTCCCGCAAATGTTAATGGCGGCACAACATGACCGCTCATTTGAATTACACATTACACGCTTCATGCATGTGATAACAATAAGATCAAATGAGATCTCCATAATAATTCCAGAAATTCTAAAAAGATACAGATAGATAGATAGACAGACAGATATTTTATTTGTACAATTTTCTTACATACATGTACAAACTAAATACAAAAAAATACATTAGATATATTGTACAGGGGCGGCATGGCCAAGATTGTCCGTCTTCCTACCGCACCTAAAGTAAATTATTCTCAGATTTGACGCTGAAAGGCGACGTGAAATGGCTACACAGGTGTCACATGAAAAGCATAGTGTAGCAAAATCTGCTTGGGTTCTAAATATATAAGTGAGTGAGTAAATAAGTAAATACCCACATGTATAAATATCATTTATTTAAGTGGCGGAGACTACTTGTAGAAAAGTACTGCTATTGTTAGTTCTGACTGGGATATGGTGTCTGGTCATCGAGTATAAGAAAGGGGATTGGGACTCAATTTGTAATGCTGTTTGGTCGGTTTGTTCCATTGCGTGTTTCCCAGCCTAAGCGGGTGGTGAACTACATGTACATGACATACTACTGATGATATCAGCTTCTGGCACTGTTGCAGAGAGCTCCCCCAAGTGTCAACATCAGGGGCCAATATACTATAAAACTTTTACAACTGTATTTTCCAGAATTGTATTTTCTAGTTATAACTTTACATTGGTTAAAATGAACCCTTAGCAGTTGGCAAATTGCCATATCTTTTACAATCCTAATGATTTATTTTAGTCAGTTATATTATTAATAGGTAGCAAATACAATTCTAGAAAATACAATTGTAGAAGTTTTATAGTATTGGCTCCAGGTTGGTATCATTAATTAATCTCCGGTAGAATTTAGTCGCAAGATCAAAATTTCAATCTGCAAATTAGGAATATATACGCAGAACGACACGCGTGTGCAGTTCTGTGTATATATTGGAACACATTGGAACTCAGGGGACGATTTTTAGCTATCGCTTGCGATTCAAATTGTAATTGTGGTGCACGATTTGTAGAAAATTCCACTGAAATTTCGCTTTATTATAAAAATTGTCCGTCAGTCTTGTATATTTTTTTTTTATCGATGTCCAATTTGCTTGCATATGATTGGTTGAGGTGATCTTTTCTTAACTGGATGAAATATTTTCCTCTCGGGTCTGCACTTGTTGCCAACAGGAATCGTCAGACACGAACTTCATCTTCTCTGCCAATAGTTTTGCGAGATCTTCCTGGATGTTATCTGTCCCTTGACTGGCGTAAGTCGTGAGGAAGGGGATGTGTCCTCACACGTTTTTGTCTCACTGCGCTGTAGCTGAGTCCAGCGAGGCCATAAAACTGTCACAAGTGGTTATTAATTTGGTCATATGTGAGTCCTAGAAATCAGCCCTGAGAATGGACAATGCGCTGCAGGAACCAATGCAAGTTTGCCATGGATATTACAACGATATTACAGACTGTTGTGGTGAGTGTACTTGCATATTCCTTATTCGACGAACAGGCACTCGAGACGGAAAGTTATATGTATATAAGAGCCGTCGGGAAAATTCATGTCATGGCTAGTCATGGTAGAGAAAACATGCCACCCGCTTCCAACCTCTGACGATAGTTACGGGCCTATTTGTCATTGGTCATTTGATATTTCCTTACCAGACTACTAATGGTGGTTTGGTAATGCCCAATACCTATCTAAAAGGCATCAATTACATTTTTTATACAAAGTACGAATGACCCGTCATCTTCTTGTGGCGTCCTCGTTCAATTATTTTCTCGGAGAAAAACCAGTAAACTTTCAAAATACCCAGAGAGAAATGACTCGTTACCAACCTTTGATTATCAACACAGTAACGTTATTTATAAATAACGTGATTTTGTGCAATTATTCTTTTACACTGGTTATTAAACTCATGGTTTGGCGAGTACAGTGCAGAAGAAGATATACATATATATGTAGTTCGTGTCTGACGATTCCCGTTGGCACCAAGTGCAGGCCCGAAGAGAGTCTAGTCACCCAATGCAAGCAAGCGTGTTCTTCGAGAACTACCCGGATGCAACATTTACTGACACGTGAACAGCACAGAACCGAACATTTTACATGAAGCCGCGGACGCCTTCATTTGAATCACCCATATGGAGTAAGAAGGCAAGTTTAGTGTAATAATTACGGTTATCATCATCATATTTTTCAAATGTAGTCTGCTGATCAGTTTTATGCAAATAGGGCCATTCGACAAGTTTCTGTATTTTACTTGTGTGCGCAACGAATAAAAAAAAACTTTCAGTAAAATATTCTCAAGTTTAAAAGTGGTTGGTTGACGACTTGACAAATCAAGCGTTTCCTGGAAGCTATATCTGAAACAGAGAAGGCGCTGTAATATATTGCATTTCGTTGGGATAGGCCAGGTAATTTTATTAACCCTTTACCCAACGCAGACGATATCAAAATTTATTATTTTAAATATCATTTTTTGAAATTTTTCAAAAAATTTCAACAAAACCATATCATGTGACCCCTCGTTGGAACGAGCTCGACGAGCTCGTTCCAACGAGGGGTCACATGATATGGTTTAGTTGAAATTTTTTGAAAAATAATATTTTTTTCAACTGCTGAATTTGCATATTACGCGGGCGGATGCGGCCGATTCGTTGGGTAAAGGGTTCCATCTACTAGGGCTCTGCAAAGCATCGATTCTATTTCGAATCATAAGTTGATATTCCATTCGATTCGAAATCAGCAGTCCGATTCGTTTCCTTTCGAATCTTTAGACGGGAATACTGATTGGTATTAGTCATTGCCGTCTCACAAAACGAAAAGTTCAGATGGAATTTATAAGTAAATAATGCTGAAAATAATGACAGAGTGTTATTTCATCTATATTAACATAAATAGCATCTGACCCATGCCACCTCCCATGCTAATGTCAGCCTCACTAATCTCTACCACTGCTGAAATCAATGTTAAAGTTTCCAAACAATGTTGACGATGATCTGTTGCTGGCGGCTTGTCCTGTGCAGTGCCTAGTGGTGTTAAGTCTCGCACCCGTTCCTGTGTAACATTCCAGCTACATCATCAAGGCATGCCTTCCAGGAAGACATGCCTTGATGATGTAGCTGGAATATTTTATCAGTGGGGACTTGAGCCGTCACAGTCGGTACAACCAGGTATACAGTCTCCCCTCCACTTATCGGCCACCATCAAGACGCCCAGAATTCGATTTGAGATTCGATTCGATTTCGAATAAAAGAACCGATTCGATTCGAGATTCGATTCGAATCGAAAATGCGTGATTCGCAGGACCCTACCCTTTACCCAACGTAACAGCACAACCGACCAGCCTCATTCATAAAAAGTACCATCCAAATTTTATTATTTTTTCAATTTTTGCCTCAGAAACATAGTTTATGACCCCTCATTCGAGCGATCTCGTCCACCTCGTTCCAATGAGGGATCATAAGCTATGTTTTTGAGGCAAAAAATGAAAATATTTAATTTTTTTCTTTTGCAAGTGTCTGTCGTCTTCTTGTCTTGATTGTTTATTTGCTTGTTTATAAGGGTTCAACGACACGTTCAACAGTCACGCTGACATCACGTAGGACGGTTTTACGGGTGAGGGAAGTAGAGTAGCGACGAGCAACTGTCAATCCCTCCAACTTACTAACTCTGCACAAGCGGAGTTACCAGCGGTTGAAGGCAAGTGCACCATCCATGTGCAGTATACCTTAGAATACAACGCCACCCTGCCTCCATCTGGGCAATCGGGATTAAACGTCTTGCACAAGGACACCCCTCAGGAAAAGCTGATCAGGATCAAACAGTCGACCTTTCGATTTAATATCCAATGCTCTAATCATTCAGCCATCGTGCACCCTCGAGGGTGTTGGGTTAATTACTTGGTGAAGAAAACAATGAAAATAACTTTTACTATGTAATTAAATAAGTTACTTACGAGTGGCATTCCGATATACTGGCACAACAGACCCACAAGTGGGGACAAAGGTCTTCTCAAATCATTCTTCACAATTTTCAGATTTGTTTTACATCCCATGGATATCATACTTAGAATGACAAAAAACGTCATGATAACGCGGAATACGTTATCAAATTTGCCGACTGGAAGCATCACCAAAACCGGATGTGGTTTGCCGGCAAATTTCACCGCATTCAGATGGATTTTGGCTGCGTTACTGTGATATTCTTCAATGTCCAATTCATGATTATCACTTTCCAAATTTGTGATATCAACCACCATGTCTCTTTCATCTTCAACTTTAAACCCGGGTTGTCTTTCCTCGCGGTATCCGAACAATAGTAACGATTTCCCCACGGATAAACCTTGGATTGTAACGTTAAACGTGCCATTTTGTAGCTCAGTGTCGCCCTGCTGTAACTTAGATAAGTTAGAACACGGAAGGTACCAAATGTTCAGCTTCTGTATCCGAGCCACGTCAGATACGTCAATTTTGGAATACAGTACGTATCCATATATCGATGGCTTGCATGTTATCGTGTAATTGACATGCACAAGTGTAGTCTGATGCATTATAACGAAAGAGGCATTTGCTGGAACAAAAGTAAGCTGAACAGCACTGGTAACATTACCATCCGACGTGGTATTCCAGATCTTCGGTTGAGTGTCTGCAAAAGAGTATCTTGAAAATGTGAGGATAATCAGAATGAGAACTTTAGTTCCTAATCGAATATATTTTTCCGTCATATTTTTCATGTAATGCATAGTTTGTTATTGTCAACTGGGTGCACAAACAAGAGAAATACCTTTTAGTTGTTACAGCGCATAACCAAAGAAAGAAAATATTAAACAGTCACACAGGCGAAGAGAAATATACCTTCGATTCACATTTATCCAAGCGCATAATCCATGCAATTACTTACCCAAAATGTACTTCAAAAATCACCTTAAGGAGGCACGCGTTGATATATGAAGAGGGCAAGAGGCGGACTATCCATTCATATTACTGAACAATTTCCAAGTGTTTCAGTTTCTAAAGAGCACGGCGTCACCCATTAACACATAGGCCTATAAAGAGTGGCATATTTCACTATCAGGGGTGTGACCAAGCCTGCAAATAAGTAGACTGTCATCTGCAAAATAAGGTCCCCAGAGGGTGAATTTGATAATGCTACCCTACATAGCAGGGTAGCATCACAAAATTTACCCTTTGTGATTGTCAGCCTGAATCAAGGCCTCAAGTCAAAACAGAAAGATGTACCTAGAGGATGAATTGGCCCACTGTATGGTATAGCATCAGCAAAATCACTCTCTGGGGACCCCATTTTGCAAATGACAGGTTGCTTATATTCAGGCTTGGGTGTGACTCATGTTTGTTTGTCCGACCACGCCATGAGTTTGCCGGACGTTTCTCACAAAAACATATCCATGTGCTTCCCGGTGAGCTATTCAGACAAAGATTCTGCAATAAACGTATACATATAACTAACATAGGTTCCTGTGCTGCCCACGGTTATTGAACGGTCAACCCTTTACTTAACATAACATGTGTTAGGTAAAGGGTTAATGCAACGTCACACGTAAAATAAACCTTGCACATGTTACTCCTGATAAGAAATGCCTCTTTGTGCCAATGTTTAATACTCTCTGCAAATGTAAGTGTGCATCCTGAGTTTCTTTTAAGTGTTAATGTGAGGTCGGGTGCAATCGATACCCACCCCACATCCCAGTCCTACTCAAATTTCCCATGGGTACAATTTCAGCTTGATACCTCTAAAATTATAGGAATGCATCCTGGCGTTGCTCTGGTTGGATTGCATTTCGGTGTTGCCGTTGTTGAAAGAATAACCTAATGTCAGACGCGATGAGGCCATCTTTCGTCCCTTTCTTGTTCAAATTACCTCCATCGGTGTCAGATTTTGCCTTTAGACATGGCGGAGTCTTTAGTCAACAAGGAAGCGCAGTGAGATGTATACCCTGCGTTGCATTGGTTGAGGAGAAATGCGCCGTCGGACCAGTCGAGACCCTTCCCACACCACATTCCTGGTCAAATTACCCCTGATCTCGAAGTTTTATCTCGATCGGCCGAGGCACGGTGGAATCTTTTAGAGCTTACAAATACAAGTTTTATTTCGACTGGCCGAGGCAGGATGGGGTCTTAAAGCGCTTACAAATGCAAAGGTTGGATTTCTAGCTGGACTGAGCGGAGCGGAAAGGAGTGAAGGGACATGGACACACTCTCCACCGTGAAGGGTTAACGCGACGTCAGAGGCGATCGAAGGCATCCCATGTCCCTTCCCTAGTCAAATTTCCCCTGGGTACCACAATCGTTCGTGACATGTAAGAGTTGAACTTTACATGGCGTTGGACTGGTTGAAGGGTTAATGCGAACGTCGGACACGATACAGGCCCATCCCACGCCCTTTTTCTGGTCAAATTACCCCTGATCGCGAAGGTTTATCTCGATCGGCCGGAGCACGGTGGAATCTTATAGAGCTTACAAACAAATGCAAAGCTTAGATTTCTAGACTGAGCGGAATGAAAGTATTGAACGGACTGAAGGGACAGGGACATGCGCTCTCCACCTTGATGGGTTTAACGCAACGTCAGAAACGATCGCGGTCCATCCCATGTCCCTTTCTTGGTCAAATTTTCCCTAGGCACCAAACGTCGCCTCAATCGTTCACAGTACGTAAGAATTGAACTTTACATGGCACTGAACTGGTTGAGGTGTTAATGCTACGTCGGACGCGGTCGAGACCCATCCCGTGCCCCTTTCTTGGTCAAATTACCCCTAAGTGACAAGTTTTATCTTGATCGGCCGAAGCCCGTTGGAATCTTATGGCCTCTCTACAAAATTTAATGCAATTCAAGCTTGAACTTCCAGCTGGACTGAACGGACTGAAAAGACTGAACGGACACACATTGTCCATTTTTCAATAGATTAGCCACAGCAATCGGCAATGTCATGGGAAATGTGTCGGTAGAGCTCTGACGGTCTTTACGGGTGGCATTGCTGATTACCACCACATATGGATTTACGACAGCCATGACTAGATTTGATGAAAAATATCTTGAAAATACTCAGCGGGTTTAGAGTTAAATCCAGGAGTGATTGCTAGTTTGGTGATATGTGGCGGTGATCACCAATGCCACGGTAAAGGCCGTCACAGCTCTCCCGACGCATTTACCATGACATTGCCGATTGCTGTTGCTAATCTATTGAAAAATGGACAGTTTGTGTCCGTTGACCAAAATTTGATGAAAAATTCATCTAAAATTAACTCAAGAAATCAATGGTGAAAAATCTATTCAGTTTACGGGAGTAAAATTTAATTAAATGTGCCCAAATTATACTTATTTCATTAGCAAGAGAACTTCTGTCCTGTGCTCGAATATCCGCCAGCAGCATGCAAGAAAAGTTGAGCAGCGGAATGTGTTCATTTGTGAACCAACTAATTTTCACTGTTTCATTCAAAATTTTCTTCTGATTAGCACACCTATTCAGTGGCAGATTTGCGATCGGGAGACTGGGAAATTTCCCGATGGGCCGGTATCCCGTCCAAAAAAAGGTCCATAGCTTCGACGCCCGTAGAGTATGAGCTACCAATGACCCATGTCCCACAGGGGAAATTTTATACATGCTAGTATTTTTCGGAAAGTATACGGAAAGGGCTACCAAATGGCGTTTTCTGCAATCTGACCGTAGGGGCGTTTGTCCGTTACGACTATTTTATGTACGTTACAGTACGTTACCATTTTACACTTTTGCTGATTGTTAAGCAAGATACAACATTATTCAGAAAATAATTTAAAATCACAAATAACCCAATAAATGCACATAATAGGTAAGGATGTGTATTATAGATGTCGTCAAGGAAAATCTTACTGTAACGTACGTAACCAATTGTACGTTATTGGAAGTAACAAATATTAAATAAGGATACTGAAAATACACGTTATGTCGAATTCACAGCTGAATTATTGAGAAAAGCTTGGAAAAAAGTGATTTTATTGACTCATATATGTGTGAAACTGAGTGTATGAGTGAAATATTGCGTTATTGACATTCACCACATAGGTAACACATTTTCATAAGGTAAGTGATTCCAGTTGTTCGTTACTAAAATAGAAGTACAGATACAGGTTTGCCTAAATCCTTTATTATTTTGGTTATTTGCGGTATATTCCATGCTTTATCCATATTCTAACAACAAAATGTGGTTAGTGCTTGGAATATGGGCTTGGAATTAAAGCTTTTAATTTCAAGCATTAAAATATGGTTAATGCTTGAGATATTAGGTCACTTCCTTCAAGGATGTATTATTATTGAGAAACAGGGAGAGGTTGAAATAAAGGCACGTTTGCAGTCGTAGGAGTCTATGGTTTGCAGTAACAGGGAGTGTAAAAGTCCTTGGTGCGTTTTGTGAATCACTGTGCAATCTTCGTCCGAATCTCTCACGGATACTTACCTGTGTGTGGAGGCAAATTCCGAGCAGTGCTGTCTGAGCCTGTCTCCCTTCGCTACTCTCGATAGATCGTATCCCATCTAGAGAGCGTAGCGAAGGGAGACAACGCCGCTTGGAGTTTGGTTTGGATTGGGATTGGAACTGGTCCTAACTTGTGGAATAAAAGAAAGTAATCCTCCATATGTTCAAGGTGTCACTCAAGTGTTTACACTATTGTCATACAACACCGTGTTAACTACAATACCTATTACTGCGGCCTGTGAATAGTAGCCTACAGTGTACTGGGGGGGGGGGGGGGGGTAGGCTAATCTCATCTTCAAAGTTACAGACAGTGCAAGCAAAAAATCATTGTAGTCATCCAAATAGATATCTATGAGACTTCATAATGATACATAAGGGGAGATGGTACGAAGGTCCGCTTGCAGGTAAGTGTGGAATTCAATGGCATGCTTTCAGATACGAGAGAAGGATTGTCGCATATTTTATACTGGTGTAGCATACAGACCATTATATCAGTATCTTCAGTGGGGGCAGTAGCAGCTCACCCTGTGGGAAAACTCTGTAGTGACTGAAAAGGTTTCAAGCCTCGGTGTGCCTCGACCTGAGGGAGGACCCAGAAAATTGAGACAACAATGGAGAGTGGCGAATAGAATAGTGGATGCGTCAAGGAAAGGGTTCATTTTAGGGTAAAAATATCTACAATTCATTAGGAGGCCATCGAACCCCAATGAGACCCAAATGTGGAATCAGAAGCAGGTCAGTAGATGTTATGCGGAGCAAGGTAGTCTGGGTGAGATCGGCGCAGAGATTGGACGGATGAGACTTCGGTTTATGGAGCGTCAACGAATCAGGATGTGAACATTGCCACAAAAATACAACATAAGAACGAAGATCCGGCCCCTTTGATATCAATGGGAAATAGTATCCTAATTTAGCGGTGTGGGCAATGTAGTTTGAAACGTATGCATGTATACAAGGTGTGAGTGTTTGAAATCCACTTACCTCTCACTCTGTGTTCTCCACCATACCTGGGTCAGATCTAATAAATCTGGGAGAGTCAGTTGCGACTACAGGGATGGAACATTCTATTGAAACTGGAGGTAGTTTGTTCATCTCCAGGGATCTCCCCAAACCCCTAAGCCACTACTAAGTTTGGATATTTTTGGATAGTATCATATATTGAAAGGGGGTGAGTTGACCTCAGTACACTTATTGTATTACTTCTGGTCTCGTGTGTCAGCATCAAATGTGACATGTCGAATTTGAGTGTGCAACAAGGGATGTTATCATGCACAGCTTTCCATGTGGAGTAGGATGAGCAGATAGTGTATCAGGCCAATTATAGGCTTGTTCTCATTTGAATGTCTTGGTCCAAAGCCGAAGGTTCGGATTGATTCAAGTTATACCGCGCTAAAACTTGAACTGATCACTGTCATTGGTAGAGGTGGCAGTTAATTAACTATTAACCTTTGAAAACAAGAGACCGCTTTTCGGTCCAGAAACATGATACGTAATACTTTTATTTAGTAGGATGGCTGCTAGTTAAAGTGTGGAGTAGACCAAACAATATTTTCAACGTGTAGCCCCAAGAAAATATTAATTGGTCTACCCCCAAATAATATGGATTCTTCCAATTGCTTCCACTGAACTGACATGGAAGATGCCACCATGGTTTATGGGGTTAACTGTTGGTGTATGTATCTCTTATGGATACATGTCTTTTACATTGCGTATGTTCTTCTCATATAACTTAATGTGGCTGGGTTTTGCTTAAGGAATCAAATAACTGTTGATACAGATGCTATGAGTTTTTGTGCTTTTCAATGAATGCGTTCCGCCCTTATCACTTGGTAGGTACAGCGTTTCGTTTGTTGAATCAGATTTTGCCATGTGTAATGGTGTAAGACCATGGTGGGAGGGTCCAGCTATTAATTTTATCCACCCACAGCCTCGAATAATATGCTCACCCATGAGTGCATGTTGTTGATTCAGCAATATTGTTGGAACAGTAGGTTCAGCCGACCATCTGGTGGATATAACCCTGTCTTTCATCTACCAACTAGTTACCAGTTTGTCATTTCTTTTAGAAGCTACTCGACGATTGATCCACTGGAGCATGAGAAGTGTGTTGTGTGCACATATTTTAGTTTTTTGTGAATTGTGAATATTGGCATAGTTGTTTGTGAATAGTGGCTATTACACTAATTGTATTATGACAATAACAATTTCACTTCTATTCATCTAGTGGAAATAATGACATTGATAAAGTAAATTACCCATGTAATTATATATTACATAGATAGTACAGCTGACTTTGGCCAAATAACTCGACACCAAGCTACCCTTGCGGTTAGTTAGAAAGTTAACAAATCTAACGGTAACTTGCCACTGTTCGATGAAACTCTCCACTGTTCGATGAAACTCTCCAAGTACTTCGGCTTTTTCTATCTTTGACGCAATTGTCTGACACGATTCGACCCTCGTTGTTGAAAACGTTATTTCTCAAGCATATAAATAAATAGTTTTGACTCGGGGAGTAAAAACAATTTTACAAACCACAAGGTGGGGTGGATCGTTTGTACCCGAAAAATGAAATTCGTAGTGCAAATGGTCTGTATTCTCATACATATGTACAAGCAAAGCCTCTCATCCTGTCTCTCTTCAAAGCATAAACACGTTAAATCTGATTATATTAATACAGAGCAGAACCTATAAATTAAACTTTAACCCTTTTCCTACACGAACGGCAGACGACACTTGCAAATAAAATTCTCGAATAACTAATTTTTTTTCATTTTTTGGCGTCAAAACCATAGCTTATGACCTTCATTGGGACGAGCTCAACGAGACAAAACATAATGAAAATTGAAGGGTGATTTTTGTGAATTGCGCTGGCCGATTTTTGGACGTTACGTTGGGTGGTAAAGGGTTAACATTTTACCCGACTCGAATAGCAGAAAATACTTACCCAGAAAAATTATTGCCTGAATAAACATTTTATTTTTTATCTCAAAACAAAGCTTATGAATCCTAAAATCTGCTCACCCTCTAACTAATGTAATTAATGTCTACATGTCAGTACTGTTCACATAAATCACTGTTCAAATTTTATTTTGTTTTAATTGTTGCCTCCAAAACACAGCTAAAAGCCCACTCACTGAAACTCTACGGAAGCGTGTAAGTGACATGTAGAATGTTTTAAAAAGTTGAAAGTTCCAATTTCTACGTCCAAATTTCGTTTTTTAATCTCGAAATTTCGAAGTGAAAAGTCTAAATTTCGAGATTTAACCACCCCCACCTCCACAAAACAATAAACAAAAACAGAAAAAACATAGCTTATGACCTCTCATTGAAACGAGTTCTATGAAAGCGTTCATGTGACATGTAGATTTTTAGCTCACCAAAGTGTGCTTAACTTATCACTTGCCGTCCGTCGTCGTCGTCGACCATCGTCCGTCGTCAATTTGAGGAAATGTCTCTAAAAATCTTCTTCTTCAGATCCACCAGTCAGAATCCGTTCATGTTTGGTATCCAACATACCAGATTCAAGTTTGTTCAAATCGAGCCCCAGGGTTATTAATTGGACTCCCTGTGGGAACCCAAATTTTTACTTAGTGAAATATGAGGAGATTTCTTTAAAACTCTTCTCCTTCAGATCCACCAGTCAGAGTGCTTTCATATTTGGTATACAACATCTCTAGGGAGGAGGGGGAGGGGGTGGGGGTCAGATTCAAGTTAGTTCAAATCGGGTCCCTGAGTTAGTATTTGGGCTCTCTATTGGAACCCAAAGTTTAACTTGGTGCAATTTGAGGAAATTCTTTCAAAATCTTCTTCTTCAGGTTCACGAGTCAGAATCCTTTAACATTTGGTATACATCATCTCTAGGTGGGTCAGATTCAAGTTTGTTCAAATCGGGTCCCTGAGTTGAAAATTTTGGGTCTGGTGCGGACTTAGAAATTTTGGACCATAATTCGAATATTTTTTAGATTTTTTATGCGTTTTGTTCAATTTTGAGACGAAATTTTTTTTTTTTTTAGCCTGGAAAATTTGGGTCCAGTTCGGACTTCGAAATTTGGGACCAAAATTCGGAATTTTTTTTTTTTTGGGGGGGGGGGGGGGGATTTTTATGCGTTTTGTTCTGAGACCCCCCCCCCCCCCCCCCCCAAAAAAAAAAAAAATATAGCCTGAAAATTGTAGGTCCGGTTCCGACTTGTTTTTAAAATCTTCTTTAGACCCTTTATTCAGAATGCTTTCATATTTGGTATACAACATCTCTAGGGGGGTTAGATTCAAGTTTGTTCAATCCTAGTCCCTGGGTTGATATTTGGGCTCCCTGTAGGAGCCGAAATTTTAACTTAGTGCACTATAAGGAAATTTCTTTCAAAATCTTTTTTCAGATCCTCTAGTCAGAATCCTTTCATATTTGATATACAATATCTCTTGGAGGGTAAGACTCAAATTTGTTCAAATCTAGTCCCTGGGTTATTAATTTGGGCTGCCTATGGGAGCCTGAATTTTAACTAAGTGCAATATGAGGGAATTTCTTTTAAAATCTTCTTCAGACCCACCAATCAGAATCCTTTCATATTTGGTATACAACATCTCTAGGTGGGTCAGATTCAAGTTTGTTCAAATCGGTTCCCCCAAAGTTTAACTTAGTGCAATGTGAGGTGATTTCTTTAAAAACCTTCTTCAGATCCACAAGTCAGAATTCTTTCATATTCAGCATATGACATCTCAAGGGGATCAGATTCAAGTTTGTTGAATTTGAGTTCCTGGCTTAATATTTGGGCTCTATGGGTGGGTGGGTGGGTGGGTGGGTGGGGTGGGGTGGCAGGGGGCATGTTAGGTTCAGGTTTGTTCAAATCCATTTCTTGACGTTTTTTTCATAAAATTTGCCTCTCATGACTTCATTCCTTTGTAGTGTTGATGAACCATGTCTAACTGAATGTGACCCCAAATACTTCTTTGAACCACTTTGGGAGGTGAGCGATTAAGGCCCCTTGGGTCCTCTTTTTTTAAATTTCGACTTTGTATCTCGAAATTCTAACTATTTTTATCCCGAAATTTCGAGATGAAATTTCGAGATGAAAGGTCGAAGTTTCGAGATTTTGAAAATGTTTACGTGTCACTTTTCTTTTTTTCTGTTTTGGGGGTTTTGTTTTGCTTTTGGGGTGGGGGCGAAAAAGGATTTTATTCTCCGGCTATTTAATATTTTCCGTTTCGTTTCCTTGTTGTGCTAAAGTTTTAAAGAGTTGATTTACCTTGTCAGTTTTGAACATTCAAATGGATCTAGTTGTTTTTTTTATGCTGTCTCTGTCATTTTTTGCGCGGGTTTCCATTTGTACATAGTTCCGAGTAGAGAACACGATTATCACTCTGTTTTGTTCACACAAAAATGTCCACACAACGCCCCCTATTGACTTTTGTGTCTCAGTCTACCGTTTCAGTCTGGTAGAATTACTTCTGAAAAAATACTGTGGACGAGCAACACAACATGCACCAATTTGTGCGAAACGCCATGAGTAGTATGTCTCGTATGTTTCAGGGACCATTGGCCGGACCTCGGTGCCGGACCTCGGAAGTGACGTCATATCACGTGACCTGTGGCGCCATGTTGTGTTGTCATGGTAACCCGCGTGAGCGGCCATGTTGTGACGTCATCCCCATAGTGATACATGGTGTGTGTGTGCATGCGCAGCGCGTGTTGTTGCGTGATACGTGTTTCCGTTGTCCATTTTGTATACTGGAGGCCGCCATCTTGGTTTCTATGGTAGCACGTGATTGCTGTGTTACCCAATTTTTCTGCAATGGGACGGGGTATGTTCGGAGGGCATGTTCGATTGAATCGCAGTAGTTTTCTGGTTCGGATTTTTCTCAAATCCTCGTTTACTTCGTAGAATTACCACAAACAACCCGACAATTCCTCCAAATCACTAAAATCCACCCAAAATCATCACCGATATTGACTTTATTTGATACGGATTTCCCATTTTATCGGCTTAGCATGTAGTACTATAGTACCATAGTACTATAGTAGTATAGTCCCCTGGGGTGTATTCGATTGAACTAGAGTATATCTAATTACCTAAATAGACCCGACCACTCTTACAGACCACCAAAATCTCCACCAAACCACCCAAACGGACATGTGAAGCCCCGTTTTGGGCATATAAAAATAACACGTTATGCTATAGTACCGAGGGGTACAGGGGTATGTTCTATTGAATAGGAGTACAGGGCCTGATTTTCCCAGAATCCTTTTTAATGCCTATTGTATATGTTTCGCTATCACTAACAGTCTATCCAGTCCAAACTATCTCTGGTTCTCTCGTCCAAGTCTTATAATTACCAGTGCTTGATTTCCCATAATGCAGTTATCTCCCTTGTGTATATCAAAAGCATTCCCAAACACAATAAGCAATCGAGCAGTTACTGATAAATCATTGCTCGAATGACTCGAATCCCATCGAGCAAGTGAGCTTTAGAGTAATTGCTCGATCGAGTGACTCGGCATATTGCTCGAACGACTCGAATCCCATCGAGCAAATGAGCCAACGAGCAATTGCTCGTTCCAGTGACTCCTCGAACGACTCTTCAACTCATTTCAGTATTTGAGGATACCTCTGACATGGGTACGTATCAGTTGAGGATACCTTTTGAGGATACTAAATTGAGGATACCTATGGCCTGGTATTGTTGGAGGATACCTGTTGTAGAAACCTTACATCTGTGTACTTCTGTTGGGTAGTTGATAACCGCAATATATAATATTTCTTATATTTTAAAAAAATGACTCCCTACAATTTAAGGATTAAGACTGCAGTTTGATCGCCAAACTGACCAATCAGATCGAAGTTAATCCACCAGTCAGATTAGTATATTCCCATTGTGTTTCTTTCCTATTGACTTCTATAATAATTTTCTAAATTTTCCAACTTTAACCTATAATCCTACAGGAAACAAACACAAACCCCAATCAAGTACTAAAAACTCAATCCAAATTTGTTGAACTGGTGTAATGTTTTCAATCACGTCCGTCAAAGATATATAAGATTAGGCAAAGCAGGGATTTGACATCATTCATGTTCGAACCATTGACCAAAGAAAATGTTCCGACTTGGTACAAAGCAGACTTATGCTAAGGTCACCCCGTACCAGGGTGATCTGAAGATACATCTCTGAAGATACTTTGAAGGAAAAGACAGAACGCTTTATCCAATCAAGACTGGGATTGCATTATCTTTAGAAGAATGGGATGCCTTGAAGATCCAGATAAAAGAAGTAGATGCAGCAATCAAAACCCAACAAACAGCTTTAACTGAATCTCTGACCAAAGACACCGAACCTGCTAAACCTGTTAATCTTGGAGACACTACACCGGGATCAAGTCACACCAAAGACTTCAAAAAAACAATCCAAGAACCACCTTTGAAGAAGAAGAAAATCAAATTGAGAATGACAGAAACACTATAAAGATATGTTCTAAAATCTAAACGAAGATGTAAATAGATGTTGTAAATAGATGTTTGTTTTTTTTATAAAAAAGAAGAAAAAAAAGCATAAAATGAAGAAAAAAGAAAAAAAAGGTGGTAATGACGCTTAGGTTATTTGATGTTTATCTTCTTGACAAATATCAAACAAACTTAACCTGTCCCCAGCCAGTAAGTAAGTCAGGGGGCCACCAATATTATATATTGCGGTTTTTATTATCAACTACCCAAAAGAAGTACACAGATGTAAGGTTTCTACAACAGGTATCCGCCAACAATACCAGGCCATAGGTATCCTCAATTTAGTATCCTCAAAGGGTATCATCAACTGATACGTAGCCATGTCATAGGTATCCTCAAATACTGAAATGAGTCGAAGAGTCGTTCGAGGAGTCACTCGAACGAGCAATTGCTCGTAGGCTCATTTGCTCACTGGGATTCGAGTCATTCGAGCAATGCCTTTTCAGTAACCATATCTCGTGACTCCTCATTGGAACGAGCTCGGCGAGTTCGTTCAAATGAGGGGACACATGATATGGTTTTGTTGGAATTTTTGAAAAATCTGAAAAAAAACAATTATTAAATTTTGTTATCGTTTGCGTTGGGTGATTAACGCCTTCAATGAGGTACATTGTAGCTTTAACAAAATACAACATAAAAACAACAGTAGAATCAATAATAGTCATAGTGATTAAAAATCGATATTGAATTCTTGAACTAATCGAAAAATAATTTTAGATTGCCTCTTATTTTCAATTATTACCACCTTAGCTGTCGTTCTCTAGTACATTAACAAAGTTTAATAAGGCATTACAAGAACGTAACGCTCAACCTCAAACAGTCACTTGACGTGTCGGGCCGTTAATGGGTGTAAACTCTCATTAACAGCCCGACACCGACACGTCACGTGATTTTCATTCCTCGCTGTCGTCCACTCGGAAATGGAACTGGTTTCAACTTGTAAACAATGTGATTTTTTAAAAATTATTAAATATGTAAAATGTAAAATGTCCAGCAAAACTAGCCCCATAAGAACAAGCCGCTGTATATAGTAAGTAAGTCTGTATATATTTTATTACATTATTCCTGACTTAAAAGGGGTAAATATCGGGTCTGTTTTCTAACTTCGTTGCAAAGCGTACCGGTGCCGATCACGTGATAATCATGTGACACTAGTCTGTTTGAGAACATACGATATTATCATCATTCTGTCGAAATTGAAAACTCAAAAAATGTCATGTAAGGTGCAGGGTCAAAACTATTTCAGAATCCCAGTGGTAATAATAGTAATAACATGACTTTGTCGAGACTTGTGGTTTCTTAACGGCCCAACAGGTGTGAATAACAGCCCTTCAGCTTATTAACGGCCCTCAACTTCGTCTCTGGGCCTTTTATAAGCTGTCGGGCTGCTATTCACACCTGTTGGGCCGTTAATAAACCAGAATGCCCTCCAAAGTCATGTTATTGTTATACTGACATCATTCAAATACGATAATCAATTGTTAGGTCTTAATTTTTGCATTTAAGAAGAGGTGAATCACGTTGCAGATGGTATTGCAAAGCGTCGGGTTGCTATTTGCCATGACCACTTTGAATTTAACCATTTCTTTCCAGTTGGGAGAAGTCAACTGTTTCGTGCGAAATTGCAACAGTTGCTTCGAATCACTCCTCTCTAAGAGATATATAGACATCCCATAATGAAATGCAATTGTGACTTCACTTCTTTCATTCTGCACACTTCGCATACCCTCTGTTCGACAAACCCGGGGTTTTAAATCCCCATCCGTTCGCTCCACAGTTTATGATTGCTTATACGTCATTGCGTGAAACTGTTTCTAGCTTCAGTTGAGGATATGTGAATTAGACAAGGCTCTATATTTTCATTTCATTTAACCCTTTACCTAACATGAAAAGCAGACGACACTTGCAAAAAAAGTCTTGAATAACTCATTTTTTTCATTGGTCGTCTGAAAAACATGGGTTATGACCCTCATTGGAACGAGCTCGATGCGCTCGTTCCAACGAGGGGTCATAACCTATGTTTTTGAGACAAAAAATGAAAAAAAAAATAAAGAAAATTAATTTATGAGAATAGCGCTGACCGGTTTTGGCCGTTACGTTAGGTAAAGGGTTAATCCGTAGAGCAGGGGAACGCGGTGACTCAGTGATAGACTGTTGGACTTCTATGCTAGAAGTCCCGAGTTCGATCCCCGTCCAGGACGACCCGCGTTGTGTCCTTGGGCAAGGTGCTTTATCCCGGTTGCCTACATGGGGGCACGATGACGCCATGTACTAAGGCGTACTGCACGTCGATGGTGCACATGTCTACAACCACTGCAACCCTGCTGGAGCGGAGCTTGAACAGAGTTAGAATGTCGAGGAGCTGACAGTTGCTCGTCGATACTCGGTGGTTCTCTCCGGGTACTCCAGCTTCCTCCACCCATAAAACTGTCATGGTCACGATTAGCCACTGTGCATAAGAATGTGACCTTAAACACCAATAAATAAATAAATAAATAAATAAATAAATAAATAAATAAATAAATAAATAAATAACTGGAAGCCCATATTTCTGAAGTGCAGGTGCCACAACTTAATAGCTTCATATTCTGTGGATGTGCTTCATATTATTTTAAATTGAAATTATTCAGTCTGTGAGGATTTGCCTTGTTACAATTTATGGTAGGCACTCTCCCATAAATTGTAACAAGACAATGAGACGTGGGCAAAGTTGGATGGCCAAAAATAATTTAGAACTCTACCAGTTAAATAGACGATAAGTTCTAAGTGTATTTTGTCCGCCACCTTTATTATCATTGTGTATATCATTTTTGAAATGACTGACTATGATCGTATTTGAGTTCGGCTTGTGAGTAATGAATTTTACGACTTGATATTTAGTTTCGCTGAAGGTTTTAACAGAAACAATTTGGCGAAAATCGTCGTGTACAAAATTGCTTTATTTAGATTTTACTATGCATTCTTGGTGCAATTGAATTCTATATCATATACAAGATATGCTGATGTCTCCAAAAAATGTTTTAAACTTTAAGTATTGTATTTAACCCTTTACCGAACGTGAAAAGCAGCCGACCCTTGCAAAAAGAATTCTTGAATAACTCATTTTTTTCATTTTTTGTCTCAAAAACATAGGTTATGACCCCTCGTTGGAACGAGCTCGACGAGCTCGTTCCAACGAAGGGTCATAACCTATGTTTTTGAGACAAAAAATGAAAATATACTGAAAATTAATTGGCGATTTTGAGAATAGCGCTGGCCGGTTTTGGCCGTTACGTTGGGCAAAGGGTTAATAAACTCACTTTTGAAAAATATTTTATCAGGGCACTTATTCTCACTGTTGTGAGGTACAACCTCCACAAAACCAAAGTCAACAGTTCTCTCTTTTTGCGGTATGTATGAGCTGAGAACTGAAATTTTGATAGATTGCGCCATAAAAGGAATAAAAGTGAAAGGTTTGTAAATATGTTAATGAAGATAGGTCATCCTGCTGAGATTCAAGAAGACTAATGCAAAATGCTACCTGCAGGATATTCTGAATGAATCCAAGATGGCTGCCGTGATGACCATCATGGGCGACCACCCTTAATGAAAACAAGAGGTTCTCGTCTACTCAAGATACTGGGTCACTCTGGCAAATTTCAAGAAAGTAAATGCGATGTGTGGCCTGTGCCGACGAAGCCCAAGATGGTTGCCGTAACGGCTATTGCGGGCAGCGGAACATGACTAATATATGAACCTAAACATGCACATGAAATGAGGTGATGAGCAAAACAGAAATGCGAATCGGTAGTCATGCTGAACGAATTGTGGACAGTGTTTTGAAAAAATCCAAATCTTCCCTCTCCTCAAAAATCTCTGTCAGTCGGCGGGCATCTCGTCGTCTGGGAGAGGGACCCTTCTTCTTTTTCTTCTCCTTGACATCCAGCAATTAGTTGTCATTGCTCAGAAGGGGGCCAGTGTGAGAGAGGATCCTCCCACAAAAGGTGCTACACCTCTCCCAGGATAGTTCCGTTATTTTGTCAAAATCCACACCTAAGTGAACTTTGCCCTTGCAAACTTCGATACTCCATGTGGTAGTCAGAGCAGCCTTCAGTCTTAGCAGTGTCTCTTAAATTTCAAGTGGGAGCTACATTTGCTCTGTCTTGACACCTCGGAGTCTAAGGTGCGAGTCCGAAGAGGTGATTTGTAACAGTTGCAAATATATTCAAATTGTGATTATATAAAATTTGGCGTGGCATGTTTGAACAGTTAATATATATGCCAACAAAATTATCGGATGAAGAGTTTATGAATGGCGAAAAAAATAATTAATCAGTCAGAGGCGATTACTGGTGAATTATGAATTGGGTATTTTTGTTTCAGAAATAAATGTGAACGACGGATAGGCCAATGCGTCTGAAAAGCCGATTTCGGTTAAAATTGAGCGATAAAGTTAATCTTGTTGTGAAAAAGGCACACCGGTTGTTGTCAAATCGCCAAGAGTGTCATCTGTCAAAAGTCACCGCCACAAACGTGCACATTTTGGCTCCACATTTAACAAAAATATTGTTTTGGTCCGGTGGAGAAATGTGTTAAATATGAAGCCAACAATATGCGCTTTTTAAACATCATAACCGCCAAAAACCGGCCAGCGCTATTCAGAAAAATCAGCATTCAATTTTCATTATTTTTTTTATTTTAGTCTCAAAAACATAGCGTATGATCCCCATTGGAACGAGCTTGGCTTGTTGAGCTCGTTCCAATGAGGGGTCATAAGCTATGTTTTTGTCGCAAAAAAATGAAAAAGTGTAGCGATTCAAGAATTTTATTTGCAAGTATCGTCTACCTTTCGTCTTAGGTAAAGGGTTAAAGGCCATAGAAGAGGCAAATCATACCAGGTAACCTTCGGTCACATCTTAACAGTGAAAAGCATGTGCACCCATTTTCTGCTAATTTCCAAAAATATTGCAATAAGAGAGCCCAAAAGAGAAACACAAGTTTCTTAAATAATTCTCGATTTGCCCACACACTCATAAAAATTGTTTTCTCGTTTGCCTCCAGCTCAACGAAAGTGTAGCGAGAGTTTGTTTGAAGTAAGTGAACAGTGTTCTGGGCGTGTTGTAATTGGATTCCGTTGTTGCTGGTGTTTGAATTGCAGCGGGCAGTGTTGGTTGTAGTAGTATGTAAGGTTGAGATCTGGCCTCTTTACCAGGACCTCGAGGTCAGACCTCGCCCTCGAGGTCATTGACCTCGGTGCCCAAATCCGTTATGCCTCCGCTCCCCTCTCCACACTAGGCCTAGGCTATTTTAGGCGCCCACTCCCCTACCCGCCCTGTATGTACCCTATTGTTTAGGCTATCCCCCCCCCAAAAACCCATTAGGGGTCCAGGCTATGTATAGCCCATTTAGGCTTTCCTCACATTGTTTAGGCTTTCCCTATATGTGGGCTCCTCCTCCACAAAACCCAGTCCCTCCCCACCAAAGCCCTGGGCTGTTCCTCCCCTTCCCAAAGCTAGCCCAAAGCTGGGGGACTTCCAAACTGAGGTGTCCAATGAGTACTAACAAAGAGTTCCCCCTCCCCTTCCCCCACGTAAATTTCGGGCTCTGTTGGTGTATCTAAGGTAAATGTTGTTAAGGACATGTACATGTAACTACAAACAAAAAGATTAATTTGAAGACTACCTGGTTTGTTTAGACATGTCATATAGGAATTAAGATAGAGAACACCTGGTCTTCGTCAATGTATTGCGTAGAGAAAGGTGATTAAGATATAGAGAATCTTTGTTTATAAGAAGATAAGTGTCATGTTGTATAGTTATGCAAATAGATAAGGGACAACTGGTATGTTTGATTAGGTCATAGATAAAGGTATTATGATAAAGGTCTCCTTTGTTTATAAGAAGCTTAATATGATAAAGACCATGTACACTGTTTGATTATGTCATAGATAAGATGGTGTCACGTCGCAGATGTTTGATAACCCAGTAAGATCGCAGCGGTGTCTGATTGGTCAAACAGTTGTCCAATCAGATCATTCCACACGGCAGTATGTTCCATGGGACCAATAGATAAGTGTGTTGTAAAATTATCCCACACAGACGTTCTCTGATTGGTCAAACAACTGTCCAGTCAGATCATGCCAGACAGTATTTTCGAGGTGGCAAATAGATCAGTGATTCGGAGTGTGACAATAAAAGGCAAGCAAGATTGGAAGTCATCTCCGATCATTATCATTTTCTCTGTTGACTTCAGAGTGTGAAGATGTGTGAAAACCAGCTACTGATTATGGAAAACTTGGAAATACCAAGACAGCTCAGGAAAGCCTTGACTGCTCTGGACATTTCTTGTCCTATCAACTGGATTATCCAAATGGTAGGCAGGAATGTCCAGCTGACACTGGAATTCGAGACGGAGAAGATCTTGCCACCTTCTTCGGGAAAAGGTAGTACCCTTGTGAAGAGAAACCCCAAAATAAATAGTCACTAAATGGTCACTAAATGGTCCCTAAATGGTCACTTTATCTAAACATGGTCACTTTTTAACCATTAGTGACCATTTAGTGACCATTTGTGACCATTTAGTGACCATTTAGTGACCTTTAGTGACCATTTAGTAATCCTTTAGTGACAATTTGTGATCATTTAGTGACTATTTAGTGACCATTTGAGACCATTTACTGACCTTTAGTGACCATTAGTGACCACCAGTGACCATTTAGTGACCATTTAGTGACCATGTAAGACCATTTGAAAAACATTTAAGACCATTTGAAAAACATAAGACCATTTGAATCCATTTGAAAAAACATATAAGACCATTTGAGACCATTTGAAAAAACATTTAAGACCATTTGAAAAATATTTAAGACCATTTGAGACCATTTATAGCACATATGTTGTTCAATAAGCAGAAGATTCCTGCAACGTTGATGGGTGCAAGTTTGTTATCAAGTTGACTTGTGAATTTTAGATGTATCATTCCCGGACTTGACATTTATCCAACTTTTATGTTTTGTTTTTTAAAGTAAACTGTGTCAAGTAGTGTGAAGTCGAGCAAAAACTTATTTTACCCCAGAGTCGCATCACTGTAATTTCCCACAATGCACAGTGGGAGAATTTGAAGCAACCATCAATCGGTAGGTTGGGTAGAACCCATGCTATCCTGGTATATAATTGACCAATCAGTGATTGACTGGTTGGGGTAGCACCCATCCTATTCTTGTATTTAAATGGAAGAGCATTGTCCCCTCCCCACAAATCTATTAACTCGCTACTGAATAAGATGAATTCATGCTATATCTGTGAATTGTGCCAAAAATCTAACTCACATAAAACTCATTATTATCGACACAGATGAGCATTACACAAAAATTAACACAACAGCGGCCCTATAAGGAGAGATAATGCAAATACACCTGAATTTACAGTTGGATCTACCTATAACCAACTCTCCTATACTACTAACCTGTCGACGTCAATGGACCTACCTCAGATTTACCAACGTCAGAATGCTGAATCGAGCAGAAAGTCACTGGTATCAATGCCTCGAATTGAAAAGCTCCAGGCAATATGACCACTAACAGGAAATGTACCACATGGAAGATGGTTACTGTCTCAACAGGGCTGAGATAAATTATGAGCTCCAAAACAAAGCACCAGACAGGTTGAGAAGCATACAGATCAACTACGATTTTTAGCCTATGCTAATCAACAGCAAACCAAAAAGGTGGTAAAGACAGCCAGCGATGACCTGATTGAATGCATATGTGAATGTGCAAAGAACGTTTTGAATTTGAATGTACCAATGACAATGAGAGAACGAGCATACCTCATTCCACACAAGTATAAAATCAGGAAAATAGCCAACAAATTACCTGCTGGGAATGCAAGACGAATCATACAGAAAGGCGTTTTTTTAGGAAAGTTACTGAGACCTGTTCTCGCTAGCTTATCAACTATCCTCGGAGAAAATCTATAGAAAACCAAACAAAATGGCCCTTTTCAGGGCCACCCAATTCCATAAAAAGAGAGTCTTTTTATCACATACACAGCACACTCATTTCCTATTGCAATGCTCAGAGAAGGTGTTCTCACAATCTTGACAACTACATCTAACTACTGATTCCATTTTTCTTTTTCTCAACGTGTTCAAACTATTATGGATCAAATGATTTTGAAAGAATGATAAAAACTGAAAGAATGAATGAAAAGTTTCTGCACGCTGAAGGCGCACAGGGATGCTGTGGGATTGAAATCCCTTGTGACCCTAATAACTTTATTTGCTTTATAGATTTATTTGCTTATAAATCCACGTCGGGAGCGAGAGCCAATAATCTTATTAAGTTTGAGTGTGCGACTGGCAGTTGGATAGTGGGTTGAGATCCCCGAGAACCTCGGACTGGAAGATGGCTAGGAATTTTGCATAATTACAAGAGTTCTGCTCCGTGTTTGCTTAGAGAAGTGAGCATATTTATGGTAATATTGAAACCGCAGTTTGGTGGTTATTTTAGAAAAAAGAAAAAGAAACCCAGACAGTCGCTGGTTTGGGAGCAGCCCCATCATTTTATCCTTAACGGTTACAAAAAGAAAAAAAATCCACCAATATGTATTTTTTGAAAGCTGGGAGGCATCCATCAGCCTAAAAGGGAGAGAGGATGCTGAGCCTTGGCCATCTGGTCTGCCTTCAGGGGGGGGGGGGGGGGGGCAAATGACTTCCAATCTTGCTTGCCCTTTATTGTCACACTCCGAATCACTCATCTATTTGCCACCTCGAAAATACTGTGTGGCATGATCTGATTGACAGTTGTTTGACCAATCAGAAAATGCCTGCGTGGGATAATTTTACAACACGCTTATCTATTGGTCTCATGGAACATACCGCCATGTGGAATGATCTGATTGGTCACAGAAATATTATATATTGCGTTTTTTGTCATCAACTACCCACCAGAAGTACACAGATGTAAGGTTTCTACAACAGGTATCCTCCAACAATACCAGGCCATAGGTATCCTCAATTTAGTATCCTCAAAAGGTATCCTCAACTGATACGTAGCCATGTCATAGGTATCCTCAAATACTCAAATGAGTCGAAGAGTCGTTCGAGGAGTCACTTGAGCGAGCAATTGCTCTTTGGCTCATTTGCTCAATGGGATTCGAGTCGTTCGAGCAATAGTTGCGAGTCACTCGACATAAGATGGAATCCCACTTATGGAATCCTTTTTGGAATCCCATTTGCGGAATCCCTTTTTCGAAAACCTATGGAATCCCTTTATTCAGAAATGAGTCGTCGAGTCAATCAAGGAGTCACTCAATCGAGCAATTGCTCGATAGCTCATTTGGGCGATGGGATTCGAGTCATTCGAGCAATAGTTGCGAGTCACTCGACATAAGACGGAATCCCACTTTTGGAATCCCTTTTTGGAATCCCATTTGTGGAATCCATTTTCGAAAATGCCTGTGGCTATGGAATCCCTTTTTTCTGAAATGAGTCGTCGAGTCGTTCGAGGAGTCACTCGATCGAGCAATTGCTCGTTGGCTCATTTGCTCGATGGGATTCGAGTCGTTCGAGCAATATGCCAAGTCACTCGATCGAGCAATTGCTCTAAGGCTCATTTGCTTGATGAGGTTCGAGTCGTTCGAGCAATGACTTATCAGTAACTGCTCGATAGCTTATTGACTTTGGGACTGCTTTTGTTATATACAAGGGAGATAACCCTGCATACAGATTATGGGAAATCAAGCAATCTGATTGGTTAGTTATAATTTATATAAATGATCTAGATAAATGAAACAACAAGAGTACTTAGAATAGGGTCAGAACTAACAGGAATAGACCAGAAATAGCTAAATATAGTAACAATAAGCAAAGCTGTTCCAACTGATAGGCTCTTCTATGCTACTGGAGTATCGTCTAGAATAAAGGAACATGGCCAGATAAACGATAACTATTACATATATAGATAGAAGCAGAGAATTCTGGAAGAATTCGAAATAGTAAAACTTGTCGGGTTGTTTGTGGTTATTATCCAGGGAAGTTGTTCAAGAAAATACTCCGATTCAATCGAACATACCCTCCGAACATACCCCGTCTTATTGCAGAAAAATTGGGTAACATAGCAATCACGTGCTACCATAGAAACCAAGATGGCGGCCTCCAGTACACAAAATGGACGACGGAAACACGTATCACCCTAACAACACGCGCTGCGCATGCGCACAAACACCGCGAATCACTATGGGGATGACGTCACAGAATGGCCGTTCACGCGGGCTACCATGACAACCAAACATGGCGGCACTAGGTCACGTGACATGACGTCACATGAGATCATCCAAATGAGATCATCCAAATGGGTCCTGAAACGTGCATACACTACTACTGACATAATCAAACATACCAGTTGTCCCTTATCTATTTGCATAACTATACAACGTGACACTATCATATCTTCTTATAAACAAAGATTCTCTCAATCTTAATCACCTTTATCTACGCAATACATTGACAAAGACCAGGTGTTCTCTACCTTAATTCTTTTATGACATGTCCAAACAAACCAGGTAGTCTTCAAATTAATCTTTTTGTTTGTAGTTACATGTACATGCCCTTGACAACATTTACCTTAGATACACCAACAGAGCTCGAAATTTACATGGGGGAAGAGGAGGGGGAACTCTTTGTTAGTACTCATTGGACGCCTCAGTTTATAAGTCCCCCAGCTTTGGGCTAGCCTTGGGAAGGGGGGGGGGAACAGCCCAGGGCTTTGGTGGGGAGGGACTAGGTTTTGGGGAGGGGGCCCACATATAGGGAAATCCTAAACAATGTGGGGAAAGCCTAAATGGGCTATACATAGTCTGGACCAATAATGGGCTTTGGGAGGGATAGCCTAAAAAATAGGGTACATACAGGGCGGGTAGGGGAGGGGGCGCCTAAAAATAGCCTAGGCCTAGTGTGGAGAGGAGAGGGTGGAGGCCTAACGGATTTGGGCACTGAGGTTAATGACCTCGGGGTCGAGGTCTGACCTCGAGGTCCCGGTAAAGAGGGCAGATCTCAACCTTACATACAAACGGTTGTTGAACCGGGATAATGATGGGGAACAGGGATGACAGAATGAAGGACATTTGGTAAGTGGGCGAACCAAAGGAGAGGGTCAGTATGCTGCATGAAGAAATTGGGAAGATACGGGATGTCACCAAGCAGTTCGTCTCAGAGTGTTGGCAGGAGAGACGAGGCGTGGAGATAAGGAGGCATTTGGGAGAACAGGGCTAATCAAGGCTTTCTCACCTGAGAACCGCGACAAATCAGCGACGGACCAAAGTGTTATTATACTGACGGAAAAAAAGAAACGCAAATTCAGTTTTGGTAATCTCGATTCACGCTTTGCAGGTCAGATGGACGACAACGTTGCCATTGACGTGGATGTGAGCAATATTCTGACGTGTGCGTTAAAGAAAACGACAGATTTGAGGGATGGTCTGTTATGGTTTGGGGGGGGGGGGATTTCTCATGGCGTGAAAATACCGTTTGTGGTCATCCAGGGAAATCTTACAGCCGTAAGATATCGGGATCAGGTCCTCATGCCTCACGTCCTTCCACTTATCCATGCGCGTAACCTTACGTTGCAGTAGGATAATGCGAGGCTGCACGTTGCTCGGGTTTGTCGTGACTTCCTCAACCAAAACAATGTCCAGTTCGCGATTGGCTACCCTACAGTTCAGATTTGTCCCCAATCGAACATTTGTGGGACGAGCTGGACAGGAGGGTCAGGAAGCGCTTCAATGTCCCAAACAACGTCGCTGAGCTCACGAAGGCCCTTCTTCAGGAGTGGAATAACATCTCACAAAGGATCATAAACAACGTGATGGGGTCAATGGTTGGGAGAGTTAGAGCAGCAACCGAAGCGCGGGTTTGGTACACCCGCTATTGATTTTGATCAGGAAATGGTGTAGGGTACCCATGTTTGAACGTTATCCATGCAAAATCCGTCTATGTTAAGACAACAAAACTCGTCAGAATTTAATCAGTAATGAAGAAGTAACATCAAAATCTAAACAATGAAATAATCATCCATAACACATTTGAAATATTTACCAAAGAAAAAAAATTGCGTTTCTTTTTTCCGCTAGTATATTATTATTATCAGAAATGTTTATGCTGTTGATGGGGAAAATGTACCCGATTGTGTTCGGTTTGCTGCCAAACAAGACAGAAATAACTTACGTTCATTTTTTCAAACGGTACAACAGAAAGCAGCCTCCTTGATGAATATAAGCCTCTCACCTACGACAGTGTTAACAGGTTTTGAAACGGCAGATCAAGCAGTTATTCGTGGTGTATTTCAGTGTCGGGATGTTTATTTCACTACAGACAGTGTATTAAACGGAATGTGCAGCGGTGTGGACTGCAGAACGCTTTCTCCACAAATCCATCTGTGAACCAGTTTGTTCGCCATGATTCTGCTTGTGAGGTCATGTGACATAGACCCTGTGGGACTAAATGATTTGGAGGAGGTGGACCTTCAAGACTCTAACATATTGAAATCTGCTGACTATGTTACTGAGTAGTGGACTGAAACCGGCCAATCAGGAACCACTTTGACATCGTCCGACCGAGGACGACAAATCACGTTGAAGGCTGGCATTATCATTTGTCCAACCTGGCACATGCCCATCCACACCTGTACCACTTCGTAGACATGATAAAGAAAGAACAGAACACCGCAGAAACTAGCATACTTCAGGTACAATCTGAAAGAAAGGCAACGTAAAAAGAAGTATCGGGAGCTGGACCAAGGTCAAGAAAATGAAAAAAGAAAGTTATTGGCAGGAACCAAAAGTATTTTACTGTACACAGATGTAGTTTCTCATCTCGTGGGACTTTAAATGGAAGTCTATGCTGAAAGACATTCATATATCATATAGTATTTCTATTTTATGTTATTTTATTTTTGTCTATGTTTCGTAACTTTAAAAAATGAAGGCATCACCCTTTAAATAAGTTGTGTGTAAATTTTAATAAAACAATTCGCCAATAAAAGTCTCTTCGTATAATTTCTTGTACTTAGAACAAAACTATAACCTAAATTCGTTCAAATCTTCCCCAACACATGTTGTTTTAACAATGAACATGCATCACCAACTGTTACTTAGAAAACAACATGAGCCGGAAAACCTTCTCTGATGTTGATATAATGGTGTAAAAATATATTGGTAAACATATTGTTGGCCTCTGTCTGCACCCGGTTCCCACTAATGTCCCTGCGTACAGTCCTATAGTAAAGGCTTAGTTGGGAGGAAAGATCAGTAAGACTATACGTCAGTGTGTATAGGAAGAATTTTGTTTCTCATTCTCATAACAACATTTGTGTTCGTTTGGCCGTAGGCTCGTCTACTGTCGTTTTTCCCTTCAGAGTTGATCGTTCTGAACTGAAATTGTTGACTGAGAAAGGTCCACAGGCTTTGAAGATCAGGGGTGGTGGTCGGGAGCCCAATCTACCACATCCACCCTCCCCCAACATTCGTTGATGCCAAAGAATTCGGGGTATATACAGACAAAATCTGGCGTCAGGGCATAAGTGTCGAAAACAGATCTTCTGAAGGACAAAAATACCACCGAAAATGTTATGATAGAAGATCAATTTCGGTCACTGCTGTATGTAACTCGTCGAAATTAAACAGTTCACACATCAATTAATACACGTATACTATCCATTATTTCCGTGATTGCTTCTCTTTTACATTATTTAGTTTTCGAGTGGATGGCAACGCCCCCTCCCCATTATTTAATACAAATGTTGTGTTTCCATACTGGCCATCCATGCCAGAAATCCCTGACACTGGTTTTCGTATCCTCACCCTGATATTTCTTGGGTCATTTAGATGGTTAAATGTTGAGTGATCCAGGGTGTCAGAACGACACACGTGTGTGAGTGGGTTGATCGAATATGGCACGAGTGCCGGCGTGGAATGATAGAACGAGAGGCCGCAGGCCTCGAGTTTTATCCTTCCGTGATGGCACAAGTGCAATATCGATTAACCCTTTCACACACACGTGTCGTTCTATGTTTATTACACGCCTTCACATCTAGAAAAACAATTATTAGAAGGACACTCAGCAATTCACTTGACAACTATCAACAAAAAGAACACATTTTATCGCCAACCAAATTTGCAAGGGAACCCGTGTTACTATTTCGCCCCCTGAGTTCCGATGTGTTCTATGTGCCTACTGGCACATAGAACACACTGGAACTCAGGGGACGATTTTTAGCTATCGCTAGCGATTCAAATTGTAATTGCGGTGCACGATTTGTAGAAAATTCCAGTGAAATTTCGCTTCTTTATAAAAATAGTCCGTCAACGATTTCCGTTCCGCACATATCTGCGCGGAACGGATTTTCATTTTCCGTATGGTTTAGTATTGCTGTAGATGGGGATTTCATAGAACAGGCGTGTAATAAATCGATTTCAATCACAAAAATTGTCAGCCATGTCTTTTGAAAAGCTAATGCTTCATTAAAATCAATTATAGTTATAGATAGAAAAATACAGTTCTGGAAAATATAACTATAAAGGTTTTACAGAACTGATCCCAGCACCAAATTCACTACAAGGTGAGAACATATAGTTTAGAATTATTGTATCACGAGTTTTGGACTCTAAAATCAGTTGGGTTAAAAATTAACCTAAATCAATTGGGTTGCGTGAATATGAACTCAATGCTCTATACCAAATATCAATACATTCTGCATGATGTGGTGGATCTGTATATGTCATATTACACTAAGTTAAAATTTGGGCCCCATAGGGGCAAACATGAATCTGAGCCCGGCTGGGGTCTTGTGAACAAAATATTAAAACATTCTGCATGGTGGTTCTCAAGAAGATTTAAAAGAATATTCATCTTTTGCACCAAGTTTAAATTAGGACTCCCATACAAATATTAACCCAGGGACTTTATTTCAACAAATTCAAAATTACCTCCCCCACCTGAGAATGCTGTATACCAAATATCAAAAGATTCTGACTGGTGGTTCTGGAGAAGAAGATTTTGAGTATATTCCCAACATAGCATTAAGTTGAAACTCGGGCTCCAATAGATAGCCCACATATTTACCCGGGGACTTCGTTTGAACAACCTTATAACTGACCTCCCCAAGGATGCCGTATACCAAATATCAAAAGATTCTAAATGGAGGATCTGAAGAAGAAGATTTTTTAAAGATTATTCCTCATACTGGCCTAAGTTAAAATTAGGGCCTCAATAGGGAGCCAAAATATTAATGCGGGACTGATTTTAACAAACTTGGATCAGACCCTTCTAAGGATGATGTACACCAAATACTAAAAGCCTCAGAATGGGGGTTCGTTAGAAGATGTTTAAAGACTATTCCTCATATTGCACCAAGTAAACATTCGTGCTCCAACAGGGAGCCCAAATATTAAACAATGGACTTGATTTAAACAAACTTAAATCTGACCCCCTGTAAGCTGAATATCATGTGCCAAAAGATTCCGACCACTGGTTCTGGGGAAGATTTTTAAGGATAATTGCCCCTATTGGACTAAGTTCAAATTCTGGTTCCAATAGGGATCCAAAATATTAACCCAGGGACTTGATTTCAACAAACTTGAATCTGACTCGCCTAAGGATGGTGTATACCATGTAACAAAAGCTTCAGACTGGGCCTTTCTGAGAAAATTGTTTTAAATTGCTTGAATTGCACAAAGTTGAATCTGACCCCCATAAGGATGCTGTATAGCATATATCAAAATATTCTGATTAGTGGTTCCGGAGAATATTTTTAAAGATTATTCCTCATATTGGACTAAGTTAAAATTCGGGCTCCAAGAGGGAGCCCAAATATCAACCCAGTGACTTGCTTTGAGCAAACTTTAATCTGACCACCATAAGGATGCTGTATTCTAAATATCAAAAGATTCTGATTGGTGGATCTAAAGAAGAAGATTTTTAAGATTATTTCCCGTATATTCTAAGTTACAATTCGGACTCCCATGGAGAGTCCAATTATTAACCTTGGACAAATTTGATTCTGTGTACCAGAAATCAAAAAATTATGACTCGTGGTTCAAGAGAAGAAGAGTTTTAAAGATTATTCCTCATATTGGACGAAGTTAAAATTCGAGCTCCAATCGGGAGATCAAATATTAACACAGGGACTTGGTTTGAACAAACTTAGATCCGACCTTCCTAAGGATGCTGTATACCAAATATTAAAAGATTCAGACTGGCAGATCTGAAGAAGAAGATGTTTAAAGATTATTCCTCATATTGCACTATGTTACAATTCGGGCCCCAAAGGAAGTCCAAAAAATAAAAGAGGGTCTTGATTTGAACACCATTGAATCTGATCCCCGCAATAATGTTGTATACCAAATATCAAAAGATTCTGACTGGTGCTTCTGGAGAAGAAGATTCTTCTGTATTGAGCCCAAATATGAACTGTGGGGTTTAGTTTTAACAAACTTTATCTGACCCCGTAAGCCAATGTCGTAACCTAAATATCAAAAGATTCTGATGAATGGTTCTGGAGAAGATTTTTTTTTAACTTTCGCAAATATGCTGACTCAGCATTTTTTTTGATTCCCCTTCAGTCCACTCTTAAACAACCGATGGCATTTTTACCATTCGATTCTACTGGTCTCGAGGAGGCTTCATGTTCCTTGCGATTTCAGAAATATGGGCATTTGAAACAATTTCTATTTTTAGCTCATGGGGTTCCCACTGGGATACGGGAAAATGTTTTGCATAAATCAAGTACTTATGACTCAATAATACCACATACCAAACTTGGTTCAAATCGGATCATCGGTTCAGAAAATCGAAATTTTAGGCGAACTTCATCGAAGTGCAAACTGTACAGATAAAACTAAATGCACGGTTTTTCCGCAAATGATGTCCCAAAGCAACACCACCATTCACAATAGGTGGTACTGGTGTTGGTGTCGTCAATGAATATCCTTTCATGGGTATAAAGCTTTCCGCGAATGGGTCGTTCAAGAAGGCCCAAAATGGAAATGGCCAGTAAAGGCATGAAAGCATTATTTTCCGTGGTAAAATCTTCAGGGGAACATTACATATCATCGATTGAAACGTGGATAAAATTATCTGAAAAACTAATCAAACATATCGTGTTGTATGGTAGCGAAATGTGGGCTTCATCGATGAACTTAAACAGAATTGATAGCGTGCTATGTGAAACGGTACACCTTAAATTTTGTAAACATGCATTAGGTGTAAATAGAAGGTCGTCGAATCATGCAGTGCGCGCGGAACTGGGTAGATATCCAGTTGTAATTGAGTCATTGACTCGCGCTGTTAAATACACTTCAAAATGTCATGCAACTGATAAAGAATCGCTAACATTCAAAGCTGAGGCATTATGCAGTGATTTTACCATCCCAGAGAAATTGTCAAATAAATTCGATATACCAATGATAAGCGAGATAATGAATAATGATAATACACATTCTTTTATGGTACATAACATCATCATTAAACTGGAGAATAACTATATTTCTAATTTCATGGCAGACATATTTGATGACGACAGACCAAGTGGAAAGAACAAAAACTAAGAACACATAGAGAATTAATAGCCATTTATTGGAAATTGAGAAAGGGCAACACAAGCAACCCAAAGTGCCTCCTAATGAAAGGATTTCCAAAAAGTGTAATTCAGAAATCGAAACAGAAGATCGTTTCATCATGAGATATCTAATATATGCTGGACACAGAAAACAATATTTCGCGAAAACTGGGAAACTAAACCAAAACTTTACAAGTTTAGTTTAAACATATTTCATTTGCAAATAATTACATTGTTAATGTTATACGTTTTGGTTCCAAATACTCAATTCCCATTGGTCAGCTGGATGAAAACGTCATGACCAAATGTAATTCATTTTCCAATGAATACATTTGGTCGAACTTTGACCCACATTTACGGTAGAGTGCAGTTGACAGAATGAAATTCGGGCGGTGTTTGGGCGGGTTTTTAACTTTTAGCGCCTCTCGCAGTGATCAACTCCGCTGCTGTTTCTTTGGTGACATTTCCCAACTGTGGCATAAAGCCCGTTACTAAAATACTCGTTTCCATTTCTAAAGTTGTGAAAATTAAAAATCAGAGTTGTCCGCTTTGTCTTTTGTGTGAGGGTGGTTTTTCGTCTCGTTCGTTCGTATATATTTTATTTCGTCTTTCTGCTTTGTTGTTTGGTAAAAAGTAGTTTAAACAGTTACAGAATTTAATTATAAGAATTGAATGCAATTTTTATAATCTTTATTGGAGTATGAACGTGTGGGAATGGGTACAAATTAAGGGATTCATACAATTTGTACCCATTCCCACACGTTCATACTCCAATAAAGATTATAAAAATTGCATTCAATTCTTAATTAATTTGCATAAGGGATTGGAGAACAAGTGCCCACCACTTAGCAACTCTCCTCTCCCAGTACATAAACATAACATTCTAATAGCGATAGATCCTAGTAGTATAAACATAAAATACAATTCGAAAATAAAGGAGAAAAAAAACAAGAAAAGAACAAAAAGAAGAAAAAAGAACAAAACATAGAAAAATTTATAATTTGAATTATAAATTACCACAATCCAGTCTTCTCCTAACTTATGTAGTGAGGCAGATGGGATGTCTTTGCCTCATGATCAACATCACGTTAAGCGCACAGTGACGCAATATTAATGATAATAATAATAATAATAATAATAATAATAATAATAATAATAATAATAATAATAATAATGCCCTTTTCTTCGAGTGAGGTATCTGCAACTAACTATATACCTCTGAGTCCTGCAACTAGCGTCGAACTCTTTCACAACTGTATTTCATAAGTGTAATGGTACGGAAGTGTAATGGTACGGATAAAAATAACTCATTTTGGAAAGGTAATAACTTTTTTGCTATATTCTATATATTAAACCTCTTCGAATCTGATATAAAACGATGCACTGCCAAAAAAATAATCTTATTATTTTCATTTGATAAACTTGCCTCTCCGTATAAAATTTGTTCAACTCTCTGAACTCTAAATCTTGTCAGGGTCTGCCAAAGCACAACTCGTATATCAGCATAATATGGGCAGGAAAAGAAGAAGTGGTTTGCGTCCTCAATTCCATACCCACACGAGTATTCTTCAGAATCTGAAATATAATTGGCATATCTGTCTGAATTGAGATCACTACATGCATTTCTGATCATACAGTTTAAGACATTAGTTTACAAACATGAGCGACAAACAAAAATTCATAATGTATAACGTGTAACAAGAGAAGTGATACACACAACGTGATCTGCAACATGGTTAGATCATTTCGTCGAAAAGGAAATGATTCACTCTCTATCTGATCAAACTTGATTCTACACCTTAAAAGGGAGCTCAATGCCAAATATGTCCTCTGTATAAAAGTACCCGTTCGTTTATTATTGTTTTTTTTTTAAATAATTACTTTCGTTAAATGAAAGTAAATCCTTATTATATAAAAATAATAATTATAAATGAACGTTTCGAATCTGTTTGGTGTATTTTTGTTTTCAAGAAGTATATGGAGTAAATTTGACTTAGGTTTAACCCTTTGAGACTATAATTATTCTGACGTTCAAACGTCACTGGGAATTCAGTTTCTTCAACGTTTTTCAAACTACGACGTCAAACGTCGGAAAGTACAAATAACAAGATATTTTTCACATTAGTGATTATCTGGTTGAGGGTTAGGTTATTTTTGGTGGTCTGAATTTGTTATTCAAAACTTGTTTTATTACAAATTATGGGAGAGTGCCTGTAGGCACTCTCCAATAATTTGTAATAAAACAAATGTATATACATGTAAACAAAATATTATTTGTGTTTGACTGAATATGAAATATAAGCAAGGAGAGTGTTGACTTTTGCTCTGGTATCCTCATTTTGAAAGCCCTGACAGTGGCTTCTAGCACTCAACCAGTTAAGAAGTCTTGACAGCAGGATTATATTAGTATTTTAAGCTGTGATAACATTTGGCTCAACGGTTATCACTGAGCACCATTCGGGAGAAAATGGGAATTTGAGGTTAAAACTTTAAAAAATCGAAAAATAATAACAAAACAAATGACCACGAAGTATCAACGTGCTGTTTGATTTCGTACGTAATAACACGTACAAAAGTAACAAAGGGTTAAGATTCGTACCGATGGTCAACGATACGGGAACAGTATCGAAAAATCTTAATTATCGCCCCACCATGTCGGAAACGTTTGTGTTTACAACTTGGTCATCTTTGAAAATCGTCTAAATTTATTTATTTATTGGAGTTTTAACGACACTTTCGGCAGCCAGGGTCATCTCGTGCTGGACAGTTTTACGGATGGAGGAAGCCGGAGTACCCGGACAGAACCACAGAGCAACTGCGCGCAACTGCCAGACTCCCAACGTACTAACTTCAAACAAGCAGGGTTAGCATTGCTTGAAGACAGGTGCACCATCGACGTGCAGTACGCCTTTGTGCACAGCGCCACCGTGCCCCCACGTGGGCAGTCGGGATTAAGTGCCATGCCCAAGGACACAGCGAAGTTACCCCGGCGGGTATCGAACCGTTAATCTCTCGGTTTAAAGTGCAGTGCCGTAACCACTGTGCCAGCGCGCACCCGAAAACCGCCTAAAAATCTCCCCAAAGATTGCTATACTATCGGAAGCGTCTGGTGTCATTTTTTGGAAGAAGTAATCATTTATTTAGTACGTATATCAAACAACGAAATGTCAGTGGTATAGTCAGTGTCTCGCGTATAGCATCTTTTGCTGTTTAGCAGGTGGTAACTTGATTATTAGCTGTTCTTGAAACAAAGTGTCCAAATGCGTCAACATTTAAATAAGGCACGACGAATTGTATCACGTCCTAATGTCACTCGTCAAAATGTCTCGCATCCAAATGTAATCAATACGGATTATTACAATGGGTTATTGATCTGGATTGTCATATTCTACCGGGTTGTCAAGATCAAGAGCCAATATTATAAAACTTTAAAATTGTGTTTTCTAGTATTGTATTTTCTACCTATTAATATAACTGACAAAATGAATCATTAGCATTTTAAAAGATATGGCAACTTTCCAGCTGGCAAATTGTCATATCTTTGAAAATGCTAATTGTTCATTTTAACCCATTTAAAGTCATAAATAAAAAATACAATTCTAAAAAATACAATTGTAAATGTTTTATAGTACTGGCCCCAGATGGGCAGATGAAACAAGACACCTTTACCCAACCTAACTTAAAAACGGCCAGTGGTATTCACAATAATCGCTATTCAAATTTTATTAATTTAAAAAAAAATTTGTTTCAGTGAGTTCATTCCAATGGAGGGTCAGAGGTTATGTTTTTGATATTTTTTGGTTACTCAAGAAGGAGATGGATAAAAAAAAGTTAAAGGTGAGTCCAGCATTATCTAACTTTCTAGCTGAATATTTCTCTGCATTACAGGTTAAATCACTGGAGATGACGACGTTTTCTGGTAGTTGGGGGACAATGGGGTTGAGAACATAAAGAGGTTTCGACAGAAATTAGGGGAGCAAAGCACTGACGCGTGGAAATTGCTCGCGTGATACTTTGCGTCGCTAATTTCTCTAAAAAAATTCGATCATCTCTCGAACAGCCCACTCGCGCCAACACCCCCATCACCATCACCACAACCATATTAAGTGTCCTTGTCAAAATGTTTTGAAAAATGATGAATAGCGTAATTTCTATTGTTCTAATCGAACATCGTTCTAGTGTGATTGTGCGCCATAGTGTAGGGATAACAATACGACAGAACTCGAAATTCCCGACGAATGCCCTAAAAAAGGGCGATCTTGACCCACCCGTATCTTGCCATCTATACCAGCTGTAAATACACAGAACGACACGCGTGTGTGAATAGGTTAATCGATATGGCACGAGTGCCAGCGCGGAAGGATAGAACGAGAGGCCACAGGCCTCGAGTTTATTCCTTTCGCGATGGCACAAGCGCCATATCGATTAGCCCATTCACACACGCGTGTCGTTCTGTGTTTATTACACGCATTCACGTCTATAGAAACAATCATCAGAAGGACACTACGCAATTCATTTGACAGCTCTCAACAAAAAGAATACATTTTATCGCCAACCAAATTTGCGAGGGGAACCCGGGTTACTATTTCGTCCCCTGAGTTCCAATATGTTCTGTGTGCCTACTGGCACATAGAACACATTGGAACTCAGGGGACATTTTTTAGCTATCGCTAACGATTCAAATTGTAATTAGGGTGCACGAATTGTAGAAAATTCCAGTGAAATGTCGCTTCTATCATAATATTAGAACGTTTCTTTTCATGTTCTATCGGTCGATAGTACCTGAGTTTGAGTGATTTCTGAAATAAAACCTGAAGCAGCGAAGAACGTGAAAAGAAACGTTCTAATTATTTTATTATGCTGAACAAAAAAATAGCTTTCTTTGTTAAGCGTTAACTGCAACATGCCATCAATCTTGTAATAACAATGTAGTCAAATGCAAAAACATGACGTCATTTCGAACGAATAACGTCTCTTTCGGAGTTTCTAGATCACCAAATTCGAAAATGACTTGTCACAAGTGCCGTCGCTTTGGGAGTTTCTATATCACCAAATTCCAGTGTTTACAACTGTATCATGCTGTTCATGTTATAATTCATTATTAATGCTTGTGTGATAAGTGGTATGATAGAATATAAATTCTTCTTGGACGACGACAGTTGTTAAAATTAAGTGGAGTGAAACAATTTATTTTGAACTTGAGGCGGAGGCTCAGTGAGATAGAGGGGTACTAAACTGGTGGAAATATAACTGATTGAAGTCATAACTCATTTCAGGATTCACTAAAGTGGTGAACAACACGTGAATTTTTAATATTTCTGATTCTTTTGAATTCATTGTTTGCAGTTAAAATTAAAAACACACCCACTGAAGATGATATATTTGTTGGTAAGTTTGTGTCTATCGGTGACGAAAAAAGTTAAACGGACACGGCGCCAGCGTTTGGTGTTGAGAAATTCCGACCAGAGCGTGCGTAATCGACGCTGATCAATGGAAGTGGACCTTACATTTTTTTTGTTCTCTTGTCTCCAGAGAAGAACGTTCCGATAGTACTCGTGTTTTGCCCCAAAACTCCAGTACTATGACTTTTAGAAGGTGTCAAATTAACCAATCACGGCTGATGTTACAAACGTGAGGCATAATAATAAAAAATAGACCATCAACGATTTCCGGAACAGATTTTCATTTTCGGCATGGTTTAGTGATGCTGTAGATGGGGATTACATAGAACATGCGTGCAATAAAATGAGGTTTGTCCGCCTAACTCCTCCAACAGTTTTGAAGCTAGAACCTCTTATTTTACAGAGTATTTATACATATACCAGAGACGTGCATATTGCCAGGAATTTGATTTTGTTAACTTTTTCACAACATTACGAGTTGTTGAGCTTAGTAATTTTTTGTGAAATTTCGAATGAAGGTGTATGATTTGTCCAGCTAACTCCTCCCACAATATATATGTAAATTAAAGTACATAGTAGAACTCGCGGGGGCATCATAGGTGCCTTAAGGAGAAAAACGCATGTACGAGTAACAAATCACTGTTTGCTCTTCAGTGTCTTGTGTCCACGTGCTGTGCGGGGGGTTGGGTGGGGGCAAGTTTCAGTCTAGTCTTAGATATCACTATTTATTCATTTATTTATTGGTATTTAAGGTCACCTATTTATGCACAATGGCTAATCATGACCGCGACAGTTTTATGGGTGGAGGAATCCGGAGTACGCGGAGAGAACCACCGAGCAACGACGAGCAGCTGCCAGCTCCCCAACATCGTAACTCCGCACTGCAGCACAGACAGGGTTAGATTGGTTGAAGACATGCGCACCGTCGACGTGCAGTACGCCTTAGTATACGGCGCCATCGTGCCCACATGTGGACAATCGGGGTTAAGTGCCTTGCCCAAGGACACAACGCGGGAGTCCGAATCGATCACTGAGACGGTCACCCATCCGAGGACTAGCCGGGCTCGACGTTGCTTAACTTCGGTGATCTGACGAGAACCGGTTACCGCAACGCCACCGCGCCCCCATATATCACTAAACTGTGATTAAATTTGATGTCGATAACTCGATAGTCATTAAAGTGTTAATTTGGTTTCCAACAACCATTTTCGTCGATTGGGAACTTAGGCAGCAGGGGCGTCGCGAAGATGACTGACTGGCGGGGTGTACATCTAATTTCTAGACTATCATGACGCAAGTCCTGACTGAAGAAATATTCTTCTAAGACAAGCCTTGATGTTGTAATTGGACTATTTGTTCAAACTCGGGAATTTATTTGTTTTATAAGATAAGATAAGACTTTTTCAAGCAATTAACACCTACAGAGAGGCAGATTGCGAAAACAAAACAATAACAATGACAGAATGAAACATTCAAAAGAAAAAGAAAAAGATGTTAAAAGTACACAAAAACAAACTATATATATCAACATAGAGAACAATTATTTTATTTCACATTTTATCACAAAGAGGGAATCGAACACGTATATAGACTGGTCGATTATATGAAAACAGCATTTAGTCAAAACGAAATCGGAACCGCGCTTTTCTTGGATGTAGAAAAAGCGTTCGACTCGGTATGGCACAATGGCGTGAGATATAAACTAGCGAAAATGGGATTACCCACTAAAATTCTAAGGATCATATCATCATTTCTAACTGACAGAAAAATCAAGGTGAGGGTTAATCGCGTGGTGTCAGAGGAAGTAATACTCGACGCGGGAACACCACAAGGGTCGGTTCTAAGTCCGCTTCTTTTCATAATATATGTGAATGATATAGAAAAAGTAGGGAAAAACTTTGCTGAACTATCGCAGTTCTCAGACGACAAAGGCATGTGGACGGCCAGCAAGTCCAGAAACATAATTAAAAATCGTCTACAGGATACCATTCGCAATCTTGAGAGCTGGTGCGCCCTGTGGCGCATCAAACTCAATGCCGCCAAAACTCAAAAAGTTACGTTCTTCAAAAAGCAAAGGAAAAAACCAGTCCCCAGTATCGATCTCCAATTATACGATCACAAACTAGAAGCAAACAAAGAGACCAAATTTTTGGGATTTATCCTAGATAGCAATCTCAGTCTAAACAGTCACGTTAACTCAATTACGGTTAGAGCTACTAAACGTATCAATTTTCTGAAGATGATCAGAGGTAGTAATTGGGGAGCAAACAAAGATGTGCTTCTCAAGCTCTACAAAACATTTATACGTCCGGTACTAGAATACGGTGCCATAATAACAAGAGACCTAAGCAAAACCAACATTCAGAAGCTACAGAGGATTCAAAATTATGCCCTGCGAGTGGCACTATGCAAACCGAAATGGACACCGATAAAGGAACTTCACGAGCTAGCAAAAATAGAAACTATTGATACGCGATTAAAAGACCTACAAAACAAAACCCTCAACAGACTCCAAGATAGTGAATTAATGGTTGAGCTGAACGAACACCGATCCCTTAACAGAAAAACAAAATAAGTTTCCAGAAAATAAAAAAAATAATAAAATAAAAATTATACAATATAACAAAATCGCGTGGAGTCAGTGAGGATTGCCTCGCTACTCATTGGGAACTTTAGGATAGAGTCTGTGAGGATTGCCTCGCAACTCTGCTGAAGCGCGATTGAAATGCGTTTAATAAGATCTATATAACAAAACCCTCCACATACTCCAGGATAGTGAATCAATGGTGAAGCTGAACGAACACTGAACCCTAAACCGAAAAACACAATAATCCACAGTAAATTAAAATTACTCAGTAGAATTAAACTGCGTGAAGTCAGTGAGGATTGCCTCGCAACTCATTGAGATCTTTAGGATTGAGTCTGTGAGTATTGTCTCGCAACTCTACGTGTGGGGAGTGGGCTCCGAAGAAACACACCCCTTACCCCATCCATAGCAACAATCACACAACAGGCACAATATACAATAGCGGATACCTATCTTTCTCTCTACCTATAACTTTTCTAATTGAACATTCTCAAATTTTCTTGCAACACTCTTATCAAGAAGACGCATAGAAATGGTAGACAAAGCGTAGGAGGAATTTGTGCAACCTGCCTTTCTGCAACATATACAAGAAATCACCAAACACTAGGCAAGGATTGAAAGAAGCTTGTCTGGCTGGGGACGAGTGTACATTTTATATAAATAAACATTTGAATAAAGATTTAACAACCCTTTTAAGGGCTTGAGGTGTGTGTCAGTGAGAGGGTGGTTTTTTTTTGGGGGGGTGGAGGAGGTCATTTGGAATTCCCGAAGGATAACTAGATACCTCAAAATCACATACGGCATCCTATCTCCCAGAAGGCTTGATGGATGACTCCCGGTTTTTCAAAACTAAACTGTTGGAGCTTTCTCCACTTCTTTTTTGTAACCGCTATGGTCATATACCGGGGCCGCTACCAAACCGGCGTTGCTGTTTGGTTTTCTTTTCTCTTCTTCCCTTAAACTTGCCATCGCACAACATTACATTCTGGCTCGCCACCATGGTGGGACTCAAACCTCTACCATCGCAGAACTGGAACCGAATAGAGCCCACTCTCTAATAGTTTTAAAGGCGTTGAGGGGATTGAGTATTGACCATCTAACACTCCAACGTAAACTGCCGGGTATTCTAACCGCGTGCATACCCCCCCCCCCCCCCCCCCCCCACCCTCAGACTCCATTTTGGGCAATAGGAAAGCTAGGCCTGTGTAATCCAAGTGAAATAAAATAAGGTTAACCGGGTCGCAAGGGATTTGTAAATCCCACATCGTCCCTGCGCGCCTTCGGCGCGCTAAAACCTTTCATTCATTCATTCATTTTATTTCTGTGAGCGAGCTCAGCTTCCCTATGTTGAAAGAAGCGCCGGATCATGTTACAGGTTGAATTACACAGCTGGGGGATATTGTTTCACACTATCATGTTAACTTTTCCTTTTATATCCATATATTGAAAGTTTTCAGTCTCTTTATTTATTTCTTTTAAGACTTATTTCTCATTTTGTCATACACTCCATAACAAATTGAAACTCGTCCTCAATCGATCCCTAAACCACAAACCTTACACAGTCTCTCTTTATCCAGGATAGGAGGGTGTGAATGCCTCCCTTTCTCGATGAATAGATTGTGGTTACTGATTCGGAGTCGAGTGAAAGCGTTTCTAGCTTCCCATGAAATGGCATGTATCAAGTATGGCTCTATAGTATAGTCGTCTTTAAATGTTCTGTATGTCCGTAATTTGTTTTTGTTTCCGTTTCCATCGTCGTCATCGTAAATGCTTGAGAAGAAATTAGTTTCGTGGCTATTCCGAAGCTCTTCCAGCATGTGTCTGTTCTGGTGTTTGTGATTGTTATTAACGTCATCGGTGTCTAGTTGTGTAAGATTCTGCATTTTCATTTCGAGGGATTTTAGGAGTTCATAGTTATTCGCATCCGCGTATGCATCGGCGAGTAAAGTTTGAGAAGCCACTGAGTTTAGTTTATGTAAATATTTGACTTGCGCATAGCTGCGTCCATGGTGACTGGATATCTTCCTAACTCCACGCGTACCGCATGATTAGATGAATTTTTGCCCACTTCAAGTACCAGTTTGTAAAATCTGACGTGTATACTTTCACAGGGAGAGGTTTTTTTTAGCTTCATTCATCAGTCACTTTCAAAGCCCATATTTCTCTACCGCAGAGTAAAATGGGTTTAAACAATTTGTCAAATAGGTTTAAGTATATTTGTAATGGGGGTGACATTTAGACTTGAATGAGTTAATGAGAGAAAAGGTGCCTTCAGGGCTTTGAGGCTCAACTTATATTGAGCATCATGCAATTTGCTATTAGAAGATAAGTTGAAATCCAGATAGTTGTAGTTATTTACGTACTCTAGTTTAATCGAGCCCAAATGTAAATTTGGAGAGAACTTAGATTCTCTTGATCTGAAAATCACACATTTAGTTTTCTCACTGCTAATACTCAGATTGTGTAACGAGGTGTACTCTTCTAATTTTCTTAGATAGTTTTGGATGTCTATATGTGAGTCCGAAAGTAATACCAAGTCATCTGCGAAAAGCGGGTGGCTTATTTGGCAAGTGTTTAATAGTATTGGGCTACAACTTTCATAAAATATTTTCCCTATGTCAACAATAAAGATTTTAGAGAGCGTCGGTGAAATGTTACAACCCTGCCTGACTCCGGTTGTCGATAGCTCAGGTGAGCCAAGACTTTTATTTGTTTTGGTTATATAATAACTCGACTGATACAGGGACGATCAGGTTTGGAACGTTGCTCTGTTGATTCCTATTTGCAGTAATTTATGGAAACGTATAGAACGATCTACGATGTCGAATGCCCTCCTAAAATCTACAAAAACAGCATACAGTGTTTTTTTTTTAATTGCTTTGTATGTTGCAGTTTTCAAAATAAACATTCTATCAATCGTACAAAATCCTTTCGGAAATCCAAGCTGATTAGCACTAATTAATTTATTTTCATCTAGAAACACGTAAATCCTGTTATTGTTTATTTTGTTGAATAGTTTACCAAGAGTATTGCTTTGAGCTTTTGCTCTATAACTGTTTGGGTCATGTCTGTCGCCTTTCTTATAAATAGTGGAAAGTATTGATTTGCTCAAAGCAAGTGGATAATGGTGCAATTTCAGCACTTCATTAAAAAGTTTAGTGATTTAGTCTAACATGTATGGGACAATTAGTTTAAGAAGTTGATTCGGGATATTATCAGGATATGTGGATTTATTGTTTTTCAACTTCCGAAGGGCACTTAGTATTTCGGTAGCTGTTATCTCATCATTATTCACTGCGATGCGTACATTCCAAATTATTATGTGACTGATACTTACTTTTATCTGAAACGGGTTTGCAGTGTGGATTATTGAAAAATTCGACTGTTAAATCGGGATTTCGCTCGTTTTCAGTGGATTCTTTCTTTCTGATACTATTTATCACTACCTAGTAAGCTTTAGGATCCGATTAATTTAAACTGTCTAATTGTTCACACATGTGTCTGAAAAATAATTTCGAATTATATTTCGTGGCGCTTTTATAAGCTAATTTGCGGTGAAGTAACTAATGACCAGGCTCTTATTTTGTGGGTTTTTTCTCATATCCCAGGCGATATCTTTCATTGTTTGTTTGAGATGTCTGCATTCGGCGTCAAACCATTTACGTTTCGGTTTTTTCCTTTCTTTGCCATATGGGATACATTTCGACACAGCTGAATTGATATATCCTATAATATGGGTTATCTCTTCAGCAGTAACTTCGGTACCTCTCCTATCAAAGCGGTAATATTTTGTTCGAAATTGTTGAAGCTGATTGGCTGTGTTAGGGCTACTGAATGATATTAATGCCTTTTCTGTACTATCCGATGTCCACTTGAGTGCTGATTTACATATTGCATACTCATACTTTGTCGATTTTTTCGTGTAGTTCTGAGTGGAATAATTCAAGTGAAGGGATAGTTGGGAATAATCAGAGTATTCGTTTGGTGATTTAACACAAAAGTAGTCTACATCAGAAAAGTATTTGTCAGATATTATGGTATAATGTACTACACTACACCCATTGTATTGGTAGCTAGTGAAGTTATCCATGCAGTCTCCAGAATTACGCCCATTAATTATTCTGAGTCGAGCTGTTTGGCACAAAGACAAGAGATGATTATCAAAGCTATTTAACCCTTTACCTAACATGAAAAGCAGATGACACTTGCAAAAACGAATTCTTGAATAACTATTTTTTTTCTTCTTTTTTTGTCTCAAAAACATAAGTTATGACCCCTCGTTGGAACGAGCTCGTTCCAGCGAGGGGTCATAACCTATGTTTTTGAGACAAAAAATGAAAAAATAATGTAAATTAATTGGCGATTTTTTTAGAATAGCGCTGGCCGGTTTTGGCCATTACGTTGGGTAAAGGGTAAATATTGTATCTAGACTTTCTCTGTCTTTAGCAGAGTCGGTCATATAATATATCATGTTTCTATGTTGTCCTGGTTCATGGACTCCCCAACTTCTTATTTAAGTAGCATGTACTGGACTCAAAATTGGTCCACGCTGGTACCCGAATATCGAAAATCAGCCACAGATCTCAATTTCCACGAGCTCGTCTGCCTGTTTGACATAAGCCCAAGAAGCAATCAAAAAGCATATATCTTTATCATTACTAGCAAGAACGAATCGATATGCATGACTCCAACCCAAAAGAAAAGAAAATGTCCAGACTGGAAAATTATTGGGGGGGGGGGGGGGGGGGGGCAGGCAGTCACACGTCTTATACACTCTATAATTACGCCCCTTTCAGGCTGGCACGTAACTGTCTACAGATATGGGGGAGAGGGGGGGGGGGCTATCTTTTTTCGATCAGGACATAAATTTGACCGACGGGTCTGATGTACACACACACTCTTGTGTCTCGGCAAGCTTTTCAGACGAGAAGTCAACAATCGCAGTAAGTATTTATATTTATTTATTTATTGGTGTTTAAGGTCACATGCTTATGCACAATGGATAATCGTGACCGTGACAGTTTTACGGGTGGAGGAAGCCGGAGTACCCGGAGAGAACCACCGAGCAACGACGAGCAGCTGTCAGCTCTCCAACATCGTAACTCTGAACTCTGTACCGCAGCACAGGCAGGGTTAGAGTGGTTGAAGACACGCGCACCATCGACGTGCAGTACGCTTCAGTACACAGCGTCATCGTGCCCCCATGTAGGCAATCGGGGTGAAGTGTCTTGCCCAAGGACACAACGCGGTTGCCGCAGGTGGGATTCGAACCGAGGACCTCTCGGCTTGCAGCCTGCACCTCTACCAACTGAGCCACCGCGCCCCCCTAATCGCAGTAAGTAGCAACGACAATTGTTAATGTTGTCAGAAAAGTCCGGACAGACTGCTTTTTACCACGACTTTGACGATTGCCATGGATGGTTTCTAGGGCTAGTCCGACTGTTATATTGCTAAGCCAGCAACAACCTGTGCCAGTTTTGTGTGTGTGGGCAGGACCGGTGAGAGGATTGGGGGCCCGGGATAATAACTCCGGGGCCCGGAATCTTGAGGCCCTTGTTGGCCCAGGAGTCCAGGATTCTTGATCAGGCCTAGTTGTCAATCATGCAATGAAGGAATGGGAGTGTCCCTTGAAGATCTCTAATCTGTTAACCCTTTACTTAACATGAAAAGCAGACGACACTTGCAAACAAAATTAATGAAAAACTTTTTTTTTTTCTTTTTTTTTTTTGGCGTCAAAACATAGCTTATGACCCCTCATTGGAACGAGCTCGTTCCAACGAGGGGTTACATGCTCTGTTTTTGAGGAAAAAATAATGAAAATCGAATGGCAATTTTTGTGATTAGCGCTGGCCGGATTTTCCGTTACGTTTGGTAAAGGGTAAATAAACTGTTATCTGTGTACATATGAAGCAGACCCGGTGTTATCACTTCAAGAATTCTTCACTACAAGAACTTCGGCATTTGCATCAGTATCCCGACACTTTCGAAAAGGGTACCCGTCACAAAATTAACCCCTTGCCCCCGAATTTCCTCCCCCGGCACTGCGTATGGGGAGGTCTTCGAACATACTAATAACAAGACAATAGTACAACGCCCAACAACCACCCGACGAGACAAAAATTTTGGATACCCCCTCCCGCGCTACCACCACCATCACCTTCTGTGATTTACGCCCCTAAACCAAAATTAATTTGAAATGCAAAGATCGATGCTTAACTCTATGTACTGGAAAAGATAACGTCTCATTCAGCTGTTCACAGTGGTCATAAAATTTGGGATAAAGAAGTCAATTTTATTTTTGTCAACAGATGGTTGCGCTGGCGTAACATATTGTTTGTCCTCTGTTTACACTTTCTGGCGAAAGGGTTCTTGACTATATATATTGGATATACCGGATCCGCAAGTATACAGAAGAAGTCTCCTTGGTTACGAATCGAAATTAAGTATTTTTATTGTTTACTAATCATATATATTTCATCTTCAGGTTATTTTAGTCAACTTTGTGGGGAGTTAGTTTAGTATAGTAACTGAGACAAAGTTAGGAGGTCTTAAATAAAACTGTGAGCGCTAAGTTGTCGAACGGTTCGTCGTGTTGCCTTTTGTCGCGTGTTTACAGTTTTCCCTGTCCGATCGCGTAATTTTGTCTTGATGATGGCGAGCAAGTCTGTTCAGACGGAGGTAAGTATGGAGGTAAATACGTGTAATATCGCGGTCCAGGTCAACGGTGCCAACGGGGTAAGTATTGGTGTGCAGACAGAGATCACTGGGGGTGTCGGTCAGAGCCGGGTTGATGGGGCCACCGATGGCGATATTGGGCATGAAGTTTGTAAACAGTGTTCTATGATGTATGGGGACTGTCGCTCGATGGGATATGGAGAGGTATGTGCAAACTGTCAGGAAATCCTCCGCCTACTTGAGACAATTGTTAAGTTTGAGGGGGAGATTGCTGGGCTGAAGGGAAAACTTGGTGGGGCGGGGCTGTCTGGAGTTACGCCTGTGAAAGTAGCTTTCCGAGAAGGATGGAAGGTTGTCGGTGGTTCCAAGAGGAAACATGGGGGTAGAACCTTTGATGTGAATGAGGTAGGTGAGGTAGGTGATGAGGTGGGGGCTGCTAGAAAAGTACGTAGGACAGATGAGGGGGGGGGGGGGGGGGGGGGCAGGCCGGAGCAATGCTGTAACGCGTTTGGCGTGGACTATCAAAAGTGGTAGGAAAGGGGGGCCAGAGAAGCAGGTAGATAGGGGTGTAAAGTCCAAAGGCAGTGGGGAGTGCAGCACCAGAAACAGATTTGATGTGCTCGATTCGGAAGAGACAGAGGAGGAGATGGAGGTAGTTGCAACAGATAGTAGCTTGGGGTCTAGGCCAGGAAAAAGGAGGAGGGATCCGGGAGAAGACCAGGGGAGTAGTTCAGGTAGTTCAGGGCCTGGAAAGAGACGGAGGGACAAGGATAGGAGTAATCCTAGGTCAAAGATACCGATATTGATTCCGAGTGGGACTGTTGGAGAGGAAGAGGACGCTGTAAACAATAGGAGACTAGAGGAGATAAGTAGGGCGAGGACCAAAAGTAAGTTGGTGGTTGCGGGAAGTAGCATAGTTCGGGGGATCGACAAGGTTGTCTGTGGTCCGGACAGTAAAAATAGAACAGTTCTGTGCTTTCCGGGGGCTAAAGTGGAGGACCTGAGGAATAGAGTGGACGGTATTGTAGCTGGGTCGGGGCCTGATCCGGTAGTGGTATTACATGTGGGGTCCAATAACATCAGGGAGAGGAAATCAGTTCGTTTGGTGGACACATACAAGGACCTAATTAGAAAGCTACTTAGCAGGAATGCTGTTGGGCCAAAAAATTTTACAGGTGGCTGGGCCTTTTTTGGAGAAAAGGGGGGTAGGGGACCACAGCCGATAACCCAGAGGGGCACAAATGCTGGGAACATAGGAAGAACAACAAACATGCACAATACAGGGTCATACCAGGGTTATAATAATGTGCCAGTGATGACAAAAAAACAAAGATTCATTAAGTTTGGGTACTGCAACATCCAGGGTCTGCACAAGAAAGTAAGCGAAATATCAACAATGATGGACGAAGGAGACTTCGATATAATGGGTCTAAGTGAGACGTGGATACGACGGGATGAGCGGGTTGATCAGATGAAGGGTTGCGTGTGGATAGGAGCTGGGCGAACTGAGGGTCAGAAACGGGGTGGGGGTGTTGGCATCTACGCTAAAGAGGAATTACAGCCCTCATTGATTACAGATCTCACAGAAGCAAGGACTCAGATTCCAGTATCCAACGAAATAGTCTGGGCAAAAATCAAGTTAGGAAGCAGGAGTGTTGCCGTTGGTGTTGTATACTTAGCAGTGGAGGGAAGTAAGCCCGAGTGGAATGATTCAATATATACAACTCTTAGATCGAATATCACAGAGCTTGGAAGCAGAGGGTTCAGTATTGTCCTAATGGGGGACTTCAATGGGCACATCGGGGATAAGGAGGAGGGCATACAGGGAGGTGATAGGAAAATTAACACGAATGGGAGGAAGATGTTGGACCTATCAAAAGAGCTTGGTTTAAAGATCCTGAACAGGGATGCGAAATGTAAGGGTAAATGGACCTGGGAGAGGAACGATAAGAAAACAATAATTGATTATATACTCACTGACATTAGCGTATGGAGGGAGGTTATAGATGTATAAATAGATGACGAGGGAAAAAATGACTTGAGTAGTGATCACAACCTGATAACAGTTAAGATTATGGGCAAAAAGACAAATAAAGACAGAAATACCTTCAAGGAAGTTTGGGGACTAAAACAAGGAACCGACTGGAAGCAGTTTCGGGAAAAACTAAAACCAAATCTTGAATGTATACCTAGGGATGCAAATGTCCAGAGTATTTCAGATGGCGTAGTAAATAGCCTAACAGAGGCAGGGAAGGATTGTATAGGAAGGGTGAGGGTCCCAACGAGAGAGCTTGGATACAGGGTTAACGAGGGACTGAAAAAGGCTATAAAAGAAAGGAAGGTAAAATGCGCTGCTTACAGAAGAAGTAGGAAGCTTAAAGGGGTGGATAACAATGACACGAGACTAATGAAAGGAGAATATGAACTGGCACGGAAAAAGGTGAATGAGCTGAATGCTGGGAGGAGAGGAGGGGAAGAGGGGGTGGGGTGCAGGGGGAATGATGGCCTTCTCTTATGAGGACCGCGACAAATCAGCGGCTGGCCAAAGAGTTATTATTATTATTATTACTACAAATTCTGAAATAACGAAAGCACACTCTTGGAACTGTTGAAACTGGAGGCCAACACTAAATATAATTTAATCTAAAAGTACCATAGACATTCATTTTTTTAATCAAAGCAAGCAACGTTTCTCGATCAAGAATAAACTATAACCCCCGCTTTCTCAAAATCTGTGCTTGTGAGTGGGTGTTTGTTTGTAGAATGTTAATTTGAAATATATATAATCAAACTCAGCCAACATGTTAGGTGTTAGCGGAGTTTGACTACCTATTTTTCAAATTAATATACAGTATACAATTAGCCGAGTTTGACTATATATATATACTATTAAAAAAAGTAGGGGGTATTTGATAAACGAGAGATATATGAAGAAATATATTTATATTTTCATCAAAAAGACAGTTGAGGCATTGCACTGTGATATCTGGTGAATGATTTCAGGGATAGTTGGATGTCTGACAAGCACACATTCCACGCACTGAGCTGCAGAAGACATGACTGGTCAGTCAGAGAATTTACCACATTCAGTCCAAGACCTCAATACCTTGTAAATCCTCCTCGGTTCGCGACACAAGCGCGGATCCGCCGTGGCATTCTCCTCACCAAACATCCAATATCAGCTTGCCTGATGTTATTCCATTCTTCCTGCAGTGCAGGGGCGAGTTCCTGGACATTGGTATGGGGGGCTGTTGGCGTTGTCGTAGGCGCCTGCCAATCATATCCCAGACGTGCTCGATTGGTGAAAGGTCTGGACTAAGTGCTGGCCAGGCAGTGTAGTGATATTCTGCTCCTGGAGGAACTCTGTAGCGACACCTGGCTCTGTGTGCTCTTGCATTGTCATCTTGGAAAATGAATCGACAGCCGTGATGTCGCGCAAATGGCACCACGTGAGCTGTTAACATGCAGGGTAGTACTGCCCTGTTACACGCCCTTGGATGACACGTAATGCTGTTCCGCCTCCCCACACCGTAACCGATCCACCACCAAAACGATCGTGCTGCCTAACGGTTACGTCGTGGTATCTTTCGTTCCGCCGCCGCCACACTGTTTCGCTTGTCGTGGAAGTCGAGAGTGAACCTCGATTCATCGGAAAACATGACGTTGCTCCACCGACGATTGTCCCAGCGCCGTCATGCTCCACACCAATTACGCCTTGCTGCGATATGACGTTCAGTCAAACGTGGAATTATTCGAGGTCGTCGAGCGTACAAATTCCAGCTGTGTTGGCGATTTCGGATAGTCTGACCAATGAGTCGCACATCTGTCGCTCGGTGCAGCTGCTGTCCAATTTCTGAGGCACTTTGTTGGCGGTTACGTAATGCTGTGGTTCGGATGAAACGATCCTGGTTAGCCGTTGTCGCCCTTGGACGACCTGACCGACGTCTGTCATCAACATTGCCTGTCTGACGGTAGCGTGACCACAACCTGCTAACCACCGATTGAGTAACGTTGAGAATTTGAACCACTGCAGTAAACGTAAACGGTCGTCATGTGTCAGTCTTCGCATGCCTCAAAAGTTACGTTTCGACCAAAAACTATTGATGAACGAGTTTATACCAAGAAAAGAACGATAAGACCTCCGAAAAAGCTCGTCCACTACAAATGAAAATTTCAAAACATACCTCGCAGACATCAACGCGGCGCTCGGGCGAAAAGCCTGCACGAAGTTTTCATGGGCCGGTGACATTCATGGTCCGGTGACATTCATGGTCCACACTAAACTTGGTGACATATTGATGTGTCCAATCACGCGTATCCAATACCATTTTCCGAAAATATAAACATCAGTTTGGATATCTCCTACTTTTTTTGAATAGAACATATATATATTTATATATATTTCAAATTAACATATAATTTGAAATATAAACAATCAAACTCGGCTAACTTCTAGCATTTTTCCTAAAATCTTAGGTGTTAAGGGGACGTCCAACCAAACTTTGGTCAAATTTCATGTAATTTTCTTTCAAGTCTAAAAAAGTCCCAAAATGAATAACCCCAATAAATTATATACCAAAATGCTTGGAATGAAACATAGAACATGTGCCATGTGTAAATAGCACCACCTGAAAGTCTGCTGTGGCATAAGTAAGAGAACAAAATTTTTACAATAAAATACTAGTACCTCAAAATAAAATAACAGCTGTATTCTATAAACATTTGAGTACATACTCGAAGAAATCTTTTCCTAATTCATAAAAGTAATAAAGATTGAGACCAAATGTTATAAGTGGAGTGCTCACTGATTGAAGGCAGACATTTTCTTTTGTTTATGTTTTGATTTGGGGAGTTCAACAAAGGTCAACTTGAAGGATATCTGTTGGAGAAGAAATAAGGGTAACTGTAACCTGTCACTGCAATCAACCATCTAATGTACTTAAAAGTACATTGTTATTCAAAACACATCAAATCAACCTTACATAACCATAATTGCATGTACTTTCCCCAAGGAGGCTTATTGACATATTGAGATCAGAAGGGCACATCCAGAGGGTCTCACATATTTTTTTCAAGAACGCAGTACACAAAGCAATCCCCCAAAGGTGACAAGTCAGCTCCATCTGACACAAAAAATTTCCTGGGGGGGGGGGGGGGGCGCTCTTCCTTGTATGACTCTACCTCCGGCACTCAAGGCATATGCCTTTTTTCTCAAAGTTTAACTCTTTTTTTCTTTTTGAAGATCCTGGCCACACATGTTCCAAGCACTATCAGACAGGTAACCCTCCAAATAAGTGTATCTGCAAAAATCATGTTACATTACAAAACATTCTTTTTAGACTTTTAGTTCTGGACCTTTCATGCTTCTTACTTCCAACTATAACACTTAATTTATTGATTAATGGGTGAATAGAAAAGTCCTGCCGTAATCAACATTTTGAGTTCCATAAGCCTTCAAAACAGCTCCGATAAAAGTGTCAAACATCAGATTGGTGGCTTTATACAGAATATTCACTAGGTTGTTGCTTGATAAGTAATAGGAACAAAATCTTCACAAGAAAATTCTGTAGCAATACAATTGAGGGTATTAGCAGGCACTTTGCAACAAATTGTAACAAATCAACTAGTTATAAACAAAATTTTCTAACTCAAAAGAGTGAAAAAGTACCACAACTCTGAAAAATTGTGGGAAGAAACACATGCCACAGCAGCTACACAGGCATTGTTTCCCCATGATGCTCGATCACAACACCAAATATCCTTCAAATTGGAGTAGCAATGGTTGAGATACAAGGAAGAATGTTGGTACATGTAATGATGAATGGGTAAGACTAAGAGGACAGAGGGCAGGGGTCACCACTGCACGGCCCTAGATGCACCTTTGATTTTCCAACTTCCAGGTCTGGGGCATAATAATCGCAACACACCCACCTTATCAGTTCATAATTTCAGTAAAATAAAAGAAATTATCAATTTGAATTAATTAATAGATGATGGAAAATATTTGGCTTCCTTCGCCTTCTCGTACTATTTAATTATCACAAACAATATCAGTTGGATGCCGACAAACGAAACTGAACGCATGTGGTCTGGTTAAAAAGTAACTCGGCATGAATAAGGAAGAAATTGCGAATATTTCGTGTATTTCGTTTGTTTAAAAGCCAATTGCAGCTAATATTGACCGTGCATTCGATAATTCGTTTCGGTTTTAGTTTAAACAATATTTATTGAAAAAGATAAGTTAACTGTATACATGAAAACAAGTATAAACATATTGAATGTTTTGTACATAAAATTCAGTGAATACATTTAACACCTGAAATGTCAAACTAACTTGTTGTAGTAGGGGATTCGGAAGAAAGCTGAATGCTTATGTAAACCGTCTCCCAAGTCTGCAAGGTTACACAATTTCAGTTAGACAGATAGAACGGGTGGGTCTGTTTCGATATTGTTTAAACGAGAAAAAAATGAAGAAAGTAGATCGAGAGGAACAGTGATGAACAGTGAAGGAGAAGGATGACAATTGAAAAGGGCCAACTTGAATGCAAAAGACATCAACATTGATCGACAACAGTTAGGGAACTGACTCACTTGGAAATCGCAGCCTAACGCTAATATAAGACGAGGGTATTCTAATGGACAACGGATGGGGGGGGGGGGGGGCGTTTTTCATTTCAGTAAGGGACACGACTCCGGAGGACCGCCGCCAGCACCATGCACCGCCGGGAAACGAACAGTGTCTTGCAAGTGGAAGACGCATTATTCGTTAGCATGCAATGTCTTGTTCAATAATGTACGAACCTCCTCTCGTCACCCGCGGCACAGAGCGCGGCAACATTTACCCGGAACCCTACCCCCCCCCCCCCCCCACCCATGAAAAAACCCAACAGTGTGAGAAGCTAATAACCAGGCCCTCAACCCGCAGGTATTTCATTTGATGTAGGCTTTTACTAAAAAAAGAAGAAAACTTACGTAAGACAGACAAGCAAACCCCCGCCACCGATCATCAGGTTAGTTAGATGGTCCACTAGCAGAAGAGATAATTGGATAATACAATAGGAGCTCACTTGAAAGAGATATTGTGTTGAGAGACCATCCAGAAGGCGATTAGGCCCTGATTCCACCCATTGTAAACTATAAGGTGAGCAGCGGTAGGGTCGCAATTATTGGAAACGTTTACTAAGTAGAATAAAGTCCTGCACCATTTCAAATACAGGCCAACTTTCTTCACTGGTAAGGAATTCGGAGCCAAATAGGAGTGTTGTCACATCTGGTGCAAACGGAAGTGATTTTATTGTTGACCTGCGTGCCTCTTCAACGCAGAACAAAAGAAAGTGTTCGCTTGTCTCGAGGACACCACACTGACACATGGGCGAAGGCGACAGGTGGTTATTGAATAAATGGGTGCTTAGATTACTGCAACACAACCGCAATCTGCAGTGATAGATTTGTCCTATTCGTGATTTGCATGGCCATAGAAAGACGGGGGTCGCAGATTGCCCCTGTTAAGATAACTTGCGAAATTACTCAGTGATGAATTTTCTCTGATTGATAAAGGTATGTCATTCCATAGGCTTGTAGTTCTCGGTATAAATGAAGACTGGTACAGTTAGGTGTTGCAGAAGGGAACTCGGAGGTAATTACCTGATCGGAGATTGAGACATCGGCTGGTGGTGGAGACTGTTGGAGGTACCTTATTAGCAATATATGGGGGCGTCGCATGGTGGAACATTCGGAAAAATTGTTTCAGTTTGTATTTGCGACGTCTTTCCTCAAGTGAGTCCCAGCGGGTTTCATTGTACAACGCAGAAGTCCTAGCACTCATGGTTGCGCCAGTCACTATCCTTGCTGAAGCCAACTGTACTTTTTCCAAATCATTTTTATTACTCGCCGTGCAATTGTCCCAAATTGTGCTACCATATTCAAGGAGAGGCCTAATAAAGGCAAAGTAAATCTTTTCAAGGACACAGCGGTCAAGAGTAAACTTTTGCCTCCTCAGTAAATCTACGCGAGACCATGCTTTACCGCAGATATGTTCAATGTGGTCATTCCACGTACATGCATCATTTAAGATAATTCCCAGGTGCTTGTGATTTTTAACTTCCGATATCTGGGCATTACCAAGAAACAGTGGTGGGTGCACAGCAGGGCTAACCTTGCGCGATATGAGCATGGTCTCGGATTTTTTAGGATTGAACTCAACCAACCACGTCTTGGCCCATGCTCTATTGTAGTCAGATCCTGGTTGATCACAGTTGCTGCTTGGTTTGGATTCTCAACTATTAGATACAATGATGTATCATCAGCGAAGAGCCGAATGCTACTCAAGAGGTTATCTGTTATGTCATTGATATATATGAGAAATAATAAGGGGCCAAGAATCGACCCCTGAGGTACTCCAGAGTTTATCGGTCGCCAGGATGAGGTCTCGGAGGCAATTGCGACCCTCTGGACCCTGTCGGAGAGGTACGATTTTAAAAATGCGAGTAGATCACCTGACACTCCAATTTTTTCCAGCTTGCGAATGAGACCAACATGCCACACCTTATCGAAAGCTTTACTGACGTCGCAGAAGGCTACGCGAACCTCTTTTCCGTCGTCGAGGGCTCGGCAGAATTCGTCGTAGAGGTCAGTTAGTTGAAGTATAGTCGAGTCACCAGGGGTGAATCCCGACTGAAATTGACTTAGGATGTTGTTGTCGCTCAAGTGCTTCCACAACTGTTTGAAAATACATTTTTCAAAAACCTTACCAACACAACTAAGGAGGGAAATCGGACGATAGTTCGTTACTAAATTGGATGGATGCTTTTTTAAACCGGGCGTTACATTAGCCTTTTTCCACATAAGTGGAAAGTAATTATTATTCAGGAGAATATTGAAGATTACTGAGAGAGGTTCACATAGAGATACTTTACATTCCTTCAGCAACCGGGGACTTATAAGATCAGGTCCTGCAGCCTTTGATGCATTAAGGGATTTTAGAGCTTCGTACACATCACTGCTCTGTATGATTATCCTGTCTATTGAGTAAGGGGTGGGTGTGGCCAGTATAGGTAGGGATGCCTGAGAGTCATCCACTGATGAGATAGAGCTAAAGTATTCATTAAACACATCAGCTTTTTCCCTGTTTGTGACGTACGTTTTGTCCAAATGACTGATAGCCGGAATATCTGAATTGGTGTTGCCAATGAACGTCTTAAGGGTTTTCCACCACTGGGCTGGCGTAGTTGCACGGCTAGTGAGTACTGACTGTACGTTCGCAACATAAGCTGCCTTCGCCTTCCTGATGGCCGAGACCACTTCGTTTCTCTTCTGTTTGTATTTTTCAAAGGACTGTGGGAGACCATTGCGTTTGGCAACACGATACAACCTTTTCCTCTGTCTTATTAGTAATCTTATTTCGTTATGCATCCATTTTGGTTGATACTTTCTAACAGTGATCCATTTGTTGGGAATATGACGGGAAGCAGTGTTAAGTAGCTCTTTAGAGAACTCAGAGACAATTATATCCAGACTCGATGCATTGAAAATAGTATCCCAGTTTACACTAGCGAGCGCGTCATTCAGTTCGCGATAGTGGCCCTGTGAATACAAATAAATTTGTCTCCTAAAGGAGATGCGCGATGGTTTGATAAAGTCGATCTCCAGGACAATAGGACAGTGATAGCGGATCATATCAGGTATAAATGGATCTAAAATCTCACAAGTCTTCACGTTGACTGTCTTGCTAACGGCAAAAATGTCAATCAGTGAAGAAGAGGATTCCGTGAAACATGTTGGCCCATCTACAAGCTGTCTAAAATTAAAATATCTAATAATATCTGAAAGATGCCCTCTGGGACCTGCGATTTGATTGTCGTTGAAATCACCGGTTATGACAAGGTCAGAAACAGATGTATCCGTTGCTTTGTCAATCGAAGCGGATATAGTATCCCATGTATTAACAGGACTGTTGGGTGGGCGATAAAATACTCCTAAAAGAAGCGACTTACCCCTTTCTCTTATTAATTCCACCCATAGGCACTCGACAGGTGTCATTTGTAGGTCAGGTCTGTGCCTAAATGCAATGCCATCCTTAATGTATACTGCAACCCCGCCTCCTCTTGATGAACGATTAAAGAGCAGCGGCTCCTGGAATCCACGTATAATAATTTCATTAACTGGGTCATCATTATGTAACCACGTCTCAGTAAATGCCATAATGTCATTGACGGGGACTCACACTGTATAATGTAAAGTTTGGGCTTTAGGCTTTGTATGTTAAGCGTGTTATAGCTTTGGTGAAAGTCCTCGTTAGTTGGTCCTGGGTTGGGATGAATGTCTCCGCAAGTTAACAACAGAATGGCCAGGAAACACGGAAGGAGGCACAAGATGAAATATATTACGTTTCTATCCAGAAAATTGTTAGGGACCATGTAAGCAAGGTCGTTGGGTACGATGGGTTTCTTTGGACTCTTTGGCATGTAAGATATATTTGCCCGAACGCTCTCCCACGATGGCTGCAATGTGAGAAAGAACAGAACAGTCATCGCAACTATACATTCAATGTGTTCCGTGCCATGAAGGCGCATGAGCAAATATATCAATAAGCAAATGGATTCCGACTGTCCTAACGTGCTTTTGATGCGACGAGTGTAAGATGCTAAGTTGAAGGTACCTATCCGAGCTCGATACATTGCGAGGTTACACATTATGTAATATCTGAGTGGTACCACACACTGAGTGCTCGGATAAGGATACTCTTCATGATAGAAGACAGTTCAGTCCGTTGTGCATAAGATACATTCAAGTTGGCTTCAGATAGAGAAAGGAAATGTAAAGAAAACTGTTGGAAATAAGGCATACTGGAGTTGGATAAACAAAAAGTGAAAAACAGGAGAAGGAAAAACATATGTACAAGAAATTGTCTTTAATCCACGAACAGGGTGCTAATCTTTGAGGTGGTTTGATGTCAGCGAAGAGTGTGATTAATTTAATGGGATTTAATAGGAGAAATAACGGCCTGATTCGATATAAATGAGACACAGGGTTGTGTGTGGGGGGATGAGGCACAGGGCCAGGAAAATATAAGTTTGAATAGCCCAGATCTTGTGATAAGCTCCAGTACGTGAATCGCGGGTCATCAACAAAAGGTGCAGCTGCGTTTCTAATGACCAAAGACTCATTGGGTTGGACGAGTCATTGGCAAGACACGCAAATATCCAAGCCATAACAAGGTCCTAAAAGTCATAGAGAATACCTAGCCCCCAAAGACATGGACTAATAACACACTGATCACCAGCACCTCGACTGAATGACGCCCGCACAATCCCTTGAAGCTCAATTGATTGTGCGGTATTCATCCAGCCGGGCATCTGATGAAGACTTAATCATATGAAAAAAGAGAAAGTATGGTGAAAAAAAAAAAATAGAAAGAGAATACCACTGAATTAAGGGGCAGACAGTTCCACCCTAGCTCCGATGGAATACAAGTGGCGTGATGTAATTGAGTAAACGCCTGCACTATGATCGATCGCAATGGATAACAACGGACTGCGCAGAAATCATCACAAGTCGCTGATATGTTACATATTTTAGGTGTTTCAATCTCGAAATGATAAGCGAAAGGTGATCGAAAGCGTTCGGGGAGGGGGGGGGGGGGGGGGGGGTAGTAAGCAATAGGTGTTTCCAATCTCGAAAGGATAAGCGAAAGATGATTGGAAGCGTTAGGTGTGTGTGTGTGGGAGGGGGGGGGTGTAGTAAACACGTGATTTACTGCAAGCGGCGAAAACCCTCAAGTGTGACCAACCCCTATTCGAAGGATACACCTTCCACCCTGAAAGTAACATGGAATGCACTTAGAACTTTCTGTTTAATGAGTGGAAGGAGGAATTCTAAGGGAGACACAGATGGGGATGGGTGATGGAATCTGCACAGTATTGGTCGGGTGGAACGGACACGTATTTTCTGGAGTAAAAGGTATCAAATTAGAAAATCCGCAAGTATACAGAAGTTTCCTTGGCTACGAATCGAAATTAAGTATTTTTATTGTTTACTAATCATATATATTTCATTTTCAGGTTATTTTATTCAACTTTGTGGGGAGGTAGTTTAGTATAGTAACTGGGACAAAGTTAGGAGGTCTTAAATAAAACTGTGAGCGCTAAGTTGTCGAACGGTTCGTCGTGTTGCCTTTTGTCGCGTGTTTACAGTTTTCCCTGTCATATCGCGTAATTTTGTTTTGATGATGGCGAGCAAGTCTGTTCAGACGGAGGTAAGTATGGAGGTAAATACGTGTAATATCGCGGTCCAGGTCAACGGTGCCAACGGGGTAAGTATTGGTGTGCAGACAGAGGTCACTGGGGGTGTCGGTCAGAGCCGGGTTGGTGGGGCCACCGATGGCGATATTGGGCTTGAAGTTTGTAAACAGTGTTCTATGATGTATGGGGACTGTCGTTCGATGGGATATGGAGAGGTATGTGCAAACTGTCAGGAAATCCTCCGCCTACTTGAGACAATTGTTAAGTTTGAGGGGGAGATTGCTGAGCTGAAGGGAAAACTTGGTAGGGCGGGGCTGTCTGGAGTTACGCCTGTGAAAGTAGCTTTCCGAGAAGGATGGATGGTTGTCGGTGGTTCCAAGAGGAAACATGGGGGTAGAACCTTTGATGTGAATGAGGTAGGTGATGAGGTGGGGGCTGCTAGAAAAGTACGTAGGACAGATGAGGGGGGCCCAGGCCGGAGCAATGCTGTAAAGCGTTTGGCATGGACTATCAAAAGTGGTAGGAAAGGGGGGCCAGAGAAGCAGGTAGATAAGGGTGTAAAGCCCAAAGGCAGTGGGGAGTGCAGCACCAGAAACAGATTTGATGTGCTCGATTCGGAAGAGTCAGAGGAGGGGATGGAGGTAGTTGCAACAGATAGTAGCTTGGGGTCTAGGCCAGGAAAAAGGAGGAGGGATCCGGGAGAAGACCAGGGGAGTAGTCCAGGTAGTTCAGGGCCTGGAAAGAGACGGAGGGACAATGATAGGAGTAATCCTAGGTCAAAGATACCGATACCGATAGTGATTCCGAGTGGGGCTGTTGGAGAGGAAGAGGACGCTGTAAACAATAGGAGACTAGAGGAGATAGATAGGGCGAGGGCCAAAAGTAAGTTGGTGGTTGCGGGAAGTAGCATAGTTCGGGGGATCGACAAGGTTGCCTGTGGTCCGGACAGTAAAAATAGAACAGTTCTGTGCTTTCCGGGGGCTAAAGTGGAGGACCTGAGGAATAGAGTGGACGGTATTGTAGCTGGGTCGGGGCCTGATCCGGTAGTGGTATTACATGTGGGGTCCAATAACATCAGGGAGAGGAAATCAGTTCGTTTGGTGGACACATACAAGGACCTAATTAGTAAGCTACTTACCAGGAATGCTCGGATCATCGTTTCAGGGGTGCTCCCCGTTATGGGTGGTGGGAATGAGAGGAACTCGCGGATTATGGCACTAAACGAGGAGCTGGAAGAGCACTGCAAAGACTTGGGAATACATTTCATTGACCACTGGGATTCATTCTGGGGACAAGGAGAGTTGTATGGGCGAGACGGATTGCATTTAAGTAGGATGGGTACAGACCTGTTGGGCCAAAAAATTTTACAGGTGGCTGGGCCTTTTTTGGAGAAAAGGGGGGTAGGGGACCACAGCCGATAACCCAGAGGGGCACAAATGCTGGGAACATAGGAAGAACAACAAACATGCACAACACAGGGACATACCAGGGGTATAATAATGTGCCAGTGAGAACAAAAAAACAAAGATTCATTAAGTTTGGATACTGCAACATCCAGGGTCTGCACAAGAAAGTAAGCGAAATATCAACAATGATGGACGAAGGAGACTTCGATATAATGGGTCTAAGTGAGACGTGGATACGACGGGATGAGCGGGTTGATCAGATGAAGGGCTGCGTGTGGATAGGAGCTGGGCGAACTGAGGGTCAGAAACGGGGTGGGGGGGTTGGCATCTACGCTAAAGAGGAATTACAGCCCTCATTGATTACAGATCTCACAGAAGCAAGGACACAGATTCCAGTATCCAACGAAATAGTCTGGGCAAAAATCAAGTTAGGAAGCAGGAGTGTTGCCGTTGGTGTTGTATACTTAGCAGTGGAGGGAAGTAAGCCCGAGTGGAATGATTCAATATATACAACTCTTAGATCGAATATCACAGAGCTTGAAAGCAGAGGGTTCAGTATTGTCCTAATGGGGGACTTCAATGGGCACATCGGGGATAAGGAGGAGGGCATACAGGGAGGTGATAGGAAAATTAACACGAATGGGAGGAAGATGTTGGACCTACCAAAAGAGCTTGGTTTAAAGATCCTGAACAGGGATGCGAAATGTAAGGGTAAATGGACCTGGGAGAGGAACGATAAGAAAACAATAATTGATTATATACTCACTGACGTTAGCGTATGGAGGGAGGTTATAGATGTAGAAATAGATGACGAGGGAAAAAATGACTTGGGTAGTGATCACAACCTGATAACAGTTAAGATTATGGGCAAAAAGACGAATAGAGACAGAAATACCTTCAAGGAAGTTTGGGGACTAAAACAAGGAGCCGACTGGAAGCAGTTTCGGGAAAAACTAAAACCAAGTCTTGAATGTATACCTAGGGATGCAAATGTCCAGAGTATTTCAGATGGCATAGTAAATAGCCTAACAGAGGCAGGGAAGGATTGTATAGGAAGGGTGAGGGTCCCAACGAGAGAGCTCGGATACAGGGTTAACGAGGGACTGAAAAAGGCTATAAAAGAAAGGAAGGTAAAATGCGCTGCTTACAGAAGAAGTAGGAAGCTTAAAGGGGTGGATAACAATGACACGAGACTAATGAAAGGAGAATATGAACTGGCACGGAAAAAGGTGAATGAGATAAAGAATAATAATAGGAAGGAGCTCAATTGCAGTCTTGCCAGAACAATAAAGAAAACGGGGGGTTCGAGCTCAAACGTATTTTGGAACTGGGTAAATAAACGGGGGAAAAGTAGTGTGCAGAGTATCAAAGTGGATGGGGAAAGTACAGAAGATAAAGGACGTATCGCTTCAGAGTTAGTCAAGCACTGGGAAAAGATAAACGATAGGCGATGGGGCAGTGGGTCCCCACCAAAAAGGAATACACTGGTGGAGGAGAACCTATCCAATCGTGTATGTAGCGAAATAACGGCAGAAGAAGTGCGGAACGTGGTCTCGAAATTAAAAAATGGTAAAGCGGGAGGGACTGATGAAATTCCGAACGAATTCCTCAAAAATGGAGGGGAGGCACTTATTGAAGTCCTGACAAACCTTTTCAACCTGGCTCTGCGAAAGCAAAAAGTCCCCAGAGAGTGGAGGGAAAGTAAGGTGTCGTTCATACACAAAAAAGGGGATAAGGAAGTTCTAGATAACTATAGGGGGATATCAGTTAGTAGTAACATCGGAAAAGTATTCTGTAAGGTCATATACGGTAGACTTGAGGAAGTTATTGAAGAGAAAGTTTTTTTAGGAGAAATTCAAAATGGTTTCAGGAAAGGTCGAAGAGTCACTGATCACCTATTTACACTCACCCAACTGATAGAATCAACAAAGGCTGAAAAGAAAAAGATGTTTCTGGCATTTCTAGATGTGAAAAAAGCGTACGACCGAGTGTGGAGGGAAGGTATGTGGCGAAAGCTCGAGGGCATCGGACTGGGGGGTGACTTTGTGGGAATCATGAAAGCACTGTATACAGATGTGCAAAGCCAACTCAGTCTAGGGAGTATCACTACAAAACGAGTCCCTATGGATATAGGCCTCAAGCAGGGGTGTATCTTTTCACCGATTTTGTTTGCATTGTATGTTAAAGATTTAGGGGACGAACTAATTCAGAGTGCGGAGGGGGTAAATGTTGGAGACATAAAGGTACCAGGCTTATTCTTTGTGGACGACATGGTGTTAATGTCTAGAACTGAACATGGGCTAGAGAAATTGCTGGAAATTGTTGGTAGATATGGGAACACTTGGCGGCTCGAACTAAATGAAAATAAAAGCAAGGTAATACCCGTTGGACGCAAGGTAGATATGACGAAGAGATGGAGAGTGGGGGAGTTCTCAATCCCCGAAGGGGAAAGCAAACAAATCACTGTAGGAGAAACGGGAGAGTATGAGTATCTAGGGGTAAGCATAAATATAACGGGAAGAGGGGTGTACAGAAATTACTCAGCCAAACTGATTCTGAAGGGGAAAAGAATTCTGAACCAACTAAAACTTTTAGGGAAAAATAGTTTCAACAAGGTCTTTGTGGGGAAATCACTGTGGGAGAGGGTGGGTTTACCAAGTATAACGTATGGCACGGACGTGATTCCATTAAACCAAACCGTTATTAAGAAGTTGGAAAGTACTCAGAATGATGCCGGCAGATGGATAACAGGGTCGAGTAATGCTGCAGCTTTGGGAGCAGTAAGGGGGAAGCTTGGGTGGATGAAAATCAAGGACAGGGTAGATTTGGGAAAACTGTGTTACTTTAACTACTTGAGAAACCTGCCTGACAACCGGTGGTGCAAACTGATGCTCGATACCATTTGGAATTCTAATATAGATACGGGGTGGTCAAAACATGTGAGGGAACTAATGGACAATTACTCTATAGAGGTCACAAACATAGAAGTAGGAATGAAAGAAGGCAAAAGGTTTGTCAAAGAGAGAGTCATGGAAGATTGCAATCGAAACTGGCGAGCAGGGGTTAGCGTGAAAAGATCACTGCAGGGGTTACAATATAAAGAAAAGCCAGCTTTTGAGAAGTACCTAGATGGCACCTTTGGAGGGTCACTGCTGTTCAAACTGAGATCAGGATCACTGGAGCTTCGGGGGAAAATTGGGAGAGGTGGAGAAAAGGGATGCCAAATGTGCCACTCTGGAGTAGTGGAGACCCTGGAACATTTTCTCTTGGAATGCCCACAGTATATACCTCATAGAATAAAATTTACTGGAAGAATAATGCAGAAGTGGGGTGAAGAAACAAAGGATAGATGGCTGAAGGGGGACACGAGGGAGAGGGTAGGAATGCTTATTGAAGAAATTGAAAAAGAGGAAGTGAGGGACACTATTAAGCAGTTTATATCTGAATGCTGGGAGGAGAGGAGGGGAAGAGGGGGTGGGGTGCAGGGGGAATGATGGCCTTCTCTTATGAGAACCGCGACAAATCAGCGGCTGGCCAAAGAGTTATTATTATTATTAGAAGTGGCTCTAATAGGATATTAGATCACTAGGTAGGTAAGGGCTAACTAACATTAGAACGATGATAGGAGAGCTTCAGTAAAGATAGTTACTCGTAATACAATGCCTATCGTGTTAAGTGCCACATACGTCTGTATAAGATATAGACTTGGAAACCTGATCCAGCACCCCGCGATACTTTCTCCGTGATGAATAAGAGTCAGTGGGCGCTCGATTCGCCTTGCAATTCCGTGCAACAAAACCTCGATATTGGAGAATTAGCTCACATGAATTATTTGCTGGACCTCAGAATATGTGGCACGCATGTGTGGGATAGCACGCAAAGCTCTTGGTGCGGTAAGCACAAGTCATGGAATACCAATCAGGTTGAGTGCATATAGTTTTTTCGTAGTAACTGTTGGAAAGCTGGCACAGCGCCCACCAACACCTATCCCCAAATAAATAGGTATCAGAGGGCGCCCAACCAGCCATCCAATGGGTGTGTGCCAATACCCTCAGCGCGAACCTAGACCGCAACAGAAGCTTGCACTGATAGCAGCCAGCGGGACTTTATCCGGCATGTGGTATTGCATCAGACAGTATTAGCCATTTGAACTCAAGAGGAACGCAATACATCCAAGAAACACGATAAGTCATATTTTAACTAAGTAAGATGGCTACTGTGGTAAAGAGTTGGGTAGACCAACCAATGTTTTCAACATTCAGCCGCGAGTGTGCACACTGAAAACATTATCTGGTCTGCCCCAAATATTAAATATGGACTCTTCCAATTACCTCATTGAACTGACATAGACGATACCACAAACACTCCAAGGGTTAAGCATTTTCTTTTGTTATGCCACATGTGTGCGAAGTGGCGAACAATACAATATTAGCCATTCGAACCCAAGAGGAACGCAATACGTCCCAGAAACACGATACGTCATCCTTTAACTAAGTAGGATGGCCAATATGGTAGAGTGTTGGGTAGACCAAACAATGCTTCGAACATGCAGCCGCAGGGGTGCACATTGAGAACATTATCCGGTCCACCCCAAATAATAAATAAATATGGACTCTTCCGATTACTTCGTTGAACTGATATAAATGATACCACAAACGCTCCAAGGGTAAAGCATTTCCTTTTGTTATGCCACATGTGTGCGAAGTGGCGAACAGTACAATCGCGAGCCCAATTTTCATTTACAACTTATTGCAAGACAGATATGCTGCAATAGCTCATATTGGTAGAAAGGGTATGCTCGTGTTGGTAGAAAGGGGTATGCCCCAGAGTCACCCTCATGGGCGACATGGGCCATACATACATAGGGCCATATATATATACAGGACCATACATATATATATACCGATGTCAAGCAGCACGCAAAGTTCTAGGTTCGATAAGCACTAGTCATGAAATACCAATCAGGTTGAGTACATAGAGCTCTTTCCTAGGATCGGTTGGAAAGCTGGCACAGTGCCCCCCAACACCCATCCACCAACGAATAGGTATCAGAGGGCGCCTAACCAACCATCCAAGGGGTGTGTGCCAATACCCTCAACCCGAATCTAGACCGCAACAGAAGCTTACAAGGATTTATCATTTTCTTTTGTTGTGCCAACCTTGCTAAGTGGCGAACAATACAATCGCGAGCCCAATTTCACATGGAAATGTACACAATTATTTCCGTTTGTTCTCAAACTGTGGCATTAGCGTAAAATTTAATGGTATTTATGCTAATATGCCTTGACAATGGCACATGGAAATGTACACACTTTAATGGAATTTCCGTATTGTTCTCAAACTATGGCGTGACTGCTGCACAACAGCCACGCCACATCTTGAGCACCAGCCGGAAAACAATTCAAAATTGATACCCAGATCAAAATTTAATGGCATTTATGCTAATATGCCTTGACAATAACACATGGAAATGTACACACTTTAATGGAATTTCCGTATTGTTCTCAAACTATGGCGTGACTGCTGCACAGCAGCCACGCCACATTTTGAGCACCAGCCGGAAAACAATTCAAAATTGATACCCAGATCAAAATTTAATGGTATTTATGCTAATATGCCTTGACAATGACACATGGAAATGTACACACTTTAATGGAATTTCCGTATTGTTCTCAAACTATGGCGTGACTACTGCACAGCAGCCACGCCACATTTTGAGCATCAGCCGGAAAACAATTCAAAATTAATACCCAGATCAATGTACACATCGATGCCCCGCGCACGTCTCCAAACACCAAAATTCAGATCAAAGCCCACATTAATACCCTCCGCCATGTGCAGCCACATCATCTTGTGTTCGTATATTTATGCAAATATTCCTTGAAAATTCCCTTTGTTCTCAAACCGTGGCATGCCGCTGCAGAGCATCCACGCCACATTTTGAGCACAAATTAAAGCATAATACAAACGTTTTACCCAAATAAATGTACATATTGATGCATCGTGTACAAGTTTGAAAGCTTAGATCAACGCCCATACAAGTGCTTTCCACTGTGCGCAGCCATATCACCTTGCATTCGTGTGTTCATGTACTTATGCAAATATTCCTGCCACATAGTAATGTACACAGTTTAATGGAATCTCCGTTTGTTCTCAAACTGCGACAGGGCTGCTATAGAGCAGCCGCGTCGCATTTTGAGCACAGACGGAAAAATAATACACAGCACAGCAGCCTCGCAGCATTCTGGGTACAAACTAAAATGTACACGATTTAAAAAAAAATTCCGTTTGTTCTCAAATTGCTGCATGGCTGCTGCAGAGCAGCCACGTCACGTTTTGAGAACAAACTGAAAAATAATATTACAAAAGTGATATGCAAATCGCTGTGCTTATCGATGCCTCGTGCACCCTCCAGACCGGAATACCTAGATCAAAACTCACACCAATACCCTCCACCATATGCAGTCATATTATCACGCTTTCGTGTATTTCTGCAAATAATCCGTCATATGGAAATGTACACAATTTAATGGAATTTCTGTTAGTTCTCAATCTGCGGCACGACTGCTGCACAACAGCCACGCCACACCTTGTTCTCAAACTGCGACAGGGCTGCTGTAGAGCAGCCGAGCTGCGTTTTGAGCACAGACGGAAAATAATACACAGCACAGCAGCCTCGCAGCATTCTGGGTACAAACTGAAATGTACACGATTTAAAGGAATTTCCGTCTGTTCTCAAATTGCTGCATGGTTGCTGCAGAGCAGCCACGCCACGTTTTGAGAACAAACTGAAAAATAATATTACAAAAGTGATATGCAAATCGCTGTGCTTATCGATGCCTCGTGCACCCTCCAGACCGGAATACCTAGATCAAAACTCACACCAATGCCCTCCACCATATGCAGTCATATTATCACGCTTTCGTGTATTTCTGCAAACAGTCCGTCATATGGAAATGTACACAATTTAATAGAATTTCTGTTAGTTCTCAAACTGCGGCACGACTGCTGCACAACAGCCACGCCACACCTTGAGTACAAACTGAGAACGCTTTCGTGTATTTCTGCAAATAGTCCGTCATATGGAAATGTACACAATTTAATAAAATTTCTGTTAGTTCTCAAACTGCGGCACGACTGCTGCACAACAGCCACGCCACACCTTGAGTACAAACTGAGAAACAATTCAAAATTGTTACCCAGATCATTGTACTCATAATGGAGGGCACCAATAAGAATTCCGATCCAAATCGCAGTGCTTGGAGAGGCGCACGTGTAATCAACATGCACAATGACATGTAGCAATAACTATTGACTCGCGAATCAACGAGAAATCAGTGACGTACAGGAGGGGAAGTGTAGATTTACTATACAATTTGTGACTGTGACTTGTTCAGGTCTATATTTAGTCGTACTCTCAGAGAGTTTTCAAGATCTGAAATTTGCCTCGTAGTTGTAATACGTCTGACAGAGCCGTCTTTCAATTTGGTGAAAATGACACCATCAGAGGTCCATGACTCAGATATCTTTTGGTCCTTGACTAGCTTGCGGGCACGTTTAGCAATAGCAGCTCTTATCGATGTAAGGTCCTCGTTTATATAATAATAATAATAATAATAACTCTTTGGCCAGCCGCTGATTTGTCGCGGTCCTCATAAGAGAAGGCCATCATTCCCCCTGCACCACAGCCCCTCTTCCCCTCCTCTCCTCCCAGCATTCAGATATAAACTGCTTAATAGTGTCCCTCACTTCCTCTTTTTCAATTTCTTCAATAAGCATTCCTACCCTCTCCCTCGTGTCCCCCTTCAGCCATCTATCCTTTGTTTCTTCACCCCACTTCTGCATTATTCTTCCAGTAAATTTTATTCTATGAGGTATATACTGAGGGCATTCCAAGAGAAAATGTTCCAGGGTCTCCACTACTCCAGAGTGGCACATTTGGCATCCCTTTTCCCCATCTCTCCCAATTTTTCCCCGAAGCTCCAGTGATCTTGATCTCAGTTTGAAGAGCAGTGACCCTCCAAAGGTGCCATCTAGGTACTTCTCAAAAGCTGGCTTTTCTTTATATTGTAACCCCTGCAGTGATCTTTTCACGCTAACCCCTGCTCGCCAGTTTCGATTGCAATCTTCCATGACTCTCTCTTTGACAAACCTTTTGCCTTCTTTCATTCCTACTTCTATGTTTGTGACCTCTATAGAGTAATTGTCCATTAGTTCCCTCACATGTTTTGACCACCCCGTATCTATATTAGAATTCCAAATGGTATCGAGCATCAATTTGCACCACCGGTTGTCAGGCAGGTTTCTCAAGTAGTTAAAGTAATATGACCGTGGGGAACGACCGTCGATATTTGCTGTGCTACAATGGTGTTCAACTGATGACCCGGAGACAAATTAAAGATGATAACAATTTAATATTGAATCTGGTATTTCAAATGTCTAACAGCGACAAACAGTTAACAACAGGTCTTGTTGGATATCCGAACAATATCACCGTAATAATAGCTGAATGGGATTTCCCAGTAAAATAAAGCAGAGTAAAGTTTGGAAATCCAAACTATAACTGAATTCTTACTTGTGATCAAGGCTATATATACAATATAATAAATGCGTCATGTCATAACAAGTTTACTTGATATAAAGATTAAAGTAAGCTTTCACTGGGTCTTAATGATATGCCTTATTAACTTAGTGAATAGAGCTTAAATAAACAATGGAGGAAAACAATGAATAAAGGCAACTTGTTAACAACTTATATGAGAGAGACTTGCTGTCACACGATGAATGAAAAAATATGCCAAGTTTGAAACAATTGAAATTAAATTGGACAAAATGAGAATAGTAGATTGTGAATGCAGCAATCTAATAACAGTAAATTTGTCTTTTTGTTTCGAAAGTTTATCATGGTCTGTCTGTACACACTCTGGTGATAGTAACACAGTTTTCCCAAATCTACCCTGTCCTTGATTTTCATCCACCCAAGCTCCCCCCTTACTGCTTCCAAAGCTGCAGCATTACTCGACCCTGTTATCCATCTGTCGGCATCATTCTGAGTACTTTCCAACTTCTTAATAACGGTTTGGTTTAATGGAATCACGTCCGTGCCATACGTTATACTTGTTAAACCCACCCTCTCCCACAGTGTTTTCCCCACAAAGACCTTGTTGAAACTATTTTTCCCTAAAAGTTTTAGTTGGTTCAGAATTCTTTTCCCCTTCAGAATCAGTTTGACTGAGTAATTTCTGTACACCCCTCTTCCCGTTATATTTATGCTTACCCCTATATACTCATACTCTCCCGTTTCTCCTACAGTGATTTGTTTGCTTTCACCTTCGGGGATTGAGAACTCCCCCACTCTCCATCTCTTCGTCATATCTACCTTGCGTCCAACGGGTATTTGATGAAATGTGATTTGAATTGAGTTTTGAAAATATACGACAGTGAGCTACTTGAGTCTATTGGACTGCTAGCAATAGCAATATCAAAGTCCGACTCGTCGGAGAAAGAGCCCGGTTTTGTCTTTTTGTTCGCCAAAGGGGACAATGTCCTGTCTAATGCTCTTCCCCCCCCCCCCCCTGCTTCACCACTCTCACCAATAGACAGACCGCTTTGACCTAGTTCATCCATTATTGTTGTTATTTATTTAAGCGAGAAAGCGAGGTCACAGACAATAACAAAGTAGGATTGAGTCGATATATTGATATGAGTGATGTTCAAGCGATATTCACGGTTGTAATAATAATGTAGTCACGATGAATCAGGAATCGGAGACTGTAACGATGTTTCCAAGTACACCAAGTACACCAACTGATAAGACTAACACAGTTGACACCAGATGTAGTCGGCACAACTTTCACAAGTGAATGAAAAATCTTCAATTTTTCAATTTTTCCTCAGAAAATAATAGAAACACATGCTTTAGGCAACATAGTAAGGAACATCCAGGAACTCACATATGTAGAATGTGAATTAGAATTTATGCATCATATATATAGAGAACAAATGTTAGGCAATGGATGCATTCCCTTCTTGATCACAACTCATGTTGTCAACGTCTGACAACCGGTGGTGCAAATTGATGCTCGATACCATTTGGAATTCTAATATAGATACGGGGTGGTCAAAACATGTGAGGGAACTAATGGACAATTACTCTATAGAGGTCACAAACATAGAAGTAGGAATGAAAGAAGGCAAAAGGTTTGTCAAAGAGAGAGTCATGGAAGATTGCAATCGAAACTGGCGAGCAGGGGTTAGCGTGAAAAGATCACTGCAGGGGTTACAATATAAAGAAAAGCCAGCTTTTGAGAAGTACCTAGATGGCACCTTTGGAGGGTCACTGCTCTTCAAACTGAGATCAAGATCACTGGAGCTTCGGGGAAAAATTGGGAGAGATGGAGAAAAGGGATGCCAAATGTGCCACTCTGGAGTAGTGGAGACCCTGGAACATTTTCTCTTGGAATGCCCACAGTATATACCTCATAGAATAAAATTTACTGGAAGAATAATGCAGAAGTGGGGTGAAGAAACAAAGGATAGATGGCTGAAGGGGGACACGAGGGAGAGGGTAGGAATGCTTATTGAAGAAATTGAAAAAGAGGAAGTGAGGGACACTATTAAGCAGTTTATATCTGAATGCTGGGAGGAGAGGAGGGGAAGAGGGGGTGGGGTGCAGGGGGAATGATGGCCTTCTCTTATGAGGACCGCGACAAATCAGCGGCTGGCCAAAGAGTTATTATATTATAACGTAAACAAACTTCATATCCACTGACAGTCGCTCGAATGACTTTTTAAAAATTTAGGATTTTTGTAGATATTGCTCACCGATCACATTCCGAATCCTATCCAATCCGAAGCTTAAACTGTCACTGAGTCAACATAGTAATATATTTCACCAAGAATACTTATAAAGACATGCTAGCCACCAAAGAGAGAAGCACCCGAAAGATCATCTAGAAAAAACGTCCATCCGCCATGGTGTCACGTGACTTTTTTCATTTTCGTTTCGGTTTTGACCACACGGCCACGCTGACACTCAGTGACAGCGGTTATGTTTATTGGGGTGCAAGACACCCCCCCCCCCTAACAATCCTTCCCCCCAAATTGGTCATTTCCCCCAGACACCCCCCCCCCCCCCAAATAGTCATTTCCCCCCGAAGTAGTCATCCCCCCCCCCCCCCAGGAAAAAAATACAATTTCCAGTCTTTTATTCTATTCATAGCATGCTCAACATATAAAATAACATGTAAACTTCATAAAATGTAACCACTCACAAAAAAATAATACTCAGTAGAGGTGGGGTTCGAAAAATAACGATTCATAGAACTACATAGATAGCACATAGCACACAGATACCATATAGCTGTATACAGACTGTTACATTCCCTAAACACTCCTTGAATTTGTTTGTTTGTTCATCTGACAGCCATTTAATTTGGGACTCTAGAATCTACATGCTACAGCCAAACATTGTTGATCTGTTTTTTCAAGAAGGAATGAAACAAGGTCATGAAAAGCCCCTAGTGGGAATGAGAGAATGCACATCATTAGCAGACTTATTGCTGTAAAAGCACTAAACCATCAATTTGACTGTGAAAACTGTCATGAAACTAGTCAACATAATCCTTTGATGTTTGTAAAAACTGTTGCAGTTCATCCATTGCTCTGAAAACATATACTGTCAGTTTACTATTACTCTTCACACATTTTACAAGCAGAATTTTAATTTCTGAAGAGAGAAACCAAACAGGGATTAAATTTGAAGGTTTGGGCTTCAGTAACACGGAGTGGATATTGCTTAGTCCTCCCCGTTTTTTAACATTTTTTTTTCAGTGTACTGTAATTTTTGTTGAAAAATCAAAATAGTCTTGATTTTTAGCTGGTCGAAAATGCTCACCTAAACCACATCATATACAGACCCCCAGATTCCCTAGCCTCTCCCCAATTCGCCACTAAAAATGCCAAAACCAAAAAAAAAGGATTTGTTTGCTTGTTCATCTAGTTGGAACTTGGAATTTTAAACAGCCATTTAATTTGGGACTGATGGAGTCCCAAATTAAATGGCTGTTTAAAATTCCAACTAGATGAACAAACAAACAAATCTAATTTTTTTGTTTTTACCATGCATTATAACACTATTACAACGGACCAAAAGGTTTAAAGGATGGCTGCTGCGAGCTTTTCTGGAGCCTTTGAAAGCTTGAAATTAATAAAAATGAATCCATTCCAGTCCAATAAAGAATCCTAGTTACCCCCTTCACTCTGATGTCAAAATACCAAAATTTCAGGAAGCTGTTTTTTTCCATAAATTAATGCATCTAGAAATTTAACCAATTCAATCTCGTTTGACAGAGCTCAATGAGCTCTGTCGAACGAGATTGAATTGGTTAAATTTCTAGTTGCATTATGGGAAATATTTTCTGCCTGAAATTTAGATATTTTGACATCAGTGTGCAGGGGGTTAACATACCCCCACGTGCCCACATTGTCACATTACAGACAGAAAAGATTTTCGAAGAAAGTTGAATCAAACACTCCGAATAATGCTCAAAATCAAATGTGAAGATTCGATAGTGGGACATAATGTCCATAGGACAAAATGTCCATGGACAAAATGTCCAACAAAAAATACACCTTGGACATAATGTCCATAGGACATAATGTCCATGGACATAATGTCCTTGATTAATTTGCCATGGTGGACAAAATGTCCATTTTTTTTGTTTTCAAATTTTTTGTACTTCCCAATTTTAAGTTTAATTTTATTATTATAATTATTTTGAAAATTCAAGCATATATTTTTCATGTTATCAGAATACCATGAATATCTCATTAGCTTAGGGTAAATGTGCATGTGTGTACATTACTTTATTGTTTTTATAACAATATTCAATGATGAGCTTGTGGTGTGTGTGTGATTGGTCTTTGACATATTGTTCTCAATTTGGCTATGAAAACAGTCAAAACTGTTTGGTGACTGCATCTAAAGACAGATCCCATCTTTCATGTATTGGTAAGAAAATTGTCAAACTGCAGTACTAGTCACATCTAAAGAGCATTCATTTCTTTGATGTACAGTAATGTTTTTGAAAGATAAACACACAGCAAACTATATATTGGACATCATATTGAATTGGTCATTAAAGGAGGATTGAAACAAGCTTGTCTGGCTGGGAACGAGTGTACATTTGATATAAATAAACATTTGAATAAAGATTTAACAGCCCTTTTAAGGGCTTGAGGGTGTGTGTCAGTGAGAGTTTTTTTTTTTTTTTTTTTTTTGGGGGGGGGGGGGGGTGGAGGAGGTCATTTGGAATTCCCGAAGGATAACCAGATACCTCAAAATCACATACGGCATCCTATCTCCCAGAAGGCTTGATGGATGACTCCCGGTTTTTTAAAACTATACTGTTGGAGCTTTCTCCACTTCTTTTTTTGTAACCGCTATGGTCATATACCGGGGCCGCTACCAAACCGGCGTTGCTGTTTGGTTTTCTTTTCTCTTCTTCCCTTTAACTTGCCATCGCTCAACTTTACATTCTGGCTCGCCACCATGGTAGGACTCAAACCTCTACCATCGCCGAACTGGAAACGAATAGAACTCGCCCTCTAATAGTTTTAAAGGCGTTGAGGGATTGAGTATTGACCATCTAACACTACAACGTAAACTGCCGGGTATTCTAACCGCGTGCATAACCCCCTCAGACTCCATTTTGGGCAATAGGAAAGCTAGGCCTGTGTGATCCAAGGGAAAAATAAGGTTAACCGGGTCGCAAGGGGGACCGCGACAAATCAGCGGCTGGCCAAAGAGTTATTATTATTATTAGAAGTGGCTCTAATAGGATATTAGATCACTAGGTAGGTAAGGGCTAACTAACATTAGAACGATGATAGGAGAGCTTCACTAAAGATAGTTACTCGTAATACAATGCCTATCGTGTTAAGTGCCACATACGTCTGTATAAGATATAGACTTGGAAACCTGATCCAGCACCCCGCGATACTTTCTCCGTTATGAATAAGAGTCAGTGGGCGCTCGATTCGCCTTGCAATTCCGTGCAACAAAACCTCGATATTGGAGAATTAGCTCACATGAATTATTTGCTGGACCTCAGAATATGTGGCACGCATGTGTGGGATAGCACGCAAAGCTCTTGGTGCGGTAAGCACAAGTCATGGAATACCAATCAGGTTGAGTGCATATAGTTTTTTCGTAGTAACTGTTGGAAAGCTGGCACAGCGCCCACCAACACCTATCCCCAAATAAATAGGTATCAGAGGGCGCCCAACCAGCCATCCAATGGGTGTGTGCCAATACCCTCAGCGCGAACCTAGACCGCAACAGAAGCTTGCACTGATAGCAGCCAGCGGGACTTTATCCGGCATGTGGTATTGCATCAGACAGTATTAGCCATTTGAACTCAAGAGGAACGCAATACATCCAAGAAACACGATAAGTCATATTTTAACTAAGTAAGATGGCTACTGTGGTAAAGAGTTGGGTAGACCAACCAATGTTTTCAACATTCAGCCGCGAGTGTGCACACTGAAAACATTATCTGGTCTGCCCCAAATATTAAATATGGACTCTTCCAATTACCTCATTGAACTGACATAGACGATACCACAAACACTCCAAGGGTTAAGCATTTTCTTTTGTTATGCCACATGTGTGCGAAGTGGCGAACAATACAATATTAGCCATTCGAACCCAAGAGGAACGCAATACGTCCCAGAAACACGATACGTCATCCTTTAACTAAGTAGGATGGCCAATATGGTAGAGTGTTGGGTAGACCAAACAATGCTTCGAACATGCAGCCGCAGGGGTGCACATTGAGAACATTATCCGGTCCACCCCAAATAATAAATAAATATGGACTTTTCCGATTACTTCGTTGAACTGATATAAATGATACCACAAACGCTCCAAGGGTAAAGCATTTCCTTTTGTTATGCCACATGTGTGCGAAGTGGCGAACAGTACAATCGCGAGCCCAATTTTCATTTACAACTTATTGCAAGACAGATATGCTGCAATAGCTCATATTGGTAGAAAGGGTATGCTCGTGTTGGTAGAAAGGGGTATGCCCCAGAGTCACCCTCTAGGTTCGATAAGCACTAGTCATGAAATACCAATCAGGTTGAGTACATAGGGCTCTTTCCTAGGATCGGTTGGAAAGCTGGCACAGTGCCCCCCAACACCCATCCACCAACGAATAGGTATCAGAGGGCGCCTAACCAGCCATCCAAGGGGTGTGTGCCAATACCCTCAACCCGAATCTAGACCGCAACAGAAGCTTACAAGGATTTATCATTTTCTTTTGTTGTGCCAACCTTGCTAAGTGGCGAACAATACAATCGCGAGCCCAATTTCACATGGAAATGTACACAATTATTTCCGTTTGTTCTCAAACTGTGGCATTAGCGTAAAATTTAATGGTATTTATGCTAATATGCCTTGACAATGGCACATGGAAATGTACACACTTTAATGGAATTTCCGTATTGTTCTCAAACTATGGCGTGACTGCTGCACAACAGCCACGCCACATCTTGAGCACCAGCCGGAAAACAATTCAAAATTGATACCCAGATCAAAATTTAATGGCATTTATGCTAATATGCCTTGACAATAACACATGGAAATGTACACACTTTAATGGAATTTCCGTATTGTTCTCAAACTATGGCGTGACTGCTGCACAGCAGCCACGCCACATTTTTAGCACCAGCCGGAAAACAATTCAAAATTGATACCCAGATCAAAATTTAATGGTATTTATGCTAATATGCCTTGACAATGACACATGGAAATGTACACACTTTAATGGAATTTCCGTATTGTTCTCAAACTATGGCGTGACTACTGCACAGCAGCCACGCCACATTTTGAGCATCAGCCGGAAAACAATTCAAAATTGATACCCAGATCAATGTACACATCGATGCCCCGCGCACGTCTCCAAACACCAAAATTCAGATCAAAGCCCACATTAATACCCTCCGCCATGTGCAGCCACATCATCTTGTGTTCGTATATTTATGCAAATATTCCTTGAAAATTCCCTTTGTTCTCAAACCGTGGCATGCCGCTGCAGAGCATCCACGCCACATTTTGAGCACAAATTAAAGCATAATACAAACGTTTTACCCAAATAAATGTACATATTGATGCATCGTGTACAAGTTTGAAAGCTTAGATCAACGCCCATACAAGTGCTTTCCACTGTGCGCAACCATATCCCTTTGTTCTCAAACCGTGGCATGCCGCTGCAGAGCATCCACGCCACATTTTGAGCACAAATTAAAGCATAATACAAACGTTTTACCCAAATAAATGTACATATTGATGCATCGTGTACAAGTTTGAAAGCTTAGATCAACGCCCATACAAGTGCTTTCCACTGTGCGCAGCCATATCACCTTGCATTCGTGTGTTCATGTACTTATGCAAATATTCCTGCCACATAGTAATGTACACAGTTTAATGGAATCTCCGTTTGTTCTCAAACTGCGACAGGGCTGCTATAGAGCAGCCGCGTCGCATTTTGAGCACAGACGGAAAAACAATACACAGCACAGCAGCCTCGCAGCATTCTGGGTACAAACTAAAATGTACACGATTTAAAAAAAAATTCCGTTTGTTCTCAAATTGCTGCAGAGCAGCCACGTCACGTTTTGAGAACAAACTGAAAAATAATATTACAAAAGTGATATGCAAATCGCTGTGCTTATCGATGCCTCGTGCACCCTCCAGACCGGAATACCTAGATCAAAACTCACACCAATACCCTCCACCATATGCAGTCATATTATCACGCTTTCGTGTATTTCTGCAAATAGTCCGTCATATGGAAATGTACACAATTTAATGGAATTTCTGTTAGTTCTCAATCTGCGGCACGACTGCTGCACAACAGCCACGCCACACCTTGTTCTCAAACTGCGACAGGGCTGCTGTAGAGCAGCCGAGCTGCGTTTTGAGCACAGACGGAAAATAATACACAGCACAGCAGCCTCGCAGCATTCTGGGTACAAACTGAAATGTACACGATTTAAAGGAATTTCCGTCTGTTCTCAAATTGCTGCATGGCTGCTGCAGAGCAGCCACGCCACGTTTTGAGAACAAACTGAAAAATAATATTACAAAAGTGATATGCAAATCGCTGTGCTTATCGATGCCTCGTGCACCCTCCAGACCGGAATACCTAGATCAAAACTCACACCAATGCCCTCCACCATATGCAGTCATATTATCACGCTTTCGTGTATTTCTGCAAACAGTCCGTCATATGGAAATGTACACAATTTAATAGAATTTCTGTTAGTTCTCAAACTGCGGCACGACTGCTGCACAACAGCCACGCCACACCTTGAGTACAAACTGAGAACGCTTTCGTGTATTTCTGCAAATAGTCCGTCATATGGAAATGTACACAATTTAATAAAATTTCTGTTAGTTCTCAAACTGCGGCACGACTGCTGCACAACAGCCACGCCACACCTTGAGTACAAACTGAGAAACAATTCAAAATTGTTACCCAGATCATTGTACTCATAATGGAGGGCACCAATAAGAATTCCGATCCAAATTGCAGTGCTTGGAGAGGCGCACGTGTAATCAACATGCACAATGACATGTAGCAATAACTATTGACTCGCGAATCAACGAGAAATCAGTGACGTACAGGAGGGGAAGTGTAGATTTACTATACAATTTGTGACTGTGACTTGTTCAGGTCTATATTTAGTCGTACTCTCAGAGAGTTTTCAAGATCTGAAATTTGCCTCGTAGTTGTAATACGTCTGACAGAGCCGTCTTTCAATTTGGTGAAAATGACACCATCAAAGGTCCATGACTCAGATATCTTTTGGTCCTTGACTAGCTTGCGGGCACGTTTAGCAATAGCAGCTCTTATCGATGTAAGGTCCTCGTTTATATAATAATAATAATAATAATAACTCTTTGGCCAGCCGCTGATTTGTCGCGGTCCTCATAAGAGAAGGCCATCATTCCCCCTGCACCACAGCCCCTCTTCCCCTCCTCTCCTCCCAGCATTCAGATATAAACTGCTTAATAGTGTCCCTCACTTCCTCTTTTTCAATTTCTTCAATAAGCATTCCTACCCTCTCCCTCGTGTCCCCCTTCAGCCATCTATCCTTTGTTTCTTCACCCCACTTCTGCATTATTCTTCCAGTAAATTTTATTCTATGAGGTATATACTGAGGGCATTCCAAGAGAAAATGTTCCAGGGTCTCCACTACTCCAGAGTGGCACATTTGGCATCCCTTTTCCCCATCTCTCCCAATTTTTCCCCGAAGCTCCAGTGATCTTGATCTCAGTTTGAAGAGCAGTGACCCTCCAAAGGTGCCATCTAGGTACTTCTCAAAAGCTGGCTTTTCTTTATATTGTAACCCCTGCAGTGATCTTTTCACGCTAACCCCTGCTCGCCAGTTTCGATTGCAATCTTCCATGACTCTCTCTTTGACAAACCTTTTGCCTTCTTTCATTCCTACTTCTATGTTTGTGACCTCTATAGAGTAATTGTCCATTAGTTCCCTCACATGTTTTGACCACCCCGTATCTATATTAGAATTCCAAATGGTATCGAGCATCAATTTGCACCACCGGTTGTCAGGCAGGTTTCTCAAGTAGTTAAAGTAATATGACCGTGGGGAACGACCGTCGATATTTGCTGTGCTACAATGGTGTTCAACTGATGACCCGGAGACAAATTAAAGATGATAACAATTTAATATTGAATCTGGTATTCCAAATGTCTAACAGCGACAAACAGTTAACAACAGGTCTTGTTGGATATCCGAACAATATCACCGTAATAATAGCTGAATGGGATTTCCCAGTAAAATAAAGCAGAGTAAAGTTTGGAAATCCAAACTATAACTGAATTCTTACTTGTGATCAAGGCTATATATACAATATAATAAATGCGTCATGTCATAACAAGTTTACTTGATATAAAGATTAAAGTAAGCTTTCACTGGGTCTTAATGATATGCCTTATTAACTTAGTGAATAGAGCTTAAATAAACAATGGAGGAAAACAATGAATAAAGGCAACTTGTTAACAACTTATATAAATGTTCTAAGTCCGCTTCTTTTCATAATATATGTGAATGATATAGAAAAAGTAGGGAAAAACTTTGTTGAACTATCGCAGTTCTCAGATGACAAAGGCATTTGGACAGCCAGCAAGTCCAGAAACATAATTAAAAATCGTCTGCAGGATACCATTCGCGATCTTGAAAGCTGGTGTGCCCTGTGGCGCATCAAACTCAATGCCGCCAAAACTCAAAAAGTTACGTTCTTCAAAAAGCAAAGGAAAAAACCAGTCCCGAGTATCGATCTCCAGTTATACGATCACAAACTAGAAGCAAACAAAGAGGCCAAATTTTTGGGATTTATTCTAGATAGCAATCTCAGTCTAAACAGTCACGTAAACTCCATTACGGTTAGAGCTACTAAACGTATCAATTTTCTGAAGATGATCAGAGGTAGAAATTGGGGAGCAAACAAAGATGTGCTTCTCAAGCTCTACAAAACATTTATACGTCCGGTACTAGAATACGGTGCCATAATAACAAGCGACCTAAGCAAAACCAACATTCAGAAGCTACAGAGGGTTCAAAATTATGCCCTGCGAGTGGCACTATGCAAACCGAAATGGACACCGATAAAGGAACTTCACGAGCTAGCAAAAATAGAAACTATTGATACGCGATTAAAAGACCTACAAACCAAAACCCTCAACAGACTCCAAGATAGTGAATTAATGGTTGAGTTGAACGAACACCGATCCCTTAACAGAAAAACAAAATAAGTTTCCAGGAAATAAAAAAAAAAAAAAAAAAAAAATAATAAAATAAAATAAAATAAAAATTATACAATATAACTAAATCGCGTGGAGTCAGTGAGGATTGCCTCGCTACTCATTGGGAACTTTAGGATAGAGTCTGTGAGGACTGCCTCGCAACTCTGCTGAAGCGCGATTGAAACGCGTTTAATAAGATCTATATAACAAAACCCTCCACATACTCCAGGATAGTGAATCAATGGTGAAGCTGAACGAACACCGAACCCTAAACAGAAAAACAAAATAATCCACAGTAAATTAAAATTACTCAATAGAAGTAAACTGCGTGGAGTCAGTGAGGATTGCCTCGCTACTCATTGAGGTCTTTAGGATTGAGTCTGTGAGGATTGCCTCGCAACTCTGCGTGTTGGGAGTGGACTCCGAAGAAACACACCCCTTACCCCATCCATAGCAACAATCACACAGCAGGCACAATATACAATAGCGGATACCTATCTTTCTCTCTACCTTTTACTTTTCTAACTGAACATTCTCAAATTTTCTTGCAACACTCTTATCAAGAAGACGCATGGAAATGGTAGACAAAGCGTAGGAGGAATTGGTGCAACCTACCTTTCTGCAACATATACAAGAAACCACCAAACGCTAGGCAAGGATTGAAACAAGCTTGTCTGGCTGGGAACGAGTGTACATTTGATATAAATAAACATTTGAATAAAGATTTAACAGCCCTTTTAAGGGCTTGAGGGTGTGTGTCAGTGATTTTTTGTTTTTTTTTTTGGGGGGGGGGGGTTGGGGTGGGGTGGAGGAGGTCATTTGGGATTTCCGAAGGATAACCAGATACCTCAAAATCACATACGGCATCCTATCTCCCAGAAGGCTTGATGGATGACTCCCGGTTTCTTAAAACTAAACTGTTGGAGCTTTCTCCACTTCTTTTTTGTAACCGCTATGGTCATATACCGGGGCCGCTACCAAACCGGCGTTGCTGTTTGGTTTTCTTTTCTCTTCTTCCCTTAAACTTGCCATCGCACAACATTACATTCTGGCTCGCCACCATGGTGGGACTCAAACCTCTACCATCGCCGAACTGGAACCGAACAGAGCTCGCTCTCTAATAGTTTTAAAGGCGTTGGGGGATTGAGTATTGACCATCTAACACTCCAGCTTAAACTGCCGGGTATTCTAACCGCGTGCATAACCCCCTCAGACTCCATTTTGAGCAATAGGAAAGCTAGGCCTGTGTGATCCAAGGAAAAAAAAATAAGGTTAACCGGGTCGCAAGGGATTTGTAAATCCCACATCGTCCCTGCGCGCCTTCGGCGCGCTAAAACCTTTCATTCATTCATTATATGAGAGAGACTTGCTGTCACACGATGAATGAAAAAATATGCCAAGTTTGAAACAATTGAAATTAAATTGGACAAAATGAGAATAGTAGATTGTGAATGCAGCAATCTAATAACAGTAAATTTGTCTTTTTGTTTCGAAAGTTTATCATGGTCTGTCTGTACACACTCTGGTGATAGTAACACAGTTTTCCCAAATCTACCCTGTCCTTGATTTTCATCCACCCAAGCTCCCCCCTTACTGCTTCCAAAGCTGCAGCATTACTCGACCCTGTTATCCATCTGTCGGCATCATTCTGAGTACTTTCCAACTTCTTAATAACGGTTTGGTTTAATGGAATCACGTCCGTGCCATACGTTATACTTGTTAAACCCACCCTCTCCCACAGTGTTTTCCCCACAAAGGCCTTGTTGAAACTATTTTTCCCTAAAAGTTTTAGTTGGTTCAGAATTCTTTTCCCCTTCAGAATCAGTTTGACTGAGTAATTTCTGTACACCCCTCTTCCCGTTATATTTATGCTTACCCCTATATACTCATACTCTCCCGTTTCTCCTACAGTGATTTGTTTGCTTTCACCTTCGGGGATTGAGAACTCCCCCACTCTCCATCTCTTCGTCATATCTACCTTGCGTCCAACGGGTATTTGATGAAATGTGATTTGAATTGAGTTTTGAAAATATACGACAGTGAGCTACTTGAGTCTATTGGACTGCTAGCAATAGCAATATCAAAGTCCGACTCGTCGGAGAAAGAGCCCGGTTTTGTCTTTTTGTTCTCCAAAGGGGACAATGTCCTGTCTAATGCTCTCCCCCCCCCCCCCCTGCTTCACCACTCTCACCAATAGACAGACCGCTTTGACCTAGTTCATCCATTATTGTTGTTATTTATTTAAGCGAGAAAGCGAGGTCACAAAGCGAGGTCACAGACAATAACAAAGTAGGATTGAGTCGATATATTGATATGAGTGATGTTCAAGCGATATTCACGGTTGTAATAATAATGTAGTCACGATGAATCAGGAATCGGAGACTGTAACGATGTTTCCAAGTACACCAACTGATAAGACTAACACAGTTGACACCAGATGTAGTCGGCACAACTTTCACAAGTGAATGAAAAATCTTCAATTTTTCAATTTTTCCTCAGAAAATAATAGAAACACATGCTTTAGGCAACATAGTAAGGAACATCCAGGAACTCACATATGTAGAATGTGAATTAGAATTTATGCATCATATATATAGAGAACAAATGTTAGGCAATGGATGCATTCCCTTCTTGATCACAACTCATGTTGTCAACGTCTGACAACCGGTGGTGCAAATTGATGCTCGATACCATTTGGAATTCTAATATAGATACGGGGTGGTCAAAACATGTGAGGGAACTAATGGACAATTACTCTATAGAGGTCACAAACATAGAAGTAGGAATGAAAGAAGGCAAAAGGTTTGTCAAAGAGAGAGTCATGGAAGATTGCAATCGAAACTGGCGAGCAGGGGTTAGCGTGAAAAGATCACTGCAGGGGTTACAATATAAAGAAAAGCCAGCTTTTGAGAAGTACCTAGATGGCACCTTTGGAGGGTCACTGCTCTTCAAACTGAGATCAAGATCACTGGAGCTTCGGGGAAAAATTGGGAGAGATGGAGAAAAGGGATGCCAAATGTGCCACTCTGGAGTAGTGGAGACCCTGGAACATTTTCTCTTGGAATGCCCACAGTATATACCTGATAGAATAAAATTTACTGGAAGAATAATGCAGAAGTGGGGTGAAGAAACAAAGGATAGATGGCTGAAGGGGGACACGAGGGAGAGGGTAGGAATGCTTATTGAAGAAATTGAAAAAGAGGAAGTGAGGGACACTATTAAGCAGTTTATATCTGAATGCTGGGAGGAGAGGAGGGGAAGAGGGGGTGGGGTGCAGGGGGAATGATGGCCTTCTCTTATGAGGACCGCGACAAATCAGCGGCTGGCCAAAGAGTTATTATATTATAACGTAAACAAACTTCATATCCACTGACAGTCGCTCGAATGACTTTTTAAAAATTTAGGATTTTTGTAGATATTGCTCACCGATCACATTCCGAATCCTATCCAATCCGAAGCTTAAACTGTCACTGAGTCAACATAGTAATATATTTCACCAAGAATACTTATAAAGACATGCTAGCCACCAAAGAGAGAAGCACCCGAAAGATCATCTAGAAAAAACGTCCATCCGCCATGGTGTCACGTGACTTTTTTCATTTTCGTTTCGGTTTTGACCACACGGCCACGCTGACACTCAGTGACAGCGGTTATGTTTATTGGGGTGCAAGACACCCCCCCCCCCCCTAACAATCCTTCCCCCCAAATTGGTCATTTCCCCCAGACACCCCCCCCCCCCCCCAAATAGTCATTTCCCCCCGAAGTAGTCATCCCCCCCCCCCCCCCAGGAAAAAAATACAATTTCCAGTCTTTTATTCTATTCATAGCATGCTCAACATATAAAATAACATGTAAACTTCATAAAATGTAACCACTCACAAAAAAATAATACTCAGTAGAGGTGGGGTTCGAAAAATAACGATTCATAGAACTACATAGATAGCACATAGCACACAGATACCATATAGCTGTATACAGACTGTTACATTCCCTAAACACTCCTTGAATTTGTTTGTTTGTTCATCTGACAGCCATTTAATTTGGGACTCTAGAATCTACATGCTACAGCCAAACATTGTTGATCTGTTTTTTCAAGAAGGAATGAAACAAGGTCATGAAAAGCCCCTAGTGGGAATGAGAGAATGCACATCATTAGCAGACTTATTGCTGTAAAAGCACTAAACCATCAATTTGACTGTGAAAACTGTCATGAAACTAGTCAACATAATCCTTTGATGTTTGTAAAAACTGTTGCAGTTCATCCATTGCTCTGAAAACATATACTGTCAGTTTACTATTACTCTTCACACATTTTACAAGCAGAATTTTAATTTCTGAAGAGAGAAACCAAACAGGGATTAAATTTGAAGGTTTGGGCTTCAGTAACACGGAGTGGATATTGCTTAGTCCTCCCCTTTTTTTAACATTTTTTTTTCAGTGTACTGTAATTTTTGTTGAAAAATCAAAATAGTCTTGATTTTTAGCTGGTCGAAAATGCTCACCTAAACCACATCATATACAGACCCCCAGATTCCCTAGCCTCTCCCCAATTCGCCACTAAAATGCCAAAACCAAAAAAAAAAGGATTTGTTTGCTTGTTCATCTAGTTGGAACTTGGAATTTTAAACAGCCATTTAATTTGGGACTGATGGAGTCCCAAATTAAATGGCTGTTTAAAATTCCAACTAGATGAACAAACAAACAAATCTAATTTTTTTTGTTTTTACCATGCATTATAACACTATTACAACGGACCAAAAGGTTTAAAGGATGGCTGCTGCGAGCTTTTCTGGAGCCTTTGAAAGCTTGAAATTAATAAAAATGAATCCATTCCAGTCCAATAAAGAATCCTAGTTACCCTCTTCACTCTGATGTCAAAATACCAAAATTTCAGGAAGCTGTTTTTTTCCATAAATTAATGCATCTAGAAATTTAACCAATTCAATCTTTGATGTACAGTAATGTTTTTGAAAGATAAACACACAGCAAACTATATATTGGACATCATATTGAATTGGTCATTAAAGGAGGATTGAAACAAGCTTGTCTGGCTGGGAACGAGTGTACATTTGATATAAATAAACATTTGAATAAAGATTTAACAGCCCTTTTAAGGGCTTGAGGGTGTGTGTCAGTGAGAGTTTTTTTTTTTTTTTTTTTTTTGGGGGGGGGGGGGGGGTGGAGGAGGTCATTTGGAATTCCCGAAGGATAACCAGATACCTCAAAATCACATACGGCATCCTATCTCCCAGAAGGCTTGATGGATGACTCCCGGTTTTTTAAAACTATGCTGTTGGAGCTTTCTCCACTTCTTTTTTTGTAACCGCTATGGTCATATACCGGGGCCGCTACCAAACCGGCGTTGCTGTTTGGTTTTCTTTTCTCTTCTTCCCTTTAACTTGCCATCGCTCAACTTTACATTCTGGCTCGCCACCATGGTAGGACTCAAACCTCTACCATCGCCGAACTGGAAACGAATAGAACTCGCCCTCTAATAGTTTTAAAGGCGTTGAGGGATTGAGTATTGACCATCTAACACTACAACGTAAACTGCCGGGTATTCTAACCGCGTGCATAACCCCCTCAGACTCCATTTTGGGCAATAGGAAAGCTAGGCCTGTGTGATCCAAGGGAAAAATAAGGTTAACCGGGTCGCAAGGGATTTGTAAATCCCACATCGTTCCTGCGCGCCTTCGGCACGCTAAAACCTTTCATTCATCTGGTCATTAAACATTCTTCAGTCATGGAGGTTCTTACTAGCAATAAAGGTGGCAAAAAATTAGTTCTTGATGGATATATGTACACCAAAAAATCTTCAAATAAATCAACCATTCGATGGGCATGTGCCAACAGAGCTGCATTTGATTGTAAATCCTTTGCTAATACAGATGTTGAGGTAAGTCAAATCAAGTTTTCTCTTTTTTTCTTTAGAGTACCTAACTGGGCATACATCATTTCCAACATGTACAGTTGAATAAAGGCCTAATTTTCTACTCATTTTCTACAATATAATGAATTCATATAATAGTCACTTTGCAACTTGATGTTATTCAATTAACAGGAATATAAATTAACAAGGATTTGGTTATATTTCAGTGGTTCAACTGTGCATTTATTCTATTATATCTTGTTTGACAAAGCTCAATGAGCTCTGTCAAGCAAGATATAACAGATTAAATGCATTTATTGTTACAAACCATATTAAGTAAACAACCTGGGCTCAGTATATTATTTCTCTCTTTTTAATTAAGTGTTTTTCTCTGTTGCAGATAACTAAGGTTGTAAAAGTCACAGATCATAATCACGCCCCAAATGCAGAAAAAGTTGAAGCTACTAAAGTACGTTCAGAAATCAAAGACTCAGCAAGTGTTAACAGAGGTCGTCCAGCACAAATCCTTGCGGACTTTGTAAGTCATAAGCCGTTAGAAGTACGTGCAGCGATGGGGAACAACAATACAGTGAAGCGTCTCATCAGGAGAAACAGGCAAGGTTCTCTTCCAAAAGATCCATCTCATCTCAAAGACCTGATCATTGACGGCGAGTGGAAGACAACCGGTGAGCCAAATTTCGACAACTTTCTCATTCATGATAATGGCCCAGAAACGTCCAAAAGAATGCTTGTCTTCGGTTCCGAAACTGGACTCAGACACTTATGTCGTTCGAAAGTGTGGTATATGGATGGCTGCTTCTCTTCTGCACCAAAGCTCTTTCAACAAATATATGTTATTCGATGCCCCCTTGGCGACAGTGCCGTGTCATGTGTTTATGCTTTTCTCAGTGGCAAATCCCAGGATATTTATGATGAGTTGCTGCAAGCTGTTGTGACTAACTGTGACGCAAACGGATATACACCCGATCCTGAAAAGATTGTGATGGACTTTGAGCAGGCCATGATGAATTCTGTCAAGACAGTCTTCGGACAGCATATACAACTCCAAGGGTGTCTAACCCAGTGCACGTGGCGCAGGATTCAGGCTTTGGGACTTGTTGAAATATATAAGAATGACAGTGAAGTGAGACATTTTTGTGCAATGTTGGATGGCTTAGCTTTTTTGCCAGTGGAAGAGGTGAAAAATGGAATGGAACACATCATGGATTCTGCTCCTGAAATTCTTGAACCATTAGTGGATTATTTCAACAAAACATACGTGGCTGGTTCTTATCGGCAAATAAAAGTTCCAGCAGAATCATCCTCCGACGGTATTCCAAGCATTAGGTTTCGCAATGTACCAGCACTTTACCCACCTCCACTTTGGAACGTCAATGATTCAACTCTGAATGACGATCATAGAACAAATAACATCTGTGAATCTTGGAACAGTGCATTTAATAAGTCCATAGGTTACCACCATGCATCAGTCTGGGTAACCCTTGATGCTATCAGAAAGGATCATTCCATGGTTATTACCCAACTCTACAAAGACTCACTCGGCGAACCGCCAAAGAAAAGGGTTAAGCGAGTTACAAAGGACCACCAGCAACGTCTCAAAAATCTGTGTATTGACTTTAAGGACAAAAAGAAAAACCTCTCAGAATTTTTAAATTCCCTTGGCCATGTCATTAGACTGTAAACTTGTTATGTTATTTTACACTCTAAAATCAGTTAGATTGAAAACTAACCCAAACCGACTGGGTTGAGTGAAAAAATCACTAAACCCAGTCGATTTTGGTTAATTTTCAATCCAACTGATTTTATAGTCTACTATATTCATAGTATTTATATTTATCAAGGGGATTTTGTCCCAGGGGCATTCAGTCTTTTGTAATATTATTTTACACTCTAAAATCAGCTGGGTTGAAAATTAACCAAAATCGACTGAGTTGAGTGAATAAGATTCATATTCACTCAACTCAGTCGATTTTGGTTAATTTTCAACCCAACTGATTTTATGGTGTACTACTATATGTACATTTTGTTCATGGACATTTTGTCCATGGACATTATTTCCTATGGACATTTTGTCCACCTACGCAGAACCACCATGGACATTATGTCCATGGACATTTTGTCCTATGGACATTTCGTCCGGATACCGAAGATTCTGGCTAGTGGATCGAAAGAAGAAAAATTTGAAAGAAAATTCCCTCACACCAAATGTGAAGATATTCTGATTAGTGGATCTGAAGAAAAATTTTTTTTCCTAACACATCCTCAAATTTTATCAAATTTTTACAAGTATTGATAAACGCACCTCAGCCTTTATTATTTTAATTGCAGTGGCAATTCCAGGATCAGCAGGATGTGAATGTGTTGACGGCCCTCAATAAGTCTACTAATGATGTGCATTCTCTCATTCCCACTAGGGGCTTTTCATTCCTTCTTGAAAAAACAGGTCAGCAATGTTTGGCTGCAGCATGTAGATTCTAGATTTTTCAACTAAAATTACAGTACACTGAAAAAAAAATGTTAAAAAAGGGGCGGACTGAAAAAAAATGTTAAAAAAAGTTGGAGGGGGTAAAAACCAAAAAATTGGATTTGTTTGTTCATTTAGGTGGAATTTTAAACAGCCATTTAATTTGGGACTGATGGAGTCCCAAATTAAATGGCTGTTTAAAATTCCAACTAGATGAACAAACAAACAAATTCAAGGAGTGTTTAGGGAATGTAACAGTCTGTATACAGCTATATTGTATCTGTGTGCTATGTGCTATCTATGTAGTTCTATGAATCGTAATTTTTCGAACCCCACCTCTACTGAGTATTATTTCCCCGTGGGAACCCCGGGAAGTAAGCAGCACTTGTTTACTGTGGTAAACCAGTTCCGCTTTACTAGTAAAATAGGACCCAGTCACCAATGCTTGGGGTGAAAGTCCTCTAAAATGGGCAACATGTTGATCAACGATTGACTAAACTTGACTTCATCTCCATGTTGTGTCACGATTAGCCATGGTGCATAAATATGTGACGTTAACCACCAACAAACTGAGTATTATTTTTTTGTGAATGTGTTACATTTTATGATGTTTATTTTATATGTTGAGCATGTATTGAAGAGAATAAAAGACTGGAAATTGTATTTTTTTCACTTTTGAATGATCACCAACTTTGGGGGGGAAATGACTACTTTGGGGGGGGGGGTGACTACTTTGGGGGAAATGACTATTTTTTTGGGGGGGGATGTCTGGGGGAAATGACCAACTTGGGGGGAGTGACGGGGGGGGGGGGATTGTTAGGGGGGGAAGTGTCTGACATTCGTTTATTGTGATATGCAAATTGGGGGATGTCACATTTGTCAGTGTAAAACGATGACAAAAGACACTGATCGACGCTTGTGTTAGTATGATTGGTTGCAAGAAAAAACTCAATTCTCAGCATCGTCCAAGCGCACCTTATTGAAAAGCACGAATGCATCATTTTCAACCCATCTTCAATCGGTCTGTAACAGGAGGAGAGATAAGTGCGGGAGCCGGGGTTCGAACCGTCGACCTCTAGCACACAAAGCGACCGATTTACCACGAGACTAAGAGATCCGGACCAACCAGGCTGGTTGGTAAATGGCCTTTATACCTCGACCGCTACACTACTCTCCCCTTCTTTTGAGATTCACCCACCGTGAATCTCACCCAGATTCCACCTCAGAGCGGTCGAAACATCCACCATGCTTCACCACAGCGTTCACAACGCCACCAACTGCTGAGGATCGGACGAGCCCCCAAATGTAACAGGAGGAGAGATAAGTGCGGGAGCCGGGGTTCGAACCGTCGACCTCTAACACACAAAGCGACCGATTTACCACGAGACTAAGAGATCCGGACCAACCAGGCTGGTTGGTAAATGGCCTTTATACCTCGACCGCTACAGGTCCTTTGCAGACATCAAACATACCCGCCTCAAATTCCATGGTTACTAGGAAGTAAATAACTTCACAACATCTGGGGGAAATCAACACCCTCAATACAGTTCCAGGTCACTTGGAATATACTTCGTGAAAAAGTGATTTCCGAAGCATTCTGCTTACTTTGATTTAATTTAATAATTACTTAATATTGCCTTATTTTATGTGTATCGTCCCGATTTTATACACTCGGTTATTTTTTTACAAGTGGTTCATGTTGTCTTTCTAGTGTGCAATAATTCAGATTTTTTGTCAACAAAAAAGTTCAGACGGCCTGTAAACACGAGAGGGAATTTCGAACCATATTTTGCAGTTATGACATTAACAGCTCAAGTATTTCCTGTCACCTGTTTGCAAATCCGCTCATACATTGTCTCGAACAAATAAAGGGCGTGATCACGTCCTTGCACGCTTACGATTGCCCAAATTGAGTATTTCTGCAAGAACCACATCGTAATTCGACGTGTGAATACTACTCACGAAGAGAAGAAGAAAATTTCTGCTCGGAACTGTTTATAAGTATCTTTTTTAATATTCGTTTTTATTTCAGGAAGGTTTTTATATAGTTAGTTTTGCAAGTGTGTTTGGGGAGGATCGTAGGGTGTAATAAGGAGATTCAGTTGAGAGGTTTTGCCAATTTTGCCGTTTGTTTACCTTAGTTACATTTTTTTCGTGTGTGTTTGTTGCCCTGGTGTTTTTGTCGTTTTTGGTCATTGGATTCTGTATATTATTTGTAATCATGAATGGTAAGTGTACGACGGGTGTTCAGACGGAGGTAAGTATGTGTGTCAAGGGAGGTCTGAGGGAGGTGAGTCGAGGGGTGCAGGTGGGGAGAGTGAGGATCCGGAGGCATGCAAACAGTGTAATATGAGGTATGGTGGTGGTCGGTCAATGGAGAGTAGTGGGATATGTGCGAATTGCAGGGATATTTTACAGTTGTTAGAGAAGTGTGTTGGATTCGAGCGAGAGATTGCAGAGCTGAGAGGGAGGTTGGGGAGGGCCGGTGTATCTGGAGTTACCCCGTTGAAGGTTACCTACGATGGTGAGGTGGAAGGTGGGTGGAAGCTCGTTGTGGACTCAAGGAGGAAACTGGGAAGCAGGAAACGTGGGGGAATAATGCTTGATGTGTGGGGTCTAACTGAGGAGGGGGTTCTAGTAGGAAAATTCGGAAGGTGGAGTCAGGTCAGGGCTGCGTCGAGTCCGTAAGCCAGAGTCGGCGTAAGGCTGCCAAGGTTGCTAGGCGGTGTTTAGAAAACAGGTTTAGTGTTTTAGACTCTGATACCCTTGGGGACGAGAGTGAGGGGGAAAGTGTGGGGGTGAGGTGGTTGTTGATGATGATAGGCCAGTCGGGGTAAGGAGGGCGGTCAAGAGAAAGAGGGGGCCAGGAGCTTGCAAAACGAGAGGAGGTGCAGATGATATAGGAACTGGGGCCAGAAGAAGAAAATTAGTTGTAGCGGGGAGCAGCATTGTACGTGGGATTGACAATGTAGTTTGTGGTCCTGATAGTTCCAATCGAACAGTCTTGTGCTTTCCGGGGCGAAGGTGGAGGATCTCAGGGACCGGGTAGATGGCATTGTGGCAGGATCAGGACCGGAACCGGTAGTGGTGGTCCATGTGGGGACCAACAATATCAGGGAGAGAAGGTCAGTAAGTTTGGTGGAGTCGTATAGAGGCTTAGTCGGCAAACTGTTAAGTAGGAATGCAAGGGTAGTCGTATCCGGGGTCCTTCCTGTCCTTGGAGGTGGGGACGAACGGAACTCAAGGATTTTGGCGCTAAATGAAGAGTTAGAGGACTACTGTGTTGATCTGGGAATTCCCTTTATCGACCATTGGGACACGTTTTGGGGCAATGGGAGCATGTACGGGCGTGACGGGCTGTATCTTAACAGGGCGGGGAAACGGGTATTAGGGGATAAAATTCTACGGGTAGCAGAGCCTTTTTTGGAGAGGAGCGGGGTGGGAGGTCAGAGGCAAGTATAACTAGAGTGGACATAGGTGGGGTGAACAAGAGTGAGGGGGACAGAATAAGTTTACCAAGACTAGCACCAGAAAACAATGAGCCCAGTAGGCGGAAGCCAATGAACCTCGTTAAAGTGGGTTATAGCAACATCCAGGGTCTCCACCGGAAAGTAAGTGAAATTGCTACATTGATCGAGGCAGAGGAGTTTGATGTCATGGGCTTAAGCGAGACGTGGGTAAGACACGAGGAACGGGTAGACCAAGTAAGCGGGTGTGTGTGGATAGGTGTAGGGCGAACGGAAGGCCAGAAAAAGGGGGGAGGGGTAGGCATGTACATTAAAGAGGATTTAAAACCGTCGCTGATTACAGATCTGGAAGATATCATCACATCGACTGATGTGTCAAAAGAAATTGGATGGGTAAAGATCAGTCTGAGAAACAAAAGTATTGCCCTTGGGATTGTGTACTGTGCGGTGGAGGGAAGTAAACCCGAGTGGAATGACTCGATATACTCAACACTAAGGTCCAATATCACTGAACTAGAAAACAGGGGGCTCGGTATAATTCTGATGGGCGACTTTAATGGACACATAGGTGACAAGGAAGAAGGCATAGAGGGTGGGGACAAGAAAGTCAACAGGAATGGAAGGAAGCTGTTGAACTTCACAAATGAGCTCGGTCTGAAGATTCTGAACAGGGACGCTAGATGTAAGGGGAAATGGACCTGGGAGAGAAACGACAGAAAATCAATAATTGACTACATTCTCACAGATATGAATTTATGGAGGGAGGTGATAATGGTAGAAGTGGATGATGAGGGCAACATGGAGTTGGATAGTGATCACAACTTGATTACAGTGACGATGAGGGCCAAAAAACCTAGAGAAAAGGAAAAGAAGCTTCAAGGAGATTTGGGAACTCAAAAAGGATGCTGACTGGGCGAAGTTCGAAGAAAAACTGAAACCAAAGCTTGCAGCCGTACACAAGTGGGGTAGTGTCCAGAAGATGGCCGACGCCATAGTTGCGAGCCTAGTGGAGGCAGGGAAGGAAAGTGTAGGAAAGATTAGGGTGCCAACACGGGAACTTGGGTACAGAGTGACTGAAAAGGGCCATAAAGGTTAGAAAAGCTAAATGTGCTGCATACAGGAGAAGTAGAAAACTTAAGGGGGTGGAAAGCAATGAGGCCATGGTAGCAAAGGAAGAATACCAACAAGCACGAAATAAAGTAAACAAGATTAAAGACGACAACCGGAGAGTGCGAAATAGCAGTCTTATTAGGACGATAAGAACGACAGGGGGGTCGAGTTCGAGCGTAGTTTGGAAATGGGTGAACAAACATAACAAAGGGAATAACCAACAGAGCATTAAAGTAGATGGCAGAGTTACAGAAGAGCGAGATCAAATCGCATTAGAACTAGTCAAGCACTGGGAAAAGGTAAACGATAAGCGATGGGGCATGGGGAACCCACCGGAGTGTCCGAACCAGGTCGAGAAAAATCTCTCGGACTTCGTGTGCAGCGAAATCAAAACTGAGGAGGTGCGAAGGGTGATCTCAAAATTGAGGAATGGAAAAGCGGGAGGGGTGGACGAAATTCCTAACGAGTTTATCAGGGGAGAAGAACTCTTGGAAAGCCTAACTGACCTATTCAATTTAGCCATAGAAAAACAAGAGGTCCCAAAGGAGTGGAGGGAAAATAAAGTGACATTTATTCACAAAAAGGGGGAAAAGACGTCTTGGATAACTATCGAGGGATCTCTGTCAGCAGCAACATTGGAAAAGTCTTTAGTAAAGTCCTGTATGGGAGATTAGAGGAGGTGATTGAGGAGAAGGGTTTTTTGGGAGAAATCCAGAATGGCTTCAGGAAGGGAAGGAGAGTCACTGACCATCTTTTCACGCTATCCCAAATGATAGAATCCGCGAAAGCAAAAAAGAAAAGGATGTTCATGGCCTTTTTGGATGTGAAAAAGGCATACGATAGAGTATGGAGGGAGGGTATGTGGCGCAAGCTGGAGGCTCTGGGCTTGGGGGCGAGTTTGTTGGGATTATGAAAGCATTATATAAAGATGTACAGAGTGAACTTAGCCTGGGTAACATTACAACAAAACGTGTGCCTATGGAGATAGGCCTAAAACAGGGGTGTATCCTTTCGCCAATTCTTTTTGTATTGTACATCAAAGGTTTAGGAGATGAACTCCTGCATAGCGACGAGGGGGTCGCAGTTGGTGACTTGAAGATCCCAGGGCTATTTTTTGCAGACGATATGGCGCTAGTGTCAGAAAGCGAAGAGGGGTAAGAGAAGATGCTGGGAATTGTTGGGAAATATGGGAGCAAATGGAGACTCGAACTTAATGAAAGCAAGAGCAAAGTTATACCCGTGGGCTGCAAAGTGGACCCCACTCGAAGGTGGAGAGTGGGGGAGTTCTGCATTCCGGAAGGTAGCAGTAGACTTCTTAGTGTAGGAGCGACTAGTGACTACGAATACCTGGGGGTAAATATAAACATCACAGGAAGAGGCATCTACCGAACCCACACACATAAATTGATTCTGAAGGGGAAGCGAATCCTTAACCAAATGAAACTTATAGGGAGAAACAGTTTCAATAAGGTTTTCGTGGGGAAAACCATTTGGGAAATGGTGGGTCTGCCAAGTATAACATACGGTACGGAAGTTGTACCCCTAAACCAGACAGCTGTTGAGAGCTTGGAAATCCTGCAGAACGATGCAGGCCGATGGATAACAGGCTCGAGTAATGCCGCAGCACTAGAAGCAATCAGGGGCGAGCTTGGGTGGATGAGGATCAAGGACAGGATAGACCTATTGAAACTCGGTTATCTTAATTATTTGGTAAATCTCCCCGATAGCCGATGGTGTAAAGTAATGTTCCTGAGAACTTTCAACTCAAATATCAAGACGGGGTGGATGGTCCAAGTGAGGGAGCTAGTAGAAAACTACTCAATGGAGATCTCGGACCTTGACGTTGGGGCAAACCAGGGCAAAAAGATCGTCAGAGAAAGGGTCATGGAGGATTGTAACCGTAATTGGCGAGAGGGGGTCAAATCAAAGAGATCTTTGGGTGGCCTGCGTGATAAAGAGAAGCCTGGTTTTGAAAAGTACCTTGATGGCACCTTTGGGTGTCACTGTTGTTCAAGCTGAGGTCGCGGTCCCTGGAGCTGAGGGGAAAAATGGGAAAAACAATGAAAAGGAGTGCCAGATGTGTAACGTGGGCGTGGTGGAGACCCTGGAACACTTTCTTATAGAATGCCCAAAATACCAGTCTAAAAGAACAAGATTCACGGGGAGTATAATGGAGAAGTGGGATGGGAGAATGAAGGACATGTGGTTAGGGGGCGACTCAAAGGAGAGGGTTAATATACTAATCGGAGAGATTGGGGAGAATGGGGCAAGGGATGTCATCAAGCAGTTCATCTCCGAGTGTTGGGAGGAGAGAAGAAGCGCGGGAATAGGGGGAGGCAGTTGGTAGAACATGGGTAACCAAGGCCTTCTCATACGAGAACCGCGACAAATCAGCGGCCGGGCGAAGTGTTATTATTATATTAATCACATGACCGAAATAAACATCATTGAAACATGGCCACATCCGAAACATCCAAAATTTGTGTTGGTGTTATTACATTCAAACATCAAAACCCACCAGAGTGTGTGTCAAAAAATGCTTTCTCCGAGTCTGTAGTATGTTATCATTATATTGAGGACAAGGCTTTCGAATTACCGATTATTTTGTGGTTTTACCGGTTCGTTACTTATGCCATTGGCAAATTAATCTTCTTCAAAATCATAAAATTCACTTTTTTTCCTGAAAAAAAATTATTTGTACCTTTTCTGTGCACTTTACTCATTATTTTGATATATAATTTGCCTTTCCTTACTTCTCTTATCTGTTTCTGAGGCATTGGGAAAAATGTCAAAAAATTGACCAAAGTTAGGTTGGACGACCCCTTAACTGAGTTTGTTTATATATATTTCAAATTAAACTTCACAGTTAAAATGTAAATCCAGTCTTCCTTCGTCGCATATAAACGATAAATAATAACTGGGGATAAAAGCTAAATGATTTTCGCAATGCTAATCCGCAAACAAACATCCACTGTAAAAGCCAGATTTTTTGGAAGACGGGGAATATGAGGGCTTCACATTGGACATCCGAGTGTTTGATTGATCCAACTCCGCGAGTGAGTGTAAATACTCAAGTTCTCGGATTACCAGTCTAATTCTGTAAGGATGTCCCTTAATTCACAAAGAAGTACAGATATTCTCTCGTGCTACAGTTATAGGTATTGTAATCAAGAAATACCTATTTCGCCTTGAAAACATCAATATATTAAGTTATAAATATGCTTGGTGGAACTACGCGGAGTAATTATAAAACTACATCTGTGGTGAGTCTCCATTTAATCCTTGATCGAGAAACATATCTTGTGTTGATTCAAGGAAAATGAATGTTTATTCCTCTGCACTCTCAAAATGGCAAAGTTTTCAGCAGCAAATATTTCCCATAATGCAGATTGATATTTAACCAAATATATCTTGTTTGACAGAGCTCAGTGAGCTCTGTCGAACAAGAGATAATTTATTAAATTCATAGTTATACAAGAGAAAAACAATGATTAGAGAAAATTCTCTTGCACGTCCAGAGTGCTGGGAGTTATGGTCCCTTTAGATTCAATCGTCTGAAATATTTCAGTTCGTTCTCCTCCCACCGGTCATTGGTGGTGGCGCGGGGGAGGGATTTCCCCGGACAAAATATTTGAAACATACGCCCCAAATGGGGGCAGTTAGCGGCTCGAAACAACTGCTCTAATTGTGGTTTGTTCTGTGTGATAACATTATAGTTGAAGCTGTGTGTAGATCGTATCGGGGAGAAAGAACTGATGTTTTTAGAATCCCATAGCGCCAGATTCCCGTTGCCCATCCAATATCCTTTCCCATCCAGATACGCTCCCTTAGCTTCGGGTCACTTGTGTCGCACAAGGGCTTTGACAGTAAGGAATTGACTGCAATGCTGATTTCGAAAAAAGTTATATTTTCAAGGTTTTTAAGGAACGGACATTAGTACATCCTAACTAAAAAGAGTTCACTTGTTTTTCTTCCAAATTAGTTGACAATAAAATGTGAGCACGCTTTTCTGTGCTCATACGTCGCTTTAATTCGTGAAAAGCATCTATCGATGACTGGCCAGATTCCGGGACATAGGCCCATAGTTGCAAGAGCTACGCGTACTGCATTAGAAGTTGAGGAGTGTATTCTCATCAGATCAGCTTCACTGATCCTCAGGTAGTACCGGAGGGATGATCAGTTCGTCGCTTCTTGTAACCCTCATATTAGTTGGTAAGAGATAAAACAAATGTGTTTGCAACATCAACATATTTGTGATTGCTTTCTAACATACAACATATAATATGCAGTGGCGTGATTTTTTTTTTCTAATGCATGGTCGGGGCGAGAGTTGAGAGAGACTAAAATGCCAGACAGAAATTAGTAATTGGCGTAGCCACGCGAGGTTTGGGGGATCAGCCCCTTCCCACACACACCTTTCCTTCCTGAAAAATGCCCAATTTCTATGCATCCATGGAAGCATGCATGGAATTATTAAAACTGGTTCATGTACTCTCGCCCTGACGTTTGGGTTGTTTATTTTGTTATAGTTATTCTTTCATGTGCTGGGTAGTTAAGCCTCCAAACATCACTAAGGGTGCTCCAGTTGGAAAAAGTTAGCACTTTTACCCGGAGAAGTCCCCGGGCTTTCACCTATGAGGATACACACTTTGACACTCTCAGCCCAGCTGGATGTGAAATGAAATGGGGGATACTTTTCTCCTGTCATTCAGCAGAAAAACAAAACACACTAATTCATTCAACCTGGCTACGCCCCTTAAATTAGCACCACAAAGCATGCTTTGCATCGCCAATTTCTGTAGGAAATTCCATGATCTTGGCGCCGACCTGTCATGGGTGTAGCTGAGATTTCCTATTGGGGGAGCCATAATTTCTTCTTTTTGGGGGGGGGGTGCCAGGTCGATATATGCCACAGACATATCCGAAGGCCGTAGGCCTGAGATGGGATGGATATTGCCCTCCCATTGGGGAGGTTTCGACCCCCTCGAACCGCACCAGTGGGAGCCGCCCCCCCCCCCCCACCACCACGGGCCTACGGTATCGCCCCCATTGGTGGGGTTCGGGAGGGGGGTCCCCGAAAAATTTTGAAAATGCAATGCCTGAGAGTGAATCTGGGACCCTCTGGTGCTCTAATTTTCTCATTTTGAGGGGGCCACTGTAATTTTTAGGGGGGACTAGCCCCCTCCCCGCGGCTACGCCACTGCAACCTGCTGAAGAAGGTATTATTCGTTTTAAAAAGCAGATACTTAATATTTATTTATTGGTGTTTAAGATCACATTATTTCTGCACAATGAATAACTGTGACCGCAACATGAATATAAAGTCAAGTCTAGCTAATCGAGGATGCTTAATAAATACTCATATTCCACTGAGACTAAAATCCTCGCCCTGCGATTGGACGAGAGCCCGCTTAGTTTTTTCTATGTTTACGGCCCCAGTGGCATATGATACCGTCTGACGTCACCAAGGGAAATATTTGAAAAGATGATAACAATGGGAGGAGATTCAAAGTGCATACTGCCTATAAAATCATAGTGATCATTATATGAATGTGTACCCACAATACACTTATAAAAAGGTCGAGGTTACTCCATCTCAGTTCAAATCATGAACTTTATCTAAGTCATTGTTTTTTTTATTGTCCAGTGACGTCATGGGGTACACGAGAGGTTTGTTTGCTAAATTTGTTATCGTTAAAGTTGCCTTGTTCATTCAAGTTGCCTTGTTCATTTCTCGATGTGGGTTTTAGACTATGGGTATGGTTTTATTGCAACATATACGTTGTTGTGATGAATTGACGGTAACATGGCATGGGGTTTGCGTCTCGGAGCGTATGTTCAACCTCGACGCTTCGCGTCTCGGATAACTTATAATATTGCTGGACTTAAAGGCGTCTACAGGTATTTACTGATTGGTGATTAAGGTCACTTTCAGCATCTTTGGAGTATGGGTATATCATGGCCGCACACTAGGTATGAAGGCGAGTTTAGCCAATAGTTTACACTTTTGCTGCCCTCCGTAGAGGACTGTCACCGCAAGCGTTGGTTACCGGGTCCTTTTTTACCATTAAAACAGAATTAGTTTATCACAGTAAACAAACACTGCTGTACTTCCCGAGGTTCCAGTGGGGGTCTACATTTATTTATTGATTGGTGTTTAAGATCACATATTTCTGCATAATGGCTAAGCGTGATCGCAACATGGAGATAAAGTCAAGTTTACTCGATCGTTTATTCGCATGCTGTCCACTTTAGAGGACTTCCACTCCAAGCATTGGTTACCGGGTCCTATTTTATCAGTAAAGTAGAGCTTTCTTTACCACAGTAAACAAGCACTGCTCCACTTTCCGGGGTTCCCACGAGAAGGAGGTCTACATGCAAACATAATTGAATCCATACATAGACAGAATTGATTTGGCGACTCCGGCTTCATGGGGTTTTAAAAGGGGTGATTCTGGAGTAGTTCAGCGATCTGAACCTCATGAAGTAGCCGCAACGTTCAGATCGCTGAACTAATTCCGAAATATATAATTAGTATGTACACCATAAACAGTCTGCATTGATTTGTATGGAAATTTAAAAAAGAAGATTCCGGCAAATAACAGACGCTTGAATACATACTATAATGATCTTGACTTTGGAATTGGACAAGCTGTCTTTTCCAGTTCACAATGTCAAACATACAGTACACAAGTTCTGGCTGACTAACTGAAATATATACGAGACATGAGCTGCATTCTAAATTAGTTGTATGAAAGGATACATGATCTCCATGCTGAGTTTTTGACATGTCCAGCAAACCGTGAAAACTATAATATCATTTTATAATGATTTTCTTTTCAATTCGCTTGCCCCAGAGTGAAATAGTAATACGCAGCGTCCCAAAAAATGACTTCGTAAACAAACGCACCTTTAATCATCCAATATTGACTTTTACCTGGTAGTAGTTGTGGTAACTTCTAACGTGCATGATATTTATTCGTACAACAGAACGTCACAAAATAGTAGTAGTAGTAGTGATAGCTACGGTGGGGTGGGGGTGGGGGTCTTGCTCCTTAACATTTACGCCCCCCCCCCCAAAAAAAAACACAACAAAACAACAACAACAACAAAAAACCTTTGTCCCAATCCAAATTTCACACAACATTAAGGTGCTATATAAGTAAGAGAATTTTGTTTATTTTGAAATTCCCACCTCTGATAGTCCTTAAATTCAAATTAAATATACACAACTTATACATCAAAATGAAGGTTGAGATGTATAGAACACGAAACACATATGTAATCATCTCATAGAGTTGACAGCAGGCACCATTGGTTCCTGGAAGTCTGCTACCGTATTCGTACCAGAACTGATAATAAAATAACATTTCACGAGAACAACTTGTGGCCAAATGTGCTTCAAATATCCAAGAACAAAGTTAAGACATCAAAATTCTTCAAAACACAGCGCCAGAGCTGCATGGGGTAAATTCCAAAACTGTCGGCTTTGTTTACATTTTTAATTACTTTCGACTTCCGGTCAACGTCATCGGACGGAAAAAGTATCGAAAAACATCGCTGTCTAAAATCAAATAATGAGAAAGATCGCCTTAATACAGCATACTATTATTATATAGAGACTGCACAGTTGCCATATTCTATGCAAGTTATCATGACACCTGTTGAAATTTCTTAGAATTACGATTTTGTTTTTCGATTGAAATTCAAGGTATCGAGTGATTTGCCCATGTCCGTCGAACATGGAATCCATCTTCAATAAAAGATACAGACAGTGTTGCCATTTTCCCAAATACAGTCTTATCGCTGCACTCTGAAGTGTTTTGAATGCCTAGCTCTACGAGTTGATTGCATATGTGTTTCGTGTTCTACACATCTCAACCTTCATTTTGATGTATAATTTGTGTATATTTAATTTGAATTTAAGGAATATCAGAGGTGGAAATTTCAAAACAAGAGGCCCCAGGGGGCCTGAGGGCGCTCACCTGACATGGTAGCCTAAATATCAAACCAGGGACTTGACTTGAATAAGCTGCATACGCCCCTCCTAAGAAAAGCATATACCAACTAGATGAAGCGATTGTGCCCACACAATACACAGGATTTTCCTTCTATTTTCAGTTTCTGCACTTTTACGTCCCAAAATTGAGATAAACGTATAAAAAAAAACATATTTTTTTTAATTTTTGTTCGGAAATTCCCAAACAAAAAGTCCCAAACAAAATATTTTCAGACTAAAATTTTTTTTTCTTCTTAAAATTGACCAAAACGCATAAAAAACCAAAAAACTCATTTCAGGATTTTGGTCCAAAATTTCTAAGTCCCACACGGACCCCAAATTTTCCGCGTAAAAAATAAATAAATTTTGTCTTAAAATTGACCAAAACGCACAAAAAACCAAAGTCTAATTTCCGGATTTTGGTCCAAAATTTTCTAAGTCCCACCCGGACCCCAAATTTTCAGTGTAAAAAAAAAAAAAAAAAAAATTTGTCTTAAAATTTACCAAAACGCATAAAAAACCAAAAAACTAATTTCCAGATTTTGGTCCAAAATTTCTAAGTCCGGACAGGGACCCCAAATTTTCAGCCTAAATATGAACCCAGGGACTTGGCTTGAACAAACTGGAATCCCCCCCCCCCCCCCCCAGCATACTGCATACCAAATATCAAAAGATTCTTATTGGTTGATCTGAAGAAGAAGATTTTTAAAGAATATTCCTCATACTGCACTAATTTGAACATTTGGGCTCCCATAGGGAACCCAAATATGGACCGAGGGATTTGATTTCAACAAATATGTGAATCAATGTTCCAAAGATGTTATATGTAAAATATGAAAGCTTTTGGAGAAGTGGTTTGGAAGCAAACTATTCTTTAATTTTTTCCCATTGCACACAGTGTTAAAAAATGCTGACAGCATTTTCTCAAAGTCCCGAAAAAGTACCTTATGACAAAACCGATGGCAATTTTTTTTTACCATTCCTTTCCGTTGGTCCCAAGGAAGCCTCACACCAAATAAAAATTCTCAGTGCCGTGCAGTTTTGGAGATATGGACGTTTTCGTTTTTTTCTATTTTTGGCTCCTGGGGTTCCCACGGGTCTGCAGGAAAAATAAAAAAAAATTGGCATAAATCAAGTACTTATAACCCAATAATACCTCATATTAAATTTGGTTCAAATTGGCCTCTCGGTTCAGAAAATAGAAATTCTGGGTGGGGCAAAAATTCTTGCCCCTCTCAGAACAAAGGCAAATATTGCCCGTCAAACTTCTCTTGAACAAACTTGAGTCTACACCTCAAATGGAAGCTGCATACCAAATATCAAGTCTCTGCTACGGCTGGTTCATGAGAAGATTTTAAAAAATTTTGTGCATTTTGGCCCCATCCCCCTCCACAATATAAGCAGAAACCCAATTTGAAGAAAAACCCAAATGCCCCTATAGATCCGCTACTCATGTGAATTTTCATTGAACTGCAGCCAGTGGCTTGGGAGAAAATGACCCAAACACCACCTTCACGTCGTACGACGGACGACAGACGACGGACAAAAAGTGATCAGAAAATCTCACCCTGACTTTCAGTCAGGTGAGCTAATAAACAAAATTCTCTTACTTGTATAACACCTTAAGCCCAAAATGGTCTCCAATATAGGGACTACACGGGCTACAAATGCCCCAGATTCGCTCTTAGGGCACTAAATGTTGCAAAAATGTTTCGAGGTGAGGACTAGTCCTAACTAGCACATTCTGGTTGTTGCTCCCTCCTCCCACTTCCCTTTGAAAGGTAAGTGGGAGGAGGGGACGACCGGAGGGTCCTAGTTAGGACTAAGGGAGCCTCCGGAAAGCCCACACAACGGCCTTTTGAATATCATCTTTGCCCCTCCCCCGCCCCCCCCCCCAAAAAAAATGGCGAAGGCACCCCTATTATAGACTCCTGGCTACGAGACTGGTAGTAGAAGTAATAGTAGTAGTGGTGGCGGTTGTAGTAGTAATAGTAGTGGTAGTGGTGTTAGTAGTGTGGTATGGATAGTAATAGTAGTAGCAGAATGGAACAAGTGATAATCGCGGTGGACAGAGTAGAATACCAGTCAATGTCTCGCATTATTATATGAAGTACACACTGGGGAAAAAAGACCTCAGAAAAGGCCACCAAAATCACTACGAACGAAGCAACAGCATGTGGAGTGGAATCAGCTTTAACCGCATTTCGCAGATAAACATGTTTCTTACTTTGATGCCAGGAACATTATATTGTTTGTTTTTTCATCATATGTACAATTTGTTTGGCCTTCTTATGATATTAACGATATTGGAGTAGTCGTGCAGACGAAGAGTTTGTGTATTGGGTTTGGGGTTACTTTCTGCACTAGACGCAACATCTCACAATCACAACACAAATATAAAGCCAAGTTTATTCAAGCATTTCAAAATATGTTGTCCACTTACAAATGAGGACTTCCAATCCAGGCATTAGTTATCATTTTTATTGATCACTTTCAGCATCTATATATATGACCTACAGCCTCGGCCTCCTTTACGGGGAGCACACTTTGGAAGTACTCAAGGCAGGGCCTAAAAATCACGTGAGAACAGAAGAGATTCTCGCAAATGATTCTCGCAAGGAAAACAATGAGAATCAACTTTAATTCTCGTATGTATGTTCATTTGATTCTTGTCATATATTCTGAAAGGGGTTTTCAAAGGCCTGGGGAATTCTACGTATTTTTGGCTTTCATCAAAATGTAAAACTAAACAGTGGTGTCTAGTGAAGTCTTGGCTGCCTAACCAGGCAGCCAAGACTTTACTAGAAACCACTACCAAGTACTGTAATAATTTCCATCAGCACCCCACCAAAAGGTGGTATGTTGGAACATGACCGTGTTCTGAACGGCAAAGACAAGATAAGAAATTCACAAAAAATGGAACTCGGTCCTTAAGAGTTAAACTCTCGTAAATATATAAATATGAGGTTTGGTTTTTTGACTATGGAATAGGAACTGTAGCACTGACAAGAGTTTAACAGTACCCTCAAATTCTAAATGATTTAAGAACTGAAAATTGATTTTCACAACAGGAGTTCGCGACAATCAAAAACTATTCTTGCGAATGAGGACAAATTTTAAGGCCAGAGAAGGGTAAGGGGTGGGGAGGGGGTTATGTTATTGTTTATTTATTAGTGTTGAAGTTTTGGCATGTATGGCTATATCGTGACAACAATACTAATATAAATATAACTCCATGATTAGTTCGGGGTGTGAGATGAGTTTACTGACGTGCAGAAATCAAGGGAGAAAACACTGAAACAAGATGGTCTAACGACTTGCATATCCGTGATCTTTCTGACTGGAACTTCCACATAACAAGCCGCATGAACAATGTCCATACTTATTACTAATATCTGAAGCATGGTATCAACTTTTCTGGCAAGATCTTGGCTAGGGACCTGCGAGTCGCATCGAATCGAGTCTATTATTCGAAATCGAATCGAACCTCAAATCGAATACAGGCGTCTTGAAGTCCCGACAGATAAAATATTCTAACTACATCATCAAGGCATGCCTTCGACGTCGAAGGCATGCCTTGATGATGTAGCTGGAACATTAATTACCCAGTAAGGATTTTTGTTAAAAAACAGAAACGGGTGCAAGAATTCTTACTGGGTACTGCACGGAGCTAGTCGCTAGCAACCGTGAGCTGATCGTCGATATTGCTTGAGAACTTTAAATTTGCTTTCAGCTGTGGGAGTGGCAAGTAAAACTGGAATTAGTGGCGTGGTACAGATGCGTTTTATGTTATGTAGCGGAAATTACACTCAGTCTTTATTTTCAACATTATTTACGTACAATTTCTTTCTGAGCAAAACGTTTTGTGAGACGACTAAGATGAATGATACTAAGAGAAATTCCAGTGAAAAGATTCAAAGAAAAACGAATCGGACAACCGATTTCGAATCGAACCGAATACCAACTTAAGATTCGAAATCGAATCGAATCTCGAAGCTTCGCAGTGCCCTACTCTTGGGCCTCCAGTCTAAGTCTGTTTGTTGTGGACTATTTATTCACCTACTATTCGTGCTGTTTCCGCATATACTAACGTTGATGCAATGTAATGTCCCTTTGCAACATATACATATATTATTTCGTATTCCTGTTATAGGCATTCAGATCAATAAATCTTTATTTCGCCCTGAAAAAATATATTAACATAATCTGACGAACTACGGGTCGTAATCATAAAACTACAGGCGTGGGGAGTCTTCATTCATAAGTATTTACATGTAGTTCACAAACATGTCTAACGGTATTTTAATATCTATTTGTTTATATTTAATATTTATTTAAAATTTAATATTTAAATATTCGTCAAATCAGCTCTCAGTTGAGAAACATTTCTTGCGTTGATTCAAAGAAAATGAATGTTTATGGTACATTTTAGATTCAATCGTCTGGAATATTTCAGTTGGTCAGAAAAGCGAACAGCAGGTTCACTTTCCCTACTAAAATATCCCAGACAAGTGAATCCAAAACATAGGCGATGAACTGTTTAATGGCCAGACTACAACAGCCTCGAATTCCTTACCGAATTAGAATGGTGGCTTGAGAGCTCGCAGTTCTGGTAGAATCCAGGTTTAGGATATTTCCATGCGGATGTAATTAATCACAATTACATGTATATTGGCTTGAGATCGCTGAGCTAATCTTGAAGACATTCCAGCGCTGTTGCGGCAGTCAGGTCAGATGTATGCGTCCATATTTAATGTAACAAAATGCCTGTTAACCCTTCAAAAATGTTAAATGGCCTCGTCAGTGTGTGAAAATTCGTAGAATTGAAAACGATCTCGTTTTCGTCCTGGCGTTGATATTTTCAACTTAATTAACAACGGAAACAAAGCGGTGCACTACCTCATATAGTAACATGACAGTGTATAAAAGTTTATTGCTATACCTTTAAAAAGTAATAGAAGTATGCATGTTGTCAATTTGGCACCCTGTGGTCGAAAAGTGCAAAAACTTGAAAAGGTTCAAATTATGTTCTAACTTAAAAAAATAGGCCTAGTGGTCAATGGCGGATACAGAGGGGGGGGGGGGGCGGTGCCCCCCCCCCCCCCTTTAGCTCGTGTTTGTCTCGCATGTAGGGCGTAGCCAGGATTTTCATTTGGGGACAATGCATGAATTGAAGTAAAAACATACAACGACATGTATTTTCTCCATCACCATTCGCTATGGAAAACAAATATACCGTTGAAATTATGCAAAATATATCTACTGGTCGCGTTTATTTATTGCGTCACCGACACAGCATGATTTTGAGGAGTTACATGCCCCTAGCCTCAGGTACCCCATGGCTATGCCAGTTATGGGTCAGGATCTTAATTGGCATAGTCATTGGGTAGCTAAGCCTAGAAGGCTGTCTGCTGAAAACTTTCAAACGCTGGCAGATCGCAATATTCTCCTGAGGTTAAGTCGGCTATGACTGTAAACAGTGTGTCCAAAATACAATATTATGGTAAACGGATCTGAAGAGCATATTTCAAATTTTCTAATGCTGTCTTTAACGTATGACATCATTTGAAATTCTGAAACATGCTGTTTAAAAAGTGTTAATCAGCCGTTCAAAAATTCAAGAGGATTTCCACCCCAGAAGCCACCAGAATGCCCCATTTGGTCGCTCATTTCCAAAAAATTTCTGGGGGGAGAACCCCCCCCCCCCAGACCCCCCTACAAAAGCTCGTGCCTCCGGCACTTGCGGCAGAGGCCTTCGGCATCTGCACGATTCGCCGCCCCCCCCCCCCCCCCCCTTTGAGAATTCCTGTATCCGCCACTGCTAGTGGTAACTCGAAAGACTAAAAAATACCATGTTTCTTATTTTTATTGCTTTAAAAATATGAAATTTTCGAGAAAACTGGACACATCCTGCTTTTTGTGACGTTGACATCGTACTATGATCGCAACCGAGCCCCCGCCCCCGTGGTTTTGGTCCGTCGGCTGAAAACTGTTTGCATTTCTGGATGTGTTTTTTATGAGAGATTATATTTCTAAAATTCAAACCGATAGACCTAAATGAATGTATTAGAAATCATGTTTGAAAACGACATTTTATGCGTCATGGCGTTAACATTTTCAATTTATTCCCGTGCACTGGAACCATCGCCAAAGACAAGGCGTAACTCTGAGGGGGGGGGGGGGATAACTTTCCAGTCGGGACATTTCCGTTAGGATTGGGACCTTAGATATCAACTCTTTCTTGCTAGTAATCATGTACGTTCTTAAAAGAGTAGATCTCGTACTTAGATCTGTGTTACAAACGCTGACGGTCGTTCAGATGGAGGTCTGTTGTACCCGATGCGGGCTATTGGGGGCCCGGTATGACCAATTTGGAGTACCGGGGCTGTAAATGTTAATTAAATATGGACATGCATCACGACTAACACAATTTTCGACTGACTAATATTCAAACTACATTATCAAGGCACGCCTTCGACGAAGGCACACGATGAAGGATTGCCTTGATGCTGTAGTTGGAATATTAATCAGTCGGGACTTGAGCCATCACAATCGGGACAAATCAGGTTTACATCTTATCCCCCAATCGGTCATCTTTTGAGAAAGTACACGATTACTAGCAAGAGAGAATTCATATCTTAGATTCCAATCCTGACGAAAATGTTCTAACTGGAAAATTATTGGTGTTCTCACACCCCCTACATTGCCCCTCCCCAGTTACATCCCTGCATAAAACTCACGTATGTATGAGATGTAACCGTGTTTGGTCACGATAGTAGTAGGAGAGCAATGAAACGGGCCGATTGGATGGATCTCTTGGGGGACCCCCGCACTGGACCGAGGAAGGGAAGTAGTAGAGCGATGAAACGGGGCCGATTGAATGGGTCTCATGGAGGATCCGCAGGGGACCGAGGAAGGGAAGTAGTAGAGCGATGAAACGGCGCCGATTGAATGGATCTCATGGGGGTTTCCACAGGGGGCATACGAAGGGAAGTAAAAGTAGATCGATGAAACGGGGCCGATTGGATGAATCTCATGAGGGATCCCACAGGGGACCGAGGAAGGGAAGTAGTAGAGCGATGAAACGGGGCCGATTGACTGGATCTCACGGGGACACAGCACGAGGCCTAGGAAGGGAAGTAGAAGTAGAGCGATGAAACGGGGCGGATTGGATGAATCTCATGGGGACCCTACTGGGACCAAGGAAGGGAAGTAGTTGGTGAGAAATGAAACGGGGTGGACTGGATGGATCTCATGCGGGACCTCGCAGGGGACCAAGGAAGGGAAGTAGTTGGAAAGCGATGAAACGGGGCCGATTGAACGGATCTCATGGAGGATCCTGCAGAATGCCGAGGAAGGGAAATAGAAATAAAGCGATGAAACGGGACCAATTGGATGAATCTAGTTGGGACCCCACAGGGCACAGAGGAAGGGAAGTGGTAGTAGGCTGACGACATTTGGGTGGTAGCTGGACAACATATGTGAAAGCTCATCCCACAGAACTGAACACTTATGGGACAAAATTTGGGGTATCCAAAGCAAATCCACCCTCATCGCCGTTATCTACATACACACCATTAATTATGTATGCAGAAATATCTCTCTGCACCAAAGCAACCCCGCCAAGCTAGGCCTCCCGTGAAAAAAAACTTCCAAGTGGGGGAAATGAGTTTCTTAGATTCCTCTGATGACTGATATTTAAGCTCCCTTAATTGTTTTTCTTTTTTCGGCAATTCGTTGTTTTCCAAAATTTTTGTTTAAATATACTGATTGTGGAGTATCGCAGCCTTTGACAAGCTAATTTGTAAAAACATGCACTATACATTAAGATGCAACCACCGCAAAGCGAAAAATGTATTTGTTAGGATTATGAAGAAATCTAAGAACCAGAGGGTTTTGAACTCGCGTCGCACTGGTCGCACACTTTTCGCACGCCGAAGGGAACGTCTCAACTACTGACCTGCAGCCCGATTCGTTCTCATGTGACAAAATATAAATAGAAAACTTCAAATGGTAACTCCTTCATCATTCTGCTCCAGAGGAGATGATAACGTCAATTTTCGAGCACATGGGGCCACGGCAAAATATGCTAGTTTTAATAAAACAAATAAATAAAGTCCCCCCCCCCCCCCCCCCCTCTACAGAAACAAAGCTATGGTAAGTTACAGTATTTATAAATTTATAAACCGACGTAATGACTGAGCAGACGATTTTTTGGGGGAGATCTGTTCAGTTGTCTAGACCGAAGAAATACTGTCCTGAGATTCAGTGTTACTAAAAATAGTAACAACTGACTAACTAATTTTGACACTTATTTTGATTTTTATGTATGAAAGTGTCAATGGCACTGCAGATCAACATGTCTAATAATGGACTGAACTAAATATGAAGCTCCGGTGATGATAAGTCACTCAATCAAGTTTCTACAAAAAAACCATCACACCAAAGCTACATATGAAACCTGAAAAAGATCGGGTGAGCCTGAGGGATGCGACCTGTAAGGTGTACTAATGGAACTGTTGACAATTTATATGCCAAATCCAAGATGGCTGATGGTGGCCATGTTTTTCAACGAAATTCGAAAAAATTTGATAGCCCCCATGTCGACATAACACCATAGCCACATATGAAATTTGAAAAAAACTGTGCGAGAGATGCGGCCTATATGGTTTGCTAATGGAACTGTTCACAATTTATATGTCAAATCCAAGATGGCTGTTGGTGGCCATGATTTTCAACAAAATTCAGAAAAATTTGATAGCTTCTATCTAGATATAACACCAAAACTACATATGAAATTTGAAAAAAATCGGGGTGAGAAATGTTGCCTATAGGGTGTGCTAATGGAATTGTTGACAATTTCCATGACAAATCCAAGATGGCTGCTGGCAGCCATGTTTTTCAACGAAATTCAGAAACATTCGATAGCTTCCATCCAGACATCACTCCACAGCTACATATACAATTTGAAAAAGATTGGGAGAGAGATGTGGCCTGTGGGGTGTGCCAATGGAATTGTTGACAATATATGTGACAAATCTAAGACGGCCGCTGGTGGCCATGTGTTTCAACAAAATGCCGCAAAATTCAATAACTCCCATCTAGGCATTGTCATAAAGGCGCATATGAAATTTGGAACTATTCGGGTGAGAGATGCGGCCTGTAGGGTGTGCCAATGAAATTATTGACAATTTATGTGCCAAATCCAAGATGGCTGCTGCCGGCTATGTTTTTCAACAAAATTCCGAAAAATTTGATGAATCGCATCTAGACATCACACCAAAGCCACGCATGAAATTTGAAAAAGATTGGGTGAGAGGTGCAACCTGTAGGGTGTGTTAATGGAATTGTTGACAATTTGTATGCCAAATCTAAGATGGACACTAGCGGCCATGTTTTTCAACAAAATTTGGAAAATATTTGAAAGCCCCCATCTAAACCTTGACCCAAAGCCACATATAGAATTAGGAACGGATTGGATGACAGCTGTGGCCTCTAGGTGCTAAAGGAACTGTGAATGGACAGATGTACACACATATAGAATTTGTGAGAAGTCGATAATGTAAAATTTATGCTGGATGGATGACGATGGACGGACGGACAGACGGCAGAAAAGTGATTAGTAAAGCTCCCCTTGAGCTTCGTTCAGGTGAGCTAAATATTTGATAGCTCCCATCTAGACATTGCCCCAAAGCCACATATGAAATTTGGAACTCATCTGAGTGAGTGCTGCGGCCTGTAGGGTATGCTAAAGGAATTGTGGATAGACAAAAGAACGTACGGATGTATGGATGGATGGATGGATGTACAGACGGACGAACATACAGATGGACAGACATGGCGTCAACATAATTCCCCTCTCATTGTAGATTGGAAGCACAAAAACTGAAACCAAACTAGAGGCTCAAGTGAGCCTAAAATGCTCATTTGGCCCAAGTTGTTAAAAGAGATGAGTGTGTCAGTAAGTGTCAGTGAGTGAAAGAGAACAAGATCAATTTGATGATTTGCCATACACAACCAAAAGCAATTTTTGGCCTTTCATATCTGCTGGTCCTAGAAAAGTTTCTCAGGCAAAAACAAAGCTCTCTTCTGTGAAGTCTGAAAAAAGGTCTGTACAAACGTTTTTTTTGCTTTTAGCTTCTGGGATTTCTACCCCACCCCAAGGGAGTAGCAACGTTTGGGGAAAAATGGGCACCCTCCCATAGGGAGCCAAAATACTGACCTACTGAGTTCCTTTGAAAAAACTTTAAACATTGCAAGTGGTTTATGAGAAGGTGATTTGTAGGCCTTTGGGGCATTAAACCCACCCCAATGGGAATAGTATATTTTGAGTGTGGGGGGGGGGGGGGATGAGGAGTAAAATCCACCAAGATGCTTTATACCAAATTAGTTTAGATTAGGCTCAAAGGTTCTGAAGAAGAATACTTAGGTGATGGTGCACAAGAAAGAAAATGACTCAGAATTTTCCCATTGTCAACAGTATTAAAAGGGGCATCCCCTTGACAAAACGATAGGAATTTTTGGGGTTCATCTAATTCAACTGCTGCTAAGAGAGCTCCATACCAAAATACAATATTCTGGTCCATACAGTTTGGGAAATACGGGCATTTGAACTTTTCCTTTCTTCCACTGGTCTAAGGAAGCTGCATACCAAAATGAAAGTGTCAATGACACTGTAATTCAACTTGTCCAAGAAGGGACTGAACTAAATAGAAAGCTCCAGTAGTGATAAGTCACTCAATCAAGTATCTACAAAAAAACGTCACACTAAGGCTACATATGAAACGTGAAAAAGATTGGGTGTGGGATGTGACCTATAGGGTGTACTAATGGAATTGTTGACAAGTTATATGTCAAATCCAAGATGGCTGCTGGCGGCCATGTTTTTCAACAAAATTCAGAAAAATTTGATAGCTTCCATCTAGATATGCCACCAAAACTACATACAAAATTTGAAAAAGATTGGGTTAGAGATGCGGCCTGTAGGGTGTGCCAATAGAATTGTTGACAATATGTGACAAATCTAAGATGGCCACTGGTGGCCATGTTTTTCAACAGAATTCAGAAAAATTCAATATCACCCATTGTCTTAAAGGCATATATGAATTTAGAAACAATCAGGTGAGAGATGTGACCTGTAGGGTGTGCCAATGGAATTATTGACAATTTATGTGCCAAATCCAAGATGGCTGCAGGCAGCAATGTTTTTCAACGAAATTCTGAAAAATTTGATAGCTCACATCTAGACATCACACCAAAGCTACATATGAAATTTGAAACTGATCAATTAAGAGATGCGGCCTATAGGGTGTGCCAATGGAATTGTTGACAATTTATATGCCAAATCTAAGATGGCTGCTGACGGCCATGTATTTCAACGGAACTCAAAAAAATCGATAGCTCCCATCTAGACATTGCCTCAAAGCCACGTATAAAATTTGGAACTGATCAGGTAAGAGCTGCTGTCTGTAGGGTGTGCTAAAGGAATTGTGGATGGACAGATGAACATATGGACATACAGACAGATGGCAGATTGCAACCCATCCCAATAGCTCATACTTAACACTGTCAAGTTGAGCTAATAAAAAAACGTATTATCGAAATTTGTGAAATTTTATCAAATGGTCACTCATTTTTTACCCTGGCCCATATTCTTGTCCAAACGTTCAGTCTATTCTCATTGAGCTAATAAAAAAACGTATTATCGAAATTTGTGAAATTTTATCAAATGGTCACTCATTTTTTACCCTGGCCCATATTCTTGTCCAAACGTTCAGTCTATTCTCAGTCATGTTATACAATTTTCTGGAGTACTGAATCATCCATATATCAATTACATTAATCTTCCTGGAAATGCGAGGACCCTCTGATGTAGGGAACACACCTTTTTGGAAAAAGCATATTCATAAGTTCCAAAAACTCAGCATTGAACCACCATCTAATTGTTTACTGATATTTAAGGTCAAACCCACCCAGTATTTAAGCCTAAATTATTGCTCCAAAAAATAAGAAAATGAAGTTTAGCCTGATGATCATGAATACCAAATATCTAGAGATTCTGCCTGCTGAATTGAAGAAGCTTTGGGAAAAATTTTCCTCATATTGCATTAACCCTTTACCCAACGAATCGGCCACATCTGCCCACGCAATATGCAAATTCAGCAGCTGAAAAAAAAAAAAATTTTCAAAAGAATTCAACAAAACCATATCATGTGACCCCTCTTTGGAACGCGCTCATTGATATGGTATTGTTGAAATTTAAAAATAATTTCTTTAAAATGATATTTCAAATAATAAATTTTGATATCGTCTGTGTTGGGTAAAGGGTTAAGTTAAAATTGGGAGCCGATAATAGGAACACAGCAACTTGATTTGAACAAACTAGAATCTGACCTCACGACGGATGTTGTATACCAAATATCAAAAGATTCTGTTTGGTGGTTCTGAAGAAGATTTTTTAACTTTTTATGGGAGCTAACAAAGTCATGCCCCTTGTGGTGACCCTGAGAATGTGGCAACCTTATTTGGACAAACTTGAATTGACATATTGTCCCCTGAGTTCCAATGTGTTCTATGTGCCTACTGGCACATAGAACACATTGAAACTCAGGGATGATATAAGGAACATGCACACCATATGTTGTTCAATTTGGTCTAGTAGTTTTTAGGAGGAGTAGGTCATGTCAACTTTATGATGGATGATGACAAACGTCGGATGGTAAGAGATAAGTTAAGCCCTCTTCAGCCATTTGCAAAAATATGCAGACATGTTTTCAAAAGAAATGGCTTCATTTCAACAGGAGAAACCCAGCAAGACTTACTGAGCCTGAAAAAAACATGAGACAAAAAAGGAAGGGTGGTGAAAATAAGAAGTGGTAAACCTTATTATTGGCTGAATGGATTCTAAAAAAGAGTAGATTCTCCGATCTGTCTCCCCATTCAAACTGAGAATCAATTCAAACTCACATTTCTGATTCACAGGGCCCTAAACACAAGGAGCATATCCCGGCTTTGTGCAACATAATTTGAAGAGTGTTGGAAGCCCATATTTGGGAGTTATTCTTATGTGAAAGTACTGCAACTTAAAGACTTCATATTGTGTGGACATGCTTCAAATTATGTTTGAAATGAAATCATTTAGTCTGTATGGATTTGGCTTGTAACAATTAATGGGGGACTGCCTGGCATTCTCTCATAAATTATGATAAAGCAAAAAGAATGAACAAATTTTGACAACAAAATAATTTAGCATTCTACCAGTTAACTGCATTCTAAAAGCACAGGTAAAGTTACATCAAGCATCTGGTCACATTATAAATAAGTGAATCATTCAAGTATTAATTTCCATCAGATGTTTTGTGAAGACAATCATTAGTGAAATCAAAGAATTTAGCAGATACAACTGATAGTTGTACAGTAGAATCCTGTATGGCCCAGTTTTTATATGCTGTGCAAAACATGTGGTGAGTCAGTTTTTCAGGGTATACACGTAAAGTGAAAAAGTTGACATAATCCCATATATTTAGTACTAAATCCACTGAGCCTTGTTCAAAAGCATTCATTTATTTATCTATTCATGTTTACAGTCACTTTTAGCATTTGTGGCTAAATAATAATAATACTAAAAATAATAAGTAGAGGCGTGACTGTCCCAGAGGGGCCTGTCCATACCCCCACTGCTTTGATTATTCTAAAACTAAAAGGAGTATAACGATCAAAACTATAATCACAGGTGCACAGGTTCCAATGCTAGTGAACATCCATATCAAGTTTCAAAGGAATCGACCCATAAACATCTGAGAAAATCCCTGGAAATTTTCAGGCATTCTAAGATGAAAAGGGGCACAAGCCCGGCTGGCAAACAAAGTCTGATAGAAACTATAATCACACGTGCATAAGCTCCCATGGTAGTGAACATCCTTACCAAGTTTCAAAGGAAATGACCCATAAACATCAGAGAAAATCTCTGGACAAAATTCAGGCATTCTAAGATGAAAAGAGGCATAACTCTCGCAAAAAAAGTCTGATCAAAACTATAATTACAGGTGCACAGGTTCCCATGGTAGTTAACATTCGTACCAAGTTTCATAGGAATCGACCCACAAAAATCTGAGAAAATCTCTGGACAAAATTCTAGCACTTTAAGACAAGTCAAAAATGGGCATAACTCTGGCAAAAATACCAAGTTTCGATGATAATGGTCCATAACCATCTGAGAAAATCTTTGGACAAAATTATGCTTATGGATGGATGGACGGACAGAGGGATAGACAGACAGACAAGGTGATTCCTGTATACCCCCACCTCCACAACTGGTTGTGGGTGGTATAATAATTTTATAACCCGAATTCCACACACGGTGCTCGAAGGCTGTACAAAATTGACTGCAACACAAGGATAAAGTCAAGTTTATCAAATTGTTTAAATCTAGGCTGTCCAGTTTAGAGAGCTTCCACCTTAGGCACTGGTTACCAGGCCCCATTTTACCAGTAAAGAGAACTTGTATATAAACAAGCACTGCTTTGCTGACCAGGGTATCCACAAGGGTTAAAGAGCCCATAAATGGTCAGTCAAACAAGGTATTATAGACAAAATGCTTTCATCGAAAGCATTAAGGGTAAAAGTGTTGGTATGCCTGAGGATTATTTATTTATTTATTGATGTTTAAGGTCACATATTTATGCACAATGGCTAATCATGACTGTGACAGTTTTATGGGTGGAGGAAGCCGGAGTACCCGGAGAGAACCACCGAGCAACGACGAGCAGCTGCCAGCTCCCCAACATCGTAACTCCGCACTGCAGCACAGGCAGGGTTAGATTGGTTGAAGACATGCGTACCATCGATGTGCAGTACGCCTTAGTACGCGGCATCATCGTGCCCCCATGCGGGCAATGGAGATGAAGTGTCTTGCCCAAGGACACAATGCGGTTGCCGCAGGTGGGATTCGAACTGAGGACCTCTCGGCTTGCAGCCTGCACCTCTACCTACTGAGCCAGTGCGCTCCCATGCCTGAGGATAATGAGTTTTTTTCTGTTATTCCAATAGATCACAAGTTTTTATTCAGTTAACTGGTTTAGTGCAAGAAGCTATTGTCATGACTCCACGAAAAAGTTCTGAAAGCAACTTTGGGTTTTTTAAACCATATGCATTAGCTTTTCGTTTGATCCACAATGGAAGAAAAAATATATAAATAAATTTGTGGTATTACAATTTATTAGAGAGTACCAATAACTACTCTCCAATAAATTGTAACAAAACAATTATCAACAAAATTTGCAAAACCTAGATCCCCACCCCTCCCTCCATCCCCCCTGCTGCAGGTAGCACAATATCTTTGAAAAATTCTCAATCACCTCTGAAAGAAATGTAGAACTGTACCAGTTAACCCTTCACCTAACCCAAAAGGAAGATAACACATGCAAATAAAATTCTTGAAAAACTATTTAAAAAAAAATTTTGTGTCAGAAACATAGCTTGTGACCCCTCTTTGGAATGAGCTCAAAGAGCTCATTCCAATGAGGGGGTCATAAGCTATGTTTTTGAGGCAAAAAATGATAATTGAATGGACATTTTTTTGAATAGCACTGACCGGTTTTGACTGTTACTATGGCTGAAGGGTAAACAAACGGGGGATGCACAGTGGCTCAATGGTTGGAGCATTGTGAACAGAAAGGTTGATGGTTTGATTCTGACCTGCACCATCTGCATTCTGTCCTTGGGCAAGATACTTAAGGCTGATTGTCCACATGGGGGCACGGTGTACTTAGGCGTACTGCATGACAAAAAGTGAACTTGCCTCCAACCACTGCAATAAAAATACAGGGTGGAACATTTATCAAAATTAAATAAAAGTACAGACCAAAATAATAGTACAGAGAGGAAATCCATTGAGGGGGAGGGGGAGTAAAGCTAGTTAATTTTAACCAACAAATTTTCAAGTATTGCAGTTAGTTTTATTAAAGAAAACTAATATGTGTTTAGGCATCATGATTACAACAATGAATACACTGTGCTAAACAAAAGACTATCACGCAATCTAGTGAAGATTTACCAATTTGAAGATCTTCTCCCTGTTGGAAGCGCAATTTTAATAAACATACAGGCCCAAATAAGATACATATAGAGTGAAAAAAATCCCCCAAATTAATAAACATAGATGTATGTTTTTTAGGAACACAAAGGTAACTTGGCTCGTGCCAGTTGATAAGTTGGAGAACCAGACAGTGGCTTGCCACTGCTCAGTGGTTCTCTCCAGGCAATCTGGTTTCCTCCACCTGTAAAACTCTCTGACGCGATCTGACTCTGGATGTTAAAAGTGTGATTAAACCACAATAAGCAAAGAAGTTAACAGGAATTTAATGCAACTACTAAGTAACACCATACTTTTGTGCTCAAGATATGATGAATGGTTTGGAAATTGATACTTATATGCAACTAATAGTATTACTCTGTTAATTAGTATGTTCTTAGAACTGATCACTGTTCAGTATCAACAGAAATGAGTTGTGGGATTATCCAGAGAAATTTTTCCAAACATCTTTTCACTTAACAATTACAACACTTGGCATCAATCATTTCTTGAATGTTCCTCATGAGACCTTTCCAAGAAATGATGTCAAAGGTTGGAGTAATCAACAAAGGAAAATGTATTATATATATATTCCTCTGTTTATTCTACAACTTATTTCTGCTGGTACTGAACTTGAGCTTTTCTTTCTACTTATAATACCAATAATCATCAATTCTGAGAAAGATTTCTCAGAGGACTTTACAAGAACAGAACTTTGATTAAAACCGACACACCTATGTTGAGTTCAAACCTTTATAGGCCTATTTCTGACTTTCTTAAACTTTATACCCTTTGAATAGGTACCCAAAACTGCAATCCTAAGAAAGACCTTAAGATCGTATTGAAACAATCATAGCACTGATTTCTTGTCAAGTCTTTGCTGCTTTTCCAGACAGCCAAGGTTTGTCTTGACATTACTGCTAAGCATCCAGACTTTCAAGCTGTGGTGTGGTGGAAATATTGTGAAACTGTCCAAGCCTGTTAGGTTAACCCAAGCAGAAACTCATATTCTGTGAAGGAGCGTAGTGGTCTAGTTGTTGAAACTGAACATATGGACCTACCCGGAACAAATTGGTAACAAGCTAAATTTGTTGCTGCTAGAAAGAGGAGAGTTCATTCAAAAACATTTTCAAAATCCACTGAAATCCATTTTGGGAAGTATAAATTTTATAGTAAATTTCCTTTCTTATTATACCTACCGAAATTGTTTATTACAGGCTTGCACTACAGTGGAAGAACCTAACTCGGATAAAATACTCTCTATTTTAATCTTTCCCAAGATTTGGGAAAGAAAAGTGGTGTAAAAACAACACGAAAAAATAAGCCAAAACTGGGTCGAGCGCCATCGGCACACACCCAGTATGGGACGCTCTTCCATAGTACAAATCCACGACTTCCGTAACACAGTGCGCAATTCGTCATTCTTTTGATTCCGAACAACACAGGAGTTATGTGATCAGCGGGGAGGAAGGATTCTTACCCGAATAAGAAGACGGGAGGGTCTCCATGTAAACAATTTCGGTAGGTATAATAAGAAAGGAAATTTACTATAAAATTTATACTTCTTATCAACCTACCTCAATTGTTTACTACAGGCTGAATAGACAAAAGGCTGGAGAGAATCACATAACCAACCCACTCAACATAACTCAATAGCACTGGGGCCGTGGACAGAGGAAGAGATCCCTAGGCCTATCAAACCATAGCATCACAAACATTAGAAAAGACAATGAAAGATGAGGCGTATGGTGAAGTGCGACGCACAGACAGAAAAGGGCAGTAACAGCACAAAGCTGGAACTGACCCTGAAAAAAGCTGAAAGGCTGGGATAGACAACAGCCTGAGCCGAAGAAAGAGGGCCCCCAAGGTTCTCTTTCGGCTCCTGCAACTGTCGCAGATAAAAGAAGAATGTAGCATTTCTCCAGAAGGCTTCCAGTATAACATCAGTCATCCGACAACATGACAGAGTTATAAAAAGAGGAAGACAATGCACGCACCTCGTGGCAGAAAAAACAATTGGTAATACAATCACCAGTAGCTAGATGAGCGGAAGCTGCACGAATAGCAAGACAAGTCCATCAAGAAATGGATGCAGGAGAGATCTGGCATGTGGGAAAACGCATATTCATCCGGGATAAAGGCGTGAACGCCCCCCACCCCCAAGCAGAGCAGCGCCCAAGAATGTGACCATCTTGGAGTAAACTGCAAAGTCCTAGGCCTTTTCAAGGAAAAGAGCTGAACAAGCTTGGAGAGGCAAGGATGAGTGTCGAAACAATGTGGTATCACATAGAAAAAAATGTCTCTGAAGCACGGACATGTACCCATTGCTGGAGACCCCCAGAAACAAACATATACCAGAAACTCCGCAAGCGGTGTGATCGAAGGAGTGACAGAAGCAACAGAGTGATCGCACACCATCGACAGAAGAACCTTCCACTTAGCCACAGAGGCTAAACCAGTGGAGTGAGTGCCTCCTTGAAGAAGAAAAGCAACTCCACTGCGTGTCTCGAAAAACCACTACGGAGGAGACAGGACCCGATAAAAGGCACAATGAAGTCGGGTCAACTTGAAAACCTCCTCGGGCGACTTTGGCAAAGAAAGTCGCGAGGTAGAGGGAGACATGTCGGAACCGCTGCTAACAGATAGCGGAGCAGATTGATCCACACCCACCGAGGTGACGGGTGTGATCTAAGGATTCGATCACTGCAGGTTCATATCTAGGTGAGAACCTGAGGCGGAATCGGAACCGGTAGGAAGGCGTAGCCGACAAGACCATCCCAAAGGAGGGCCAGAGCGTCCACAGCGAAAGCCAGAGCATCTGGACACGGGGACACGAAAGTGTCCACCGGATGGTTCCAACGAGTCACAAGAGATCGATGGAACCCGCCATGTGGAGCATCCACCTGGTGGAAATGACCCTGCTCCGACGGGACAGGGAGTCGGATAGGACGTTCAGGCGACCAGGAATGTGACGAACAGCCACCCCGGCATGGACATCCTGAGCGAGCAGTATAAGATCCCAAGCCAATTCGTACATTGGAACAGAGTGCATGCCGCCCTGGTTCCAAATGTAAGCAACTACCGTTGAGTGGTCGGACAACAGAAGGACCAGGCGATTCGACAGGTGAGGGATCCACTGCCTGAAATACAGAAGAAGAGCAAGAAGCTCCTTCTGGTTGATGTGTAGAGCTGCATGATCCTGGTCCCCACATCCCGTGAATGGAAAGACCTAGAGGATCCAACGTCGCACCCCATCCGAGATCGCTGGCATCTGCCGACAGAACGCGATCGGACGTGGGTAAGTCCAACGGAACACCCTGCGAAAGCCACTGGACATCTGCCCAGAGGAGAAAGTGAGGATAAAGATATTCTGGAAACTGAAGCACCAGATCCAGAAAATCTACATTCGGCCTCCAACGACTGAGCAGAAAGTGTTGGAGAGGTCTGACATGCAGCCGACCTAGAGGAATGAGATCCGTCACCGAACAGCAGAGACCGATTAGCCGGAGAATACTCCGAGCCATCGCGGATGTGGACTGGGACAGAGTCGGAGCAAAAGCTGAGAGAATCACAGCCTTGGCCTGGAGAACCGCCACCAAATTGAATTGTGTGTGGAAAGCCATCCCCAGATGATAAAACGACTGAGAAGGGACCAGGTCCGACTTCTCCTCGTTGACTCTGAAACATAGCGACGTGAGCAAGCTCAACAGAGTGACAACATCCGACTCCAGTAAGGCAGCATTGGAATGCCCCTGGAGGATATTGTCCAGATATGCCGAAGTAGTCACCCTGGACTGTGTGCGATGGAAAACTATCACATGCGACATCAGTCTGGTGAAGGCCCAAGGAACCAGGTTGAGGCCGAAAGGCATGGCATTGAACTGGTAAACTCGCCCCAGAAAAACGAACCTGAGATACTTCCGTAACGCCCAATGAATCGGAACGTGAAAGTAAGCGTCTCGCAGGTCGAAGCTGGAAGCGAAATCTCCCTGGTGAATTGAACAGAGGACCGACCTGAAAGTCTCCATGCTGAACTTGGGAGCAATGATAGACTGGTTCAGGAAACTCAGATCGATAACCGGTCGGAGTCGGCCATCCTTCTTCGGCACCAAGAACAGGCGGGAATAGAAACCCACTGACCTTATGTTCTTAATGACCTCAATCGCCCCCTTTGTCAGGAGATCGTCTATCAAAAGTTCCCGACGTAAAACGTCTGAAGGAACTGTGGTTGGAAGAGGCACCCTGGACAGAGTGGGGTGCCGTCGGAAGGATATTCGCAGCCCGGACCAAACAACATCTAACATCCAAGGATCGGATGTGATGGTGGCCCAACGGTCTGCGAACTCTGCTATCCTTCCTCCAACCTGGAACGAGTCGAGGTGAGGACCTTCATTTCGAACCCCGACGAGGCTCGCGAGAGGAGAAAACACCTCCTCTACTGAATGAAGAATCCTGGGACTTCCCTCAAGACTGCCGACACTTACCCTTACCCCTTGAGTAAGAAGTAGAAGCGGTGGCAGAAGGATCAGCCCCTTTGCTTCGCAGAGGAAGCAGAGGGTACTTGTTAGGCTTGGAATGGCCCGTGCCTACCCTAGAAGGCTGATCAAGCTGAAGAAACAGCAGCTGATCGTTGGAATGACGTAGGACGTCATCCCGGACCGTCAACACAGAACCATGGAAAAGTTGCAGACCTGCCAAAAAAGCAGATCGAAGAGTAGCGCACTGCTCCTCAGGAAGGGATCGGCCTGTGTCCAGCACAGAGTCCCTTCGAACTAATTCCAGATTAGCCGTGTTACAGGCATGCGTGTGAGTAAGATGCATGAGCCCCTTGGACAGCACACGCAAAGGAGCCTGTACCTCATCAAACTTATCTGGAGGCAGATAAGCAGATAAAGCTGAGACAACGTGATCGGAGAGAGAAAGCATACAAGCATCTCTCTCGATAAGCCCAATGTGGACTCCAGAGTCGTCATCGGAATGACGGCAGACTTGGACTTGGAAAGCCCGAGGGAATTGGAGTCCTGATCCAAAACCGTCAAAGTCTGGTAGACCGACGGATTGGCGGAACCGTAGGAACGATAACGCGCCGGAGGCAAAAAGGTGTCAACCCTGGTGAAGAACGGAGCCTTCATAGCCTTGGAACTTAGCTTAGAGCCCAAGGCTGAAAATGCTTCAACCAACTGTACCGACGGGCACAGTCGAAGACGCCCAGAAGCGTGTTGCTCCATAGGCTGTTGGCGCGCGACCGATGATCGCGGCCTGGCTGACACTGCTGGTTAGATGGTTTGAGATCCGGAAGGAACCCAAACATGAAATCAAGAGCTGCCCCCAAGTCCGAAGACTGCTGGCTCTCGACATCAAGCATGTCTGACTCTTCCCCTGAGTCGGAAGACACATAGCCCATCGTGGGCAAACCAGCCGACGCCTCCCATGGTGTCGGAACACCAGGGGGATCAGAAACCGGCCTGTTTCCAATCCCGGGAGGCGGCGCCATAGTGGGCACCTGGAAACCACTCGCTGCCTCGCTGGAAGCAACGGGAATGCTCTTTGACAGAACCTGAGTGAGTAAGGAGAGGGCCTCCCTAAGCTCACTGCCCGTACTGGCCGGTTCGACAGGGGAACGAACCAGCAAAGTGGCTTCACCTCTGACCCTCTTAACCAGCGAAGGGTCACGATCCTCCAAAACACCCGACGTGGGACGACGGGCGGCAGCCGAAACGTCTGAAGGCAGACTTGTATAGGGGTGACACACCCCGAGGATCACCATAGCGGGAACTCATGAGAGTCACGGCAGACCTCTGCAGGGCAGAAGGTCCAGGCTGCACAAAAGACGTTGGTTCCCCAAAAGTGGTCATGTGGCCAGAATGAGTGGACGGAAACGCCACGGAGTTCATAGTGTCCCACTAAGAACAACCGAATTCAATGACATCTGTGGTGCTCGACGGCGCAGAGACCACAGGAGAGGGTCCGGCCGGCAGCCACTTCCAACTTTGCCGAGTTGAAGTCAGGGAAGGCTGAGGCCGATACCCCCACGTCTACACAACCAGACACCGCAGCAGACCACTGCAGGTATAAAACTACTGTGCTCAATGGCTGAGAGGACACAGTAGGGGGTTCAGTCGGCAGCCCCATCTGACTTCGCAGAGTGGAAGTCTGGGAAGGCTGAGGCCGAAACCCCACAACACACTACAGACATCCCTGCAGACCCTGGCAGGGAGAAGCCGAGGCTGGCTAAAAACGGTGCCCAATGTCGTTGTAGACGGAACAGCAGTAGCAGCAGATACGAACAGGAGCTGTTGGAACTGGCGGAAAAGCGGAGAGAGCCACCAAGCTTGGCCTCCAAAGGAGGAGTCACAACCCTAGTGACAGCCTCAGATGTCGACTGGAGAGGGCGCATAGTCCCGGAACCAGGCATCTCTACACCAGAAATCCAACAGCTCCCGCAGTATCCACCACGGTAAAACACTGCACATTCCCCATGGAAGGGGAATAACTCTCACCAGACATGGTCGAATCGGGAAGCCCCGAAACGACAGCGGTTCCCACCCCCCGCTGGTGCGGGAGGAGCTGCACATCCCCCACAGAGGGGGAGCAATTCTCACCAGACGTGGTCGAATCAGGCGACCCCGAAACGACAGCTTTCCCCACCCACCGCAGGAGTGGGAGGAGCTGCACATCCCCCACGGAGGGGGTCAAACTCACACCAGACGTGGTCGAGTCAGGGGGGGGGGGGAAATTACAGTGCCCCCACCCCCACCCACCCCCACCCCCTGCAGGGATGGGAGGAGCTGCACATCCCTCACGGAGGGGGTAAACTCACATAAACTCACATGTACACTTTTACACCTTTAATTACTGTTATCAATAGCTCAAAACAACTTCACACTTAAGTAAAAGTATAGCCGCATTTGGTTTTCATTGTTTCAGTAGTGGTACAGTTTGAAGAAAAAATAGGCCGATGAAATCATCAGATGTGTACCCATACGCACAACTAGTAGAAAGCTGTATGGCAGAGGGCCACTCCAGATGCCGACATTATGTACACCATACATGGTATGGGTACATATAGAAATGGATTGGAGGAGTGCCTAATTTGATGGATAAAGGGTTAACATCGGATCAAATTATTAGATTTACATAAAAAACTATACAGCACAGCACATCAGTAACCTGAATATATATATAAAGTAACCTGATAATCGGATTAATATTTTTGGAGTTATCGCATGCCAAAATAATGGATTGGAGGAGTTCTCAATTTGAAGGATAAAGGGTTAATATCACAGGATCAAATTATCAGATTTACACCAAAAACTATACAGCTTGGCACATCAGTAACCTGAACACATATATGAAGTAACATGACAATCAGACTGATATTTTTTGAGTTATCTCATGCCAAAGGGATTGGAAGAATTTTCAATTTGAAGAATAAAGGGTTAATATCTTGGGATCAAATTATCAGATTTACACCAAAAACTATACAGCTCGGCACATCAGTAACCTGAACACAAATATAAAGTAACTTGAAAAGCCAAGCAATATTTTTCAAGTTATCGAATGCCAAAGGCATTGGAGGAATTTTCAATTTGAAGGATAAAGGGTTAATATCTCAAGATCAAAATAACAGATTTACACCAAAAACTATACAGCTTGACACATCAGTAACCTGAACACAAATATAAAGTAACTTGACAATCCAAGCAATTTTTTTCAAGTTATCGAATGCCAAAGGGATTGGAGGAATTTTCAATTTGAAGGAGAAAGGGTTAATATCTTAGGATCAAATTATCAGATGTACACCTAAAACCATACAGCTCGGCACATCAGTAACTTGAACACAAATATAAAGTAACTTAACAATCTAAGCAATATTTTTCAAGTTATCGAATGCCAAAGGGATTGGAGGAATTTTCAATTTGAAGGATAAAGGGTTAATATCTCAGGATTAAATTATCAGATTTACACCAAAAACTATACAGCTCGGCACATCAGTAACCCGAACACAAATTTAAAGTAACCTGACAATCCAAGCAATATTTTTCAAGTTATCGAATGCCAAAGGGATTGGAGGAATTTTCAATTTTAAGGATAAAGGGTTAATATCACAGGATCAAAATAAAAGATTTACACCAAAAACTATACAGCTCGGAACATCAGTAACCTGAAGATATATATAAAGTAACATGACAATTGGACTGATATTTTTTGAGTTATCTCATGCCAAAGGGATTGGAAGAATTCTCAATTTGAAGGATAAAAAGTTAATATCTCAGGATTAAATAATCAGATTTACACCAAAAACTATACAGCTCGGCACATCAGTAACCTGAACACAAATATAAAGTAACTTGACAATCCAAGCAACATTTTTCAAGTTATCGAATGCCAAAGAAATGGATATGGATGCCGGACGGACGGACAGACGGATGGATGGACAGACGGACAGACAAAGGATGGACGAACGACAGATGGCCAGCCCAGATGCTGGCATTATGTGTACCATACATAGTATGGGTACACATAAAAACCCAGTGCCAGCTCTTGGAGTCTGGACTTTAGTATGCTTATCTGTGTCTGAATAGTATCATTGCTACAGGCTTCAAGAAATGTATAAATTGCTCTATATATCTATCAAACGAACAGCCAATCTCTTTGAAATAACTGATAAAATACAGAGTTTCAAAAGCAAAACTTCAACCAGAGGACACCGTTGGATGGTGCATAATATGCCCGCACTTGCAGAAATTATAAAACATTATGCGGGCATATAAAAAAAAGTCTGGAAAATGGTAAAAATTCTAAGTTCAAGGGCAGTAACTCCACCAAAAATCAACCCAGTGGAATGAAATTCGAATGATATGAAAGCATCCATAACAAAGCTATAGATAAAATGTTTTCTCAATATGTCAATCCATAACGAAAAAAAGTCTGGAAAACGGTAACTAAGTAAAAGGGCAGTAACACCACCAAAAATCAACTGAGCGTAACAAAATCAAAATTTTTCTCAATATGTCCATCCATAACGAAAAGAAGTTCGGAAAAAAATACCGGATAGACAGACAGACAAAAATCAACAAAGCGGAATGAAATTCGAACTTGATCTGTAAGTATCCACAACAAAGCTATATACCCAAAATTTTCTCAATATGTCCAACTACGGTATAACAAAAAAAAGTCTGGAAAATGAAAAAAAATCCGGAAAACTCTAAAAATTCTAAGTTCAAGGGCAGTAACACCACCATAAATCAACCGAATGACATGAAATTTGAACTTGATCTGTAAGTATCCATAACAAAGCTATTTATAAAAATTTTTCTCAATATATCAATCCATAATGAAAAAAAGTCAAAAAAACGGTAACTAAGTTCACGGGCAGAAACTCCACCCAAAATCAACTGAGCAGAACAAAATTCGAACTTGATCTGTAAGTATCCATAACAAACCTGTATACTAACCCTTTATCCTTCAATATGTCCATCCATAACGAAAAAAAGTCAGGAAAACAATTCTGGACAGACGGACAGATGCCAACACTATAACAAATACAAACGTTTTTATAAAACAGGCATATAAAAATTGTAAATCCCGTGAATGAAGCCATTGGTACACATGTTGATAGTAAAAAAAACTGTACATGCTTACAATAATACACATGTGATTTCAGCTCAACTTGTTTCAAATTCGATGGAGCCAATATTTAATCACTTTTGTTATAAATAGTGACTGTTAGGACAAACCACTTGAACTATTTGGAAATGTTCCAAGGTCTGAGAAGGTAGATTGGGAAATAGCAAGAGAAAAGAACCTAATTTAAGCCAACAGAACACTATGGGAAAGTTGGTGTTGTCAGCATTGAACAACGTTGTTTTTGAAAGATACAAACAGTTTGGATGAATCAGATTTCTTGTGTGGATGCGCATGTCTATTTTTGTAAAATGTTTCAGCCTTGGGAGGGGAAACCCTCTTCCTCCCTCAGTGCTTTATGCATCAGTAATGCACTATGCACTTTTAAAACATCCCGAACAAATTGTGGATTCACCAGGTCATATTTACACAAATCTATATGGATTCTCGTAAAAATGAAGATTTTATACCCTGGACATTTGCAACATACAGACAGGGAGAGACTAACCTGCTTAGATAGCGACTTCCAAACTGAAGAAGATCTCAAATCTGATAGGTGATGCAAACATAATCACAGGAAGATAAGCCAGAGGGAAATAAACAATTCATCATATAAGACAGATACTGAACTGCAAAAGCTTCCACCAACCAAGCAAGCAGTATAATTTTACAGCTTGAGTGTTCATGTAAGTGTTGTGATCTGGAAGATCTTGGAAATGTTGAACTCTGACCAAGAAACTGTGACTGGGGACTATGTGGATCAGGAATCACTCCTGCCATGACAGTCACCATTTTGGTGCCCATTTTACATTCAGGTGGCCATCTTTGGTATCAAATGGATTATTGAGGCATCCAAAACACAAATTAAATATATTGGATTGGATACTCTGCCTGTCACTTGTTTAAGGAATCAAAGTGATTTAATGCGAAATTCATTGAATTTGCAGCCATCTGGGATGCCATCTTGAATGTGGGTGTTAATCCACTCTGAACATACAGGTACAGTACTATGACTGTCAAAATGGTTTCTTTCCCACTCAGAAAGTGAAACACACTTGCAAGCAGTGGATTGAGATTTCATAATAATAGAAATTTCTAATACTTTCTGTATTTATCACACCAACCATTGGACCATGCTGGTACTCTATTTGACAGAATTCAAGCCAACCCCTTAATTTATAACACCCCACCCCCACCCCTCACCACACACACACACACACACACACACATCCCCAAAATTAAGCCAAAGTAACAAAAATAGTAGTTTTGTATTGGCCTCCACACATCTGTGCATGCAAAGAGCAAAGGAAGTGTCCTCCATTCCAATAACCATTTTTATGTGATTCCTGCTGAGTATAAATGGTTTTATGAGAGGAGGTGTGAGTGTATCACTCACAGGAGAGCACTTCCTTCTGAGCCAGTGGTGGGTCTAATAAATACATAAAATATTAGAAATTTTCATTATTTATCCATCATTACCACTGGCCCAGATTTATTACTGAAAATCCATACACAACAGAGTTTTTTTTTGATTGCCCGTGACCAGACAACAGTCCCCCATGGTTGGGTGTGTCACCAAATTGTTGACTATTATCCCGATTCCTCATATGGATGCAGGGTGTTACTCCATGCCTAACAGTATAGACAGGATTGAAGATTCTGAGTGACTTTTGACCAAATCGATTGATATTTGTTCAAGTTATCGTGCTAATGAGAAAGGTGATGTCCACCCACCCAACCAGCCGCAAAACCTCCCACGTACCCATTTGCCCGCCCAAGTTACCACACACCAACTTCATCAAATTAAAGATCAAGTTTTTTAAAAATCTGAAACACCAACGGCCAAGCATTTTGGAGATACAGGTGGTAAGATGTAAAAATATGAAAAAAATTACAACAAAAATGGCTGCCATTCAGCCATGTTTAAGTTTTTTCTACAAAATTTGACATGCATCATATTTACATTATGTCTGATTGTTGTCAAAAATATGAAATGCTAACAGCCAAGCATCTCAGATATATAGGTAGTAACATACAAGAGCACCGCGTAGCGGGACAATATATGCCCGTTTTGTATTTTTGAAGGGTTGGGGTAAGGATGGGGGTGAGGGTAAAAATTGTTTGGACCAACCCCATATTCGAACTTGACCTGTATTTTGTTGTGATTAAACAACATAGCAAGTTTGGAACCAATCGGAAAACAAATAATAAAAGTTATCATCTGGGAACCAAATATTTGATGCATTCTATGTCCAACAAGGTCCATAATTCAGGGAAACTTCAAAGTTTGAACTGACCCCATATTCGAACTTGACCTGTCTTTTGTTTTGATAAAACCACATACCAAGTTTAGGAGTCAATCGAAAAAAAAATACTACATCTGGAAACCAAATGTTGACGAACGGACAGACCAATGGATGGACAAATGGACAGACAGACAGACTGATTCCATAATTCGACGATTTTTCAATAGGTGTATAAAAAATCAGTTAGGCCATACTTAAGTTATAATCCGGAAAACACAAAATGCACAAATTCAAGAGGAATAACTCTGGAAAGGTACATGCGATTTTTGGCCGAAAGTGAACTTGAGCTGTGCTTTGTGGTCATAAATAAAATCTGAGAATTTGAAACAAATTAGTCAAGGCAAACTAAAGTTATCATCCGGAAACCACATAATTCACAAATTTGCAATCATTCAAGGGGAATAACTATGGAACGGTACATGCGATTATGGCCAAAGGTGAACTTGAGCTGCGCTTTGTGGTCAAAAACAAAATCTGAGAATTTGAAAAAAATTGGTCTCGGCAATCTAAAGTTATCATCCAGAAACCACAAAATCCACAAATTTGCAATCATTCAAGGGGAATAACTCTGGAATGGTATATGCGATTGTGGTCAAAAGTGAACTTGAGCTGTATTTTGTGGTCAAAAACAAAAAACTGAAAATTTGAAATAAATCGGTCTAGGCAAACTAAAGTTATCATCCGGAAACGAAAAGTTGGGCTAAATTCCCATAAATAAAGGGCCATAACTCTACTGCAAATGGGCCGCTAGAAACAGAAATCGAACCCATCCTGTATTTTGTCATACTAAATCCACATGCCAAATTTACCTCAGCTCAATCCATTACAACCAAAGTTATCATCCGGAAACGAAATGTGTCCATGGACGGACAGACAGGTGGAGAGACCATTCACATAACATGTCCCGTTTTTCAAACGGGTGTATAAAATCAACATCTGAAAAATTTGGTGTTAAGGCGTTCGGCTTTAAATGAACGGAAACCAATTTTTTTTCAAAAATTGTTTTCAAAGGGCCATAACTCTGCAGCGGATAGACTGAGAAACACCAATATCGAACTTGACCTGTATTCTATTGCTACAAACAACATCTAAAAGTTTGATGTCGATCTGTCAAGGCGTTCGACTTTAAATCAAGGGAAACCAATTTTTTTCAAAAGATTGTGTTTTCAAAGAGCCATAACTCTGCAGTGGATGGACTGAGAAACACCAATATCGAACTTGACCTGTATTTCATTGCTAAAAACAACATCTGAAAAATTTGGTGTCAATCTGTCAAGGCGTTCAGCTTTAAATGAACGGAAACCAATTTTTTTAGAAAAATTGTGTTTTCAAAGGGCCATATCTCTGCAGCAGATGGACTGAGAAACACCAATATCGAACTTGACCTGTATTTTAATGCTAAAACAACTTCTGAAAGTTTGATGTCGATCCGTCAAGGCGTTCGACTTTAAATGAACAGAAACCAAATTGTTTTACGGACAGACAGATGGACAGATGGACAGACAGACAAACTGATAACATAATACGACCGTTTTTTAAACGGGCGTATAATAAAAGTATGAAAAAATTACAACAAAAATGATCAGCCATCTTTAATTTTTTTCTACAACATTTGATGTGCATCATATTTTCATAATGTCTGATTAGTGTGAAAAATTTGAAACACCAACATTCAACCACCTCCAACAGTCAGACAGACGGATGGACGGACAGATGGACAGACGGATGGATGGATGGATGGACTGATGGATGGATGGATGGATGGATGGATGGATGGATGGATGGAGTGCAATCCATAAGTCCCCTCATAGTAACCCATGGGGGACTTATAAAACCAGTCAAAAAAAGATGTTACCCTGATAATGAGAATAATGTCAAATCCCAAAGGCCAAGACATTCCCTCTCTGAATTCAGTGCATGTAAAGAAACCTTACCATCTAAAAAGAAACAAAACTAGACCAAATTGTGTGAGATGTGCAAAAGGGATTACACTTTATTGCCCATTCCAGGAAAGGAGGTATCAGTCATTGTGAAGTATTTCCACACAAGGCTTGGAATTTCAGACTTCCCAGCCATTGTTCAAGATGTGAAATCTCCAACCACATGACTTTCTCATAACCTGGTATGCCTTGTTTAAGGAACTACTTGGTTGTGATTTTTTGTAGTGATGAACCGATAATCGGAATCAGCAATCGGAACTGGCCAGTTATGGGGCATCGACCGATTATGACTACCGGCAGTTAAAAACAGGCAGTTTCCGGTTATTCTATATTTAACACTGACTATTAAAAATCCCTTTGATATCTGGCCATTTCAGTAAAGTTTCCCCATTAAAAATGTGTGTAGTGCATAGCAGAAAATTTAGGGATTTGCAGAGCAGGGATATTACGGAATTTACCAACTGCAATCGTTACAAGATCGCCACCATTTCCCATCAGATCAAAGTCACTGGCCTTCCACCATGGTGCTATACAACGTTGCATTGGGTACATGTATAAATAAAATGAGTTCAGCTGGTAGTCTGTAGTACTTTGTGATGCACGCATCACAATACAATAAGAGATTAAAATTGGTGAAAAAACTAAAAAACACTCTTTTTTTTCAATGATAGATGATTGTTACACAACATGTGTTAGTCGCATGTCTGTCACAAACACGTTTTCAGTTTGTCAAGTTCATTTTTTAATTCAGTTACATCCCTTGATGTTTCTCTCCAATGTTGATTGCCGAGTTCGTGTAAACATTGGAGAAACACATCAACGAAGGTAACAAGTTGAAAAAAGAACACTGAATAATACATTCTGACATACTTGTAAACCATACGTCATACGACTTCACAACACACATTAACATCAAAATTATTATTCAATTAAAACACAAAGTATGTGTGCTCAGTATATTCCTGGTTAATACAGCCAAGTGTATTGTATCCTTACACAAAACCATATTAACACTGTTTACTGGAATAAAACACAATCTTCACAAGAGAACAATATCATGTGATTGCATCATTAATAATGTTCTTTTCCCCACACCCCAAACCCCGAAAATGCAAATATTATTTTGGCTAATATTGCCCAGCACTAAATATGCATTCTCTGAGAACTTATGTGGTATTAAGCTTTTGTAATTGATGATCTATCAACGAAATTCTATAGTATAACAGCCACCAACAGATTTTGTGTGTGTCCTATTTCAACCATCGGAATCGGCATAATCGGCAGAGAAATAATCTGTAATCGGTTCATAGCAAGTTTTGATAATCGGTTAGTCACTAATTTTTTTGTTGTTTTCAATAATGAAAACCAAGTTTTGTTTTCAGTTAACCTCTCAGCTGTAGCTATCTGTCTAAGTTCTAGTAATGTAAGTGAAAATGTTAGTCATCCTATTTCTTTTGAGGTTATCAAAATCATTGAAACTAGCATTTTCTGACTATGTGTAGGCCTTTATTTATCCCAAAAGGAATGGGGAAAGAAAATGTATTTGTTTAAAAACATTTAGTGAATATACCAATTTACAAAAAGTTGCCTAAAAATATAACACCATATTCAAAAGACATAATGCTCACAAGAACTACAGATTTATTTTCATAACTTTCTGTAAAGGTTGAGAATCGTCTTCCCCAACATTATCTAGAGTATGTTTACATATCACTGAATCGGAATTACTACAGTTGTCTTTATTGGGTGTGTTGTTAATAAGATCATCTTTATCTTCACAGTTCCTGGAAATAAAACCTCCTGTTGTGACTACAGTAGTAGTTGAATGTGCATTGTTTATTTTGGATCTTTCCTCACAATTAATGTTCTCTATTACTTCTGGTGATGATTCATCTTTAATCTTCTGATTTGATGTGCTAACATTTGCACTTTCACCAAATATTTCTACTGATGAGTCATTGTATGAATTGTTGCCAGAAGGGCTAGGATACTTAATATGATCAACTGTATCCTCATTGTTATGTTTATTTATAACTCTGTTAATCCCAGAACTAATTTCACATCTTTTAGAAGCACCTTCATCTGATTTATATTTGTAAATAAAATCTTTTGTATTTTCTCTACTGCCAGGATCAGATCCCATTCCAGTCCTGTTTAGTAGCACTCCATCATTTGGTCTTCTACAGGTTCCTAGTTCATGTGTATTATCTGATGTGCTGATTGTATCTGTTTCATTCCCTGAATTATTCTCTTCTAACTTCACATGATGATTAACCAGACCAATTTGTTTGCATTGTCTATCCATTTTGTTATTTGGCATATCCAACTTATCTTTTGAGGTACTTTCTGATAAAATCACAATTTTTGTTTCATCATGTTTGTGTGACACATCATTTTTCAACCATTCTGCATCTTTTAAAACTACATTCTGTTTTTTTTCACATTTTTCGGAATGCATTGATCTTAGTAAAACCATAGGTGCTACAAACTCTGGAATTTCAACATTGAGTATTCTACAAATTCCAGACATTACTTGATCAACATAGCCATGCACTCTCAAATCACATTGTTTGTCAAATTTAGTTGGCTGAAGATTCACAATTACAAGCTTCCCTTTGTTCTTTTTGGTTAATAAAGGTATGTTCCCACTAGGTTTAATCTGTAATGATGTCCCTAAACACATGCTAACATCAGCTTTCCTGAAAATATAATGCAACAACTTAACTTCCAGCATAATATAATGTTCTATTAACATGATATAAAACTGTTCTGAGAATAAGTTAACACCTGTTCTAACAAGTTGTAAAATTTATCTACCCTTGTACATGAACTCAATTTTCATGATTTTTTAATTTTCACACCCCAAATATCTTATTACCCCCTACTGCACCAGACTCATTGAAGTTATTCAAAGAGCTATAAGCTATGTTGGGGAATCACAAAATAAAAATATTTAATTATTTAGGAAAAATATTGTTGCCTAAAGGTCATGACAGGTAAAAAGTTAAAGCACAGGGTTCTCACATGCACCAAGAAAAATTTCCAGACCTTTTCCAGTCCCTCCTCTATTTTTTCCATACCCTTCGCAGTGTTTTTTTTTAACCTCTAGGGTGACCAGATAAATCAATGAAAGTATCAATGACACTGTAGCTTAACTTGTCTGTGTGTTGTGTTTGACGAAAAGGATAATGTTCAATGTTTATGAAAGGATTATGAAATAAGACAAGAATTGTGATAATTGGGAATGTGTTAATTTCTGTTCCCTGTATGCTATGTTTTTAATAAAAATAATATGAGGTGTACACGGTACTAAAGAGCTGAGCGGTGGGTTATTATGACCTCACAATGTATGTGGCCCTCACAGTTAACGTATGTCAATGAAAGTTACCAAGTTACAGTACAGTGAAATTATTCCAAAATGAGTCATCCTATCAAGTTACATTGAAATCCCTTCATAAATATGTAGACTGTGCTAACGGTTTTCAGGCTTCAGGCCTGTGAAGCCATGACAGTAGACCAATGCAACTAAAAGGGAACATTCTCATCTCGACATTATACTGAGTCATTCTACTAAGTTACAATGAAATCCCTTCACAAATACGACCTGTAGTTTGTACTAAAGTTTTTTGGATTTTGGGCTCGGGAAGCCATCATGGTTGAATGATCACAACCAAAAGTGGGCACTGTCATCTGGGCATAATCCGGAGTCATCCTACAAAGTTACAATGAAATCCCTTCATAAATATGACCTCTAGACCATGCTAAAGGTTTTCGGGCCCCTGTAGCCATCACAGTTGCCCAATTGCGTCCAAAAGGAGACGTTTTCATCTAGACATTATATGAAGTCAACCTACCAAGTTACAATGAAATCCTTCCATAAATACGACTTATAGACTATGCTAAAGGTTTTTGGGCTCGGGCAGCCATCAAGGCTGAATGATTGCGACTAAAATAGGGACGTTCTCATCTAGACTTTATTTGGAGTCATCCTACCATGGGACAATGAAATCCCTTCATAAATATGACCTGTAGACTGTGCTAAAGGTTTTCGGGCTTTGGGCCCATGGAGCCGACACAGTTGCCTAATGGTGTCCAAAAGAGGCTGTTCTCATCTAGACATTATATGAAGTCAACCTACCAAGTTACAATGAAATCCGTTCATAAATATGACCTGTAGACTGTGCTAAAGGTATTCAGGCTTCGGGCTCGGGCAGCCATAATGGCTGAATGATCACAACCAAAAGGGGACATTCTCATCTGGGCATCATCTGGAGTGATCCTACGAAGTTACAATGAAATCCCTTCATAAATATGACCTGTAGACTGTGCTCAAGATTTTAAGGCTTCAGGCACCTGTTGTAGCCATCACAGTTGACCAATCATGACCAAAAGGGGATGTCATCATCTAGGCATTATATGGAGTCAACCTAACAAGTTATAATGAAATCCTTCCATAAATACGACCTATAGACTATGCTAAAGGTTTTTGGGTTCGGGCAGCCATCAAGGCTGAATGATCACGACCAAAAGGGGATGTTCTCATCTAGACATTATTTGAAGTCATCCTACCAAGCTACAATGAAATCCTTCATAATTATGACCTGTAGACAGTTCTAAACATTTTCGGGCTTCGGGCCCCTGTATACGTCACAGTTGCCCAATCGTGTCCAAAAGGGGACGTTCTCATCTAGACATTATATGAAGACAACCGACCAAGTTACAATGAAATCCCTTCATAAATATGACCTGTAGACTGTACTAAAAGTTTTTGGGCTTCGGGCTCGGGCAGCCATCATGGTTGAATGATCACAACCAAAAGAGGACATTCCCATCTGGGCATCATCTGGAGTCATCCTACGAAGTTACAATGAAATCCCTTCATAAATATGACCTGTAGACTGCGCTCAAGATTTTCGAGCTTCGGGCACCTGTAGCCATCACAGTTGACCAATCACCACCAAAAGGGGATGTCATCATCTAGGCATTATATAGGGTCAACCTAACAGGTTACAATGAAATCCTTCCATAAATATGACCTTTTGCCCATGCTAAAGGTTTTTGGGCTCGGGCAGCCATCAAGGCTGAATGATCGTGATCAAAATGGGACGTTCTCATCTAGACATTATTTGGAGTCATCCTTCCAAGTTACAATGAAATCCCTTCATAAATATGACCTGTAGACTGTGCTAAAGGTTTTCAGGCTTCGGGCCCCTGAAGCCATTACAGTTGATCAATCACGTCCAAAAGGGGACTTTCTCATCTAGACATTATATGAAGTCAACCTACCAAGTTACAATGAAATTCCTGCATAAATATCACCTGTAGACTGTGCTAAAGGTTTTCGGGTTTTGGGCTCAGGCAGTCATCATGGTTGACAGATAATGCCCAAATGGGGAAATTCTCATCTAGACATCATAAGGAGTCATCCCACCAAGTTACAATGAAATCCCTCCATATTAAACATGACCTGCAGACTGTGCTAAAAGTTTTTGGGTTTCGGGCTTGGGCAGCCATCACGGTTGACAGATCATGCCCAAAATGGGACGTTCCCATCTAGGCATTATACCGAGGCATCCTACCAAGTTACAATGAAACCTCTTCATAAATACAATCTGTATACTGAGCTAATGGTTTTCGGGTTTTGGGGTCGGGCAGCCATAACGGATGACCGATCACGACCGAAAGGGGACGTTCTCATCTAGACATGACCCCAAACCTGCATATGAAATTTCGTGATGATCACACAAGAACTATGGGGTGTGGCCTGTGCTAAAGGAAAATGTAAACAGACTCACAGATTCACAGACTCACAGACTTCTGCACGCGTGATGGCAATAGCTTATCTTGACTTTGTCAAGTTAAGCTAAAAATATATCTTACCAAACACTTACATGTTCAAGCAATGTGTTGGAGTTTAACCTCACTGCCAGCTCTCTCGAGTTTTACCATCAATTATCACAACCAATGAACCAAAACTATTAAAATGCTTTAGTAACAAGTCAACAACTGATGGCTGTGCTGTGCTTTTGTTTTTTTGAGCATTTTTGTTCCAAAATAGTATGTTTTCTGGAGGCCTTTTGTCTTGTTAATGCCACTACACCTGTATTTGAGACATCAAAAGACTTGTCACAGACGAGACATATTGCCTCTGACTTTGTTTTGAATTTCGGTTCCTGCTAATCCAGTGTGTGCATTTGGGATTTTCCAACCACCTTTCTGAAAACAAACATTTCCCCATTTCCTTACACTTAAATTTGTTGATGGGATTACACAATGCCTCAACTTAGCAGAACAACATAAACACGTTATCACTTGGCGCAGTCATTTTGATCATGGAAATATACGGATCAATTAATGGTCGTTAATGTTTGTGTCAGATCGGTTATTTCCGTGTTGGGTTACAAAGGCCTAAATTTTACGAGTTTCGCAATTTGAATTTCTTGAACAGCGAAAGTGATTCTGAAGATATTTAATTAAATTTCCATACTTTTTCCATACCATTTATATGAAAACGTCATTTTCCATACCTTTTCCAGACCTGGAAAATGTTTTTAAAAATTCCATCCTTTTTCCAGACTTCCAGACTCGCATACGAACCCTGAAAACAGTTTCTTTTTAAAACCTTGTTCATGGCTTGACTTAGAGAACACAGGAACAAAGTCTATTAAACAGGTACTAAATAGATTTTTTTTATATAATATGTGTAATACTAAAGTAATATTCTTTCTCCAATGAGTCACCAAACCAGCCTGATGCTATAAACAGAAATTGTAATTCCAACATTGATTATTTTGCTAATTTTCTTTACTGGTTGAGTGCTAAATTTTTTGCGGTCATTGAAATTTGTTCAGAAGTCTTTGCCTTGTCGCAATTTATGGGAGAGTGCCTATAGACACTCTCCCATAAATTGTTACAAGGCAAGTCCAACAGATAAAATAATTTCACTTTAAAGATAATATGAAGTATATACACAGAATATGATGCCTTTAAGTTGTGGTACCCACACTTCAGAATAAAGCTCAAATATGGGCTTCCAGCACTCTACCAATTAAAAGTTTCCTTGCAAACTACAGTACTGTGATTATAGAATTTATAGGGCCCTGTAAATTGGAAATTTATGGATCAAACTGAATTTTAAATCAAATCAAGTAATGTGATCAAAATCAATCAAAACTCAAATAGAATCAGACAAAAATGAGAACTTTATTTATTGGTGATTCACGGCATGTTGGAGGAACTGAACCACATTTTATTATTTCGGTCTACATGCCAATTTTTGAATTGTACTGGGAATAATGGGAAATGCCAAAAGCAGAATTGTAAGCCTGCAGTGAAATAATAAATACAGTTTGGTTCCTCAAAAACATAGTCTATTCCCGACTCAGGTTTATTTTATTAACCCTTTCGATTTTACACATAATGAGAGTTGCAGTCATATTGTTTCACGAGGTTTCACGCACCAACAAAACTGCAATGGGTATAACATGTTGCCACACACCGTCCTAAGTGTGGATGAATGCAGCTGAGTGCAGATAAATGTGCATGTGAAAGGATTTGAAAGAATTCAATGTCCCAGATTAGAAAACAAATCAAATCACAGGACTGATTCAGGATTTAATTAATTTTTGAATAATTGCAGGACTCTATGTGATTATAACAGCAGACATAAGATTTGGACTTGATCATGACTGGATCATGATCTGATCAAAATTCTGTCCTCTTTTCTGTCCACAGCAATGTAGAATCTCACTTTAACAAATTTAGTGAAAAAAATTGACATTTGCTTTTTTCTTTTCATTTTTATATAACCCTTTTGGGTAATGTGCAACAACTACACACACTTTTCTCCTGCTAGTATTCTGCTTGCATTCTGCAGTATCACCTGTGGGTAACTGTTGGAAAAACATAACAAAACAGGGGTGAAATCATTGCCCTAGGGTTAGTATAGTTTGCATAAAGATTAGGTGCACACGGCAATTCCCTTCCCTTACTGTATTAAACCTAATCCATTTTGGATGTCTCCAGTTTTAGGTTTTAGTTCACTTCAAGATAGAGATTCAGTTTCTCAGAAAAAATAAAGTTGTAGAATGACAAAAGTTAAAATAACTAATAAATATGATTGTTTTGCATCCCAAATATTCATCGTTTGTTGGGAACATGATAAAGAATGGTTAAGAAATATACAGAAAAGTTGAACTGAGTTTTTTTTTCTTTTATCTAATATGTCAAGTCCCCTTTTCCACACCTTTACCTTTTTCTTGAGTTAGTCTGAAATCTTGATCCATCAGTGTAAATGTGTTGCGACCCTATAACAACCCTATCACAATCTAATTGAGAAAAGAGACCACTTTTATGATCATAGTACTGTATAGCTGATAATCTCTTACTCATTTACTAAGGGTTCCTACATTTGTCAGGAAAAAAATTCCATTCTTTCACCACATATGTCAGTCCATTTTATTTATTTATTTTTATAAATATATAATTTTTTTTTTTTGGGGTGGGGGGGGGGGGGGTGGGGGGGGGTAAACATTTGCAAGAATGTAATGTCTTCATTCTTCATACACATGTGTGTTCTGTAAAGCTGCTTTTTTGATTACACAAAGACTATTAACCCTTTACCCAACATAATGGCAAAAACTGGCCAGGGCTACTCACAAAAATCACCATTCAATTTTCATTATATTTTTATTTTTTATCTCAAAAACATAGCTTATGACCCCTCATTGAGACAAGCTCATTCCAATGAGGGATCATAGGCTATGTTTTTGACACATAAGATAAAAAAAAATTAGTTATTCAAGAATTTTGTTTGCAAGTGTCGTCTGCCTTTCATGTTAGGTAAAGGGTTAAACCCCTTCGCACTGATGTCAAAATAGCACAACTTCAACCTGAAAATTTTCCCCATAATGCAACAAGGCATTTAACAAATTAAATCTTGTTTGACAGAACTAGAAGAGCTCTGTCAAAAAAGACTGAACTGGTTTAAAGTTCTAGTTGCATTATAGGAAAATGGAAAAAAAATGCTGTTTGAGATTCAGGTATATTGGCCTCAGAGTGCAAATGGTTAAATTACTAGAAATTTTACTGGTGTTTTTTTGTTATTATTTTAAATGGTTTAAATTTGTTAAAAAAAATAAGTTCCATACATTTTCAATACCCTCACGGTATAACTTATGTTTTCTCCTTGCTTTTCAAGACCTTTTACAAACCGACCAAAATTTTTTCCATACTTTTTCAAGAATTTCAAAACAGAGTAAGAACCCCGCCTAGTTTGATCCAGTAGGAGTCATATGTTATAATTTGGGGGAAAAGTTAAAAAATTTATAGTAATTTATATATTTTTTATACTTACCAATGACCCAGACATAGCTGGTGCTAACTCTTAAAAATCTAGGGCCAAACACAAATTTTGCCCCCCAATCCCCAAAATTTGCATCTAAAACCAAAAGAAATCATGTCCTGAAGGACCTCCATACTTTGCCCTTACTGCGCATGCGCAGTGTCAAGGACGTTCCGAAATTGGCGCCAATTATCATTCTTACAAGCAGTGCCTGGTCAGCGCTATGTACTCAGCGGGGAGGTATGAGTTCCCAACTCCTGGGAGGGCCATCCCCGTCTGGGTCATTGGTAAGTATAAAAAATATATAAATTACTATAAATTTTTTAACATTTTTATACTGTACCAATGACCCAGTCATAGCTGAATAGTAAAAAGGCTGGAGGGCCTAGGACATAGAGGAAAATCCAATAAGCTCAACTATATAATATAGAGTCAACCCCTCAAGGAGAAAAGGAGTATTAGGCTTTACATGTATCTTTCTTATTTTATGTTAAATTAGAAAGATACAATACCCTTCATAATTGAGCACAATAACATTCATGTTCTCTATTAACATCCAGTATAACCCTTTATAATAATTATTTTTAAAGTAAGCCAATAAATAAAGTTAGTCCAGAGAATTGAGACTCTTTATATTCTTTAAAAGTGTCCGAGGATTGTATATTAACGCCTGTTTGACACTTGACATATACAAATGCTTCACACCGAGCTACACTTTAAAAATATGACATGAATGAATTTTTAACATTAATATTACACTTTAAAACCATCCCGGAAACGACTCAGAAATACTGACTTCGGAGGAGGCATTCCCTTGCTTTTCACTATAAAGCAGGTGACCTAAGGGAACACCCTCCCCCCCCCTCCCTTCCCCTTGCCCTGGGTCAAATAGCCCAGAGCGAAGAGGGCAGCCGGACGGAGTCACTGCCGGAACAGAAAGCCTGCATAACTATAGTTGCAACTGTTTAGTGGACGACATTCTGAGCAACAGATAACGGACCTAAACAATGCAGGTCTCCAGAAATGGACTCAATATTTCTGAGATAAAAATTTGTGAATGTGGATGGCTGAGACCAATAAGCAGCCTTCATTGAATCTGTAATAGCAATACTATTAGCGTAAGCCCAAGATGTAGAAAGAGCTCTTACTTCATGAGCCGAAATCTTAAGCACAGACTGCTGAGAAGAAGATAAATTTTCATAAGCAGTACGGATAGTTAATTGAATCCATCTAGCAATAGAATGGACCGAAATGTCCTTTCTATTAGGCATCAGAGACAGAAAGAAGCGTTTTCGTCCCTTTCTGATAAACTGAGATCTCTGTTTATAGATACGTAACGCTCTAACAGGACAGAGTAAGGCCTACGCCCGTCTGAAAACGGAAGGGCCTTAATAACAATAGGTTCCGGATATTTATTAGGAGCCTGATTCTTAGCTAAAAATCCCACATTAGTAGTGAAGGTGATAGTGTTCCCGACACTACAATAGTGAGAATCATCCACCGACAGTGCATGAAGCTCACTGACTCTTCTAGCAGAAGAGAAAGCTAAGAGAAAAGCTGTCTTATAAGACAAGAATTTGAAATCTACTGTCCCAAGAGGTTCAAATGGCTTTTCCTTCAGTTTAAGAAGAACCCAAGCTAAATTCCACTTAGGAATTAACCTAAGAGTTCTGGGTCTATTTATCGAGAAGTTTCTAACTAACTTAGATAAAGAGACATTAGATCCAATTTGTAAACTATCATGATGTGCATAGGTATCAGATAACATAGACCTATAACCCTTAATAGTAACAGGCTGCAGTTTGATTTTGTCAAACAAGTATACTCAAAAGTTTGCAATGTCTGGAATGGAGGGATCAAAAATATCAACAGAATGATCCCTACACCAACGACGAAAAACCTTCCACTTAGCCGCATAGTTTAGCGAAGAGGAGGTCCTCCTACAGTTAGAAATCGCGTCCACTGCTCGTCCTGTAAAGTGCTTGCCATGCAAGAAGGACTGCACAACGGAAAAACGTGAAGGTTGATACCTTGCGGGTTGTGATGAAGCTGACGCGGTTTCCCCTGCGAAAGAAGATCCTCCCGTGGAGGAAGCTTTCGCGGTAGGTCCCACAACAGACACCTGAGTAGATTTATCCACGGTCTCTGTGGAGACAGAGATGCTACCAACAGAATCTTGCATTGAGATTGTTTTATCTTTAGCAATACTTGCTGAATTAACGGCGCTGGAGGATACGCATATCCTATCATTCCGTCCCAAGGGATCGACAGAGCGTCTACTGCAAATGCTCTTGGATCCGGACACGGAGACACATACGTCTGCAACTGATTGTTGAGATGTGTCGCAAATAAGTCTATCATTGGCCGTTCCCATTGGTAGCAAATCTGATTGAATACTTGTTTGTTGAGAGTCCACTCCGACAGCAACAAGCGACCCTTTCGTGAAAGGGAGTCTGCTAGTACGTTCAGACGACCCGGTATATGACGGACCGAAAGTAGAACTTGATGTTCTAGAGCAAACAGAAGGATTCGTTCCGTTAGATTGAACAACGGAACTGAATGGGTGCCTCCCTGATTCCGTATATACGCCACTACTGTCGTATTGTCGGATAGGATTTGGACATGAGCATTGTGAATAATGTCCATCCAATGACGTAACGCAAGCCAAATTGACATCATTTCCTTGATGTTTATGTGCTTGCCCAGGAATTGCGGATCCCAAAGACCCTGGCATCTCGAATCCGTTGGGATCAATGATGCACCCCAACCTGTTTGACTGGCATCCGTCATAATGGTAAAACTCGGATCCAGCAACTGCAGCGGAACTCCCTGAGTTAACCACTGGATGTTTGCCCAAGTCTGAATCTCTCGTTTCACTTGATTTGACAAGAGAACTTCTATGTCGAGCGAATGAATTTTCACAGTCCAATTCTGAGTCAAGAAAATTTGGAGAGGACGTGTGCGTAACCGCCCCATCGGAATGAGATCCGCAGCGGCTCCGCACAGACCTATCAGTCTCATGAACCCCCTCGCTGTGACTTTGTCTGCGTGCAGACAATAGCGAGCGTAACAACTGACTAATTTCACTCTGGTTAACGGCAGACGAACGAGATTGTTGTGCATCTCGAAGCTCATTCCCCGATGTGTGAATGACTTGGACGGCACCAGATCCGACTTCTCCTCGTTTATTATAAAACCGAGACGTCGGAGCAATAGAAGCAGATTCTGCACATCGTTCTGAAGCGTTAACTCATTGCCGTGCCTCTGAAGAATGTCGTCCAGGTAGGCCGACGTTACCGCAGACGAATGAGCTCGGAAATACATCATTACCGAGTTCATTACCCGAGTGAAAGCCCAGGGTGCTAGGTTCAATCCGAAGCACATCGCCCGGAATTGATACACCACTCCTAGGACTGCGAAGCGTAGATACTTTCTGAATGTCGGATGTACCATGACGTGAAAGTACGCATCTTTGAGATCTATGCTTGTTGCATAATCGTTCACCCGAATACTCGCTCTGACCGATCGAATCATCTCCATATAAAACTTCGGAGCGACGATCAGCTTGTTTATCCAGCTCAGATATATGACTGGACGGAACGAGCCGTCTGGTTTCGGAACCAGAAACAGATGGCTGTAGAATCCCGGTGTCTCCTGGTTTTCTACGACCTCTACCGCGTTCTTCCTTAAAAGAGACTGCACCTCTGATAACAGAGCGTCTCTTTTCTGCGGATTTGACGGAAGTTGAGTCCATTTTGGACTTCGAGTTAATGGAGGCTTTCGCTTGAAGGATATCTTTAGACCTTCCGAAATCACCCCTCTCACCCAAGGGTCGTCCGTAATCGACGCCCACTCTTGTGGAAAACTCGACAACCTTCCGCCAACCAGCACGCGATAGAGGTTGAAGCCATCACCTCCTGGACCTGCGAGGCCTGCGGGAGGAGAAATCACGTCCTCCGCGACCCGCACCTCGTCCCGTCGACCTCGGGGTGTCCGACCGGTTGTCCCGGCCCGAAGGACGTCCCGCACATGAGTCGCTGCCTTGACGGTCTCTTGAATAAGACCAAGAGGACGCACCGGAACCTCTATAGGAACCTCTCTTGGGCGCATTAGACCCAGAAGTGCCTGTCTTACTCCTATCTGCCGTGTCCGACTTCTTAGAAGCAGATTTAAACAGCAGAGAATCCGAAGCTTTCTTAGTAATTTTATCGTAAATTGCAGAAAGCTTGCCGTCGAAGAGGAGTTCTCCGGAGACCGAAGCGACTCTGAGAGAGTTCTTCACCTTACTATCCACGAGTGTGGATGTAGCTAGGGCTGCGTCACGTCTAACCAACTCCAGGTTTGCCACTGAAAGGGCGGAGTTACACGTGGAATAAGCTACTGCCCTTGAAAGAAGTCTTAAAGAGGATTGTATATCCTGTAATTCTTTCCCTTGAAGACGCAGTGATAACGCCTTAGTAAGGTGGTCTGCATAAGATAAAGCATCTAAACTGGCTCTGTTAGACGAAATAGTCGTCTCCAACACCGCGGTTGGAATAGACGTAGACGACGGTAATGATAATTCTAAGTCTTCCGCCTCGTCGTCCATACGCAGAGGAACTCTCGGAATACCCTGTCCTGCCGTATCGAATTTATTCCTTGCATTAATGAAAGGCAGGTTAAGAGCATTGGCGGACAAGTAACCCACTTTTCCTGTTTTGGAAGCAAGTTTGAATATAGCGTCGTTCAATAATTCAAATGTTCTTGTGACATTATTGGACTGAGACGGAAACTCGGGAGCGATGTCCCTGAACCGCTCAAAGAAATCAGTGTCCAATGACGCTATAATTCTCTTGTTCGGTACCGCAGCAGTCTGGCCCGACGGAACAACCTGAGGAAGAAAGTGCCGGATGAAGTCCACGGCAGCTTTATGTTGTTCCGAAAGGGATAGCTCCAAGTCATCCGTATCCCTTTCACCATCCGGTCGGACCTCATGATGCTCCCGGTCGTCCGCACCCGATGCTTCGGCGGAGCGTACCGACCCAGCGCCGTCGGATAATTCCCGATCCGACACCGTTTCTGTCGGTTGCTGGGATGCTGCGATAAGTTGTGCTATTTGAACAAGCACGTCCGACATCGAGGCCTGCGGAGGCGCAGTCTTTCGCTGCTTCGCCGAGGGCAGCTCTGCATCTAGTGACTCCCGCATACTCTTCCTATGCGAACGTCCGGAGTCAACCGGCCTCGTGTCCCTGGCTACCGGATGGCGTGACCTGGTCGCCGAAGAATCCCTGATCGGCGAAGCTGGAAGAATATCGGCGGTCACGTAGCCAAGGTGCGGTCGTGTGCGCTGGTGAGAGGAAGAAGCCTGAGCAGTCTCAGCGGACTGCCTACACAACGGAGCGTCCCAAGCGACGGACGTGTGCTCCGCTTGCGACACATTTTGTACCACAACATCTGGTCCCAGATGTTGTTGTACGAAAGAGGGGCCTCTCTCGCTCGCGGCCCGGCTGGACCTGGACGAGCTAGGAACCAGACTCGAAGGCTTCCTCCGATCTCTCCTACTATCCGCGTCACTGGGTGTGCACGTTGAATGTTTATAGTGCTCGCATCACCCAACATTTCCTCCTGGACCGCATCGGATGAACCCGGCTGCCGAACCATTCGGTGAATGGACGCTACACCAGGCGAGCTAGAGAACGACATTTGTCTTATGTCCATGAGCACTTTTGCCGCTAGCTCTGTATTCATTTGTGACGACGGAAGCGCACTTGCGGAAGATAACATGGAAACATCACCCTGTTCTTGTTCCTCTGAAATAGAAACTGATAGAGTAGAGTGACCCTGCGGAGAAAGAGCCGGCATAGCCCTTTCTCCACTAACAACATATCGTGACACACGTTTCCAATGTTTGACATCCCAATATTGACATATTGAACAGGGATTAGTGCGAGTACACTGACTACAATTAATACAATGATCATGAAAGTCAGAGGAAGATTTCTTCCTATTACAATTTGAACAATATCCTTTCATTATGAAAAGTAAACAACAAGTCCTAGTACTCGCACAAACCCCTAAACACAAAGATACATAATAACATGATCCATTAATAATGAAAAAACAACTGAAAATCAAAATAATTTTTGAAAAATATTTTTTCAGCGAAGCCCAAGTTTCTGAAAAGTAATGTTGAGCCCCAATGGATCCCAAGGCTAAGTGTGGTCAAAAATTTTAAAATTATATTAAATAATTAATGCAACACTTACGGATAATAATAATGTATCTTATAGTGAGATAAACTACTCCAAAGACAAACAGCCCCCTCAAAAGAGACTGTTGCCAATGTAAACAAACAGTGTAAAAACACCAGAAAACATGACTCCAGGCACTGACAATACTGGCCCGAAATCAGTCATCAAAATTACACACTATCTGATGCAAAACAGAGACTCCCAGGGGAGAATCTGCAGAACATCAGATGGTAGATGCAGAACACAACGTTATACACCCATGGGTGAAAACGTAAACATGGGGAAAATAACAGAATTCATTCTGTAACCAAGCTAATTATCCCAAGAGAATTTAGAAATGATCTTTCTCAAAAATATGCCAAAAGCATGGGAGAAAAGCAAGGAGGGACTTAGAAGACCAGGGGAGAGGAAACACTGAATAAGCAGTGCAACTTTATAGCAAGAATGACAACAACAGGCCCATGCTGCAAAAATAGGCAACTTAACATAATTTCATAAAAAATTTTAAGTACAGCCCTGATTATTTTTTGTCACTCCTTTTTCCTCTCCTCCTTCTATATCCTCCTTAGAATCACCATTTCTCCAATAATTACGTGTCTGGCATCCTTTAAACTGAGATTTACAAGCACAAAGATCAGTGAGATGTTGACTGATGAAGGGCCAAACAGAGAATGATAATTGGCGCCAATTTCGGAACGTCCTTGACACTGCGCATGCGCAGTAAGGGCAAAGTATGGAGGTCCTTCAGGACATGATTTCTTTTGGTTTTAGATGCAAATTTTGGGGATTGGGGGGCAAAATTTGTGTTTGGCCCTAGATTTTTAAGAGTTAGCACCAGCTATGTCTGGGTCATTGGTACAGTATAAAAATATAATTTTTTGATTCTCACGAAGAAATAATGGTACTGATACCTGCAATTTGTAATCGTATTAAGGAGACACCAGGAAGACAGCCAATCTGGTTATGGCATCTCCAAACAATGTACCAAACCAATTCTGTATACATGTTCAATGTTATCACATTTGTTAAATCATATGTTCACCATGCATATTATTGACCATTTAACGTGTTTATAATACTGGTATATTGTCATTCATTCGTTCGTTCATTCATTGGTTTGTTCATTCATCTATCCATCCACCCATCCACCCAACCAAAAAAAATCCATCCATCCATCCATCCATCCATCCATCCATCCATCCATCCATCCATCCAACCATCCATCCATCCATCCATCCATCCATCCATCCATCCATCCATCCATCCATCATCCATCCATCCATCCATCATCCATCCATCCATCCATCCATCCATCCATCCATTCATAAAGAATAAATCAAGCTTGACATTATTTTTTGAAAGCCATTCAAGAAATGGAAATCATCATCCGATGATGAGAAGCCTGTTTAGAATATGGACTCACTTAGCATGTTTTTCAGCACTCAGCAATTCATCCTCAGGAAGACCATCTTCCCAATCCAATATTGTGTCTATCAACCTGCCCCTGAAACAATTGAAAGTCTAATCAAATGATCATAAATATCCATGCCCTTCATTTTTATACAGTGGAACTTGTTAATGGAATGGCCACTTTGATAATGAAAAATATTCAGTTAACCAGATTTTGGTAATTTTTCTACTTTCTGATAAAAAGCTGAAATTTATTATCTCTTATCTCATTGAGATCTATCAAACGAGATATAAGAGATAAAATGTTTACAATGAATATACCGAAGCTCAAAAGCTCTGTTAAAGTGAGGCATTCAGTAATTATTAGAATAATTTTTCAATGGATCTTAATATTTTTTATGCAATTTACCCTTCACCCAACACACAGGATATCAAAATTTATTATTGTTTATTAAAGTTTTTCAAAACATTTCAACAAAATCACATGATTTCCCCCCCCCCCCCCCCCCCTCACTGGACAGAGCTATGCAATTAACTGGTTGTATTTGTACTTGAGGCATGGTATATGGTTTTTGTGAGTGATAGTGATGTACTGATCACTGGCATCAGCATTGGTTCAATACCAACGTCAAATCGTTGGCAATTCCGATGGTAAAGAAGAATGGATGGGCCTACGCAAGTTGGATTGATTTAATTATTGTAGTCATATTTACAGACGAGAGTGGAGTTAATGCCTGGATATTAATTTAATATTCAGGCAATAACACTTGTCTACAAATTAAATAGAAACAACTATTTTCAAAAGTTTCTAACTTCATTTCACCAAAGATGGTGCAAAGCTATTCATGAGAGAGAATACATGCAGGCTGAGCCGGGTTTATGTTAAATTAAGTACTCTGAACATAGATTCCCTTACTGGAAAGAAAAAGAAATATCGTGAGTGATCTGTTATTTATAAACTTAACTTACAATGGAATTACAGATCCATTCCTAAACCAATTATCCCCTGTTGCTACTACTTTCAGTCACCATGGGTCTTGGGAAAGAAAATTTTTATATTTTCGAATAATCATGCTTAAAAAATTGAGAAAATAATTCCTTTGCAATAGCTGTACAAAGCTATCACATATTTGGGGAAAAAATTACGTTCTGCGAGGGAATGAAAATGAGTGCTTCCACATTATCAAAGACTCTGGCACATGGCAACACTATAATCACTACTGATGCTGCAGAATCCAAGCCCCTTTTATCAATGCAACATTACTTCAAAGAGCGATGTGTATAAACTGTTTAGTGGCAAGTGGCTAGTGTTGAAATGATTAGTCGACTAGATGTTGTTGACACTGATATAGCTGAACGCTGATTCTGGATTTTCGCGTTGATTAGTCGGAAAACATTACAATGTAACAAAATTTCGATGCAAAGTCTACTGAGGAAGAGGTAAATGATTATGTTTGTCAGTTGATCTGTTCAGAGAGTGAAGTCAACAACACTAATAATGAGATGACTGACAGACTTTGAGATCAGAGTAGACGTGAAAGTTAACTGTGTTGTGTTGGCTCCTTTGAACTCACTAACAGTGGTCGCACTGCATGTGCCTTAATAATCTTAATGGCGTAGTTATTTGAACTTATCTCTTTACTGTAAAATTTCTATTATGGAGATACTCCTGTACGGTTTCCTGATTAATCAGGTATTGCCAGTTATAAAAAAATATCGTTAGTAATATCATCTGAAACAAAAAAAAAAAATCAAAATATTGTCATGTCAAGAAATCATTCCCCATGCTCCCCTGGACTGACAAAAAAAAAATAACACTGCTTAAAGAATGCAGTTCCTGCCCATTTCAGAAGGATTTGGAAAACCCAGAGTTAACACCAATGAGCTCAATTAACACAATAATTGGGTTTCTTTTTTTTTATATCAGCTGGGATGTTCCCCAGCTGATCGATGTCACTGGCCTATAACACAACATTGCATTGAGTACATAACATTAAAGAAATAAATACAATGTGTTCAGCCAGTAGCCTGCACTTTGATTTCATGATGCAGACATCACAACACAAAAGGAGAATAAAATGGAGAAAAAAATAAACTAAAATCTTTTTGGCAGATGATTGTCATGCAACATGTATGTCGTATGGTTGTCCCAGACACATTTTCAGTTTGTAAAATTCATTGTTCAATTTAGTTACCACCCTTGATGTGTCTCTCTAATGTTGCCTGTATTCCAATAAATATTGGAGAAGCACATCAAGGGAGGTAAAAAGTTGAAAAATTAACATTACATTTTGATATGTCTGTTGACCATGCACGGATATAACACCACATATGTATCAAATCAAAGTTATTATTAAATTGAAACAAGTATATGTGCTCAGTATATTTCTGATTATTAAGTTCTGAGACTATTGCATTAAGTACACTAAACTGTATTAACACTATTTATCAGAATAAACACAACCTTCACAAGAGAACAATATCGTGATTGTATCGTTAATCATGATCTCATTTCCCCCAAACCACAATTATTATTTTGACTAATATCGCCCAGCACTATATAGAGAGATATTCCCATGCCATTTAATTTACTACTTATCAACCGGCATAAGTAAAGAGCACAAGTGGAGAAAAATATTCAATTGAAGAGATATTGCTATGTAAATCTTGGTGGCAGCAAGTGGGGTGCCAACTAGTCAACTTCAACTCGACTTTTGGGTGTTGACTAATCGAATCCAGAATCCCAGAATCACTTCAACACTACAATCGGTGCTTGACACGTATGTTTAGCCACTGCATTATTCCAGGTGTTTGACAACATCAGTGATGATCAGTTTATTGGAGCATTCATTGGTGTCAGCATCAGTATCGGCTGATTATGGTCTCAAATCATTGGTTCACAACCCTTTTTGATCATCGGTACATCACTAGTGTCTGGCAATTGCATGCATTTAATTGACAGGGTCATTCTATTAAAACGTCTTCAACAAGAGATTGCACCAGGGGGCTGGGTCTGAAAGGACATGTCACGCAGAATATCCATGTATAATTTGTTTACTGGTTGAGCTATACAAAGGAAAGGATGAATGCATGGCTGGACAGATGTTTTCCAGTAAATATTATTTATTTATTTATTGGTGTTTAAGGTCACATACTTATGCACAATGGCTAATCGTGACTGTGACAGTTTTATGGGTGGAGGAAGCCTGAGTACCCAGAGAGAACCACCGCACATCGATGAGCAACTGTTAGCTCCTCAACATTCTAACTCTGTTCAAGCCCCGCTCAAGTAGGGTTACAGCAGTTGAAGATATGTGCACCATCGACGTGCAGTACACCTTAGTACAAGGCGTCATCATGCCCCCATGTAGGCAACCGGGATAAAGTGCCTTGCCCAAGTATACAATGTGGGTCGTCCCGGACAGAGATCGAACTCGGGACCTCTAGCACAGGAGTCCAACAGTCTACCACTGAGCCACTGCGCACCCTGTATTCCAGTAAATCTCTAATGTCTTTGAGAGTAGGGGGTCTGAAAGGTATGGCCCTGCAAATCACACATTTTTTATTTGAGTCAAACCTCGAATCGAATCACGTCTATTATTTAAAATCAAATCGAACCTCAAATCGAATCAGTGGCATCTTGAAGATGACCAGTGGGGGTTGGGGCACTATAAACCTGATTTGCTCTGACTGTGTTGGCTCAAGTCCCAACTGATAAAATAATTAAACTACATCATCACGACATGCCTTCATCAAAGGCATACCTTGATGATATAGTTGGAATATTATCCTGTAAGGATTATAGTTCGACATTGCTTGGAAACCTTAAATTAACATTTAACAGAGGTAGGGACTAGTGATATTGGAATTAGCACTGCTGATGGCAAGAGTGCAGATGTTATTTATCTTAATCTAGCGGAATTTACACTCAGTCTTTTATTTCAAAATTATTTTATGTACGATTTCCATCTGCACTAGATGTTTTGTGAGACAATGAAGATGACTGATACCAAACTATATTCCTATGAAAAAGATTTGAGAAGAAATGAACTGGGCAGCCGATTTTGAATCAAACCAAATATCTACTTAAGATTCAAAACTGAATCGAATCTCGAAGCTTTGCAGGGCCCTTGCAAGGACATGTCATGCTGAGTATCCATGTATAAATTCATGAAAATCTAGTTGATGAACAAATGGACAGTCAGATGTAATCCAGAAATGGATGGATGAATGAACGAACAAACAAATGAACAAACAGGGGGATGCAATCCAGTTCTCTTTGAGAGCTGGGATATAATTAAGTGGAATGCATTCAGCAATCCAGATGGGTTGTTTGTACCATTTTTAAGAATTTACACAAAAATACCAAAGTAACAAGTGTTAGACAAAAAAAAATTTGGTCATACAAAGCATATCTCATGTTACTTGTGTCATTTTCTTTTAAATGCATGTGGATGGGCGGTTTGTTGTTTTCTTTTTTCATTATTTCTTTTCCGAGACGTTCATATACTTGGCTTGTTTTATGTTTTAGGTCTCATAATTTAGGGAATAAGATGGGCAGTAATTTATTTTATCCATATTAATAATTTGGGGAATTTATCTGACAAAAACTATTTAGTTTTTATATATATTTAACCATTGCAGAGGTAATAAAATGAGGGCATGTGCTTGTCAAAATGACCAGGGCATGAGAAAAAGATTTCAAAATTTTTTCAGCATTATTTTCCACACTTCTGCTCCGTTTTAACTTTAAAGTGATATTTCTTCCTTCATCTGAAGTCCAGAAATAAAATTTCAGTGAAAACTTTTATCGCAAAGGGAGCCACTGAGTAGTTCAATGGTTGTTAAAACTGTGATGGCTGAACACATACAGTTCACGTTTTAATTTACTTTTAATTACAGCATTAATTTATTCAAAAGAACCAATTTTTCTTTGACATCATGACTGCAAAGGAAGTCAGCTCTTGAAAGTATGTACAGAAAAATGTCAGTCATTTAGTAAGGATACTATTTCATACCAATTATAAGTAATTCATCCCTTGAGTGGAATAAGACACCATGTGTAATGCTAAAGCACTGCAAAGGGCACTTTGTTCCACTATAGAAACAATAGGCTTTTTCTGATAGGATAAAAGTGATGTCCTTCCATGAAAGGAAGAAAATAGTGATTTTATCAATCCATTTCTCTGTCATTCTAGGTATCAGCCTGTCGCAAAAATGTACAAATAGCTCAACTCACCATTATTATCTTACAACAAAATAGGTACCATCTATCATTCAACATTTTTTGTTGATTAATTTGTTTGTTGCTGGGTACATTGCTGGGTTGGAATGTTGGTTGACTGGTTTGTTAGTTGTTTGGTCAACTGATTGATTGATTGTTTTTATCTTTCAAAAGATCAGTTGATTAATTGATTGATCAATAAATTGTTCACCTCAGCATCCTGCATAGTCTATACACTAAGGAAGAAGTCACTTCTCCCTCTTTAGACATTAGGGCGAAGTCAATTGAGAACAGAGATAAGTGATCCAAAAGACATGAACAAGCTTTTGTGTGATTTGGGCTGTCATGATTATTTGATTAATCGACTAACCTATTGCGGCAGCTGATGGCTTTTATTTTTAGTTGGCCATTGTTCATTTTCAGTGTGGTACAAGTCGGGTTTAAGCTGCAATGTATAATGAGGTGAATGAATAGTTAGATCATTTACATTTAAAATGTCTAACCATAGTTACCTGTAATATTCAAAGGCCTTTATTTTCTGCAGGAATGTGCAACAATGTATTTTAAAAAACACTGAGTCTTGTCAACTGAAAAAAGATTGAGTGAGAGATGCACCTCACAGGGTGTGTGTGCTAAAGGAATTGTTGACAATTTATGTCAAAGCCAAGATGGATGCTAGAGGCCACGTTTATCCAAAAAATTTGAAAAACATTTATAGCTCCCACTTAGACATCACACCAAAGGTACATATGAAATCTGAAGAAGATCAGGTGAGAGGTGCAACCTGTAGGGTGTGTTAATGGAATTGTTGACAAGTTATATGCCAAATGCAAGATGGCCACTGCCGGCCAGGTTTTTCAATGAAATTCAGAAAAATCTGATACTGTACTGACCCGTCTCGAAGCCCAGGGGGTACGTGCAGTAGAAAAATAAACTGGAGGCTCAAGAGACCCTAAAAACGCTCACCTGGACCAAGTTGTCCTAAACTGTAAGGGTTATGGGTATGGAGAAAATGTAATCTGAATGAACCATATGACAGATTCGCCAGCAATTTTTTTGTCCAATTGTTTCAACTGCTCAGAAGAAAGCTTCATACCAAATTAGAGACTGGCGGTTGTGATTTTTTCACTTCGGTTTCGTTTTTTTGGGGGGTGAAAACCTGGGTTTCGGTTTCGGTTTTTTTTCTACTTTATGCATTCTCAACTAATTTTGGGAATTTGGAAGTGGAGAACCAGTGAACTCATGTTCAAGTATGAAGTGATAGTCAAAGAATGTTTTTTCCAGGTGAACTTGAATTCATTCAGGTTGTTCATAATTCAAAATTGTTATTGCAGGGTATCAGAAAATCAAATTTAAGTACCTTTAGGCCTCTGACCATGATTTTCAAGGACTGTTATAAGCTTGATGAGATTTGGGGACAGGAAAATTTTAACACTGTCACCAATGCAAATCATTTACAATACTGTAACCATTACTTCATAGGTGTCTATCAGGAGTCAGCCTGGCAGCTGATTTTAGCGGGAAGTGACTTCTCCCTCCAGAGACTTTAAGGGAGAAGTCAGGGGCCAGGAGAGAGAAGTCAGTGGACATGAGGGAAAAGACATAAAACAACATAAAATATATATGACATTGTGACAAAATAAATGTACATAGAAGACACAATTGTGGAGAAAAAAATAAATAAAAGTTATACAAACATACATACACACACAAAACTAAGTCATGTAGGTTAAAATTCTCCCCCTCCCCTACAAAAAATTGCGTCGTTCATGCTTTCTGAATACCCTAACTCTTTCCCTAACAGTGATGACTAGGGTTACCATGCAGTTGATTTTGTATTTGCCTCAATGCAGTGGATTTGAAATTTAGCTTCACCCATGGTTAGAGTGTTCTTCTCTGTAACAGAAGGTATATTCTTTTAAAAAAAATATTTAAAGTATTAAAAATAAATTTCAAGTTCACATTAGAAGCTGGGTCATTCATGGTTTCTGAATGTCCTAATTGAATTGAAAAGCATAGTTAAAAACGTTTTCAACATCCTTTGTAAATTAAGCGTCATTAACAATTTTAGTTAATTTATTTCTAAGGTAAATAACAAAATATTTCAGTTGTCTCCCTTACCTGCTGCGCTGCGTGATAATACACTGTTCAGAAAAATGACAATTTCACCCAACCATCTAACATTGACACATGCGATTGGTGCTATGAGGCCTGCCATTCTTATCCATACTAATATGTGTGATTTCTATCATAGCCTTATCACATTTAACCCCTTTCCAGCACAAGTTTTCAAAGAAAAACTTTCAATGCAAATTGCAGGGCAAATTTCAATGCAACCAATTTTTCAGTGGAACAGAGCGTAACCGTAAGAACTTTCGACGTTTTTATGGATGAAACTGTCTCCTGCACATTTTTTTGGTTTTGAAATGGTGGTTAACTTTAATAAATTCTAATTAACTCGATGCATGTCTTGTGTGATTCGTTGTTTTTGCTGACACTTTTGTTTTTAAAGAGCACTTCAATGAGAGCGTATACAAAACGTATCACCATGTGCTTAAATTGTGTGTTTAATAAATATATACATGCAATGTATGTATGTCCCACGCAGGGACAAAATTTTGATTTTGGGTCATTTCAATTATCGTACATGGGACTCGGATCTTCACTCACCATTTTAACTCAAGAAAACTTATAACTCTCACGTGGTGCATGCAGTTGGTTACCAAGTTCTACTTTCATTTCTGTAATCAGTAGATAGATATCCGTTCATGGCCCTTGGTGCATTCACCTCCCCCCCCCCCCCCCCCCCCCCCAACACACAATCGTGGATGAGTTCTACGAAATAACACCTGCGTTTTCAAATTAGATCGACCCTTGTTCCAGGATACATAGATTATGCATTGTATTAATGATTAATTAAAAAAAAATGTAACGTCGGTTGTATGACTGCAATTTCGGTGCAACTCGTGGTTTTCTTTTCACAACCGAAACCGAGTTGTGGCCTCGGTTAACCGCCAGTCTCTATACCAAATACATAATCTCTAGTCCGTGCTGTTTGGGAAATATTGGACATTTAATTTTTTTTCTATTTTTAGCACCAGATGTTCCCACGCGAAAAATTTTGGGGGCATGAATGAAGTACTTAGGGTCAGCTAATGCCACATATAAAATTTGGTTCAAATCGCTCCACTGGTTCTTGAAATAGAAATTTTCAGGGGAGCTCAAAAGTGAGCCCATCCCCTGGAGAGCCCAAATATGGACCTATCAACTTTCTTTGAACAACTTTTAATCTTGAACACCAGAGGAAGTTTCATACCAAATATCAAAGCATTCCCACTTGTGGTCCATGAGAAGAAGATTTTTAAAGAATTTCATCATATTTGGGCATAAGACCACGCTCAAATAGGGCAGAGACCCCATTTGAACAAAACTAAAACAGAATACCCCCAAGATGATATGACCCATATATGTTTCAATTTGGGTCATTGGTTTGTGAGGAGAAGATTGTTTTTCACATTGGCCTCTCAATTCGGGAAATAAAAATTTTGTGTGGGACACAAAATTTGGATCTTCTCGTAGTGAGTTCAAATATTGACCTAGAAACTTTCGTTGGACAAATTGGAATTTTGGGTACCAAAAGAGGCTGCATATCAAATATCAAAGCACTCTGATCTGTGGTTAAGAAAAACAAATTATACAAAAGGAATGCAGGTATTTAGGCATCACGGATCAGAACCACAGAGACAAAAATTTTTTTAGTGTACTTACTTATTGGTGTTTAAGGTCACATATTTATGCACAATCGCTAATCGTGACCACAACATGGAGATAAAGTCAAGTTTTGTAAATCGTTTATACCCATGTTGCCCATTTTAGAGGACTTCCACCACAAGCATTGGTGAGTGGGTCCTATTTTACCAGTGTAACGGAACTTGTTTACCACAGTAAACAAGCACTGCTGCACTTCCCGGAGTTCCCATGGGGGAGTAAAAGTGTATGTAACCCTGATAATTTTGGATACTAAATATAATTTTTTAGTGTTCTGTGATTTGAGAATAAATGGGGAATGGGAAGGCTCTGGGTATTGAATTTGTTTCTATTTCTTCCTCCTGGGGTTCCCACTGGGCACAAAAAATGCCCCCTGAACAAACTTGAATCACACCTCCCTAAGAATGATATACACCAAATATCAAAAGATTCTGACTGCTGGATCTGAAGAAAGAGATTTTTAAAGAATATTCCTCATATTGAACAAAGTTACAATTTGAGCTCCCATAGGGAGCCCAAATATGAACCCAGGGACTTGGCTTGAACAAACCTGAATCTCCCTTCCCTAAGGATGCTGTATACCAAATATCAAAATATTCTGACTGTTGGATCTGGTGAAGAAGATTTTTAAAGAATATCCCTCATATTGCACTAATTTGAACATTTGGGCTCCTGTAGAGTGCCCAAATATGGACCCAGGGGTTAAATTTCAACAACCATGTGAATCAATCTTCCATAGATGCTATATGTGAAATATGAAAGCTTTTGGAGCAGTGGTTGGGAAGAAAAAGATTATTTTATATTTTTCCCATTACCTTCAGTGTTAAATAATGCTGACTCAGCATTTTCTCAAAGTCCCAAAACTGTACCGTAGGACAAAACCGCTAGCGATTTTTTTCACCATTCCTTTCTATTGGTCCTAACCAAATAAAAAGTTTCAGTGCCGTGCAGTTTTGGAGATATGGGCGTTTGAATTTTTTTCTAGTTTTAGCTCCTGAGGTTCCCATGGGGCAGCGGGAATTTTTTTTTTTTGCATCAATCAAGTACTTAGGACCCAATAATATCTCATAGCAAATTTGGTTCAAATCGGCCTCTCGGTTTGGAAAATAGAAATTTTGGTCGGGGCACAAAATGGGGATCCTCCCGTAGCGAGCCCAAATATTGACTGAGAAAATTTCTTTGAACAAACTTGAATCTTGAGTACCAAAGGAGCTTACATATCAAATATCACAGCATTCTGACTGGTGGTTAATAAGAAGAAGATTTCAGGAGAAACTGATGCTTTTGGGGCATCACCCCCACCCCAGTGGGGGCACCAAGTTCATTTTAACAAACTGGAAAGAGGATACCCCCAAAATATTGTATGTCAAATTTGTTTGGGTTTGGGCTAGTGGTTTTAGTGGTTTTGAAGGAGAAGACCGAGTCGCAAAAGTTAATGGACGACGGACGCCAAGTGATGGTAAAAGCTCACACCGACTTTGTCAGGTGAGCTAAAAAGTGGGGGGTGGGCTTCAGAACGAGTAATCAAGCCTGCAAGTCAAGTAGGTGGGCATCGGAATGGGAAATGACTAATTATCCTTTGGGTATGATATGTTTTTGTTGAAAACCACCTCAGAAACAGAAGGTACACTCTAAAATAAAAAATATCCACCAAATTATCTCGCACACATTTGTCAACTGTTTTAATAAGTGATCAGTTTAAAATGCTGAACAAATTGAACATCAGCTCGATGTTTTGACAACAGCAGACTGTGCTGTCAAGCCATATTATTTCCAGGTATCACATGCTTTGATTGTTATTTTGCATTAAAATTTAGAGTGAAAAAGTTGATAAAAATATGAAAAGTTAAAAAATTTATAGTAATTTATATATTTTTTATACTTACCAATGACCCAGACTTAGCTGGTGCTAACTCCAACAAAACCAGGGCCAAACACAAATTTTGCCCCCCAATCCCCAAAATTTGCATCCAAAACAAAAAGAAATCATGTCCTAAAGGACCTCCATAGTACGCCTCTACTGCGCATGCGCAGTGACGCAGTCGTCCCGAAATTGGCGCCAATTATCATTCTTACTGGCAGTGCCTGGTCAGCGCTATGTACTCAGCGGGGAGGCAAGAGTTCCCAACTCCAGGGAGGGCCATCCCCGTCTGGGTCATTGGTAAGTATAAAAAATATATAAATTACTATAAATTTTTTAACATTTTTATACTGTACCAATGACCCAGACTTAGCTGAATAGTAAACAGGCTGGAGGGCCTAGGACATAGAGGAAAATCCAATAAGCTCAACTATATAGTAAAGAGGTAACCCCTTAAGGAGAAAAGGAGTATTAGGCTTTACATGTATCTTTCTTATTTAATATTAAATTAGAAAGATACACTACCCTTAATAATTGAGCACAATAACATTCATGTTCTCTATTAACATCCAGTATAACCCTTATACTAATTATTTTTAAAGCAAGCCAATAAATAAAGTAGTCCAGAGAATTGAGACTCTTTATAATCATTTAAAAGTGTCCGAGTATTGTATATTAAAGCCCGTTTGACACTTGACATATACAAATGCTTCACACCGAGCTACACTTTAAAAATAAGACATGAATGAAATTAAACATTAATATTACACTTTAAAACCATCCCGGAAGCGACTCAGAAATACTGACTTGGAGGAGGCATTCCCTTGCTTTTCACTATAAAGCAGGTGACCTAAGGGAACACCCGCCCCCCCCCCCCCCCCCTTCCCCTTGCCCTGGGTCAAATAGCCCAGAGCGAAGAGGGCAGCCGGACGGAGTCACTGCCAGAACAGAAAGCCTGCATAACTATAGTTGCAACTGTTTAGTGGACGACATTCTGAGCAACAGATAACGGACCTAAACAATGCAGGTCTCCAGAAATGGACTCAATATTTCTGAGATAAAACTTCGTAAATGTGGATGGCTGAGACCAATAAGCAGCCTTCATTAAATCTGTAATAGCAACACTATTAGCATAAGCCCAGGAAGTAGAAAGAGCTCTTACTTCATGAGCAGAAATCTTAAGCACAGACTGCTGAGAAGAAGATAAATCTTCATAAGCAGTACGGATTGTTAACTGAATCCATCTAGCAATAGAATGGACTGAAATGTCCTTTCTATTAGGCATCAAAGACAGAAAGAAACGTTTCCGTCCCTTTCTGATGAACTGAGATCTCTGTTTATAGATACGTAGTGCTCTAACAGGACAGAGTAAAGGCCTACGCCCGTCTGAACACGGAAGAGCCTTAATAACAATAGGTTCCGGATATTTATTAGGAGCCTGATTCTTAGCTAAAAAACCCACATTAGTAGTGAAGGTGATAGTGTTCCCAACACTACGATAATGAGAATCATCCACCGATAGTGCATGAAGCTCACTGACTCTTCTGGCAGAAGAGAAAGCTAAGAGAAAAGCTGTCTTATAAGATAAGAATTTGAAATCTACTGTCCCAAGAGGTTCAAATGGCTTTTCCTTCAATTTAAGGAGAACCCAAGCTAAATTCCACTTAGGAATTAATCTAAGAGTTCTGGGTCTATTTATCGAAAAGTTTCTAACCAATTTCGATAAAGAGACATTAGATCCAATTTGTAAACTATCATGATGTGCATAGGTATCAGATAACATAGATCTATAACCCTTTATAGTAACAGGCTGCAGTTTGATTTCGTCAAACAAGTATACTAGAAAGTTTGCAATGTCTGGTATAGAGGGATCAAATATATCTACAGAATGATCCCTACACCAACGACGAAAAACCTTCCACTTAGCCGCATAGTTTAGCGAAGAGGAGGTCCTCCTACAGTTAGAAATTGCGTCCACTGCTCGTCCTGTAAAGTGCTTGCCATGCAAGAAGGACCGCACAACGGAAAAACGTGAAGGTTGAGACCTTGCGGGTTGTGATGGAGTTGGCGCGATTTCCCCTGCGAAAGAAGATCCTCTCGTGGAGGAAGCTTCCGCGGTAGGTCCCACAACAGACACCTGAGTAGATTTATCCACGGTCTCTGTGGCGACAGAGATGCTACCAACAGAATCTTGCATTGAGATTGTTTTATCTTTAGCAATACTTGTTGAATTAACGGCGCTGGAGGATACGCATATCCTATCATTCCGTCCCAAGGGATCGACAGAGCGTCTACTGCAAATGCTCTTGGATCCGGACACGGGGACACATACGTCTGCAACTGATTGTTGAGATGTGTCGCAAATAAGTCTATCATTGGCCGTTCCCATTGGTAGCAAATCTGATTGAATACTTGTTTGTTGAGAGTCCACTCCGACGGCAACAAGCGACCCTTTCGTGAAAGGGAGTCTGCTAGTACATTCAGACGACCCGGTATGTGACGGACCGAAAGAAGAACGTGATGTTCTAACGCAAACAGAAGGATTCTTTCCGTTAGATTGAACAACGGAACTGAATGAGTGCCTCCCTGATTCCGTATATACGCCACTACTGTCGTATTGTCGGATAGGATTTGGACATGAGCATCGTGAATAATGTCCATCCAGTGACGTAACGCAAGCCAAATTGACATCATTTCCTTGATGTTTATGTGCTTGCACAGGAATTGCGGATCCCAAAGACCCTGGCATCTCGAATCCGTTGGGATTAATGATGCACCCCAACCTGTTTGACTGGCATCCGTCATAATGGTAAAACTCGGATCCGGCAACTGCAGCGGAACTCCTTGAGTTAACCACTGAATGTTTGCCCAAGTCTGAATCTCTTGTTTCACTTGATCTGACAAGAGAACGTCTACATCGAGCGAATGAATTTTCACACTCCAATTCTGAGTCAGGAAAATTTGAAGAGGACGTGTGCGTAGCCGCCCCATCGGAATGAGATCCGCGGCGGCTCCGCACAGACCTATCAGTCTCATAAATTCTCTCGCCGTGACTTTGTCTGCGTGCAGACAATAGCGAGCGTAACAACTGACTAATTTCGCTCTGGTTAACGGCAGACGAACGAGATTGTTGTGCGTCTCGAAGCTCATTCCCAGATGAGTGAATGACTTGGACGGCACCAGATCCGACTTCTCCTCGTTTACTATGAAACCGAGACGTCGGAGCAATAGAAGAAGATTCTGAACATCGCTCTGAAGCGTTAACTCGTTGCTGTACCTCTGAAGAATGTCGTCCAGGTAGGCCGACGTTACCGCAGACGAATGAGCTCGGAAGTAGATCATTACCGAGTTCATTACCCGAGTGAAAGCCCAGGGTGCTAGATTCAATCCGAAGCACATGGCCCGGAATTGATACACCACTCCTAGGACTGCGAAGCGTAGATACTTTCGGAATGTCGGATGTACCATGACGTGAAAGTAAGCATCTTTGAGATCTATGCTCGTTGCATAATCGTTCACCCGAATACTCGCTCTGACCGATCGAATCGTCTCCATATAAAACTTCGGAGCGACGATCAGCTTGTTTATCCAGCTCAAATCTATGACTGGACGGAACGAGCCGTCTGGTTTCGGAACCAGAAACAGATGGCTGTAGAATCCCAGAGATTCCTGGTTTTCTACGACCTCTACCGCGTTCTTCATTAAAAGAGACTGCACCTCTGATAACAGAGCGTCTCTTTTCTGTGGATTTGACGGAAGATGAGTCCACTTTGGACTTCGAGTTAATGGAGGCTTTCGTTTGAAGGATATCTTTAGACCTTCCGAAGTCACTCCTCTCACCCAAGGGTCGTCCGTAATCGACGCCCACTCTTGTGAAAAACTCGACAACCTTCCGCCAACCGGAACGCGATAGAGGTTTAAGCCATCACCTCCTGGACCTGCGAGGCCTGCGGTAGGAGAAACCACGTCTTCCACGACCCGCACCTCACCTCGTCGACCTCGGGGCGTCCGACCGATTGTCCCGGCCTGAAGGACGTCCCGAACGAGAGTCGCTATCCTGACGGTCTCTCGAATAAGACCAAGAGGACGCACCGGAACCTCTATAGGAACCTCTCTTGGGCGCATTAGACCCAGAAGTGCCTGTCTTATTCGTGTCTGCTGTATCCGACTTTTTAGGAGCGGATCTGAACAACAGAGAATCATTAGCTTTCTTTTTAATTTTATCATAAATAGCGGAAAGCTTGCCGTCAAAGAGAAATTCTCCTGAGACCGAAGCGACTCTAAGAGAGTTCTTCACCTTAGAATCCACTAGTGTGGATGTAGCTAGGGCTGCGTCACGTCTAACCAACTCCAGATTTGCCACTGAAAGGGCGGAGTTACACGTGGAATAAGCTACTGCCCTTGAAAGAAGTCTTAAAGAGGATTGTATATCCTGAAACTCTTCCCCTTGAAGGCGCAGTGATAACGCCTTAGTAAGGTGATCTGCGTAAGATAAGGCATCTAAATTGGCTCTGTTAGACGCAATAGCTGTTTCCAACACCGCGGTTGGAATAGAAGCTGACGACGGTAATGATAGCTCTAAGTCTTCCGCCTCGTCGTCCATACGCAGAGGAACTCTCGGTATACCCTGTCCTGCCGTGTCGAATTTATTCCTTGCATTAATGAAAGGCAGGTTAAGAGTATTAGCGGACAAGAAACCTGCTTTCCCCATCCTGGAAGCAAGTTTAAATATAGCGTCGTTCAATAATTCAAATGTTCTTGCAACATTATTGGACTGCGACGGAAACTCGGGAGCGATGTCCCTGAACCGCTCAAAAAAATCAGAGTCCAATGACGCTATAATTCTCTTGTCCGGAAGCGCAGCAGTCTGGCCCGACGGAACAACTTGAGGGAGAAAGTGCCGGATGAAGTCCACGGCAGCTTTATGTTGTTCCGAAAGGGATAGCTCCAAATCATCCGTATCCCTTTCACCATCCGGTCGGACCTCCCGATGTTCCCGGTCGTCCGCCCCCGATGCTTCGGCCCGACCCAGCGCCGTCGGATAATTCTCGATCCGACACCGTTTCTGTCGGCTGCTGGGATGCTGCGATAAGCTGTGCTATCTGCACAAGAATGTCCGACGTCGAGACCTGCGGAGGCGCAGTCTTTCGCTGCTTCGCCGAGGGCAGCTCCGCATCAGATGGCTCCCGCATACTTTTCCTATGCGAACGTCCGGAGTCCATCGGTCTCGAATCCCTGGCTGCCGGATGGTGTGACCTGGTCGCCGAAGAATCCTTCATCGGCGAAGCTGGTAAAATATCGGAGGTCACGCAGCCAAGGTGCGGTCATGTGCGCTGACGAGAAGAGGAAGCCTTAACAGTCTCTGCGGACTGCTTATACAACGGAGCGTCCCGAGTGACGGACGTATGCTCCGCTAAAGACACATTTTGTACCACAACATCTGGTCCCAGATGTTGTTGTACGAGAGAGGGACCTCTCTCGCTCGCGGCCCGGCTGGACCTGGACGAGCTAGGAACCGGACTAAAAGGCTTCCTCCGTTCTCGTTTACTATCCGCCGTCACTGGGTGTGCATCTATTATGTTTATAGTGCTCGCATCACCCAAAATTTCCTCTTGGACCGCATCGGACGAACCCGGCTGCCGAACCATTCGGTGAATGGACGCTACACCGGGCGAGCTAGCGGACAACATTTGTCTAATCTCCATGAGCGCTTTTGCCGCTAGCTCTGAATTCATTTGTGACGACGGACGCACACTTGAAGAAGATAACATGGAAACATCACCCTGTTCTGGTTCCTCTGAAATAGAAACTGAGAGAGTAGAGTGACCTTGTGGAGAAAGAGCCGGCATCGCTCTTTCTCCAATAACAACATATCGTGACACACGTTTCCAATGTTTCTCATCCCAATGTTCACATAAAGGACAGGGATTAATGCGAGAACACTGACTACAATTAATACAATGATCATGAAAGTCAGAGGAAGATTTCTTCCTATTACAATTTGAACAATGTCCCTTCATTGTGAAAGAACAACAATAAGTCCTAGTTACTCGCAAAAACCCCTGACACAAAGATACATAATAACATGATCCATTAATAAATGAAAAAACAATTGCAAAACAAAATAATTTTGAAAAAATATTTTTTCAGAGAAGCCCAAGTTGCTGAAAAGTAACGTTGAGCCCCGATGGATCCGATGGCAAAGTGTGGTCAAAAATTTTAAATTTATATAAAATAATTAATGAGACACTTTCGGATAATATAAATGTATCTTATAATGAGATAAACTACCACAAAGGCAAACAGCCCCCCTCAAAAAAGGCTGTTGCCAATGAAAACAAACAGTGTAAACACACTAGAAAACATGACTCCAGGCACTGAAAAAACTGGCCCGGAATCAGTCATCAATTACACTCTATCTGATGCAAAACAGAGACTCCCAGGGGAAAATCTGTAGAACATCAGATGGAAGATGCAGAACACAAACGTTATACACCCATGGGTGAAAACGTAACTATGGGGAAAATAACAGAAAACATTCTGTAACCAAGCAACTCTCCCAGGAAATTTTAGAAATGAAACTTCTCAAAAATATGCCAAAAGCATGGGAGAATTGCCAGGGGGGACTTAGAAGGTTAGGGGAGAGGAAACACTGAATAAGCAGTGCAACAATTAGCAAGAATGACAACAAGAGGCCCATGCCTCGAAAATAGGCAACTTAACATAATTTCATCAAAAAATTTTAAGTACAGCCCTGATTATTTTTTGCCACTTCTTTTTCCTCTCCTCCTTCTATCCTCCTTAGAATCACATTTTCTCCCAAAATTACGTGTCTGGCATCCTTTAAACTGAGATTTACAAGCACAAAGATCAGTGAGATGTTGACTGATGAAGGGCCAAACAGAGAATGAAAATTGGCGCCAATTTCGGGATGACTGCGTCACTGCGCATGCGCAGTAGAGGCGTACTATGGAGGTCCTTTAGGACATGATTTCTTTTTGTTTTGGATGCAAATTTTGGGGTTTGGGGGGCAAAATTTGTGTTTGGCCCTGGTTTTGTTGGAGTTAGCACCAGCTAAGTCTGGGTCATTGGTACAGTATAAAAATATATAAATCTTACTTTCAAATAGTTGGTAAATACATTTGAATTCAATAAAAAATAATAAAATTTTGATTATATTCCATTGTTTACTCGCTGGGTTTCCCCAACTATCAGTGTGATGTGATGTAAACTGTAGGTAAAGTGGAGATCATGAGAGGTGCACAATGGGTTCAAATAATCAATATTACACTGAAAATATTTAAATTTTGAGAAAAACATACCTGGTGAATTTTTCTAAATCTTCAGTAATAATCCCTGTCAGTGTATTCAACATATGAACCCACCAATCATTGCTGCTAATATTTTTACACACTAAAGAAAATAGATTCTGCACAAGACAACATGTGTACTTGGAAACTGAAGCACTGTTCAATAGGGGTTATCCCAGTCTATAAATATCTTTATTTACAGTCTGTGGGGAATTTCCTATGCAGTTATTTCCCTTTCATCAACAGCTGATTTTCAAACTGAGACACCTCTCTGTCTGTGCCTAATAAAATGGATTTATGGTCTCATTCAGTAAACAGGGGAATAAATGAGCAAAGTGAACATCAGTATTTTCGTTTCAATCACCTGAAATTGACGTTTCAGCCAACTTGAAATTTGGGGAATGGGCTTTGACACGGGTAGAGCTCCTTGATTCTGAAATCTGATAACATGGGGGGGGGGCAGGGGAGGGGAGGGGAGGGGAGGGGGGGGTTATACACGAGTATGGGCTTGGACATGAGTCAGTATGGAAGCTCCCACTCTAGACATCACACTAAAGCTACATATGAAATTTGAAAAAAAATCGGGTGAGAGATGCAGCTTGTAGGGGCGTGCTAATGGAATTGTTGACAATTTATATGCCAAATCCAAGATGACCATGGGCAACCGTGTTTTTCAATGAATTTTGAAAATGAAAGTGTCAATGACACTGTAGCTCAACTTGTCAAGACAAAGACAAAGACATGTACATGAATAGTATGTGATACAGCAATGACAAACATCTAGGTAATGACCAGATAACAAAGGTACATATAAAGTATTGTAACGGTCTGTACATAAATACTGACCATTGCCTGTAACAAATGTATAGGTAAAGTATTGTAGAGGTGGGTGACAGTCAGATGCTAAACTAGAAAAGAAATCTTTGCGTCCCAGAATGGGTCTGACTGAACCCCAAAATATTTGTTCTCATAGCACAGTGATAACAAAGGCACCCCAAAACACACTCATTCCTGTCCCAAGATGAAAACAAAGGTACCCAAGAAGTTTCGTGAAGATCAGTTCACAAATATGAGCTGTGTAGAAGTTGTGACAAAAAACTGATTGGACCTAATTTCGGTACAAAATGGCCACTGGCTGCCATCTTGAATTTTGGACCGCACCCAGAAACACTCATTCTCATCCCAAGGTGATAACAAAGGTACCCAAGAAGTTTTGTGAAGATCAGTTCATAAATACAGCCTCTAGCCCGAGCCGTATTGACATGTGCACTTACAGTGTATAAGTAGCACTGAATAAATCAAAGTTCATCTAATTTGCATAATTTCTGCACGAGAAAAAAACCTCTACTATATGTGATGTATTCCATGTTACTAAACATTCATACAAAAATTTATTCAAATCAGAACTTTCATACAGAAGTTCTGTACAAAAAACTGATTGCACTAATTTTGGTACAAAATGGCTGCTGGTGGCCATCTTGAATTTCGGACCACACCCAAAAACACTCGTTCTCATCCCACGGTGATAACAAAGGTACCCAATAAGTTTCGTAAAGATCGGTTCATAAATACGGCCTCTAGCCTGAGCCGTATAGAAGTTGTGTACAAAAAACTGATTAGACCTAATTTCGGTACAAAATGGCCACTGGCAGCCATCTTGAATTTTGGACCGCACCCAGAAACACTCGTTCTCGTCCCAAGGTGATATCAAAGGTACCGAAGATGTTTTGTGAAGATCGGTTCATAAATACAGCCTCTAGCCCGAGCCGTATTGACATGTGCACTTACAGTGTATAAGTAGCACTGAATAAATCAAAGTTCATCTAATTTGCATAATTTCTGCACGAGAAAAAAACCTGTATTATATGTGATGTATCCCATGGTACTAAACATTCACACAAAAAATTATTCAAATCAGCGCTTTCATATGGAAGTTCTGTGCAAAAATCTGACTGCACCAAATTTTGTACAAAATGGCTGCCATCGGCCATCTTGAATTTCGGACCACACCCAAAAACACTCGTTCTCGTCCCACGGTGATAACAAAGGTACCCAAGGAGTTTCGTAAAGATCGGTTCATAAATACGGCCTCTAGCCCGAGCCGTATTGGCATTTGCACTTACAGTGCTGAAAGTAACACCAAAAAACATCAAAATTAGTCTAATTTGCACAATCTACGCACGAGAAATAAACCCGTATTATATGTGATGTATCCCATGGTACTAAACATTCATACGAAAAAATTATTCAAATCAGAGCTTTCATATGGAAGTTCTGTACAAAAAAAAAATTTCTGCATCATCGGTACAAAATGGCTGCTGGCAGCCATCTTGAATTTCGGACTGCACCCAAAAACACTCGTTCTCATCCCACGGTCTTAACAAAGGTACCCAAGAAGTTTCGTAAAGATTGGTTCATAAATACGGCCTCTACCCCGAGCCATAGCAGCTTGGCACTTACAGCTCTGAAAGAAACACTAAATAAATCAAAGTCAGTCTAATTTGCATAATTTACGCACGAGAAAAAAACCTGTATTATATGTGATGTATCCCATGGTACTAAACATTTATACAAAACTTTATTCAAATCAGAACTTTCATACAGAAGTTCTGTACAAAAAACTGATTTTTGCATCATCGGTACAAAATGGCCGCTGGCAGCCATCTTGAGTTTCGGACCACACCTAAAAACACTCGTTCCTGTCCCAGGGTCATAACAAAGGTACACAAGAAGTTTCGTAAAGATCGGTTCATAAATACGACCTCTAGCCCGAGCCATAGCCAATTGTTGACGTACGGACAGACGGACAGACGGACAGACGGACGGATGGACAGACGGACGAAGGCCATGACAATAGCTCAAATTTGACTTCGTCAAAGTTGAGCTAAAAATTGATAACTCCCCTCTAGACATTACCCCAAAGCCAGGAAGGAAATTTCAAACTGATCAGGTGAGAGATATAGAGGTGCTAAAGGAATTGTGGATGGACAGACTTATGGAAATATAGATAGATGTATGGATGTACGGACAGACGACAGATGGCAACCCATCCCAATAGCTCATACCTGACACTATCAAGTAGAGCTAAATATCTGACATAAAGTTAAGCTAAAAATAGTTTTTACTCAAAAGTGTTGTTTTCCAGAAAACTGCCATCTATAAGGATAAACATTTTTATTTGTTGATTCTATTTTCAGCTGCTATGAAAAATAGCTCCAACATCAGGAAACATCATTTAATACTTCCCATGAAACATCTTTCAATAAAAAATTTTGAGTGAAATTCACCTATTTCAAGGAAGGCCAAAATTTCAAAGGGCACATTTATAGTGGCTTTATATTGAAGGTGGAGCAAAGTTTGTCACCTCAAGACAACTTCTACCACCTTATTACATGCTCAGTTGCTTTCTGGTGCATCGATTCATTCATTGACCAACTAAACAATCATGTCTCAGGGTTTGTAGAGAAAAAAAAAAAAGAACTTTTCTGTTTGTATACTTATCAGTTAACAATTCTTATACTGAGAGCCTCTCAAGAATATATGCCAGATTCAGGTATTGTTTGTTTACTATACCCAACTTCAAAGAAGTGGGGGCTACATTGTCATCACCCTGTATGTCTATTCATCCATCTGTCCCTACAAACATCTGATATTCTTGTGCATGCAACTCCTCCTACATTTTTTAACTGATTTGATCAAACTTCTCAAACATTATTACTAACAAGTGGACATGTGCATATTCCAAAATTTTTGATCTGTGTCAATTTTAACCAGCTTATCTCTCTCTAATTTCCAAATTAGATTCTTGTATGTGTAACTCCTCCTACATTAATAACCAATTTTGAACAAACCTCTCAAACATGACAACTGATAAGTGAACATGTGCAAATTTCCAAATTTTCAATCTGCAACAATTTTAACCAAGTTATCTCCCTTCAACTTGGGAAATTGCAATTTCAATACAAGATTCTTGTGTGATCAAGCCTCCATTTTTCAACCAATTTAAATGAACCTTCTCATACATTCAGACTAACAAGCAGGCATGTGCATATTCCCAAATTTTCGGTCATCAATAGTTTTAACCAGGTTATCTCCTCTTCAACTTAGAAGATTTAATATAGATTTATGATCAAGATTCCTGCATGCACAACTCATACATTTATAAACTGAATCAGATGAAACTTTTTAAACATAACTTCTAACAAGTGAATATGAGCATAATTCAAATTTTCAATTTGCGATAATGAGTTTAAGCAATAGTTATATCCCTTTGAACTTAATTGTGGTTTCCAAATCTGATTCTTGAGTGTGTATCTCCTCCTTCATTAATGAACTGATTTTGATGAAACATTTCAGATATGACCACTAACAAGTGAACCATGTGCATAATTCCAAAATTTTAGTCTGTGATAATTTTAAAAATGCCGATAGGATCACCGATCGAATGTCGAGTTGTGACAGCACAAAAGTGGGTTTAATCATTATCAACTTATTGTCCAGAAACCACTTGTTTACAATTTACTATGTGAAGGGTCACTGTGACCTTGACCTTTGACCTAGTGATTCCAAAATAAATAGGGCTCTTTCTTGCACCAATGCCAACCTACCTATGAAGTTTCATGAACGTAGGTGGAACCATTGTGAAATTATCATCTGGAAACCAATTGTTTACGATTTATTATGTTAAAAAAACAGGAACTGGAAACCAGAAAGTAGTCATTGGTTAATCATTAACCACTGACTACTTTCCAATTTCCACTGCATGTTAACCATTAATGCTTGCAACCCAGCCTACAACCTTACCAAACTATTTTCTGTCTAATGTCTATGACTACTCAAAGAGACCTTGGCCTTTGACCTAGTGAGTCCAAAATAAATAGGGGTTTTCCACTCACCTAGGCCAACCTACCTATGAAGTTTCATGAATGTGGGTCAAACCATTATCAAGTTATCATCCGGAAACCAATTGTTTACAATTTACTATGTTGAAGGTCACTGTGACCTTGACCTTTCAGCTAGCGAGTCCAAAATACACAGGTTTCTTCCTCTCACTGATGCCAACCTAACTATGAAGTTTCATGAACATGGGTTGAACCATTATCAAGTTATCATCCGAAAACCAATTGTTTTGATTTACAATGTTCAGGGTCACTGTGACCTTGACTTTTGACCTAGTGAGTCCAAAATAAATAGGGTTCTTCCTCTCATGAAGGCCAACCTACATATGAAGTTTCATGAATGTGGGTTGAACCGTAGTCAAATTATCATCCGGAAATCAACTGTTTACAATTTACTATGTTCAAGGTCACTGTGACCTTGACCTTTGACCAAGCAAGTCCAAAATTAATAGGGCTCTTCCTCTTACCGATACCGACCTACCTATGAAGTTTCATGAACATGGGTTGAACCATTATCAAGTTATCATCCGGAAAACAATTGTTTATGCCCACCCGCCCAACCACCTACCCAACTGCCCGCCCGCCATTCATCAAACTATAAGTCGAGTTTGACTTCGTCACAACTTGACTAACCAGGTTATTTCCCCTTCATACTTAGAATATTCAATAAAGATTTGTATTGGATATTCTTGCGTGTGCAACTCCTCTTACATTTGTGAACTGAATTGAAACTTCTCAAACATGATGACCAATAAGTATGCGCATAGCCCAGAATTTTCATCTGCAACAATTTTAACAAAGTTGCAACCCTTGAAGTTACGACTGGTTTTGAAGTGCAACATTTAGAGGTGCATTCTGGAAAGCGTGATGTGGGGTATAAATTGCCTTCAGGGCTCGTTGGGTTTTAGCACCACTTTCAACAACCAAGAACAGTTTTACAGGTGGAGGATGTCAGAGAATTAGGAGAGAACCACCGAGCAGTGATGTGCAAATGTAAGACTTTCCAGTTTCCTAAAGGACACAGCACAGATGGCATGGGTCAGGATCAAGCCATTGACTTTTTAATTTAAAGTCCACTGCTCAAACCAATGAGCCACCACACTCTCAGATGCAGGTTTTAACTAAATAGATAAAAAGTGGAATTTAGGCCTTCATGGTATTCAATTTTCGATACCGAGTTTCGGTATTTTAAAAATACCGCGGTATGACTGAATATCAAGTATTGCCAGAACGTACAAATATTTGACAATTTTTCTTTAAAAAAAGACTTTGTAGTTTTTAAATAAGGTGCCCTCTCCGTGTTCAAGCCCACTTCCCCAATTTCGAAAACTTTAAAAGTCAACCGGCTTGCAGGTGCATTTGAAAAGAAATTAGGTGAGTGGCAATGTGTTGTCATTACTTTGAAGATGGTGCCGATTTCCTTTTCCATCTAACGTTCAAGAAATGGATTGTTGCATGTGTTGATATGTCAAAATGAGGCAAGTGGTTTTATTTTATTAAAATAAAAATCATTACGAATCAAAATCAGGGGTGCTGTTTTTATTTTCACAAATTCACTTTGCTGAAGGTAAACAAACCTGACAACATGCACTCTCACTTGTCAATTATTCCCTAAACACGCCCATAATAAAAATCAATCAGGAATAATTTATACATGAACCAGTATTTATTAAGTGTTAATTTCATGCTTAAAATACATATACACCATTAGTCACTGTATAAAACAACACAAAGAAATAGTTTTGTTTTTACTTTATTTTTCAACTGATTAATAGTTATTAATATATAGTTATTGTCTTAATAACAACTGTCAAAACAACCCCAACTTGATTGGCTTTTTTTTTGTTAGTAAGTGTTAAACATACACACACCACCCTGGTGACCATTCATTGTGGAGGTCCTCCTTTGATCCATTCACTTTTTGTCTAAGTGTACAGCAGTTAAACAGACTGTACAGGCTGTACCCAACTGCCAGTTGGATAATTTTTCACAGTGATCCACTCAGTTATCTGTATTGTTAATCCATTTTTTGTCGTCGAGTGTGCAGTCCACCTGTTGTGTTCAATACAATATGACTCGATACATAATTTGATAACTTCACATCTAGTGAAATATCAAATTTTTGTTGTATGCATACACAACCCATAAGGATTATGAGCATTACTCTTTATATGTACAAACTTTTTATTTATTTTTACCCAGATTACCGTCAGAATTGTTCGAAATACCATGAGACACGGTACACCGACTAAACTCAAATGAGCTCGGTTTTAAAAAAATTACCGACTTTTGGTTAAATACCAAAATATTGTGAAGCCCAAGTGGAATTTACCCAACATGAAGACACAAATCTGACAGCTCATAAGTACACATTTTCACCAAATCTGGCCAAGCACTTACTAGATTCTTTTTTGTTCACGAATTTCAGAAGCCTGAAATTTTGGTTTCAAAATTCAACTACTTTTAAGCAGTGTCAATGAGCTGTAAGAACTGAAGTGTCTATATTTTACATTTTGAGAATTCTTTATTTAGTAGTTTGCAAGGTAAACTTTGGTCGTCAAAAAATGTTTTGTTACAATTTATTTGAGAGTGCTCACAGGATATTTTGAATCCTTGGATTGAACATGACAATTAAACAGGTAATTGTTTACAGACAATTCTCTAGATGGAAGATGAATGGTCACACAAAAACGGAATTGATCAACACCTCACCAATTTTTGTCAGGGAGAAGAATTAGCAAGGAATGTAATAATAATAACTCTTTGGCCAGCCGCAGATTTGTCGCGGTCCTCATAAGAGAAGGCCATCATTCCCCCTGCACCCCACCCCCTCTTCCCCTCCTCTCCTCCCAGCATTCAGATATAAACTGCTTAATAGTGTCCCTCACTTCCTCTTTTTCAATTTCTTCAATAAGCATTCCTACCCTCTCCCTCGTGTCCCCCTTCAGCCATCTATCCTTTGTTTCTTCACCCCACTTCTGCATTATTCTTCCAGTAAATTTTATTCTATGAGGTATATACTGTGGGCATTCCAAGAGAAAATGTTCCAGGGTCTCCACTACTCCAGAGTGGCACATTTGGCATCCCTTTTCCCCATCTCTCCCAATTTTTCCCCGAAGCTCCAGTGATCTTGATCTCAGTTTGAACAGCAGTGACCCTCCAAAGGTGCCATCTAGGTACTTCTCAAAAGCTGGCTTTTCTTTATATTGTAACCCCTGCAGTGATCTTTTCACGCTAACCCCTGCTCGCCAGTTTCGATTGCAATCTTCCATGACTCTCTCTTTGACAAACCTTTTGCCTTCTTTCATTCCTACTTCTATGTTTGTGACCTCTATAGAGTAATTGTCCATTAGTTCCCTCACATGTTTTGACCACCCCATTTCTATATTAGAATTCCAAATGGTATCGAGCATCAATTTGCACCACCGGTTGTCAGGCAGGTTTCTCAAGTAGTTAAAGTAACACAGTTTTCCCAAATCTACCCTGTCCTTGATTTTCATCCACCCAAGCTCCCCCCTTACTGCTTCCAAAGCTGCAGCATTACTCGACCCTGTTATCCATCTGCCGGCATCTTTTTGAGTATTTTCCAACTTCTTAGTAACGGTTTGGTTTAATGGAATCACGTCCGTGCCATACGTTATACTTGGTAAACCCACCCTCTCCCACAGCGTTTTCCCCACAAAGACCTTGTTGAAACTATTTTTCCCTAAAAGTTTTAGTTGGTTCAGAATTCTTTTCCCCTTCAGAATCAGTTTGGCTGAGTAATTTCTGTACACCCCTCTTCCCGTTATATTTATGCTTACCCCTAGATACTCATACTCTCCCGTTTCTCCTACAGTGATTTGTTTGCTTTCCCCTTCGGGGATTGAGAACTCCCCCACTCTCCATCTCTTCGTCATATCTACCTTGCGTCCAACGGGTATTACCTTGCTTTTATTTTCATTTAGTTCGAGCCGCCAAGTGTTCCCATATCTACCAACAATTTCCAGCAGTTTCTCTAGCCCCTGTTCAGTTCTAGACATTAACACCATGTCGTCCGCAAAGAATAAGCCTGGTATCTTTATGTCTCCAACATTTACCCCCTCCGCACTCTGAATTAGTTCGTCCCCTAAATCTTTAACATACAATGCAAACAAAATCGGTGAAAAGATACACCCCTGCTTGAGGCCTATATCCATAGGGACTCGTTTTGTAGTGATACTCCCTAGACTGAGTTGGCTTTGCACATCTGTATACAGTGCTTTCATGATTCCCACAAAGTCACCCCCCAGTCCGATGCCCTCGAGCTTCCGCCACATACCTTCCCTCCACACTCGGTCGTACGCTTTTTTCACATCTAGAAATGCCAGAAACATCTTTTTCTTTTCAGCCTTTGTTGATTCTATCAGTTGGGTGAGTGTAAATAGGTGATCAGTGACTCTTCGTCCTTTCCTGAAACCATTTTGAATTTCTCCTAAAAAACCTTTCTCTTCTATAACTTCCTCTAGTCTACCGTATATGACCTTACAGAATACTTTTCCGATGTTACTACTAACTGATATCCCCCTATAGTTATCTAGAACTTCCTTATCCCCCTTTTTGTGTATGAACGACACCTTACTTTCCCTCCACTCTCTGGGGATCTCTTGCTTTCGCAGAGCCAGGTTGAAAAGGTTTGTCAGGACTTCAATAAGTGCCTCCCCTCCATTTTTGAGGAATTCGTTCGGAATTTCATCAGTCCCTCCCGCTTTACCATTTTTTAATTTCGAGACCACGTTCCGCACTTCTTCTGCCGTTATTTCGCTACATACACGATTGGATAGATTCTCCTCCACCAGTGTATTTCTTTTTGGTGGGGACCCACTGCCCCATCGCCTATCGTTTATCTTTTCCCAGTGCTTGACTAACTCTGAAGCGATACGGCCTTTATCTTCTGTACTTTCCCCATCCACTTTGATACTCTGCACACTACTTTTCCCCCGTTTATTTACCCAGTTCCAAAATACGTTTGAGCTCGAACCCCCCGTTTTCTTTATTGTTCTGGCAAGACTGCAATTGCGCTCCTTCCTATTATTATCCTTTATCTCATTCACCTTTTTCCGTGCCAGTTCATATTCTCCTTTCATTAGTCTCGTGTCATTGTTATCCACCCCTTTAAGCTTCCTACTTCTTCTGTAAGCAGCGCATTTTACCTTCCTTTCTTTTATAGCCTTTTTCAGTCCCTCGTTAACCCTGTATCCAAGCTCTCTCGTTGGGACCCTCACCCTTCCTATACACTCCTTCCCTGCCTCTGTTAGGCTATTTACTATGCCATCTGAAATACTCTGGACATTTGCATCCCTAGGTATACATTCAAGATTTGGTTTTAGTTTTTCCCGAAACTGCTTCCAGTCGGCTCCTTGTTTTAGTCCCCAAACTTCCTTGAAGGTATTTCTGTCTCTATTAGTCTTTTTGCCCATAATCTTAACTGTTATCAGGTTGTGATCACTACCCAAGTCATTTTTTCCCCTCGTCATCTATTTCTACATCTATAACCTCCCTCCATACGCTAATGTCAGTGAGTATATAATCAATTATTGTTTTCTTATCGTTCCTCTCCCAGGTCCATTTACCCTTACATTTCGCATCCCTGTTCAGGATCTTTAAACCAAGCTCTTTTGATAGGTCCAACATCTTCCTCCCATTCGTGTTAATTTTCCTATCACCTCCCTGTATGCCCTCCTCCTTATCCCCGATGTGCCCATTGAAGTCCCCCATTAGGACAATACTGAACCCTCTGCTCCCAAGCTCTGTGATATTCGATCTAAGAGTTGTATATATTGAATCATTCCACTCAGGCTTACTTCCCTCCACTGCTAAGTATACAACACCAACGGCAACACTCCTGCTTCCTAACTTGATTTTTGCCCAGACTATTTCGTTGGATACTGGAATCTGAGTCCTTGCTTCTGTGAGATCTGTAATCAATGAGGGCTGTAATTCCTCTTTAGCGTAGATGCCAACACCCCCACCCCTTTTCTGACCCTCAGTTCGTCCAGCTCCTATCCACACGCAACCCTTCATCTGATCAACCCGCTCATCCCGTCGTATCCACGTCTCACTTAGACCCATTATATCGAAGTCTCCTTCGTCCATCATTGTTGATATTTCGCTTACTTTCTTGTGCAGACCCTGGATGTTACAGTACCCAAACTTAATGAAGAATATGTAAAACGTAATTTATTCGCTGGTGAGAATGCTTTTGTTTACATGGAAATAATGCCACTCAAAAACAGAGAGTATTATTTCTATACTTTCTGCTTAACGCTTTACCCAACAAAACAAACAAAACAGGCCATCACTATTTACAATAAAAATCTCTATTAAATTTTCATTTTTTTGCTCAAAAACATAGCTTAAGAGCAATCATTGGGCTCGTTCAAATGAGGGGTCATAAGCTGTTTTTAACGCAAAAAATGAAAAATATTAGTTATTAAAGATTTTTGTTTACTAGTGTCGTCTGCCTTTTGTGTTAGGTAAAGCGTTAAATATAAGAAGTCAAGGGTAGCTGTTATTCTACTGTTTTGTGTTCATTTGAATTTTAGAAAGTGAATATGTTACAAAGCAGCAAATTTTTTATGCAGATTGTTTTAGATGTACAATTATGTTAAGAGTTAGTTCCATATACTTACCTGCATATTCCCCTTGACTTTTGTTGAGTACAATGATTTCCAGTAAGTTTAAGGCCCATTGTCGGAACAGATGACATGGAAATGTACTGAAAATATAAAAAATTAGATGCGTAAGCACGACACATATTCCCTGCGAGTAAAAAAAAGTCTGGAAAACTGATTCTCCGAGTTTTCACATCATAAACTAAGTTCAAGGTCAATAACTCCAAGAAAAATCATCCGGCCAAGACCAAACTCAAACTTGATTCGTAGGTGCCTATGACAAAGACATATATCAGAAATTAGCCAATTATCTCAATGTCTGGTGAAAAGAAAGCCTGAAAATCTGTCATTTCAGAAGTTCAAGGTCAATTAACTCTGCAGAAAATCATCTGACCAGGACAACCCTCAAACTTGATTGATATTTTTGTATCATTCTGTTTTTGAAGCTGCCAAACTCCGATCCTGGATTTTTAACATCGGTTATTTCGTACTTGTTTTCAAAAAACTTCCAAAAATAAACTCCGACAACTCATGAATATTCAATTACTTTGGCTTGTTTTGATCACATGGTATTGTTTGGTATTGTTTGCAAATAGACGACACACGTTCATTGTTATTTTGAGGTTACTTGAATGTCCTCCCCTATTAGTGGTAATAACAGAAATAACATGATTTTTGTCGGGCGTTATGGTTTATTAACAGCCCCAGAGAAATGATTAACAGCACTTGGGCTATTAGCGGCCCTCGACTTTGTCTTGGGCCACTAATAGACCCTTGGGCTGTTAATCATTTCTGTAGGGCCATTAATAAACCATAACATCCTCAAAAATCATGTTATTGGTATATTAGTCTTCACAGTGCAGAAATTCTAGGATTTAGATGGAGATAACATATTTATTGATAATGCCAAGAGTATTAACCCTTTCATGAGTGATATTCACAATAACTACAATTCAAATTCAAATTATTTTTCAATTTTAATTTATTTTCCCTTAACGGAATGAGATTGCTTACCATGGCTTGGGTCCATTAGTTACACATGCCATTACTTTTACACTTTAACCCTTTACCTACCACAAAAGGCAGATGACACTTGCAAACAAAATTCTTAAGTAACTAATTTTTTTTCTCACTTTTGCATCAAAAACATAGCTTGTGACCCTTCATTGTAATAAGCTCAGTGAGCTCGTTCCAATGATAGGTCATAAGCTATGTTTTTGAGACAAAAAATAAAAAAATAATGGAAATTGAATGGTGATTTTTGTTAATAACGTGGCCGGATTTGGCCATTATGTTGTGTAAAGGGTTAAAAGGGTCACTAGTCACACACTTTTGAGTTTAATTCAACATGTTAACACATGTGTCCCCTTAACACACAATGGTATATTATTAACTAAACATCTCCTTTTTGTTTAAATGAAAAAAACTGAGACTGTTTCCTAATGCAATGTTTTTAGGCTTCATCTTTTTGCTCTATATTTATTTATTGGTGTTTAAGATCACATACTTATGCACAATGGCTAATCATGGTGGTGACTAGTTTTACGGGTGGAGGAAGCCGGAGTACCTGGAGAGAACCACCGAGCATCGACGAGCAACTGTCAGCTCCTCAACACTCTAACTCTGTTCAAACTCCGCTCAAGCAGGGTTACAGGGGTTGAAGGCATGTGCATCATCGACGTGCAGTACACCTTAGTACACAGTGTCATCGTGCCCCCATGTGAGGCTACGGGGATAAAGTGCCTTGCCCAAGGACACAACGCAGGTCATCCCGGATGGGGATTGAACTCGGGACCTCTAGCATAGAAGTCCAACAGTCTACCACTGAGTCACCGGGCATTTTTGATCTATATAATGCATGACTATCATTCCATAAAATTGGAAAAAAACAGCTTTGTTTTATAAAAGTTTTATACAAATATTAAATTTTTTTAGTAAATTTTGTTTCTTAACATATCTACCACAATTGTTTACAATTGGCTGTAACGTAAGTGCAAGCCCTACTTCGGAACTAACTCAAGCAAATAACTTTTCCAAACGAGTTGGAAAAGTGGAAGAGTGCAAAAGCATGAAAAAAAGATCGAAAAGGGGTCGAGCGAGACCAGCGCTCGACATTACAGGTACTCTCTCTGCACACCTCTTGCATTTAACAAGTGCATGCGCAACAACCGTGATGTCAATTCCGAAATTTCCACCAACGAGAAGTTTGTGATTTAGTGGGGAGGCAACGATATCAAAGATATCCCCAAGGAGGATGGGCCTCCGGTAAACAATTGTGGTAGGTATGTTAAGAAACAAAATTTACTAAAAAATTTTAATTTCTTCTCAACCTACTCACAATTGTTTACAATTGGTTGAATAAACAATAGGAGGAGGTGAATCACATAACCAATACCAACAAGAGCAGCAGAAAGAAATGCAAGGAGGGCAGAGAATGAAAGCGAAACCTGTAAAAGAAGAAAGCAGAAAGGTGCTGAAAAAGAAGCTGAAACACCAACAACACAGTGTTGAAAAGAATGAAGCACCTGAAAAGAAGAAGGCTGAGCAATGCACAAACCTGAAAATACATATTTAACGAGGGTGCACAACAGCCTGAGCAGCAATGAGAGGGCCGAAAGAAAAAGGTCCTCAGATTGCTGCTGTAGGTGGCGGAGATAAAAGGAGGAGAAAGTAGAAGCATTCCTCCAGTAAACCGCATTCATAACGTCCCTGAGCGAAACAGAATTGAAGAATGCTCAGGAAGTAGAAATGGCACGAACCTCATGAGCATTAAATTGGTTCGAAACAAGATCCGAAGCAGACAAACTGGAATAAGCCAGCTTGATTGCGAGACATATCCATCTGGAAATAGAATGGGAAGAGATAGACTGCCTCCCAGGAATGAGAGACAGAAAAAATCTCTTCCGCCCCCTCCAAATGAACTGCGTGCGATGAATATAAGTCTTGATCGCACAAACAGGACAAAGAAGGGGCCTCTGGCCATCGACAGCAGGGAGAGCCTGAATGCAGATGGGAGGAGGTACCGAATCAGGAAGTTGATTCTTGGCCAGAAAAGCAATCAGTAGTGAAAGTTACACTGTTAGCTTAATTTCTGAAGAAAGCTGAATCAACAGAAAGCGCATGAAGCTCACTGACACGTCTGGCAGAAGCAAATGTTGGAAGGAAAGTCTAATGTGTGAGAAAATGCATATCTGTCTCAGATAAAGGCTTGAACGGCACCCCCTCCAAACAATGTAACATCCATGCCAAGTTGCATTTGGGTGTAAGACGCAAAACTCGAGTCCTCTTCAGAGAAAAGTGCCGAATCAGTTTGGAGAGAGATTATGACCGATGCACTGCTTTCCCACATAAGAGAAAGTATCTGACAGCATAGACCGATAGCCCTTAATAGTAACAGGCTGGAGGCCCTTGGAGTCCAAAAGATATACCAGAAAATCCGCAATTTGAGCGATTGACGGATTTCGGTAATCCACATGTTGAGCTGTACACCAGCGGCAGAAAACTTTCCACTTAGCAGCGTAAGTCATGCCAGTGGAATGTCGCTGTGATGCAGAAATGCACTCCACTGTTCATCTCGAAAAACCTCTACATCAGAGACAGGACCTGATAAAAGACAGGTGTGAAGGGACATGCTCGCCAGGTTGTTGTGATACTTCCTGGGCCGACCCTGGGAAAGAAGATCGCGGCGTAGAGGTAGACGAATTGGCCAATCTGCCAACAGAGGCCGCAGCTGATTGATCCACACCCTCTGTGGAGACAGGGGTGTGCTCAGAATGACCCTGCAACTGCAAGCGCAAATCTTTGCCAACCTGAGGAATCATAGCCAATCCAACCTGTCCAGTCCAGAGACAAAGCATCTACCGCAAAGGCTAGTGGATCCAGACAAGGGGAGACAAAGGTCTCTACCTGATGATTCCAGCGAGTGGCGAAAAGGTTGACAAGAGGACGACCCCACTGCTCGCAAATCGTCTGAAACACCGACTGATGCAGCATCCTTTCGTTGGGAAGGACACTGTCCCATAGGGACAGGGAGTCTGCTAGGACGCTGAGATGTCCGGGACGGGTATGTGCCGAATGTCCACCCAACCGTTTACATCCCGCGCTAACAGCAGAAGATCCCGAGATAGCCGATACATGGAAATCGAATGTGTGCCACCTTGATTCCAGATGTAGGCCACCACTGTCGAATTGTCTGAAAGAAGCAAACTGTGTGATTTGACAGGTGAGAGATCCATTTCTGAAAACTCAACAGAAGAGCAAGGAGCTCTTTCTGGTTGATATGAAGGGCCATCTGCTCACTGTCCCACTCACCGTGAGTAGACAGACCAAGAGGATCCAATGGCGCACCCCAGACCCGATCGCTGGAATCTGCACTAAGGATGCGATCTGCCGAAGGAAGATCCAATGGGACACCCTTAGTCAACCAGGGAACATCGGCCCAAGGGTGGAGGTGACAAAGCAAGGACCAAGGAATAGGAAGTTCCAGGTCCAGAGGATCCACATTCGGACGCCAATGATCCAACATGAAGTGTTGGAGAGGTCGGACAAACAAGCGACCCAGCGGAATGAGATCTGTCACCGAACCGCAAAGGCCCAGCATCTGAAGGAAAGTCCTGGCCAAGACCGAGGAGGATCAGAGCAGCTTCCGAGTCAAGGCGGAAAGGATCACCACATTGGGAACCGACGCTACATTGTGAAAAGTGTCGAAATCCATTCCTAAATGACGAAATTGCTGAGAAAGAAGGAGATCTGACTTCTCACAATTGACTCTGAAACCCAGCGACACCAGCAGGCCAAGCAACCGCCGGACATCGGACTCCAGGACTGCAGCATTGTGGTGCCATTGGAGGATGTCGTCCAGGTAGGACGACGAAGTCACAGCCGACTGAGTATGGTGAAAAGTGAGCACATGTGACATCAGTCGGGTGAAGGCCCAAGGAGCCAGGTTCAAACCGAACGAGAGAGATTTGAATTGAAAGACACGATCCCGAAACGAGAACCGAAGGTATTTCCGTGATGCCAGGTAAATGGGTACATGGAAACAGGCATCCTTCAGGTTGATACTGGCTGCAAAATCGCCTTGATGAATCGACCATCAAACTGACCTAAAAGTCTCCATGATGAAATGAGGTGCTACGATGGACTCGTTCAGGATACTCAGATCGATGACAGGACGAAACTAGCCATTTTTCTTTGGCACCAAGAAAAGTCTTGCGTAGAATCCTGGAGAAAGGGTGTTCCTGACCACCTCAATCGCCCCTTTGGAGAGAAGATTGTCAATCTCCTGCACCAGAAGGTCCCGACGCTGAGGATCGGAAGGGACCTGAGTCGGAAGGGGCACCCGAGATAAACAGGGGTGTTTACAGAAGGACAGTCGCAGACCTGATTGGATGACGTTGAGGACCCAAGGGTCTGACGTTATCTCTGTCCAATGGTCGAAAAACAGTGACAGCCTTCCCCCGACTGGAGGCGAATCGAGGTGAGGACCTTCATTTGCGGCCTTAACGAGGCCCCAGAGAGGAGAAACCAACCTCTCGGGAAGCAACAGAGTCCTGAGACTTACCTCCCTGAGGCTGCCAGCGAGCTTGGCCGCATCGGCATTTCTTCTGCGCAGAAAGAGCAGATGGAGCTGCAGGCGTGGACGATGCAGCTGGGCACTTGGCGGGCCTGGAACGACCACCACCCGCAGCAGCAGGTTGATCCAGCTGCCATAACAAAAGCTGGTCCTTCGAATGACGAAGAACCTCACCACAGACAGCTCCCATGGAACCATGGAACAGCTGAGGTCCAACCAAAGAGGCAGACCTCAGAACAGCACACTGTTTAGAAGGAAGGGATGGAGAAGTGTCCAACACTGCATCCCGGCATGCAAGCTCCAAATTAGCTGTGTTTCAGGTGTGAGCGTGTGTCAGGTTCATAAGAGCCTGAGACAAAACATGCAAAGGTGCCTGAGCATCATCAAACTCCCCTAGTGAAAAATAGGCAGCCAGGGCAGTGACGACGTGGTCCACAAGAGACAACATCCCTAGCATCTCTCGGGACAGGCCCACCATGGATTCAACTACCGACATCGGGAGAACTGCCGACTTAGTCTTAGTTAACCCGAGGGAAGAAGAATCCTCGTCCCCAGTAGTCAACCCTCGGAAGACTGGTGACAGACGGATTCGTAGACACAAAACCGCGATGGAGGCAGAAATGCATCAGATCGTGAAGAGAAAGAACCCCTCAGAGCCTTGGAATGCATTTTGGCAACCAGGCCCTGGAAGGACTCAACAACCTGAGCTGATTGCATAGGGCGCAAAACCCCAGAGCTCGAAGACTCGACAGGGTTGCAGCATCCTTTCGTTGGGAAGGACACTGTCCCATAGGGACAGGGAGTCTGCTAGGACGCTGAGATGTCCGGGACGGGTATGTGCCGAATGTCCACCCAACCGTTTACATCCCGCGCTAACAGCAGAAGATCCCGAGATAGCCGATACATGGAAATCGAATGTGTGCCACCTTGATTCCAGATGTAGGCCACCACTGTCGAATTGTCTGAAAGAAGCAAACTGTGTGATTTGACAGGTGAGAGATCCATTTCTGAAAACTCAACAGAAGAGCAAGGAGCTCTTTCTGGTTGATATGAAGGGCCATCTGCTCACTGTCCCACTCACCGTGAGTAGACAGACCAAGAGGATCCAATGGCGCACCCCAGACCCGATCGCTGGAATCTGCAGTAAGGATGCGATCTGCCGAAGGAAGATCCAATGGGACACCCTTAGTCAACCAGGGAACATCGGCCCAAGGGTGGAGGTGACAAAGCAAGGACCAAGGAATAGGAAGTTCCAGATCCAGAGGATCCACATTCGGACGCCAATGATCCAACATGAAGTGTTGGAGAGGTCGGACAAACAAGCGACCCAGTAGAATGAGATCTGTCACCGAACCGCAAAGGCCCAGCATCTGAAGGAAAGTCCTGGCCAAGACCGAGGAGGATCAGAGCAGCTTCCGAGTCAAGGCGGAAAGGATCACCACATTGGGAACCGACGCTACATTGTGAAAAGTGTCGAAATCCATTCCCAAATGACGAAATTGCTGAGAAAGAAGGAGATCTGACTTCTCACAATTGACTCTGAAACCCAGCGACACCAGCAGGCCAAGCAACCGCCGGACATCGGACTCCAGGACTGCAGCATTGTGGTGCCATTGGAGGATGTCGTCCAGGTAGGACGACGAAGTCACAGCCGACTGAGTATGGTGAAAAGCGAGCACATGTGACATCAGTCGGGTGAAGGCCCAAGGAGCCAGGTTCAAACCGAACGAGAGAGATTTGAATTGAAAGACACGATCCCGAGACGAGAACCGAAGGTATTTCCGTGATGCCAGGTAAATGGGTACATGGAAACAGGCATCCTTCAGGTTGATACTGGCTGCAAAATCGCCTTGATGAATCGACCAACAAACTGACCTAAAAGTCTCAATGATGAAATGAGGTGCTACGATGGACTCGTTCAGGATACTCAGATCGATGACAGGACGAAACTAGCCATTTTTCTTCGGCACCAAGAAAAGTCTTGCGTAGAATCCTGGAGAAAGGGTGTTCCTGACCACCTCAATCGCCCCTTTGGAGAGAAGATTGTCAATCTCCTGCACCAGAAGGTCCCGACGCTGAGGATCGGAAGGGACCTGAGTCGGAAGGGGCACCCGAGATAAACAGGGGTGTTTACAGAAGGACAGTCGCAGACCTGATTGGATGACGTTGAGGACCCAAGGGTCTGACGTTATCTCTGTCCAATGGTCGAAAAACAGTGACAGCCTTCCCCCGACTGGAGGCGAATCGAGGTGAGGACCTTCATTTGCGGCCTTAACGAGGCCCCAGAGAGGAGAAACCAACCTCTCGGGAAGCAACAGAGTCCTGAGACTTTCCTCCCTGAGGCTGCCAGCGAGCTTGGCCGCATCGGCATTTCTTCTGCGCAGAAAGAGCAGATGGAGCTGCAGGCGTGGACGATGCAGCTGGGCACTTGGCGGGCCTGGAACGACCACCACCCGCAGCAGCAGGTTGATCCAGCTGCCATAACAAAAGCTGGTCCTTCGAATGACGAAGAACCTCACCACAGACAGCTCCCATGGAACCATGGAACAGCTGAGGTCCAACCAAAGAGGCAGACCTCAGAACAGCACACTGTTTAGAAGGAAGGGATGGAGAAGTGTCCAACACTGCATCCCGGCATGCATGCTCCAAATTAGCTGTGTTTCAGGTGTGAGCGTGTGTCAGGTTCATAAGAGCCTGAGACAAAACATGCAAAGGTGCCTGAGCATCATCAAACTCCCCTAGTGAAAAATAGGCAGCCAGGGCAGTGACGACGTGGTCCACAAGAGACAACATCCCTAGCATCTCTCGGGACAGGCCCACCATGGATTCAACTACCGACATCGGGAGAACTGCCGACTTAGTCTTAGTTAACCCGAGGGAAGAAGAATCCTCGTCCCCAGTAGTCAACCCTCGGAAGACTGGTGACAGACGGATTCGTAGACACAAAACCGCGATGGAGGCAGAAATGCATCAGATCGTGAAGAGAAAGAACCCCTCAGAGCCTTGGAATGCATTTTGGCAACCAGGCCCTGGAAGGACTGAACAACCTGAGCTGATTGCATAGGGCGCAAAACCCCAGAGCTCGAAGACTCGACAGGGTTGCAGCATCCTTTCGTTGGGAAGGACACTGTCCCATAGGGACAGGGAGTCTGCTAGGACGCTGAGATGTCCGGGACGGGTATGTGCCGAATGTCCACCCAACCGTTTACATCCCGCGCTAACAGCAGAAGATCCCGAGATAGCCGATACATGGAAATCGAATGTGTGCCACCTTGATTCCAGATGTAGGCCACCACTGTCGAATTGTCTGAAAGAAGCAAACTGTGTGATTTGACAGGTGAGAGATCCATTTCTGAAAACTCAACAGAAGAGCAAGGAGCTCTTTCTGGTTGATATGAAGGGCCATCTGCTCACTGTCCCACTCACCGTGAGTAGACAGACCAAGAGGATCCAATGGCGCACCCCAGACCCGATCGCTGGAATCTGCAGTAAGGATGCGATCTGCCGAAGGAAGATCCAATGGGACACCCTTAGTCAACCAGGGAACATCGGCCCAAGGGTGGAGGTGACAAAGCAAGGACCAAGGAATAGGAAGTTCCAGGTCCAGAGGATCCACATTCGGACGCCAATGATCCAACATGAAGTGTTGGAGAGGTCGGACAAACAAGCGACCCAGCAGAATGAGATCTGTCACCGAACCGCAAAGGCCCAGCATCTGAAGGAAAGTCCTGGCCAAGACCGAGGAGGATCAGAGCAGCTTCCGAGTCAAGGCGGAAAGGATCACCACATTGGGAACCGACGCTACATTGTGAAAAGTGTCGAAATCCATTCCCAAATGACGAAATTGCTGAGAAAGAAGGAGATCTGACTTCTCACAATTGACTCTGAAACCCAGCGACACCAGCAGGCCAAGCAACCGCCGGACATCGGACTCCAGGACTGCAGCATTGTGGTGCCATTGGAGGATGTCGTCCAGGTAGGACGACGAAGTCACAGCCGACTGAGTATGGTGAAAAGCGAGCACATGTGACATCAGTCGGGTGAAGGCCCAAGGAGCCAGGTTCAAACCGAACGAGAGAGATTTGAATTGAAAGACACGATCCCGAAACGAGAACCGAAGGTATTTCCGTGATGCCAGGTAAATGGGTACATGGAAACAGGCATCCTTCAGGTTGATACTGGCTGCAAAATCGCCTTAATGAATCGACCATCAAACTGACCTAAAAGTCTCCATGATGAAATGAGGTGCTACGATGGACTCGTTCAGGATACTCAGATCGATGACAGGACGAAACTAGCCATTTTTCTTCGGCACCAAGAAAAGTCTTGCGTAGAATCCTGGAGAAAGGGTGTTCCTGACCACCTCAATCGCCCCTTTGGAGAGAAGATTGTCAATCTCCTGCACCAGAAGGTCCCGACGCTGAGGATCGGAAGGGACCTGAGTCGGAAGGGGCACCCGAGATAAACAGGGTTGTTTACAGAAGGACAGTCGCAGACCTGATTGGATGACGTTGAGGACCCAAGGGTCCGACGTTATCTCTGTCCAATGGTCGAAAAACAGTGACAGCCTTCCCCCGACTGGAGGCGAATCGAGGTGAGGACCTTCATTTGCGGCCTTAACGAGGCCCCAGAGAGGAGAAACCAACCTCTCGGGAAGCAACAGAGTCCTGAGACTTTCCTCCCTGAGGCTGCCAGCGAGCTTGGCCGCATCGGCATTTCTTCTGCGCAGAAAGAGCAGATGGAGCTGCAGGCGTGGACGATGCAGCTGGGCACTTGGCGGGCCTGGAACGACCACCACCCGCAGCAGTAGGTTGATCCAGCTGCCATAACAAAAGCTGGTCCTTCGAATGACGAAGAACCTCACCACAGACAGCTCCCATGGAACCATGGAACAGCTGAGGTCCAACCAAAGAGGCAGACCTCAGAACAGCACACTGTTTAGAAGGAAGGGATGGAGAAGTGTCCAACACTGCATCCCGGCATGCAAGCTCCAAATTAGCTGTGTTTCAGGTGTGAGTGTGTGTCAGGTTCATAAGAGCCTGAGACAAAACATGCAAAGGTGCCTGAGCATCATCAAACTCCCCTAGTGAAAAATAGGCAGCCAGGCCAGTGACGACGTGGTCCACAAGAGACAACATCCCTAGCATCTCTCGGGACAGGCCCACCATGGATTCAACTACCGAGATCGGGAGAACTGCCGACTTAGTCTTAGTTAACCCGAGGGAAGAAGAATCCTCGTCCCCAGTAGTCAACCCTCGGAAGACTGGTGACAGACGGATTCGTAGACACAAAACCGCGATGGAGGCAGAAATGCATCAGATCGTGAAGAGAAAGAACCCCTCAGAGCCTTGGAATGCATTTTGGCAACCAGGCCCTGGAAGGACTCAACAACCTGAGCTGATTGCATAGGGCGCAAAACCCCAGAGCTCGAAGACTCGACAGGGTTGCAGCATCCTTTCGTTGGGAAGGACACTGTCCCATAGGGACAGGGAGTCTTCTAGGACGCTGAGATGTCCGGGACGGGTATGTGCCGAATGTCCACCCAACCGTTTTACATCCCGCGCTAACAGCAGAAGATCCCGAGATAGCCGATACATGGAAATCGAATGTGTGCCACCTTGATTCCAGATGTAGGCCACCACTGTCGAATTGTCTGAAAGAAGCAAACTGTGTGATTTGACAGGTGAGAGATCCATTTCTGAAAACTCAACAGAAGAGCAAGGAGCTCTTTCTGGTTGATATGAAGGGCCATCTGCTCACTGTCCCACTCACCGTGAGTAGACAGACCAAGAGGATCCAATGGTGCACCCCAGACCCGATCGCTGGAATCTGCAGTAAGGATGCGATCTGCCGAAGGAAGATCCAATGGGACACCCTTAGTCAACCAGGGAACATCGGCCCAAGGGTGGAGGTGACAAAGCAAGGACCAAGGAATAGGAAGTTCCAGGTCCAGAGGATCCACATTCGGACGCCAATGATCCAACATGAAGTGTTGGAGAGGTCGGACAAACAAGCGACCCAGCGGAATGAGATCTGTCACCGAACCGCAAAGGCCCAGCATCTGAAGGAAAGTCCTGGCCAAGACCGAGGAGGATCAGAGCAGCTTCCGAGTCAAGGCGGAAAGGATCACCACATTGGGAACCGACGCTACATTGTGAAAAGTGTCGAAATCCATTCCCAAATGACAAAATTGCTGAGAAAGAAGGAGATCTGACTTCTCACAATTGACTCTGAAACCCAGCGACACCAGCAGGCCAAGCAACCGCCGGACATCGGACTCCAGGACTGCAGCATTGTGGTGCCATTGGAGGATGTCGTCCAGGTAGGACGACGAAGTCACAGCCGACTGAGTATGGTGAAAAGCGAGCACATGTGACATCAGTCGGGTGAAGGCCCAAGGAGCCAGGTTCAAACCGAACGAGAGAGATTTGAATTGAAAGACACGATCCCGAAACGAGAACCGAAGGTATTTCCGTGATGCCAGGTAAATGGGTACATGGAAACAGGCATCCTTCAGGTTGATACTGGCTGCAAAATCGCCTTGATGAATCGACCATCAAACTGACCTAAAAGTCTCCATGATGAAATGAGGTGCTACGATGGACTAGTTCAGGATACTCAGATCGATGACAGGACGAAACTAGCCATTTTTCTTCGGCACCAAGAAAAGTCTTGCGTAGAATCCTGGAGAAAGGGTGTTCCTGACCACCTCAATCGCCCCTTTGGAGAGAAGATTGTCAATCTCCTGCACCAGAAGGTCCCGACGCTGAGGATCGGAAGGGACCTGAGTCGGAAGGGGCACCCGAGATAAACAGGGGTGTTTACAGAAGGACAGTCGCAGACCTGATTGGATGACGTTGAGGACCCAAGGGTCTGACGTTATCTCTGTCCAATGGTCGAAAAACAGTGACAGCCTTCCCCCGACTGGAGGCGAATCGAGGTGAGGACCTTCATTTGCGGCCTTAACGAGGCCCCAGAGAGGAGAAACCAACCTCTCGGGAAGCAACAGAGTCCTGAGACTTTCCTCCCTGAGGCTGCCAGCGAGCTTGGCCGCATCGGCATTTCTTCTGCGCAGAAAGAGCAGATGGAGCTGCAGGCGTGGACGATGCAGCTGGGCACTTGGCGGGCCTGGAACGACCACCACCCACAGCAGCAGGTTGATCCAGCTGCCATAACAAAAGCTGGTCCTTCGAATGACGAAGAACCTCACCACAGACAGCTCCCATGGAACCATGGAACAGCTGAGGTCCAACCAAAGAGGCAGACCTCAGAACAGCACACTGTTTAGAAGGAAGGGATGGAGAAGTGTCCAACACTGCATCCCGGCATGCAAGCTCCAAATTAGCTGTGTTTCAGGTGTGAGCATGTGTCAGGTTCATAAGAGCCTGAGACAAAACATGCAAAGGTGCCTGAGCATCATCAAACTCCCCTAGTGAAAAATAGGCAGCCAGGGCAGTGACGACGTGGTCCACAAGAGACAACATCCCTAGCATCTCTCGGGACAGGCCCACCATGGATTCAACTACCGACATCGGGAGAACTGCCGACTTAGTCTTAGTTAACCCGAGGGAAGAAGAATCCTCGTCCCCAGTAGTCAACCCTCGGAAGACTGGTGACAGACGGATTCGTAGACACAAAACCGCGATGGAGGCAGAAATGCATCAGATCGTGAAGAGAAAGAACCCCTCAGAGCCTTGGAATGCATTTTGGCAACCAGGCCCTGGAAGGACTCAACAACCTGAGCTGATTGCATAGGGCGCAAAACCCCAGAGCTCGAAGACTTGACAGGGTTGCAGCGCTTCACAGATGACCGTGGCCGGATGGTCACTGATGGCTGGTTGAAAGACTGAATGTCTGGCAATAAGCCAAAAACAAAATCTAAAGCCTGCCCCAAGACTGACAAATGGGGCTTGTCACCTTCAAGCAAAATACTCATCCTCTGTGGCAGAAGAGGCATAGCTCAACTCGGGCTGACCAGCAGAAACCTCCTGTGAATGCTGAACAGCATCCAAAGGGCCAGGTGAGGAATCTCTGCGACTGACCAAAGGACACTGCACCTCAGGAGGCACAGGGAAGCCAACTTGAGGGTTGCTAGAAAGCAACCGGGTGAGTGCCAGAACGGCCTGCCTCAGCTCACCCTGAGAATCTGTTGGAGCTGCCGCGCCCGACAGAGTGTCTTCCCAATGGACCCTTCTAGAAGAAGAACACAAATCCTCAGAAGGGACCGACGACGAACGTCGATCAGCAGACAGAGTAGGGAGATGGTGAAAAGACACCAGAGGACAGTCCCAAGAGTGAAGCCCAGGGAGATTTACTGACCTCTGCAAAACAGAAGGCCCTGGCTGCAAATCCTCTAGAGAGACCGACAGCGTACGTCGATCGGTAGCTGGACCTGGGACATGATGAGAAGACACCGGAGGATTGTCCCAAGAATGACAGGAACCTGCCATTGGCCTCTGCGAGACAGAAGGCCCCCAACTGCCCATCCTCTGTGACCGACGACAAGCATCGATCGACAGCCAGACTTGGGACACAGTGAGAAATCACTGGAGGAAGGTCCCAAGAGTGACAGCTAACAGGAGCCGTCACTGGCCTCTGCCGAACAGAAGACCCTGATTGCCATTGTCCCAGCCCCATCCTGCTAGTTGGCTCACCAGCAGGGGAAGGCAGAACAACAACCGATTCGCCCGAGGAACGAGGAATCGCTGCCAAAGTGACCGAGTGTCCCACCGACCAGGAGCAAACCTAGCCAGATGAGATGGACAGCCAGCAAACCCGTACATCATCGCTGATTAGCCAGGGAAGGCTGGGAGCCCTGTAACACACCACCAGATACAGCCTCGGGCTCCCAAGACTGTATACCATCCCTGGAAGAGATGGCAGAAGCTCTATGATGCAAGATAGGAGCAGCATAAACAGTTTTCTCAGCAACTGCAGATGATGCAGGTGGCAAATCGGCGAGAGAACGACCGAGCTGACCTCGGAAAAACTCTCAACGAAAACAGTCGCCTCAAGGGTGACCACTGGAGCCAAAGGAAGGGAGACCGCAGTCCCCACTTCAGGCATCCCAGCACCAGCACCCCAACAGTTGCAGAGGAACTTACTACCGAAAAAGGCTGCCCAACATCCTGCGTGACAGAGTCACCAAGTGCACTCTCAGAAATATCCGATGAGGCACGGTTACCTTTGCCCCGAGAACGAGAGGTTCTAGCTCTGGTTAGAACCACCTTGTTAACGGAAGCCCAGAACTTGGGATGGGCCTGAGAACAATTGACACAAGTTCTGTGAACATCATCGACATGTTTCACCTGCATACAAGAAGGACAAGGGAGTGTATTCGGCCTTGTCCAAAAAGGTGACAGAATTTCTTGTGGGAAAAATCCCCCAAAATAATCCAAAGATTCAAGCTTCCCACCGGCAGAAAACCGATCAACGCAGGTCGCGTTTTCGCGTGGAAAAGGCAAGATAAGCAAAGATAACACAAGCTAAAATTAGCATAAATATAAAGAAAAACACAACAATTTTGAGCTTGAGTGAAGGATACAATACTAGAATGCACATATAACAATAATCGTAGCGAGTTATTCAAGTTGTTCTTGAAGAAACAAGCTGAGCAGCACGAGTAACAAAAATTTCGGAATTGACGTCACGGTTGTTGCGCAAGCACTCGGTAAATGCAAAAGGTGTGCAGAGCGAGTATCTGTAATGTTGAGCGCCAGTCTCGCTCGACCCCTTTTTGAGATTTTTTTTTGTGCTTTTGCACTCTTCCACTTTTCCAACTCGTTTGGAAAAGTTATTAGCTTGAGTTAGTTCCGAAGTAGGGCTTGCACTTACGTTACAGCCAATTGTAAACAACTGTGAGTGTGTTGAGAAGAAATCACCATTGCAGGGTCTTTTCTCTTTAATTACATAAAAAATCTAATAAATACATCTGTTCCCAATCATTATCCTAATATTTATTGTTTTATAGAAACTATAAAAAAATTAAAGCAGCTGAGAGTGCCAAACGTATTCAGCTGGACATGGGAGCAGCTCCTCACCAGACAACGAGATTTAATAGACAGACTAAAAATAGGCCAGTAAGACTAAAAGACCAGTTATTAAACAATGAAAAGAGTGATATCTAATTTTTAGATTGTGCTGGCCACCTGTTGGAGCTAGATTAACATGTAATTGCATTTTATGTTGCGCTTGTATTTGTACTATCTAATATTTCAGAATCACCTTTATTCAGTAACCAATACCAGTTACATTTTTCTGGACTGGGTTTTTCCTTGTGTTAATATTGACTTCAGTGAGTCACTCGTAATTGTATTTTCTAGTCTTTTTAGTTATTTTTCTTTGTCAAACATTCTGACTTAATATGTCAAATTGCTACAGTCTTTTAACCCTTTACCCAATGTAACAGCCAAAACCGGCCAGTGCTATTCACAAAAATCGCCAATTAATTTTCATTATTTATTCATTTTTTGTCTCAAAAACATACCGGTAGGTTATGACCCCTCTTTGGAACGAGCTCGTTGAGCTCGTTCCAATGAAGGGTCATAACCTATGTTTTTGAGACAAAAAATGAAAAAAATAAGTTATTCAAGAATTTTTTTTGCAAGTGTCGTCTGCTTTTCATGTTAGGTAAAGGGTTAAATTTTTCTTCGGATGTTGTCATAATTCATTATTATATTTCCTTCATTGTTTTATTTTTATTTAAATATGATCTATTTCATGTATTTTATATTTATTTATTTGAAGAATGTGTATTATTTACAATATTATTTATTATTCAGTATTTATTTCGGATTTTGTTTGAAGTTTTCATATTTAAGTTTGTAACAAAAACCATTGTAATTCATTAGTTAAATTCGCCCTCATTGTTCTTTCTGAACTCATACTTTGATTGGTTGAGTAAATTCACTCATACTGTGCTGCAATTGCCGGAAATGGGTCAATTAGAACATATCTTTATCCACACTACACGCGAGTAATGACGCTAAACCGCTCCTATCACAGATCGAACACACCCCAGAGTTGTTTTCTATGGCAACGGTTGTTAGCGTCTGTGCTTTGAAGTTCACCCTGTAAATTTGATCATGGCAAATAGACCGTGATCAAAATGACATTTTTTAATTGATTTTCTTCAAATAAAATGGGTTTGGAGAATATTTTCACTTCCAACGATGACAGGAATTACAATGGAGATAAACGTCTCTTGTTTCGTTAGACATTCAGGAATTTGACTTTGGAAAACATTTAAAAAATGGTTATCCATAGTCAAATATCTGAATGTCTAATGAAACAAGAGACGTTTATCTCCTGAGTATACTTATTATGAGTTGCTTTTGTTTTTCATCTATAGTCCACAAGACAACTGAACTGAAAATGACTAATCAGTCTCCAGATCATACCATTATAAGGTGTTCAAATGTAATTGTTTCACAGTGATTTCGAGTGAGTGACTAATGGCATGTATAAATTACTGGATGGTACCCTCAGCATCATCTCAGTGAGGGTGATAAGCTACATTTTTGGGAAAATCTTTTTAATTTTTTATGTAATAAAATTACTAACTCATACCAAGGTGATGTATATCGATTATCAATGAAAATCAATAGCAAAAGCTTGATAGTATTAAGTAGACAATAACATACTGTAATCTCTGTAAGACTCTACTACCTGTACATCCAGGCCTTCTTTGTGACCACATAGGTATGGATGAGGCAAAGTCTTATATAGATTAATATTAGTATTATTATTGTTATTACTATTATTATTAATAATATCTGAAAATCCAGGTCAATCAAGGACTGTTTAGTCTCATTATGTGAGATAAAAGGGTAGCAAAATGCTGAAAATGAATAACAATTAAAATATATAATTTGTTAAGGCACTGCATTAAAGTTATAGTATGATAGAAATTCCAATTCATTGTTATTCTACTTTTTGTTCCAACTAACAACTCACAAAAATTAAAGTTTTATTCCCAATTTTATTTAGTTTAAACAATATTTATTTCCAATAATATCAGGTAGTAAAGTACAATAGTATGTGGATTGGATTTGACAGTAAACCACAGGCTTATTATTGTCGTTTCCATAAAACTATTATTTCTTATTACACTTACCAAAGTAACACAACTGCCTTATCTTCATCTTGTATCTCCATTGAAAAAGAGCCAATTTTGAAGGTTCATAAGAGTGAAAACCCTTATGGAGCTGAGAAATTTAAACACGTAAAAAATGACTGAACCAGACCAACCAGGGGCCAAAAGTGCATGGCACACAAAACCTGGTGTCCACAGTCACTGTTTGCACAGTCACCCATTGTCATATTCCCGCCAAAACATGCACACTTCATTTTCCTAATTATTATTACTAACATATGCATGTATATTTGTGAGCGGAAAGGAGGCAGGTATAAATATTTATTTTATTGCTGGGTAGGCATAACTTTGTGTTACTTTGGAAAGTGCAATAAGAAATAAGATTTGGTATAAAATTTTAATTTCCTCTAATCTTACCAAAGTAACACAACTTCCAAATGAACAATAGGAGGAGGGTGTAGTTAAATACATGTAATTTGTCTCACATTATTTATCACTAGAAGTCACAGTACAAGCTTGAGATTATGAAGACACTCTTACAAGGATATTCAGCATTCCAGACAACAAGACTTTGATTGAAAATGTTGAAAATGATAACATAAACATGAACATATACACAAAATCAGAACACAACATACAATACATTTTGTACATGCCGCGGTGTTATTCAATCCCATAATTAGAAGAATTACTCTCTTCAACAATAAAGCATGGCAGGCTTCATAGTACCTGTTCCTCTAGATATTCTGTAAGGAAAATGGGATGGAAAGTAACCTTAAGATAGAAGCTGCTTGAAAACTACACCCAGATCTCAAAGGATCAAAACAAACATTTGATTTTCTATTTAAGATACATACCGGTAAATCAAATATGGAAGCTTAGTTAACAAGGCATACAAAGAAAATACACTAACATCTAGGTTACCATTTCCACCATGCAACATAATTGCAATTCATCAATCCCTTCATGTAAGTTGCCATGACATTCGAAAACAAACCTGGCATGGTCGCGAGTAACCTTAGTCTTCCATTCTGAAATAAAATACACCTGCAGAACACAAACAAGGGAAAGAATAATGCCTTAACAATATAAACAGATAAGCTGTGAGGTATTATTAGTGACTGGGTGCAATAATAGACTGAGCAGCTACTACACGTCCTAACGAACAGAGGTCTCCAGACTGTTCCTGTAGGTCTCTGAGATAAAAGGAGGAAAAGGTCGTACAGTTCCTCCAGTAAGCTCCATTCATGAGGTCACCAATAGATACTGAATTAGTGTATACCCAAGAAGTAGCCAGGGCTCTAACTTCATGGACAGTGATATTGTTAGAAATTCTACCCGCTCGTGTTAAACGTTTGTAAGCTGACCGAATAACAGACTGTATCCAGCAGAAAATAGAGTGTGGAGAGATGTCCTCAGTACCAGGAATGAGAGAAAGGAAAAATCTCTTCGTTCAGTCAACGTAGGTCTTAATAGCTTGAACTGGACACAAGAGAGGTCTATTCCTGGAATGATCCTTGGGAGGTAAAAGCCATAATAATAATAGGCTAAGGGGCTATATCAGGAAGTATGTTCTTAGCTAAGAAGGCAGCATTAGTAGTAAAAGTAACTGTATTACCCATGCTATGAAAAAACTAAGGCTCAATGGAGAGGGCATGTATCTCACTAACTCTTCTAGCAGAGGCAAGGCAAGAAAAAAGCTGTCTTGTAGGTCAGAAGCTTCATGTCGGTATCTGCAAAATGTTCAATATTATTTATTTATTTATTGGTGTTTAAGGTCACATACTTATGTACAATGGCTAATCGTGACCATGGCAGTTTTAAGGGTGGAGGAAGCCAGTGTACCTGGAGAGAACCACTGAGCATCGACTAGCAACTGTCAGCTCCTCAACATTCTAACTCTGTTCAAGCTCTGCTCAAGCAGGGTTACAGTGGTTGAAGACATGTGCACCATCGATGTGCAGTATGCCTTTGTACATGGTGTCATCGTACCATGTAGGCAACCGGGATAAAGTGCCTTGACCAAAGACACAGCGCGGGTCGTCCCAGACGGGGATCGAACTCGGGACCTCTAGCATAGAAGTCCAACAGTCTACCACTTAGCCACTGTGCTCCCGCAAAAGGTTTAAAAGGTGTCTCATTAAGGCATAAGAGAACCCAAGACAGGTTCCATTTGGGTTTAATTCTGAGTGTCTTGGGTCTTTTCAAGGTAAATTGTTTCATAAAATTACCCAAAATGGGTCAGAGCTAATATGTGAGTCTCTGGTGAACAAGAAAGTTTTAAACAGCATAAAGCGATAGCCTTTAATATTCTATTAAAAAAAAGTAGGGGATATTTGATAAAAGTGAGATATATGAAGAAATATATTTATATTTTCATCAAAAAGACAGTTGAGGCATGCACTGTGACATCTGGTGAATGATTTCAGCAATAGTTGGGTGTCTGACAAGCACACATTCCATGCACTGAGCTGTAGAAGACATGGATGGTCAGTCAGAGAATTTACCACATTCAGTCCAAGACCTCAATACCTTGTAAATTGGTTCGCGAGACAAGTGCGGATCAGACATGGCATACTCCTCACCAAACGTCCAATATCAGCTTGACTGATGTTATTCCATTCTTCCTGCGGTGCAGCAGTGCGTTCCTGGACCTTGGTAGGGGGCTGTTGGCATTGTCATAGGTGCCTGTCAAGCATATCCCAGATGTACTTGATTGGTGACAGGTCTGGACTTAGTGCTGGCCAAGGCAGTGTAGTGATGTTCTGCTCCTGGAGGAACTCTGTTGCGACACAGGCCCTGTGTGCTCTTGCATTGTCATCTTGAACAAGAAGAATGTTAATAAGGTAACTCATGCTTCCCCCCCCCCTGTGACCTTCACCTTGCAGATGTGACAGAAACTATTATACGCGACACACTTTCTGACTGTCCTTAACATTTGTAAAAAGTTTAACAATTGTACTATGATTCGTTTCTGAGTTATGGCTGAGACATGGATATTGACTGATTTTTAGTGTGACCTTGAAATGTGACCTTGACCTTGAAGGTACAAACCCGGCTATGGTGTGTGACACATCCTCCCATGGTCTTTTATAATTGTGTGAAGTTTGATGACTGTGGCCCTAACAGTTTTCGAGTTATTGGCTCGGACACACACAAACGGACACACAGACAGACACATGCACACTTCAATCACTATATGCCACCTGACCTAAGTCAGGGAGCATAAAAATGAATCGACAGCCATGACGTTGCGCAAATCGCACCACATGAGCTGCTAACATGTTGTCATGGTAGTACTGCCCTGTGACACGCCCTTGGATGACATGTAATGCTGTTCTGCTTGTCATGGTTATGCCTCCCATCACCATAACTGATCCACCACCAAAACGATCGTGCTGCCTTATGGTTACGTCATGGTATCGTTCGTTCTGTCGCCATCGCCACACTCTGTTTCGCCTGTCCTGGAAGTCTAGAGTGAACCTCGATTCATCAGAAAACGTGACGTTGCTCCACCGCCGATTGTCCCAGCGCTGTCATGCTCCACATCAATTATGCTTGCTGCGATGTGACGTTCAGTCAAACATGAAATTATTCGAGGTCATCGAGCATACCAATTCCAGCTGTGTAGGCGATTTCAGATATTCTGACCACTGACTTGCACATCTGTCGCTCGGTGCAGCTGCTGTCCAATTTCTGAGGCACTTTGATGGCGGTTACGTAATACTGTGGTGCAGATGAAACGATTCTGGTTAGCAGCTGTCACCGTTGGACGACCTGACCGACCTCTGTCATCAACACTGCCTGTCTGATGGTAGCGTGACCACAACCTGCTAATCACCGATTGAGTAACATTGAGAATTTGAGCCACTGTAGTCTGTCTCTTGCCAGCTTCCAACATGCTAATGGCACTTAAATGTTCGTCACACGTCAGTCTTTGCATACCTCAAAAGTTACGTTTCAACCAGAAACTATTGATGAATGAGTTTAAACCAGAAAAAGAACGATGAGACCTCCAAAAAAGCCCGTCCAGTACAAATGAAAATTTCAAAACGTACCCCACAGACATTAATGCGGTGCTCGTGTGAAAAACCTGCATGAAGTTTTCATGGGCCGGTGACATTCATGATCCTCACTAAACTTGGCAACATATTGATGTGTCCGATCACAAGTATCCAATATCATTTTCCAAAAATAGCAACATCAGTTTGGATATCCCCTACTTTTTTGGAATAGTATAGTAATAGGTTAAAAGCCCTTAGTGTCAAATAAATAAACAAGAAATCAGCCAGTTGAGCTATAGACGATGTTTGAAACTAACGTTATTATGCAGACAACAACGAGTGAAAACATTCCACTTAGCATAATATGCTAAGGCAGTAGAGAGCCTTCTGGGTGCAGAAATGCACTCCACTGCTCTTCTAGTTCAACCTCTTTCCCTCAGACAGGACCTGATAAGACAGGTTTGAAGGTGCAATTGTCTGTTGTTGAGCAGAAATCTCTGAGGCTGACTTTGATGGAGAAGATCTGTGTGAAGATGTAATTGCATTGGAACACCAATAAGAGGGGGTCAAATCTGATTGATCTAAATTTTTTGAGGCGATAGAGGAACAATCAGGAGGAGATGGCAGTTCGAGTCTTGAGTCTTGTTTAGAACACACTAAATATTTGGTGTCGGTGGAAAGGCATAGCCATCTATCTCGTTCCAGGGAGACAAAAGGTTGACTGCATAGCACTCTTATCAACTACATTCCGATTGGACGTATATAGCTTACTTTTAAAGTCTGTAGATTGTGCTCTTGTGTATATTGTAAGCTACTAATAATGACGTTCCATGTAGAAGTAGCATTTCTATTTGAAACATCAGACTGTTTACTGTCTGCGAACAAAGAAGAGCTTACATGAAAAGTCTCCTTGGACTTCAACCGAAGAACTTTTAGAGAAAGGTTTATCAACCCTTCATTTCCCAGTCTAGAACAAACCTTGTACCAAAAATTCAGCAGTCTGTGAACCAATATCTTCATGATCTAAAATAAAAGAATTTTGGTTAACATCAACTTGTTTAACATCAACAATTTTATCCAAAACAGGAGGAGATGGCAGTGTCAGTAGAGCTAGTAAAGCCTTAGAAGACTTCTTAGCATTTGATCTGATAATAGATTTAATGGAGGACCACATGTTCTTGGGCCAAGCACTGGAAACTGCAAAAGTATAATCCGGTTGTCATCCACTGCAGGTAATGCAATCTACATGGTTATAATAATCATGCTTCAGGAGAAGAGATTTGCTGCATTGTTCTACAGCCAGAATTTTTAATCACAGGTATAGAAATAAAAAAGCAGCAAGGATTTCAGTTCAAGGTGAATCTAGAGAGGTGAAACAAAGTTACCACACCCTGAAAATACATAATACATGTGTATGATGGGTTTCCCAAAATGTTGATAAGGAAAAGCTGTAATGAATTATATCATGTGAATTAAGATGTAAACCTACACAATACACTTACCACTTAAGTGAACAACCTAACTTCCGGTTATGAAAAAAGGTCTGTTAACTGAAAGTTTCAGAGACCGAAAGCAGCAATAAAATGTAGATTAATTGCAAAACAAAATAGTGGTATACAATCAGGGAATGCCAAGAGTGAGGACGGGCTCAGGGGCAATGTGTAAAATGGGCATTATGGGCCTTGCGAGGGCCAAAGATGCGAAGCAACAAGTGAGGGGTCTGCATGTCCTCCCCCAAAATATTTTTTTTTAAATTACTGCTGGGAGAAGCATTCACCTGCATTTTCTTTACATATCTACGCCATTATTTCCTTATAATTTGGATAATTTATTACCTGTATTTCTGTGTGTATGGTGCATTTTTTCTCCAAAGATAATCGTGACCACCACAAACCAACAAATTAGAACAAGTGTTTTTGTTTTTATATGAATGGAACCTGGTCAGTAATGCAACTACATAGGGGGCGTGGTGGCTCAGTTGGTAGAGGTGCAGGCTGCAAGCCGAGAGGTCCTCGGTTCGAATCCCACCTGCGGCGACCGCGTTGTGTCCTTGGGCAAGACACTTCACCCCCATTGCCCACGTGGGGGCACGGTGACGTTGTGTACTAAGGAGTACTGCACGTCGATGGTGCACCTGTCTTCAACTAATGCTAACCCTGCTTGCATGGAGTTGGTATGTTGGGGAGCTGACAGTTGCTCGCCGTTGCTCAGTGGTTCTCTCCAGGTACTCCGGCTTCCTCCACCCGTAAAACTGTCACGGTCATGGTTAGCCATTGTGCAGAAATATGTGACCTTAAACACCAATAAATAAATTCATAAATAATGCAACTACATAGTCTTGCCACCTCCACCAATGTCGGTGGCCCATACCAAAAGCCTTCCCTTGACTTTCAGCTTAGACGTATCGATAGGTCAACCTACACTTTTTTAAAACAGCAAAATTCCTGGGCCGCCCCAGGGCAGTTGCCCCCCTTTCATCCCCCACCCCCACTCTCAGCACTAGCATATACAATAATAATAATATAATATATAATATATGTATGCTTATATATAACAGACTGTATCCAGAAGAAAATAGTGTGTGGAGAGATGTCCTCACTACTAAGAATGAGGGAAAGGAAAAATCTCTTATATATATGGTATTCGTCTAAATAAAGCTCAAACAGCACAGGAAAAAAAAAAAAAATTTCACCTAGATTTCAGTCTGCTGAAGACCTTCTTCAGGGTACAGACACAACAAGAAAAAATACACACAGACGATGAAAGAAATGAAATGTGTCAATAAAAGTTCTTGTGAGCCAAGTTCTGACTGAACAGGTGTGTAATACCACCCGAAAAGAAAAGTAACTGGGGTAAAAGAAGAAAGCAAGAGGTTAAAAAATACTGTTAGACAAATTCTGAAAAATATTCTAGAAAGCCCCAACTCCCGGCGGGACCCAATTTTAATATACCCTTCGAAAATTAAAAGGAACTGGAATTTTAGAACTGTAAAGATACTTCCATGTATTGCATGAAAGTATGACAACTGGAAGATTTAAACAAATCTGTTAGCAGTCCGTCGGCTTAAAATGCACCAAGTGGCCCGCTAGGAGGAAATATTCGAGTCTGGTGCTTTACTGGTTGGTACAAAATGACGAGGGGATGTAATGGGACTGCCCCCTTAATGGGAGAGTGCCACTAAAGGCTCGTAATTCGCCGTTACTGGTGCAGGGAATTGACTAAGTGAAACTAGTATCTACAAGACCATTACTAATGGGTTCCAATGCTGCCTAAAACACTTGGATGATTGTCAGAAGTTAAAAGTGGACAGATTTCGCAGTAGGATTAATGGCGAAAAATGTGTAAATAGATTAAAAAGACAATGAAGATGATGAAAATAGTAGCGTTGGACAAACATAAAATGTGGCCAGGCTGCTGAGTGCAGTTGCTTGAAATTTACGGAATGAGTACTGCGATCTTGATGGACAGTTACGAATCTTTGTCAAGTGCCTAGACCGCATGGAAACAACGTGGAAACCACCAAGACTTTGTTTTATCAGAATATAGACCTTTTTTTATATATATATATGGTTATGTATATTCGTCTAAATAAAGCTTAAACAATACTGGAAAAAAACAATTTTCATCTAGCTTTCGGTCTGCTGAAGACCTTCTTCAGGGTACAGACACAACAAGAAAAAATACACACAGACGAAGAAATAAATTAAATGTGGAGATAAACGTTCTCGTGAGTCAAGTTCTGACTGAATGGGTATGTAATACCACCCAAAAAGAAAAGAAACCAGGGTAAAAGTAGAAAGCAAAAGGTAAAATGAAAGTGTCAATGACACTGTAGCTCAACTTGTGTAAGACATGTACATGTATAGTATGTGACACAGCAATGACACACATCTAGGTAATGTCCTGATAACAAAGGTACATGTAAAGTATTGTAAAGGTCTGTACAAAAATGCTGACTGTAGCCTGTAATAAATGTACAAGTAAAGTATTGTAAAGGTGGGTGACAGTTAGATGCTAAACTAGAAAAGAAATCTCCATAGGGTTAATGTTACAATGGGGATCCTTGTATGGTGCACCATAAGCCAAATGTTAGCAGTTGTTTTGGCCTGTTTGATTCAAACTCTTCTAAGGTTGATTCATACGAATTAATAAATATTTGTCCAGTCCTTCTTGAAATATAGGCATTTGAATTTTTTATCTTTAGCTCATAAGGTTCCCACAGGCGAAGAGGTTTTATTTTTCTCATTGGAAATAGAAAATCGGGTTGTGGTAATAATGTTTACCCTCCCCAAACAACACCAAATATTAACACAGGAACTTGGCTTCAACACATTTGAATATGCACATCCTAGGGATGCTGAATTCAAGAAACATTATTTTGTCTGGTGTTTTTGAAAAAGATTTTTAATTATCTCCCTTTTTGAGTCAGCGAGTGGGTCTAACTGAAACCCAAAAATATTTTTTCTCATACCAGTGATATCAAAATTATTTATTATTTATTGGTGTTTAAGGTCACATATTTCTGCACAATGGCTAATCATGACCACGACAGTTTTATGGGTGGAGGATGCCAGAGTACACGGAGAGAACCACCGAGCAATGGCGAGCAACTGTTAGCTCCCCAAAATACTAACTCCACACAAGCAGGGTTAGCTTTGGTTGAAGACAGGTGCACCATCGACGTGCAGTACACTTTAGTGCACAGCATCACCGTGCCCCCACATGGGCAATGCAGGTGAAGTGTCTTGCCCAAGGACACAATGCGGTTGCCACAGGTGGGATTCGAACCGAGGACCTCTCAGCTTGCAGCCTGCACCTCTACCTACTGATCCATCATGCCCCCCGCCCCCGTAGTGATAACAAAGGCACCCAATAAATTTATAGCAAACTTTACTGACATAAAAAATCGTCTTTACAGGTTCTGTACAAAAAATGTAATACACACAATTCCCATAAATATGACTGCCGACAGGCATTTTGAATTTTGGGCTCAGCCCAAAAGCACTTGTTACCATCCCATGATGATAACAAATGCAGTCCTAGACGTTCTGTACAAAAAAACGATTGCACCTAATTTCGGTATAAAATGGCCGCTGGCAGCCATCTTGAATTTTGGGCCGCACCCAAAAACACTCGTTCTCATCCCAAGGTTATAACAAAGGTACCCAAGAAGTTTCGTGAAGATCGGTTCATAAATACAGCCTCTAGCCCGAGCCGTATTGACATGTGCACTAACTGTGTATAAGTAGCACTCAACAAATCAAAGTTCATCTAATTTGCATAATTTCTGCATGACAAAAAGCCTGTGTTCAGTGCTGGAAATAAACAAAATTGACGGGTGCAGTTTTAAGCTCCCGTGAAATCAGAGACGAGAGTAAATTGCACCCGTAAAATGTTAGTATATAAATTTTCGAGGGAATACTGTCACAAAACACCAGAAACCTTAGCCCTTTGAACCCGAGCAGCCGCTTTTCCAGCCAGGAACATGATATGTCATACCGTCATTAAATAAGTTGGCTGTTCAGTAAATGTGTGGGGTAGACCAATCAGTATTTTCAATGTGCAGCCCAGAGGCTTAACCCAAGTAATGAATATGGACTCTTCTAACTGCTGCCATGAGCCGTATTGAATTGTTGAAGGACGTGCAGATGGCGAGAAGGACGATGGGCCATGACATAACCTCAAATTTGACTTAGTCAAAGTTGGGCTAAAAATACTGTTGGACAAATTCTGAAAAGTATTCTAGAAAGCCCCAACTCCCGGGGGAACCCGATTTTAATATACCCTTCGAAAATTAAAAGGAAATGGAATTTTAGAAATATCAAGCTACTTCCATGTATTGCATGAAAGTATGATAACTGGATGAGTTAAACAAATCTGTTTGCAGTCCATCGCCTTAAAATGCACCAAGTGACCCGCTAGGAGTAAATTTTACAGTTTGGTGCTTTTCTGGTTGGTGTGTAGGGGTTGTAACTCTTGGTCGACCTGAACGCAGTTGGTCGGCAGTAGATCCAGGGAGGGTGCACAGGGGCTGCCCCTTAATGGGAGAGTGCCACTGAAGGCTTGTAGTTTGCTGTCACTGGTGCAGGGAAGAGACTAAGTAAAACTAGTATCTACAAGACCAATACTAGTGGGTTCCAACGCTGCCTAAAATACTCAGATGATCGCCAGAAGATGAAAGTGGACAGATTTCGTGGTAGGATTAATGACGAAAAATGTGCAAGTAGGTTATATTTATTGGTGTTTAAGGTCACATACTTATGCACAATGGCTAATCGTGACCGTGACAGTTTTATGGGTGGAGGAAGCCGGAGTACCCAGAGAGAACCACCGAGCAATGACGAGCAGCTGTCAGCTCTCCAACATCGTAACTCGTGCAAGTAGGTTAAAAGACAATGAAGATGATGAAAATGATAAATTTACAGTAATTTGTATATTTTTATACTTACCAATGGCCCAGACTTAGCTGGTGCGAACTCTAAAATATCGAGGGCCAAACACAAATTTTGCCCTCCCAATCCCCAACATTTGCATGCAGAACCAAAAATTAGAAGTCATATCTGGTCTTCCATACATTTACTCTCCTCACATGCGCAGACGCCAGGAAGTGACCGGAATTGCCGCTAACATCATTCTTTGTAAAATAGATTTTAACATAATAATTCAGCGGGGAGGTATGAGTGCCCACTCATGGGAGGGCCATCCCGATCTGGGCCATTGGTAAATATAAAAATATACATATTACTGTAAATTTATCATATTTTTACACTGTAAACCAATGGCCCAGACTTAGCTGAATCGTATGTGTAAAAAGGTGGAGGGCCTAGGACTTCGAAATAGTTCCAATCCTGCAAACCATGATAAAAGGAAATTACAATAATTAGGAATTACATGTATGTCTCTCTATACAGTAATAGAGGAGACATATTCTAAATAAGGAGCCCAATTTAAGTAATTCTTTATTCTAAGCATGAAGACAATGCTACTTAGAATGTAACAAGTTCCTAATTTTTACGGGCTCGTCCAGACTAAGCCCCAAAAATTAGGATGGCGTATCTGAGAATGAGTGAAAATCTCCCACAAACATACGCCATACAACAACACTTCAGCTGTATACAGGTTATAATTATGGATAAAACAGCTTCCTTCATAGTTACATACCCATTAGTCGAGCCACACTGAATGATACCTGAAGAGAAAACACACTTCCTAGGTAACCCACAGGCGGCCTCTGTACAATAAATTCCAGTAACAACACTCTCCAATGCATACTATCCAATATCTACGATCGTAAACACGTGGGAATATGCGAATTGAGTACTGACATAATAGAAACCTGGATCTAGAATGAAAGTAGGTATGATTAACAGGCTCCAACACCGACTGCCCCCGAAATAGATTATAATTTCAAGGTCCACAAAATACAATAAAGCGTTAGCCTAATAATATAAGGAGCGAGAGCATTTATATTTAGCATGTAATCATCTGAATACCAATTAAGTGGTTATGCAGCCTCCGAGGTATTCAAAGAGTAGAAATTTAATTGTGATGATTTTTAAATAAGCGCTCGTATATAACAAATCAACAAATAATCAGAGGAAACTAATCAAACTAAAAAGCGGATGTGCCCATGAGCTCGCCATAGAACACGACCCAAATGCATAGTATGCATGTAGTAAATTATATAATTATATGAGGCTTGCGGAAAGAAAACTACGTCTTGCCCGGTAATTGCCTCTAAACACATATTCAGTGTGTAAGTGTGTGTGGGGAATTCGAAGTCATATCGAAATCTCCTCACCCGCATTATTTAATTGTTCCTGTGCCAGTTATCAAATAATATAGGAACCGCAATGGTTCCAACCGACTCCATTATGCCACTATGGGCTGAGAAGGACGTGAAGAATAAAACTTCCCCTGAAAGAAGGCCCTCTCATGGAGGAAGCTTCTGGGGTGCATCCCATAACAGACACTTGAGAATACTGATCCAAGGTTTCTGTGACAACAGAGGTGCTACTAGTAGGATTCACAACGAGACTGTTTAATCATAAATGTAATCTATTGAATAAAATGAATTGGAGGATACGCATATCCTATCATTCATCCCCATGAATTCTGCAGAGTGTCTACTGCATGCGCTCAATGGTCTGGGCATGGCGACACAAATGACGGTACCTAAACTGTCCAAATACTCGCTTGTTGGGCGTCCAATGCAAACGAAAAGGCAACCTTTCCGAGGAGCGAGTCTGCTAGTACGTTTAGACAACCCGGTATATGACAGATAGAGAGATGAACATGATAATACATGACGAAATAGAAAAATCTTCTCCGTTAGTTATCATAACGGAAATGAATGGGTGCCGCCCTGGTTCCTGATGTACGCTACCATTATCAAGTTGTCCAACAATATCTGAATATGCGTGCCCGCAAATAATGTGAATCCATTGATGTAGCGCTAACAATATTGACATCATTCTCTGATGTTTATGTGTTTCTCCAGGAACCGAGGGTCCCAAGACCCCTGCATTTCGAGTCTGTTGGACTCAGGGTCGTGCCCCAAACTATTTACTCACATCCGTCATAATCGTGAAAGCCGGATCTGGCAGTTGCAGCGGAACTCTTTTGAGTTAACCACTGAATATCTGCCCCAATATGGACCTTTTTTTACTAGATCTGTTAAAACAATACTGGTCCTGAGCGAATGCATCTTCACTCTCCAGTTATGGGTAAAGAATAACTGGAGGGGGCGTGTGCGTAAGTGACCCATCAGAATAAGATGCGTAGCCGCTCCACATAACCCTATCAGTCACATAAAATTTCTCGCTGTTAATGCGTCTGAGAGTAGACAAAAGCGAGCATAACAACTGACTAATTTCGCTCTGGATAACGGCAGACAAACCAGATTGTTGTGAGACATTACCAAGTTCATTATTCGAGTGAAAGCCCAAGGCGCTAGATTCAGACCGAAGCACATCACTCAGAACTGAAATACTATCCCTTGGACGACGAACCGTAGATACTTTCTGAATGCCGGATGTACCAGGATATGAAAGAACAGATCCTTAGATCTATGCTTGCCGCATAGTCGATCACTCGAATACTCGATTTTACCGACTAAATGATTACCATAAATAAACTTAGAGCTATGATAAACTTGTTATCCAGCTCCAGTCTATTATCGGTCGGAACGAGCTCTCTGGCTTCGGTACGAGTAACAGGTGACTATAGAATCCTAGAGAATCATGATTCTCGATGACCTCTATTACTTTCACTGTCAAGAGAACCTTTACCTCCGATTGGAGAGACTCTTATGCAAGGATTTAACGGAAGCATTGTCCATCACAGACATTAGGTTAGTGGTGGTTTCTCTCAGAAAGATAGCTGTAGGCCGTCCGAGACCACACTTCTCGCCTACTGGTCTTCCGTAATAGTTATCCAGTTTGATGTGAATCTTGATAACCATCCGCCAACTGCTAAGCAATAGAGGTCCTAACCCTCATCTGTAGTACCTGTGAGGCCTACAAACGGAGAAACTACGTCTCCTTTGCGAAGAGCCAATGCTTAGGGGCATCTGACTGGTAGTATCGATCAGACCTACGCCCCCTATTTGAGTCGCTGTATGACGATCCCTAGAGTAATTATAGGAGGGTTACCTATACCCTCATGAGGAGTCCTTTTTAAACGACTTTCTGTCTAGGACGTCCTCCCTTACTCTTTTCTGCTATTGCGTGTCGATTAGACGCCGACTTAAGGAGCAGAGTATTGATGCTTTCTTTGTAGCTTGGTCATAAACCAATGAAAGCTTATCATTAAAAACTTAGTGTCCGGAAACGGGAGCGACCCATATAGAGTTTTTCCCCTTGTCATCTATTAAAGATGACGATGCAAGGGCTCCGTCACGTCTGATTAACTCCAAATTAGCAACTGTTAAGACAGAGTTATACGTGATAAATATAATAGCCCTGGAATGAACTCTAAATGAGGTACGAACGTCGTCAAATTCCTTTCCGTAGAGACGTTGCGTCAGTTCTTAAAGGTGATCTGTGTAAGACAGAGAGTCTAAATTCGCTCTGAAGGAAGAAATTGCCGTCTCAATTGTGTCCGAGCGAATAGTAAATGATGAAGGTAAGGCCATAACTAGGTCCTTAGCCTGCTCATTCAAACGCAGAGGAACTCTCTATACATCTTCCCCGATTGTTATAATTGGTAAAATTACGGAAGATGATGACAAGAAACCGCCTTACTTCTTCCCACTGGAAAGTTGAATATGGCATCATCTAAAAGGCCTAAGGCCTGCGACACCTGCCTAGACTTAACCGGAAAAGACATGACCTCCTCTTTTTCCGGATGAAGTCAGCATCCAATAACGCTAGAAGTTTCTTGCAAGCAGCCGCAGCATTCTGATTCGCTGGAACAAATTCAGGGTAGTGTTGATGGATTAAATCCATCACAACCATGTGTTGTTCCGAAAGGGAAGGGTAATTCCCCTCTGTATCCCTTTCATCATTCGTCTGAATCAGTTGAAAATCATGGTCAGCGGCATCTGAACTTGCAGATGACAGGACCGACCCAGCACCATCCGACATCTCAGGTTCTGAGACTGCAGTCGGCTGCTTCTGCACTTGCTGGGATGCTGCGATGAGCTGCGCAATCCGTTACGGAGGCCTGAGGAGCACCGGCTGCTCCTGGGACAGTGTGTCCGAGATGGCTCTTTTCTCCGGATGTCTCGATATATGAGGCCTCGTCTCTTAGCTGCTGAATAGTGCTACTTTTGAGCGGTTGCAGCATTCTGATACTCAGGAACAAACTCAGGGAAGTATTGATGCATTAGATCCATCGCCACCCTGTGTTATTCCAAAAGAGAAGGGTAATTCTCCTCCAAATCCCTTTCACCATCCGACTGAATCAGATTATTCTCACAGTCATCGGCATCTGAACATGCAGATGACTGGACCGACCCAGCACCATCCAACAGCTCAGGTTCTGAGACTGCCGTCGGTTGCTTCTGCACTTGCTGGGATGCTGCGATGAGCTGTGCAATCTGCGACAGCAAGTCCGTTACTGAGGCTGGAGGAGCAGCGGTGGGACAGTGTGTCCGAGATGGCTCTTTTCTGCGGACATCCCAATGAATGAGGCCTTGTCTCCTTGGCTACTGTATGGTGTGACTTCTTTGACAATGAGTGGACCTTCTCGACAATGCAGGCTGGATATCAGAAGTCACGTAGCCAAGGTGCGGTCGTGTGTGCTTGGCAGACGTTCAAGAAGAAGCCGTAACTAGCTGAATGGAGCGTCCGGATGGGAGGCGTGGACGTATGCTCCGACTGATGCAAGTTCTGAACCACAACATCTGGCCCCAGATGTTGTTATGAAAGAGAGGGGGCTCTCTCACTCGCGGTCCTTCAGACCTTGCCGAGCTTCCCACTGAACTTGCTGGCTTCTTCATCTCCATCATGGCAGGGTGAGCCTGTTATTATTTTATAGTGCTCGCTCTACCCTTTCTACACTCCTCAACTGCAACGGACACGCCCGGTGTCATGGTACCCACGGATGGTGTAACTGCTTCACCGGTCGAGCTAGCTGGTGACAGGGAGCTGAAACCAGGCTGTGGTTTATTGCCCTGTCTAATATTCATGAGCACTTTAGCCGCTAGCTCTGATTGACTATCTAAATGTGACGACGGAAGCACACTCTCTGACGGCATCATGTAAACATTACCATGTTCTTGTTCCTCTGTAAATAGAAACTAAACAAGAGGCCCCAGGGGGCCTGAGGGCGCTCACCTGACATGGTAGCCTAAATATCAACCCAGAGAATTGATTTCAACAAGTTGCATCTGCTCCTCCTAAGAAAAGCTGAAACCAAATATCCAAATATTCTGACCAGTGGATCTAAAAAAAGATTTTTAAAGAATATTCCTCATACTGAACTAAGTCATAATTCGGGCTCCCACAGGGAGCCCATATATGAACCCAGGGGCTTGGCTTTAACAAACCTGAATCTCACACCCCTAAGGATTCTGCACACCAAATATCAAAACATTCCGACTGCTGGATCTGAAGAAGAAGATTTTTAAAGAAAATTCCTCATTTTGAACCAAGTTACAATTCAAGCTCCCACAATCAGCCCAAATATGGACCTAGGGACATGGCTTGAACAAACTTGAATCTTACCCCCCTAAGGATGCTGCATAAAAAATATCAAAAGCATTCATCTGCTGGATCTGAAGATTTTTAAAGAAAATTCCTCATTTTGAACTAAGTTGTCATTCAGGCTCCCATAGTGAGCCCAAATATGAACCAAGGGACTTGGCTTGAACAAACTTGAATCTCAGCCCCCAAGGTTGCTCCATGCCAAATATCAAAACATTCCAACTGCTGAATCTGAAGAAGAAGATTTTTAAAGAAAAATTCCTCATATTGACTAAGTTATAATTTGGGCTCCCTCAGGGAGCCCACATATGGACCCATGGACTTGGCTTTAACACACTTGAATCCCCCCCCCTCCCCCCCCCCCCCCCCCCCCCCCCCCCCCAAGGATGCTACTCACCACATATCAAACCATTCTGACTGCTGGATCTGAAGAAGAAGATTTTTTAAGAAAATTCCTCATTTCGAACAAAGTTACAATTCAAGCTCCCACAGTGAGCCCAAATATGGACCTAGGGACATGGCTTAAACAAACTTGAATCTCACCCCCCTAAGGATGCTGCATACCAAATATCACAAGATTCTGCCTGCTGGATCTTGAGAAGAAGATTTTCAAAGAAATTTGCCTGAAATGCACTAAGTTCGAATTTGGGCTTCTATCGTGAGCCCAAATATGAATCCAGGTGGCTGATTTGAACAAACTGGATTCAGATCCACCCCACAATGTTGCATACCAAATATCAAAAGATTCTGCCTGCAGGATCTGGAGAAGAAGATTTTTGAAGAAATTTGCCTGAAATGCACTAAGTTCAAATTCGAGCTTCTATAGTGAGCCCAAATATGAATCTAGGGAGCCGATTTGAACAAAATAGAATCAGATCCACCCCACAATGTTGCATACCAAATATCAAAAGATTCTGCCTGCTGGATCTGGAGAAGAAGATTTTTTAAGAAATTTGCCTGAAAAGCACTAAGTTCAAATTTGGGCTCCTATACTGAGCCCAAATATAAACCCAGGGAGCCGATTTGAACAAACTTGAATCAGATCCACCCCACAATGTTGCATACCCAATATCAAAAGATTCTACCTGCTGGATCTTGAGAAGAAGATTTTCAAAGAAATTTGCCTGAAATGCACTAAGTTCAAATTTGGGCTCCTATACTGAGCCCAAATATAAACCCAAGGGGCCGATTTGAACAAACTTGAATCAGATCCACCCCACAATGTTGCATACCAAATATCAAAAGATTCTGCCTGCTGGATCTGGAGAAGAAGATTTTCAAAGAAATTTGCCTGAAATGCAGTAAGTTCAAATTTGGGCTCCTATACTGAGCCCAAATATAAACCCAGGGGGCCGATTTGAACAAACTTGAATCAGATCCACCCCACAATGTTGCATACCAAATATCAAAAGATTCTGCCTGCTGGATCTGGAGAAGAAGATTTTTTAAGAAATTTGCCTGAAATGCACTAAGTTCGAAATCGGGCTCCTATACTGAGCCCAAATATGAACCCAGGGGGCCGATTTGAACAAACTTGAATCAGATCCACCCTCCAATGTTGCATACCAAATATCAAAAGATTCTCCCTGCTGGATCTGGAGAAGAAGATTTTTTAATGTTTTTCCCATTGCCTACAGTGTTAAAAAGTGCTGACTCAGCACTTTTTCAAAGTCCCGAAACTGTACCCTATGATAAAACCGATGGCAATTTTTTTTTACCAATTCTTTCTGTTGGTCCTAAGGAAGCTTCACACCAAATAAAAATTCTCGGTGCCGTGCAGTTTTGGAGATATGGGCGTTTTAATTTTTTTCTATTTTTAGCTCCTGCGGTTCCCATGGGGCTACGGGAAAAAAAAAATCAGCATAAATTAGGTACTTATGACCCAATAAGCCCTCACATAAAATTTGGTTCAAATCAGCCTCTCGGTTTGGAAAATAGAAATTTCGGGCGGGGCCAAAAATTTTGCCCCTCCCATAACGACGCCAAGTATAGCCCCACAAACTTCTCTTGAACAAATCTGAGTCTACACCTCAAAAGGAAGCTGCACACCAAATATCAAGTCTCTGCTACTGCTGGTTCATGAGAAGAAGATTTTTTAAGATTTCAGCTCACTTTTTGGGTGTGGCCCTACCCACGGGCGGGGCAACTTGATTTGAACAAAATCAAATTGCGATGTCATAACAAACTATTATCTCAAATATCAATTAAATTGGTTCAGCGGTTTGGGAGGAGAAGACGCAAACACCATGTTCACGGACGACGGACGACGGACGCCAGACGACGGACGACGGACGGTGAGTGATCACTATAGCTCTCCTGACTGAAAGTCAGGTGAGCTAAAAACTAGAGCGACATTTTGGCGAGAGGACCGGCAGCGGCCTCTCACTGCAAGGGAACCAGGCAGTGGCCTCTCTCTGCGAGAGGACCGGCAGTGGCCTCTCGCTTCTAACAACGTACTGTGACACCCGTCTCCAACATTTGTCATCGCATGCGACAATGTTGAGCAAGAATTAGTGGGAGTACATCGACTACAAGCAAGGCAACCAACATGTAAATCAGAGGCAAGGCTTCCTCGCCTTGCTTATTGAGCAATATGCTTTCATAATGAAGCAAAATAAAGTCGATCGTACTCCCACCAACTCCACATTAAATATTATAAAAAAGATACATAACAAATAGCATTCAAAATATAAATCGAAATATAATTTACACAAAAAAAATTTTTGAAAAATTTTAACAAGAGCTCAAGTTCCCAAAGGGAACGATGTGCCCAAATGTATCCCGATAGAGCCCAAGTGTGAACAAAAATTATTTTTCTATCCAAAAAATTAACTGCTACACTACCGGAATATGAAAAAATTTATAGTAATTTATATATTTTTTATACTTACCAATGGCCCAGACTAGCTGGTGCTAACCCAAAAATATCTAGGGCCAAACACAAATTTTGCCCCCCAATCCTCAAAATTTGAATGCAAAACCAAAAATTAGAAGTCCTATCTGGCCCTCCATACATTTTACCCTCCGCACCTGCGCAGACGCCAGAAAGTCACCGAATCTGGTGCCAACTTCATTTTTTGTAACAAGATTGTAATATAATAATTCAGTGGGGAGGTATGAGTGCCCAGTACTGCCCACTCATGGGAGGGACATTCCCATCTGGGAAAAAATATATAAATTACTATAAATTTTTTCATGTTTGTTTGTTTGTTGTTTGTTGGTGGTTAACGTCACATATTTATGCACCATGGCTAATCGTGACACAACATGGAGATGAAGTCAAGTTTAGTCAATCGTTGATCTACATGTTGCCCATTTTAGGACTTTCACCCCAAGCATTGGTGACTGGGTCCTATTTTACTAGTAAAGCGGAACTGGTTTACCACAGTAAACAAGTGCTGCTTACTTCCCGGGGTTCCCATGGGAAAGACATTTTTTCATATTTTTATACTGTATACCAATGGCCCAGACTAGCTGAATCATAAAAAGGTGGAGGGCCTTGAACTTCCAAAATAGTGGATTAACAAAGATCAAATCCTTCAATCCATGATGAAGAAAATTAGAATTTACATGTATGTCTCTTTATACCATAATAGAAGAGACATATCCTAATATGGATCCCAATTATGTAAATCCTAAATCCAAGCATGAAATCATGTTAATTAGGATGTAACCAATAAACAATTTTTAAGACTAGTCTGGACTAGGCCCTAAAAATTAGAATGGTATATTGAGAATGAAAGAAAATTGCCCATAAACCTATTCCAAACAATAATACTGCATGCAGCTGATCGCCGAATACAGTATGGACAAAACAGCTTCCTTAATAGTTACATACCCTATAAGACAGAGAAGTGGACAAAATGACCCCTTTTTTTGAACATATCTTCAAAAAAAAGAGGGGAGAGCTCTGGAATCAATAAGCAGAACCCGGAAACGATATAAATAAATATCGATCAGGCACTCAAAAATTAATTCATGAATAATAAATGGTGCTTAACGCCACTTCACAAGCCAAGGCTATAGCAATGATTTTGGCAAATAACATTATCCGCTACAAAATATGCACTGCAGACGCCATATACAGGTACGGCGAAATCAGTGAAATAAAATATAACATATACATACAAAAGCGAGATAAGATGAATAATCTCTGCAGAGAAAACACGCTTCAAGATCATTCACAGGAGACCTATGTAATATTAAATCCGGTAAGAACACTCTCCAACGTGTTTTATTTGGTATCTACTACTGTAAACACGTGACAATACGTGATTTGAGAACCGACAAAATAGAGACCAGGATCTAGAAATGGAGGTAGGTATGATCAACCGGCTCCAACACAGACCACCCCCGAAATATATAATAATTTCAAGGTCCACCAAAGAGATAACGTAATCACACATTGTGCGAGTGCATAAAAATCCAGCCTGTAATCATCTAAAAACCACTAAATGGCTATGCCGTAACCTATGAACTCAAATAGCGGCCATTATGATGATAAAATAAGTGCCTGTATATTAGAAATCAGAAAATAAACATCGGAAACAAATGCAACAGAACTGCATATATGCCTATGAGGGCACCATCCAACACAACCCAAATGCAAAGTATGTATGTATAAAAATATATATACGTGACAGTGTGAGAGTGTAGGGGGGGGGGGGGGGGGGGATTCAAATATATGCCGAAACCTCCTCACCCACAATACTTAATCATTGCTGGTCCAGACAGCAATAATATAGTGACCACAAAGCTCTTTCACGTCTGACATACTCCGTGATGCCACTGAGAGCAGAGAATGACGTGAAGAATAAAAAAACTTCCCTTAAAGAAGAAAACCCTCTTGTGGGGAAGCTCGAATGTTCAATAACAGACCCCATAACCTCAATGAAATCAATAGAAACAAATGAATTGAAAGATACGCATATCCTATCATTCATTCCCATGAAAACAGCTAAGTGTCAAATGTATGCGCTCAAATGCCTAATACTAGTGACACAAATAATGGAAACTATTATTCCTGTGTGCTGTAAACTTAACTATCCTGAAGTGATCCCATATAAGATCATGTAATAGCCATACAGTTAGAATAAGTGCAAGATGTAGCCATCGCTTTACATCATGCACTGAAATCTTAAGCACTGACTGCTGATTGGAAGATAAAATAACCAAACCAGTACGAATAGCTAACTGACTTACTTAACAATAGAATGGACATAAACGTCCTTTCTATTGGAAATTAATGACAAAAGAAGCATTTCTTCTCTTCTGATAAACTCTGATCTGCGTCTATAAATACATGAACGGAAATAATTCAATGATGTAACGTAAACAATGAGACATCATTGAATATGTGATTTCCAAGAACCGAGGGTCCCAAGATCCCTGCCTAGAGAGACCCTCGGACTCAGGATTGTAATGCAATATATGAACTCATGTCCAAAATAATTGAGAAAACCGTTAATATAAGCCCAAACTTGACCTTATGTTAAAAGATTCTCTAAAACAAAACAGGTCTAGAGCGAAAAACGTCTACCACTCCAGTTAATAACTGCACACTCCAGTTAATAACTGGAGTGGACATGTGTGTAAGCAACCCATCGAAATAACATTCAAAGCTGCTCCGCACAACTCCATCTGGCGCATAAAAACTTTCACTGTTAATGTGTTAGATAGCAGATAAAAGCGAGCCAAACAGCTGGCTAATTCGCTCTGTGAAACAACAGATGAACCAGCCATATGAAAATGAATTGTGGGATACGTGTATCCTATCATTAATCCCATGAGACATTATCTAGTTCACAATACAAGTGATCTAAAGAACTATACTCGCTACAATTGCCGAACACTCGCTTTTCGACTGAAAGATAATCATAAATAACCTGATTATCCAGTTCCAGTCAAAATCGGTCGGACCAAGCTCTATAAGAGCCTCGAGCCACCAGCCCAGGGGTATCTGATCAGTAACTGAAACAGACGAAAAACCCCTATCCAAGTGGCTGTATAGACAATCCTAAAGAAATATATAGGAGAGATACCTATACCTTCGCTATGAGCCCTTATATGCGAACTGAGTCTAGGACAACCTCTCCTACTCTTTCTGTTGGTGTGGTCGATTAGACCCCAAGTTAAAGAGTCGAGTATTGATGCTTTCTTGTAGGTTAATCCTACAATAATGAAAGCTTACCATCAAAGACTTAGGTATACCTGTATCTTCGCTATGAGTCCTTATAGATGATCTGAGTCTAGGAAACTTCTCCTACTCTTTCTGCTGGTGTTAGTCAATTAGACCCCAACTTAAAGAGTCGAGTATTGATGCTTCTTACCATCAAAGACTAGAGTTTGGAAAACTAAAGCGACCTGTAGCAAGTTTTCCACCTAGTCAAATGTTAAAGATGAAGACACAAGGCTTCGTCACATCAGAATAACTCCCACTTAACATTTGTTAAGACTGAGATATATATAATTGGTCTGGAAAGAATTTTTAAAAAGTACAAACGACCACAAAATTCCTTTCCATATAGACGTTGCGTCATAGTACTTAAAATTGAAGTACTTAAGACCATGAGACTAAATTCGCTCTGAAAAAGAAATTATCTTCTCAATTGTGTCCGAGTGAACAGCTAAATGATGAAGGTAAGGCTACAACTAAGATCTAAGCCTGCTCATTCAACGCAGAGAAACTCTCAACACATCTTCCCCTGTTGTTTTTAAAAGTATGTGAACAAACACAAACGATTAAAAATACAGAGGAAGAAGATAAGAAACCGAATTACTTATCTTCCCACAGGAAGTTAAATATGGTGTCGTCTACACAATCGAAGACCTGTGACACCTGTGTAGACTTAACCGGAAAGAGATCTTATTACACTCCTCTTTATCCGGATGAAGTCAGCGTCAAACTACGCTAGCGGTTTCTCATAATTACTTGCAGCATTGTGATTCACTGGAACAAGTTCAAGGAAACGATAATGTATAGTATCTATATCACCCAAGAGTTGTTCCGGAAGGGAAAGTTATCCTTTTCATCATTCGTCTAAATCAGTTAGAATCACAGCACAGCATTTGAACAGGCAGATGACTGGACCGATTAAGCACCATTCAACAGTTCAAGTTTTGAGACTGACGTTGAGTGCTACTGCCTTAGCAGGAATACTGCGATTAGCTGCGTAATTGCGACAGCAAGTCCGTTACAGAGGCCTGAGGAGCAGCGGTCATGAATAGCCTGTCCGCCGGCTGCTCCTGGGAAGGGTTCCAAGATAGCTATTACTGCGGACGACCCGATGAATGAAGCCTCATCTCCTTGGCTACTAGATGGTGAGACTTTCTTCACAAAAGATGGACCTTTTGACGATGCAGACTAGAAATCCTGAGTCACTTAGTCAAGGTGCGGTCGGGAGTGCTTGGTAGACGCTAAAGAACCAAAACAGTAGCTGTCCCCGGCTAAGAATTGAACTAAGCATACCGGACAATAGCTATGTATGTAAGCTCTGACTGACGCAAGGTCCTGCCAACAACAGCCGGCTCCAGATGTTGTTAAAAGAGAGGGAGGGGTCTCCCTCTTGCTCGTGGTCCGGGAGGACCTAACTGAGGTACCTCAGAACTTGCCGGCTTCTTCCTTCCCTCAACACAGGGTGAGCATGATTCGATTAAACAGTGCTCGCTACACCCTTATTCTCTCTCGACCGCTATGGACATACCCGGTGTCACACCAATAGTCTACGTGATAGATCTGCCGGTTGAGCTAGCTGGAGACAAGGGACGTAAACCTCTTTTGAAGCCTAGCCCTTGTCTAATATCATTGAGCACTTTTCCACTAGCTCTGAATACAATGCATATGCAACACATCCAGAGTCATGGTCCCCATATTCAATCTTAACCGTTTCACCGGCGTCAGGGAACTGAAACCACTCATCGCGGTTTATAGCCCTGTGCAATATAAAGATCACTTTGTCGGTTAAGTAGAGGAAACCATAAGACTAGCTGACTCTGGCTGCCTATTAGACGTGACATCCCAGACAGGAGGCATGGACGTATACTCCGACTGACGCAAGTTCCTACCAACAACATCTGTCCCCAGATGATGCTGTAAGAGAGAGAGGCCTCTCTCTTGCTCACGGTCCTGGGTGTCCTGGACGAGCATACCTCAGAACTTGCTGGTTTCCTCCTTCCATCGTCACTGGGTGAGCATGGTTGCATATTATGGTGTTCGCTCCGCCCTATATCATCTCCTAGCCCGGATCATATAACCCGGCATCACAGTTCTCAGAGGCCTGAGTAACCACTTCACCGGTTGAGCTAGCTGGCGACAATGGACTTTGTGCGGTCGTGTGTGCTTTTCGAACACAGAGGAAGCTATAAGACTAGCCAACCCCGGCAGTCTATGGAAGGAGCGTCCCGGACAGGAAGGCATGGACGTAAGCTCCAACTGACACAAGTTCCTACCAACAACCTCTGACTCCAGATGTTGTTATAAGTGCGAGGGTCCTCTCTCTTGCTCGCGATCACGGAAGACCTGGACGAGCATACCTCAGAACTTGTCTACTTCCTCCTTCCCGTGCTTCCTCCTTTCCATCGTCGCAGGGTGAGCATGTTCGTATTTTTATAGTGCTTGCTACACCCTTATTCCTCTTCTTGACCGCTATGGACATACCCGGCATCACATCACCCATATTTATGTCGTGATAGATCTGCCGGTTGAGCTAGCTGTAGACAAGGGACGTAAACTTGCTTTTGAAGCATAGCCCTTGTCTAATATCATTGAGCACTTTTCAGCTAGCTCTTATAGTATAATGCGACGATAGAAGAACACTCCCTGGGGGCATCAACAAAACAACACCATGTTCTTGTTCCTCTGTAAATAGAAACTAAATGAAAGTGTCAATGACACTGTAGCTCAACTTGTCAAGACATGTACATGTATAGTATGTGACACAGCAATGACAAACATCTAGGTAATGACCTGATAACAAATGTACATATAAAGTATTGTAACGGTCTGTACATAAATACTAGCCGTAGCCTGTAACAAATGTATAGGTAAAGTATTGTAAAGGTGGGTGACAGTCAGATGCTAAATAGAAAAGAAATCTTTGAGTCCCAGAGTGGGTCTGACTGAACCCCAAAATATTTGTTCTCATAGCACAGTGATAACAAAGGCACCCCAAAACACACTCATTCCTGTCCCAAGGTGAAAACAAAGGTACCCAAGAAGTTTCGTGAAGATCAGTTCATAAATACAAGCTGTACAGAAGTTGTGACAAAAAACTGATTAGACCTAATTTCGGTACGAAATGGAAACTGGCAGCCATCTTGAATTTTGGACCGCACTCAGAAACACTCGTTCTCATCCCAAGGTGATAACAGAGGTACCCAAGAAGTTTCGTGAAGATCGGTTGATAAATACAGCCTCTAGCCCGAGCCGTATTGACATGTGCACTTACTGTAAGTAGCACTGAAAAAAATCAAAGTTCATCTAATTTGCATAATTTCTGCACGAGAAAAAAACCTGTATTATATGTGATGTATCCCATGGTACCAAACATTCACACAAAAAATTATTCAAGTCACCACTTTCATATGGAAGTTCTGTGCAAAAATCTGATTGCACCTAATTTTGTACAAAATGGCTGCCATCGGCCATCTTGAATTTCGGAGTGCACCCAAAAACACTCGTTCTCGTCCCACGGTGATACCAAAGGTACCCAAGAAGTTTTGTAAAGATCGGTTTATAAATACGGCCTCTAACCCGAGCTGTATTGGCATTTGCACTTACAGTGCTGAAAGTAACACAAAATACCGTATATGTCCGTGTATAAGTCGCATCTTTTTGCTTGGAAAAACGGGACCAAAATTGGGGTGCGACTTATACAAAGGTAATTATTTATCAGCAAGTTTTCAACAGTGATATGAGGACTGAACGGACACCAGATCGGCCCATGTCGATGGTTTGTATCACAGCGATTCACCTGCTTTGAAAATGTGTTTATTTTATTTCACCTCTTTATTTATTTCTGTGTTGTGCATTAACTTGATCACAAAATAAAATTTAAACAAAAATAAACATAAAAAAAAATAAAATAAAAATAGGAGATTATACTCAATGTGTTCTTGTTGATTTTTTTTTTCTCGGTGACCCGGTGAGTGGAGGGGTGGTGAACAATCGAAAATTCGAAACCGCATGCAATTAATTTCCTTCAAAATAATTACGGTACCTGTTCATGTCTTCAACATCTCCAGTAATAATTCACAATACAATATTCCATGGTTGTATATCTCAACATATTTTGGATATTGGTATGAGTTATTTACGAAATTTGTAAGGCAATCAAATTGTTTACACAGCACACCACATGCGTTTTTTAAGGGGAATTCCCTTTGAAGAAGATTAACAAGAATCATGCAGTTACTTTCGGGAATTTCCGTCGCATCCCGACTTCATGACCTATTTGTTTGCACATGCAATTCGTTTAAATGGCATGGGAATAAAGCATTTTTCTTTGTAGTTTTACATTTGGATTTACCATTTGAATTCAACTTACCTCGTTCTTACCTGAACACATGCACCGGAGCATTCCTTCTTTTACTGGCGTGTGTAATAACAAACACAGTTGACATATATCTTTTAATAAATACGATACACGAGTAATAACAAACACAGTTGACATATATCTTTTAATAAATACGACACACTGAATGTATTAATGAAGAATACAAACAAATATAATTTATAAATATACTGTAATCGGTCATCAAACCTCCCTGTTCAGTCCACAAGACTTCCAGTCCTTTAGCCAAATTTACGGAATTGTTTTAACATTTTTCAACCCAAATTGGGGGTGCGACTTATACAAGGGTTATAGGCGCAGGGGGGATATTTTGTATGAAAAGTAGGGTGCGACTTATACATGGGGCAGACTTATACACGGACATATACAGTACATCAAAGTTAGTCTAATTTGCATAATTTACGTACGAGAAAAAAACCCGTATTATATGTGATGTATCCCATGGTACTAAACATTCATACAAAAAATTATTCAAATCAGCGCTTTCATATGGAAGTTCTGTACAAAAAAGAGAGCCTGAGTTATTGAGAAAACATGCTAGTTTTTGTCTTCCGACATTTTAAAAAAGGTTAACCAAAAATCAGAGGTTGCGTGCCATTGGTATGCATGAGGCTGAGATACCTCCAGATGAGCTCGCTGCTGAGTTTGGAGTCACCGTGGCCACTATTTACCATCTCATTGGAAGGTATAGAATCACTGGATCTACTGCCGACCAACTGCGTTCAGGTCGACCAAGAGTTACGACCCCCGCACAAGACGTCTTACTTGTGGGATCGCTTCCTTCCGGCAATGAGGACAGCAGCAATTACTCCTGGTAGAACTAACAATAGAATCAGTGCACAAACTGTCTGCAACACACTCGCTGAACATGGCATCCGAAGTAGGCGTCCATACCACGGACCAATCCTTACCCAACGTCATCGTACCGTCAGAATAGATTGGGTACGTCAGTGTGTTTGCTGGACTCAGCAGCATTGGAGCACAGTTCTTTTTAGTGATGAATCACGATTTTGTCTATGGTGTGCTGATGGTAGGGCAAGAGTGTATCGTCGTCGAGGAGAACGGTTTTCTGATGCTTGTGAGCGGGAATGCGACCATTTCGGCAGGGGTAGTGTAATGGTTTGGGCAGGAATTTCCATGCACAGTCGAATGCAGTTGATCTTCGTCGATGGTAATCTGTATGGACAGCGATATAGAGACAAAATTCTTAACGCTGTTGTTGTCCCGTTGTTCAATGCTAACATCAGATTGCAGTTATTCCAGCAAGACAATGCCCGATGTCATGTGGCGTGTATCTGTCATGACTTTCTTGAGGAGCAGAGCATCAAACTTCTTCCCTGGACCCCACTTAGATTTGTCACCAATTGAGCATCTTTGGGATCAATTGGACCGTCAGGTACGACTTCATGATCTTCAGACATTAGGCGATTTACGTAATGTTCTAAGGCAGGAGTGGAACGCAATACCACAGAGTGACATCCAGAGATTTATCAGGTCCATGTGCCATCGATGTCTTGCCATCCAAGAGGCAACCGGTGGACATACACGCTACTTACTGCATGTGTGAACTTTTCATTTCACTCCATGTCTGAATTGCAATGTCCTGGACGTGACGCTGGCAACAGTAAGAACATGAAATTATGCAAATTCATACAGCTAGACTCGAAATATGAATTTATAATAATTTGTTTGGGATTAAAGTCGATAATACTAAAAAAATTGCTCCTCAAAGTTTATTATACTTTCTTTTTTGACTCAGTATATATATGGTTATATACATATATACTTATATATACTTACACTTCATCAAATATTTTATATAACTTCATCAATTTGCCGTCATGCTCGGAAGATTACTTCCTTCTAAGTGGCTTTCATTTTTTACTAATTCTTATTCCATTACGTTAAGTGCCGTACCAATGTGTATCACGTCATGGGAACGTAACATTTAGCGTCACGCTTATCCTAATTGTTGAATGGGAATTATAAAATTGATTGAGATATGCATACGTCTTACAGATCGATTTGTTATTTGGCAAGTGGCCGCCTGGCTCCTAATCACGAACCCATCTATAAAATCGTTGTTTCATATCTTCCTTGGGTGGCGACAAGTAAAGATATGTTCTGCATTACACGTTGTTCACTGTATTTAATTGTAAATTATGGAAAACAATACCGTATCATATCTTCCTTAGGTGGTAACAAGTGAAGATATATTCTGCGATATTGCGTGCAAAATTTGTTCTCATCCTCAGAAATAGGAGCATTCAATCATTTATCTCAACCTTGCTCTGGTAACAGAGGCAGAAGCGAGTTCACATACAGTATTCACACATTCAACCATTCCTTGACCCGAATTGTTCAAATGCATTGTTCTCCATATTCAAGTGTATTGCTTGTAAAATCACCGTATCATATTTCCCTTGGGTGGTAAAAATATGTTCCCCGTTTCATGTTGTTCCCCGTATCCGAGTCTATTACGCGCAAAATAACCGTATCATATCTTCCTTGGGTGGCAACAAGTGAAGATATGTTCTGCGCTTCACTTTGCTTTTTGTATTCAAGTGTAAATTATGCAAAAAATACCGTATAATAAGAGGCAGAGGCAAATAAGTTTGTATACCGTATTCACACATCCAACCACTCCTTGGCCCGAATCATTCAAGCATTTAAACGCGTGCCTCCATATCTCCGCTCCAATACCCAACCCACGTCAATCAGACATCAGTACCGCTGATGAAAAATAGAATCTTTTTATACCTTCCTTGCGAAGTAGTAAAGCCCCACGCGATTCTTCCAGGGTGTGTAAATGTCTTGTCCCCACCCACTATTGCAGCATATATATGCTTCACGACCCCTCCTGTAAGCTGTATTTTGTTGATTAATTTGTTCAGTCCCAATAATCTTAAAATTGTTTATACTATGGTTTTTGGTCGGAAAATGATGTGGTATCGGTTCATTCATAACCTCAAGTTTTATTCTACTCAGATGGTTTTGCATTCTCTCATACAATTTTGTCCCCGTCTCTCCCACGTACACAACTTCATTGCACTTGTCGCAGAGAATTCCATATATCACATTCCTGGACATGTAGGTGATTTTTTTGTGTATGTGGTAGGTCGTTCCGTTCTTGTCTGCGAATTGTTTTGTTTGGAGCATAAACCCACAGATTGCACAATTTCTCTCACATCTATCAGATCCCATCCCTTGATTGTTGAACATTTTATTATGCTTGCCATGGACTATAATATCTCCCAAATTTTTCAGTCTTTTGTACGAAATCAGGGGAGGTTTTTCGAATGTCAACTTCATGTGTTTTGAATGGTGTAAAATGGGCATCTGCTCCCGTGTTATTTTCCCAATGTCGGGGAGGCGCCGTAAGTAGGTGACCACAAACGGGACTCTTTCGCCAGTTGATTTGTTGAATCGTTTTTCAAGTAACTGTTTACGCTTGATATGGTAGACCTTTTTTAGTTGTTCGCTTACAAACTTCTCGTCATAACCTCTGGTATGCAGGTGTTGTTTTATATCATTTTTGTGGCATTCATATTCAGCATTATCGGAACAAATTCTTTTTACTCTTGAAGCTATTCCATATGGTATCGCTCTCCTTACAGGAGGGGTCGTGAAGCATTTTGGATTAATAAACTTCAAACACTAGAACCCAATGGCTCAATAGACAAGAATAATTCCAAATATTCTCATTTATAAACTTGCTGAATGTATGAACATCATGCGTATGTGGGAGTGGGGAGGGGGAGGTGGGGTTGGGGTGGATGGGGTGTATGGGGTGCATGGAACCCTATCCTATGATTGTCAGTGTAGATATTATAGCAGGGGATGCACTTAGATCAGTGGTGGAGGGCATATATATGCTGCAATAGTGGGTGGATACAAGACATTTACACATCCTGGAACCCTGGAAGGATCGGGTGGGGGGGGGGGGGGGAGGGCTTTACTACTACGCAAGGAAGGTATAAAAAGATTCTATTTTTCATCAGGGGTACTGATGTCTGATTGACGCTGGTTGGGTATTGGAGCGGAGAAAAGGAGGCGCGCTTTTAAATGATTGAATGATTCGGGCCAAGGAGTGGTTGGATGTGTGAATATGGTATACAAACTTACTTGCCTCTGCCTCTGTTACCAGGGCGAGGTTTTAGAAATAGTGTCTAATTCATATTTGGTTTTTGCGTAATAACGCGGAACATATCTTTACTTGTTGCCACCCAAGGAAGATATTATACAGTATTTTTTGCATATTTTACACTTGAATACAAAAAGCAAAGTGAAGCGCCGAACATATCTTCACTTGTTGCCACCCAAAGAAGATATGATACGGTTATTTTGCGCGTAATAGACTCGGATACGGGGGAACAACATGAAATGGGGAACATATCTTTACCACCCAAGGTAGATATAATACGGTGATTTTACAAGCAATACACTTGAATATGGAGAACAACGCGTTTGAACAATTCGGGTCAAGGAATGGTTGAATGTGTGAATACTGTATGCAAACTCGCTTCTGCCTCTGTTACCAGGGCGAGGTTGAGATAAATGATTGAATGCTCCTGATTCTGAGGCTGATAACAAATTTTGCACGTAATAATGCGGAATATATCTTCACTTGTTACCATCTAAGGAAGATATGATACGGTATTGTCTGTCCTTAATTTACAATTAAATACAGTGAACAACGTGTAATGCAGAACATATCTTTACTTGTTGCCACCCAAGGAAGATATGAAATGACGATTTTATAGATGGGTTTGTGAGCCATGCAGCCACTTGCCAAATAATATATTGATCTGTAAGACGTACGCGTATCTCGATCAATTTTATAATTCCCATTCAACAATTAGGATAAGCGTGATGCTAAATGTTACGTTCCCATGATGCGATACACATTGGTACGGCATTTAACGTAACGGAATAAGAATTAGTCAAAAAATGAAAGCCGCTTAGAAGGAAATAATCTTCCGAGCATGACGGCAAATTGACGAAGTTATATATATGCTTATATATAAAAGTTTACAAAGAGTACCTAAGCCCAACAAACCGTCCATACTTTGTGGGGGGGGGGGGGGGGGGGGGGGGGAGTGGAGTGGAGGATGGTACTATTTACATCTAGAAACTTAAGAAGGAGAGGGCTACCTCCCATAATATTAGCAAAATCTTCACAGGTTGCACTATCAGAGATGTCCGAGCTATGTTATATGTTATAGACAGAGCAGTACAGCAGTAGCATGATGAAATTTGATACCGAGATGGGATATGCCAAACATATCAGAGTGAAAGGAAATACAGAAAGCCTAATTTAAGACGGAAAGCGGTAAATCACCCATATAAATGCATATTGTTGAGTTTATGATACAAACTCAACATTTTCAGGCCAAAACTGATGCACAAAAATTTTCGTTACATTTCACATAAAAATGTAAAGAAAAATTTTGAAATCTTTCCTGAAAAAAACTTCACCTGGAAAACTTCATAGCTGTAATTTATTGATCCATGTCGAAGAATTAGACTGAATTCTCTTCTGGATGACCTTCAAAACTGCTGTTGAAGATGAATTTGTTGTGGGGAGGGCTCAGACAATGTCATCCATTGTTAATGAAAAAGAGGATACTGAATTGCTCTGACAGGAATATTTCAATGGGTGACTACTCAAGCAGTGACTGTCGATACCAGGTTTAGTGTGCCATACACTTTTGGCCCCTGGTTGGTCCAGTTCAGTCTGATTTTAGTCTTGACATTTCTCAGCTCCATAAAGGATTTCTACTCTTTTGGACCTTCAAAATTTGCTCTTTTTCACTTGAAAAACAAGATGAGGATTAGGCAGCTGTGTTACTTTGGTAAGATATAAAGAAACAGAATGATGTTTCTGAACTAAATGAAGATTAAACAAATGAAAAATAATGTTAAGTATACATTTCTACATGAACATCAAGACTCTATTATTGATGAATTGCATTTATGATAAGATATAATAAATTAAATACTTATACATGATCTACTGAGGCCAAATAAGTCTATAAACTTGGGGGAATTCAGTGATCATGAAAGCAATTCTTCGTTAAAGTACAATATTTTTTATTGAATTAATTGGAGTTTACTCTGTAACCTACAGTACAGACCCATGAATAAGCCCATAATCGAAAATAAGCCCACCTATCAACTTTTCCGATTTCAGAGTCCTCTCCTTGTAAATTAGCCCAGTCCCTGACTTTGGATGACAATATTGGCGACAGCCATGCTGGCAAGCTGTTACAATGAAAAATAACCCCTTAGCCAATGCACATGATATCCAAATTAATTCATCATTTTAATTTTTTTTTTCAAATGTTTAAAAAAAATTCAATAAAACCATACCATGTGACCCCCTCACTAGAACATGATAAATTTAAAGAAATTTGTATATTTTTTATACTTACCAATGGCCCAGACTTAGCTGGTGCAACCTCAATATTATTAAGGGCCAACCACAAACTTTGAACACCCAATCCCCCAAATTTGCATACAATACCGAAAATTAAAAGTCCTATCTGGCTCTCCATACTTTTAGTACTTGCACATGCGCAGTACCCAGGAAGAGACCAGAATTGGTGCCAAGCATCATTCTTTCTAGTTGTGCCTACTAATGTTATAACTCAGCAGAGAGGTATGAGTGCCCACCCATGGGAGGGCCATCCCCATCTGGGCCATTCCTAAGTATTAAAAATACACAAATTACTTGAAATTTACCTTATTTTTTTCTAAAACCAATGGCCCAGACTTAGCTGAATCGTAAAAAGGCAGGAGGGCCTAGGACTTAAAGGAATAGCAGACCAAAATTCAGCTGCTTAGCCTGCATAAGAACTCCCAAGGTGAAAAGGAGATTAAAATTTTAAGGAATTACAAATATACAACTCTCTATACAACAATAGGGAAGGACATACCACCAAAATAAGGAGCAATATCCAAGTAATTCCCTATTATTTAGCATAAATGATTACGCTAATTGGGTGTAACAAGCCCCCAATTTTAAGGCTAGTCTGGAATAAGACACTTAAAATTAGGAAAAGTGTGTCCAAGAGTGAGAGATCAACGCCCACAAACACACGCCGGATATAATTTAACAAGCTGTACATAAGATCAGAATAATCTATAGACAATAACAGCTTCACTCATAGTTACACACTTAATATAAGGCCAGAAGAGGTAAAGAGAAATCAACCCTCCCCCCGCCCTTGTTTTGAAGGAATAATCTTCAAAATAAAGAGGGAAACGGCCTGGAATCATTGAAAAAGTGGTACAGAATAATATATATAGTCACCTAAAAGGCTCCCGGTTAATAATTATTATTAATTTATTGGTGCTTAACACCACATAAGCAGCGAAGACTATATCGTGGCGATCCCGGTTATTAAAATCGCAAGCTTCTCAATGTATGCCGCATCCGGAATAAGTAGATAGGTCGATATTGTGATATTAATATGTACAACCTTAAACTTGTCCAATTGAATCCCAATGGAAAGTTATCTGAAAGAAGTTATAAGCTTCTGAGCCAACCAACAGACAACCATGTTCAGGTGTACAATTAATTCCAATAATGAACTTCCAAATTGTAACCGTTCAATCTATGAGAATATGAATCCCCTTGTGTACCGCTTCCTATTGAAGACTGGATTCAGAACCTGGAACAGGATACGATCAAAAAACCTATCACAAACCGTCCCCAAATAATTCATTGTTCCATAGGTCCATTAAAACCAATGACTGTTCCTAGAAAGAATATACCACTCTGAATAAGAAGCCAAAAATAGAGAACGTATGCATAGACAGCCTGTAGGAAAACTCCATAACTGATCCAACTAGCCCCAAAATTCTCATAAGCTCTATACTAACGCAGAGCAAGAATTTAAGAGAATCTATTCAATAATACATCTGTCTAATAATAAATACATATTATGCACGCAATCAACAGAATCCCACATGATACAAAATCTAACCAGGAAACTGAAGGAATAAAACAACGATAATGCTATTAACATGAGGAATAGACTCATACGTCGTAACAAAAACAGACAACTCTAAGCAAAACTTCTCAGAGTGGATTAATTGCCACATTTGGAGAATGTCCAGATAACCGACATGTCTGCTACACAGGTACACGAAGGCTAGCAATATCAACCGAATGTATTCATGAAAGAAATCGGAATCCAAAAACAGTTACTGTTCAGGAATCATATGCTCGTATACAACTTATGAATGACCAACCACAGGAAGCAAACCAACTAAAGAGTGGATGCGCCCCTGAAGTCGCTGTTAGACCACAACCCACCCGCCAATCGAAGAGCAATGAAAGACATGCATATAATTGAATGCATACGAGGCTTACGGGAAGAGAACTATGTCCTGCCCTGTAATTGCCTCTTAACATATTGGTGGGGGGAGGGGGTTTCGATGAATACATGACATCAAACCCCCCTAAGAGATCCCCCCTCCCACCACCACCACACCCGCATTACTTGGATCGCTAGATAAGTAAGGCCAGTGCAGTAATACTAAAGCTTGGAACAGTGACAAATTGCTTTTTCACTATAGGAAAAGGAAACTTCACGCTACATTCCCAAAGCTATACTGCTGCTGCTATTCTCAATAAAGAGTAATACAGCTAAAAAGCTTATAGTTAGTCAAGCAAGCATAATCAAATTAACCTGGCGCGACTCGTAATGCTTTAGTGTTATTTATCTAGAATAGTATAAAAACCATAGGACTCCCTCACGTCTGACCAACTCCATAATGCCACTAAGGACGGAGAGGGACATGATGAACATGGCACAATTGCAAGGAATATACCCACTGAAACAGTGACATACTCCTTGAAAGCAAGATAGCACCAAATAGTGCCATAGCACCAAATAATACACCATATAGAAATAATATCCAATCCACCAAGTGGAAATATAATCCACAATAATAGATTGGATTAAAAACTAGATCGAGTTATTTGTGTGCAAAGCACACAATGGTGTATCCCCGCATTCCTTAGCAACACCTTAGCATAGTCTTAACGTTTCTAATTAAAACCTAAGGAGCCTTTCGATGAAAACTGATTTTCTAACGATAAAAGTGGTTCCACTGGAACCAATTGGGGCAAAATCAAAATTCCAAAACCTTCATGCAGATCTAGAGATGTTACCTGAACACCTTAGGCTAGTTTTAACTTTTTTGGGTTGAATACCCTCGGAGCCTTTCGATGAAAACTGATTTTCTAACGATACAAGTGGTTCCACTGGAACCACCTGGGGCCAAATCAAAATTCCGAAACCTTCATGCACATCTAGAGTTGCTACCTGAACACATTAGGATAGTTTAAGCACTTCAAATTAAATACCCTAGGAGCCTTTCGATGAAAACTGATTTTCTAATGATAAAAGTGGTTCCACTGGAACCACCGGGGGCAAAATCAAAATTCCAAAACCTTCATGCACATCTAGAGATGTTACCTGAACACATTAGCATAGTTTAAGCGTTTCGAATTAAATACCCTAGGCGCCTTTCGATAAAAACTGATTTTCTAATGATAAAAGTGGTTTCACTGGAACCACCGGGGGCAAAATCAAAATTCCGAAACCTTCATGCACATCTAGAGATGTTACCTGAACACATTAGCATAGTTTAAACATTTCGAATTAAATACCCTAGGAGACTTTGAATGAAAACTGATTTTCTAACGATAAAAGTGGTTCCACTGGAACCACTGTGGGCAAAATCAAAATACCGAAACCTTCATGCACATCTAGAGATGTTACCTGAACACATTAGCATAGTTTAAACATTTCGAATTGAATACCCTAGGAGCCTTTGAATGAAAACTGATTTTCTAACGATAAAAGTGGTTCCACTGGAACCTCCGGGGGCAAAATCAAAATTCCAAAACCTTCATGCACATCTAGAGATATTACCTGAACACATTAGCATAGTTTAAACGTTTCGAATTAAATACCCTAGGAGCCTATCGATGAAAATTGAATTTCTAACAATAAAAGTGGTTCCACTGGAACCACCGGGGGTAAAATCATAATTCCGAAACCTTCATCCACATCTAGAGATGTTACCTGAACACATTAGCATAGTTTAAACGTTTCGAATTGAATACCCTAGGAGCCTTTCAATGAAAACTGATTTTCTAACGATAAAAGTGGCAAAATCAAAATTCCGAAACCTTCATACACATCTAGAAATGTTACCTGAACACATTAGCATAGTTTAAACATTTCGAATTAAATACCCTAGGAGACTTTGAATGAAAACTGATTTTCTAACGATAAAAGTGGTTCCACTGGAACCACTGTGGGCAAAATCAAAATACCGAAACCTTCATGCACATCTAGAGATGTTACCTGAACACATTAGCATAGTTTAAACATTTCGAATTGAATACCCTAGGAGCCTTTGAATGAAAACTGATTTTCTAATGATAAAAGTGGTTCCACTGGAACCACCGGGGGCTGAACCAAAATTCCAAAACATTCATGCACATCTAGAGTTGCTACCTGAACACATTAGCATAGTTTAAGCATTTCGAATTAAATACCCTAGGAGCCTTTCGATGAAAACTGATTTTCTAACGATAAAAGTGGTTCCACTGGAACCACCGGGGGCTGAATCAAAATTCCGAAACCTTCATGCACATCTAGAGATGTTACCTGAACACATTAGCATAGTTTAAACGTTTCGAATTGAATACCCTAGGAGCCTTTCAGGGTGTGACGTATGGACGTACGGACGGAGATCACGACAATATCCCGGCATTTTTGAAAATGTGGGGATAATGAAAGTGTCAATGACACTGTAGCTCAACCTGTTAAACTTGAACCTGGTAAGTTATAAGTGAAATGGCAGAATTGCAGATCATTGGTACAAATGTTATTTGATGAAATGTAACAGAACAGCATTGTGTGTGCAAAATGTCAGAGCAATCAATGCATTTTTAAATGTAAACTGTAAGATTGGCTAAAGGAAGAATGTTGATACACAAATGTAGTATGTTCAGAGGTTATTGTAAATGGCAACTTTTTTCACAGAAATCAATAGCGCCTATCTTTGTCACCCTGCATAAGCATACACAGTTTCAAAACAACCTGATAATGAATGTTGATGTTACAAATGCACAAATGCACTAAGAAGAAGGTCATTGCTTGTGGCAATGGGTTTTTTTTTATGGAAATTCATAAATATACCTGCAGAGAGTGCAAAAGGGATAAGTTGATGCACAAATGCAGTAAATTCAAAGGCTGGTGATAACGACAATAACGACAATAATTTTTTATGGAAATGAAAAAAAGCAATAGCTCACATTTAGAGGTCACCCCGAACACACATACTAAGTTTCAAAGTGATCCGATCATAAATGTGCTCTGAAGGGTGTGTTAGAAGGAAATATTGAGGTCTGACTAAACTGAGTTCAAAGGTCAGCGGCAACATTTTTTGACAAAAATGGAAGAAAATAGACGGCTCCCATATAGAATGTCACCCCACACAAGCACACCAAGTTTGCAAGCGATCTAATCATAAATGTGCCCTGCAGGGAGTGTCAAAGGGAAATATTGCTGCTTAACTGCACTAAGTTTTTACTAAGTTCATCGAAGGTCATTGCCAGTGGCAACATTTTTTGATGGAAATCGAAGAAAATCGATAGCTCCAATCTAGAGATAACCCCAAACAAGCATACAAAGTTTCAAATCGATCTGATCATAAATGTGTCCTGTAGGGCATGCCAAAGGAATATATTGATGCCTGACTAAACTAAGTTCAAAGATTGTTGCCAGCGGTAACATTTTTTGACGGACGGAAATGGAAGAAAATCGATAGCTCCCATCTAGAGGTACCCCAAACAAGCATGCCAGGTTTCAAAGCAATCCAGTCATAAATGTGCCCAGTAGGGTGTGCCAAAGGGAAATATTGAGGTCTGACTAAACTAAGTTCTAAGAACGTTGGCAGCGGCAACATTTTTTGATGGAAATTGAAGAAAATCGATAGCTTCCATCTAGAGGTCTCCACAAATAAGCATCCTAGGTTTCAAAGCAATCCGATCATAAATGTGCCCTGTAGGGTGTGCCAAAGAGAAATATTGAGGTCTGACTAAACTAAGTTCTAAGAACGTTGATTGTGGCAACATTTTTTGACGGAAATGGAAGAAAATCGATAGCTCCCGTCTAGAGGTCACCCCAAACAAGCATGCCAGGTTTCAAAGAAATCCAGTCATAAATGTGCCCTGTAGGGTGTGCCAAAGGGAAATATTGAGGTCTTCTAAACTAAGTTCTAAGAACATTGGTCGCGGCAACATTTTTTGACGGAAATGGAAAAAATCGATAGCTCCCATCTAGAAGTCACCCCAAACAAGCATACCAGGTTTCAAAGCAATCCAATCATAAATGTGCCCTGTAGGGTGTGCCAAAGGGAAATATTGTGGTCTGACTAAACTAAGTTCTAAGAACGTTGGCCGTGGCAACACTTTCTGACAGAAATTGAAGAAAATCGAGAGCTCCCATCTAGAAGTCACCCTAAACAAGCATACCAGGTTTCAAAGCAATCCAATCATAAATGTGCCCTGTAGGGTGTGCCAAAGGGAAATATTGTGGTCTGACTAAACCAAGTTCTAAGAACGTTGGCCGCGGCAACATTTTTTGACGGAAATTGAAGAAAATCAATAGCCCCCATCTAGAGGTCACCCCAAACAAGCATGCCAGGTTTCAAAGCAATCCGATCATAAATGTGCCCTGTAGGGTGTGCCAAAGGGAAATATTGAGGTCTTCTGACTAAACTAAGTTCTAAGAACGTTGGCCATGGCAACATTTTTTGACGGAAATTGAAGAAAATCGACCGCTCCCATCTAGAAATCACCCCAAACAAGCATTCCAAGTTTCAAAGTGATCTGATCATAAATGCGACAGAAATCAATAGCTCCTATGTGAGGTATGCCAAAGGAAATTGTGAACATACTTACGCCGATGGACGAGAAGTGATGACAATAGCTCAGCTTGACTTTGTCAAGTTGAGCTAATGAAACAGGCGATGAAAAACAATGTTCTGACACCCGATCATAAAAACCTAGATGAACTCCTTGCACCTCGTTCCGATATATAACAGGAAATATATTCCTGAAAAGGAGTTAACTATAGGCATTCGAAAGAACGCTCATGAATCATACTAGGTTAATATGGCATCATCAATAGGACTAAAAGCCTCAGACAACTAACACAAAAATAGTACCATTAACTGGTAGAGTGCTAAGTTTTTTGAGGTGATAAAATTTTGTTCACATGTTATTGCCTTGCTACAATTAATGGGAGAGTGCCTACAGGCACTCTCCCATAAATTGTAGCAGGGCAATTCCATCCAGACTAAATAATGTCACATCAAGAATTAATTGAAGCACATCCACAGAATATTAAGCCGTTAAGCCGTGGTACCTGCACTACAGGATAAAGCCCAAAAATGGGCTTCCAGCACTCTACCAGTTAAGGAGAGAACAACCTCTTCTCTTACAATGGTACCTTGTCCGATAGGACAGTGGTTTCAGCCTAGCTGAAGCAGCTAAAGGTCTTCCTATTCATGAAGACAATTAAATGGCTGTTAACTGCGGTCCTAGAGTCTCACTAAAGGAGACTTACTAGCTAGCCGCTAATGATAGGGAAAAAACACTGCTCATAATTCTAGCTAGGCTACTATAGTGTCAACAAGACTAAAGTCTGTGACACTTAAGAAAACAACACCGAGAAAGAAAAAATGAACGCTTTCCTTTAGCGGTTCTATTCCCAAAAGACAGCAGTCTCAGCCTAGCTAGAAGTCTTCATCTCCGTGAAGACCGATACCTCGGTGTAATTTTTGCGACTTTAGGAAGCTCACTAGACAGAGACTTACAATGCTAGTCGCTCAAGTTAAGGGAAAAAGGGCCGCACTTGATACTAATAAGGCGTCAACAAAAAGACTAAAAACCTCAGACACCTAAGAAGACAACACCAAGAAGGAAACAACGTACTTCTTCCTTTTAACGGCCCTAATTCCAAAGAGACAGCAGTCTCAGATTAGCTAGCACAGCTAAGAAGTCTTCATCTCCGTGAAGACAGATATCTCGGTGTAACTTGCGCCTTGAAAGCTCACTAAATGGAGACTTACAACATTAGTCGGTCAAGGTAAGGAATAAAGGACCGCTCTTCTAACGGCTGTAATTCCAAAGAGACAGTAGTCTCAGCTTAGCTAGCGCAGCTTGTTAGTCTATTTAGACTTATTAGTCTTATTAGACAGATATCTGTGTCACCTGCGGACTTGGAAAGCTCACTAAATGGAGACTTAGAACGTTAGCCGCAATGTATAAGAAAATACCACTGTCAAATATATAAGGTCACTATGCCGTTAGCCGCTAATGATATATATAAACAGACTGCTCTTAATTCACATAAGACAAACTAAGGCGACAACAATAGGACTAAATGCTTGTGATGCCTAGGAATACCACACCGAGAAGGAAAAAATGTAATCTTTCCTTCTGATGGCCTTATTCCAAAAAGATAGTGTTCTCAGCGTAGCTAACACAGCCTAAAAGTCATGTATAGGTGAAGACAGATATCTATGTGTTACTCTATGGCCTTAGACAGCTCACTAAATGGAGACTTACGACGTTAGCCGCTAATGCATAAGAAAATACCGCTTGAACAGTACATAAGGCTACTATGGTATCAACAATAGAACTAAATGCCTCTAATGCCTAGGAATACAACACCGAGAAGGAAAAGACGTACTTATTCCTTCTAACGGCTCTATTCCAAACAAGACAGCTGTCTCGGCATAACTATGTGCTATCGATCTTCTATTCATAAAAAATAGATCATTGCCTTTCTTATACTATTGCTAGGCCAAGAGAGGCGTCGTTAAGCAGACCAAAGGCCTTCAACACCTGATCAGAAACATCCGGGAAGGAAAGATCTTCGTCTTTCCTTTCCCGGTACCTTAAGCTGTTTTTTGCCTAGCAAACGCCGACTTTTGTTCAGATTGAACAAGATTCGAAAGAACTTATGAATAAAATTCATAGTCTTAATAATGTGCTGTTCTGTAGAGGATGGAGAGTCAACCTCTGTAGCCGTATCAGCATCTGAATGTTCCATCTGAAAAACATGGTCAACACCATCCGAATGTACAGATGATTGGACCAACTCAGCACCATCCGACAGCTCACTACCGGAGACTGTTGACGGCTGAACCTGCGACTCCTGGGATGCTGCGATAAGCTGTGCAATATGTGGCAGCATGTCCATGAACAAGGCTTGTGGAGCAGTGGTTATCCGCTTCTTCACCATATGCTGCTCACGGGATAGAGATCTGACACCAGATCTTTCGATGCATGTCCCGTATAAAAAAATGCCTCGAACCACTAGCTGCAGGTTAATCCGACTTCGGTGGTGAAGACTGGGAACACTTCCGTGGAACAGAATGAACATGCGAAGTCGGACAGCTAGTCTGCGGTCTAACGTGCTTCATCGATGAAGCAGAGGAAGAAGCCATAGCTGCAACAGGTCCCGGCTGCAGTGTGAAAGGAGTGTCCTGGACCGCAAGAGTGAACAGACATCCCAACTCACTAATGTTTCTCGAAGTGGAAACAGTCGACCCCGACTGCTGGCAGAACGGAGAGGGTTCTCCAGCTCACTATCTGACTCCAGACCTCGCCAAGTGTTCCGTTTAGAAACTTGTAGGCTTCTACCCCTAAGCATGCTTTTCCATGGAAGAAGAGGAAACCGTAACAACAACCGACCCCAGCTGAAGTGTGGAAGGAGCATCCTGACTCACTCATTTCGGATGGGTGCTCCGACTCATTGAAGTTTCTCGCAACAGAAAACAGTCGACCCCCGACTGCTAACATGACAGAGAATGCTCTCCAACTCGTGATCTGACCCCAGATCTCGTCGGGTATCGTGCTGAGAAACTTGTAGGCTAATCCCCTTTGCGTTCACTTCCATGTAAGAAGAAGCCATAACCGCAGCCGACCCTGGCTGCAGTGTGGAAGGAATATCCAGACGCGTGTTCCAACTCATTATAGTTTCTCGCAGAGGACACAGTCGACCCCGACTGCTAATGGGACAGTGAGGGATTTCCAGCTTGCGATCTGACCCCAGATCTTGCCGAGCGTCCTGTAGAGAAAATTTCAGGCTTCTTCTCCTTTTGCTATCATCGCTGGGTGAGCTTTATTTTATGAGGTGCTCGCTCTAGCCATGTTTTTACTATCGAACACAATGGACCTACCCGGCATCCCGGCTCCCATATAGGGACGACCGCTTCACAAGTGGAGCTAGCTGCACGCAGTGGATTAAGCGAACTACCGTACTGACCATTGTCAAAGCCCATATTCATGATTAAGCCCACCCCCCCAACTTTCTGCATTTCGAAAACAAGGTGCCCTCTCCGTGTTTAAGCCCACTCCCCCAATTTCGAAAACTGTAAAAGTCTGCCGGTTCACAGGTGAATTTGAAATGAAATTAGGTGAGTAACAATGCATTGTCATTACCTGAAGGCTAGAAAACGGTGCAGATTTCCTTTTCCATCTAACGTTCAAGAAATTGATTGTTGAATGCCTTGATATGTCAAAATGAGGTAAGTGGTTTTATTTTATTAAAATAAAATTCATTCCGAAGCAAAAATGATGTTGTTTTTATTTTCACAAATTCACTTTGCTGAATTATATCCACAAACTTGACAACATGCACCTTACTTGTCAATTATTCCCAAAACACGCCCATAACAGACTGAATAATTTATAATGAACCAGGGCGAGTTAAATGTATATTTTTACCAACTGAATTGTAATTGCTTTCTATTGTGTCGGGTTATTTTTGAAGACAGCTTGGGGGTGAATCCATACAAGAATCTATACAAGATGCAGAAATTACAAATTATTGTGTACATAATTAGAAACAACCACTCGATCGATCAGAGGTTCTGTTTGTTTTCTTTATTATAATAATCACACGTGGCTGTGTTGACAACACAGTCACACACAAAATAAATGTCTTCAAAGTCACCCAAAGATATTTGTAAGGCTTTTCCCCACAATATGTATAAAACTTGGGCCAGGCAGTGACTGAATCAAACAGTCATCGCAATGGAATCTAATAATAAATCAGAGATAGGAACTCGTTAATTGGTAATTTCCTATAGAAGTATTAGCGTCAATACATTTTCTGTAGTAAATTTCCTGAGTACTACCACAGGGGTAGACATTATGTGAATTTTCCCCCAATAGTCAATCCCCCATAAGTGTGCCACAGTGATGGAACCCTCAAGTATTAAGAGAAACTATCATGAAAAGTGTATTGACTTCAATATATCCCATAAGCGTACTCTATAAGGATGGCACCCTGGAGTACTACAGGAAACTACTATTAAAAGTGTATTGTTATCAATATCAATACATTTTCTATAGTAGTTTACCAAAGTACCCCTGGCTGGTCTGAAGCCAGGAGACTCTGTGCAACCCAACTTGTAAGAGGAGGGGGGGGGGGGGGGGGGGGGGGGGATAGCAGCAGTCCAAGCAGAAGTTGATGTGATTTTCACAATATTCAAGCGTGAATATATTCCAACTGGCTATTAGATTACTGCCGCTCTAGAATGTTGTGAAAGTCACAGATCTACTTGAAATTTCCAACCGGGACGTTCATGATGGGTGGGATTAGTATTGAGAGTGGGTGTAACTTGGAGAGAATAAGTATTGTAATGAATATGAAATGAGCGAGTCCCTCAGGTGACATGGAAAGAAAAAAAAAAAATCTCAATTCCTGTGAACGAACAGCATTTGCACCCGTTTCTTTGCATGTCACCTGAGGGGCGAGTTCACGCACGTACATCTTTGTGATTTGTGCTATTTTGAGTGGTTTTTTAATCACGTTTTATTTTATATTTGCATTATTCATTTGATGTTCTATTGAGTAATTAGTGTTATTGAGTAATAAAAAAGATAAAACTGGGTTTGTTGTATTGTTATTTTGTCACTTCAAGGTGGATTCCCTTTGATGAGATTGTATAGTTGGCTTGTTTGGGCGTTTAATTTGCTGGTTTTCGTCCTTGTTTGCACGTGGTGCAATTACCAGAAACAACAATGTTTACTGAAAAAAATACGAACAACACACATGGATTTAATAAAATTTTATTCACAGAGCAGCTGAAATATGAGTAAATATATTAAAATAATTGAACACTGAAAGTAAAACATGTTACATACTCATTGGTGATTTGACAAATGATACTGAAAACCAATGTTGATGTTGTATTTCGTTCATAAAGTGAATGAAGTGGGATCGTCATTTTATCAGTATCATTTATGAAGAAAAACGCAGTCAACGACTCAAGTCTTCGTGTTTAAGCCCATCCCTCGATTTGTTCTCAACCCACTGCAAGCACCCCCTGGACTTAGACACGGGTCAGTACGGTAACTAGATACCTCAATCCCCTGCTAAATATCATAAACACCTTGGCAGCTAGCTCTGTTTACTCATCAGAGTGAGGCTCATCAGAGAATTTATTGCACAAATGTCAGTTCAAATGTTTACTGACTTGGGCCAAACAAAAGAAAAATGATTCAGCTTAGTCTGGGCCATTGGTTTTAGTACAAAAATATGATAAATTTAAAGTAATTTGTATATTTTTAATACTTGCCAATGGCCCAGATGGCCCTCCCATGAGTGGGCACTCATACCTCCCTGCTGAGTTCTAACATTAGTTGGCACAACTAGGAAGAATGATGCTTGGCGCCAATTCTGGTCTGTTCCTGGGTACTGCGCATGTGCAAATACTAAAAGTATGGAGGGCCAGATAGGGCTTTTAATTTTTGGTATTGTATGCAAATTTGGGGGATTTGGGGATCACAATTTGTGTTTTGCCCTTAATAATATTGAGGTTGCACCAGCTAAGTCTGGGATTTGGTTTTAGTGCTTAACGAGCTCGTTCCAATGAGGTGTCAAATGATATGGTTTTGTGGAAACTGTTATAATTTTTTTTCTCCAACTGTTCAATTTGTAAATTATGTAGGTGTATGTGGCTGATTCGTTAGATAAAGGATTACTGCATCTTTGTTCTGGGATTGACCGAGTCACCTATCTTTGTATCAACTTTGTGTCAACTTTGCATCTGAATTCTGCTGTAGACTTGACCTCTCGAAAATAAGCCAACCCATTTTTCCCTCTTTTATTTTATGCACCAGCTGGACTTCTATCATGTGTTAGTATGGTATATACAATTAACAGATCAAATTTGTTCTGAAGGTATGGTAAATTGTTTGGAGTTTGGGAATTGTGTGCAGTTAATAGGGTTATTCAATTTAGAGATATCCAATTAAGTGGGCTTTGCTGTACATGGTTTGTTACTGAGGAGCTCGTTTACCTGTGAAAGTAAGGACAGGAAAGAAAGAAGTTAGCCAATGGCAACGCACCCTTCTTCAAAATGGCCCTTTGTAAAATGGATTTGTAATCATACTCAATACCTGTGTTCCACATTTGTTACACTCTTCAACAAACATGTTTCCATGTAGTTCTGAGAGGCGATTTCTCGGAAATCCTGATCTAATGTGTAAACCATCAATATTCTGGCTGACGACATACTTCACAAAACCTAGAAAATTGGGGGAAAAGAATTAGGCTTTTTCAATCCTACAGTAGAGCTGGTACATGTTTCGGTTTTCAGGTTAGGTTCTGGTTTTTGCAGAAAACTGGAAAACTGAACTGCAAGGCCCAGCAAAAAATGACTAAACAATTTTACAGTGTTTGTGCATAAACTGATCAAACAATCTTTCTGGGAGGGAACTGGACTAGTGGCCTGTGTGGACTCTCGTTAGTGATTAACCATTGTTCGGCGATCACATCTGACATCAGCCGATCCTAAGTAATCGGTAGATGTGTTTGAACATTGGTTCGTGCTGATGATCATATGAAACACCCCAGGCTCAAAATTGTTCACAGTTACTTTCGAGTCATGACAAGCAATAACAAGTGCCAAATTATTTTTGTCCTAAAAATTTTGTTCACATATATTTGCTTTGTTATAATTTATGGGAAAGTGCCTATAGGCACTTTCCCATAAATTGTAACAAGGCAATTGCTCACAGACTAAATAATTTCAATTCAAAGATAATAGGGAGTTCTTCCACTGAATATGAAGCCTTTAAGTTGTGGTATTCTTACATTAGAGTAAAGCCCAATTATGGGCTTCCAGTATTCTACCAGTTAATAAGTTGTCACAATGATTGGCAGTGGTGTTGAAAATGATTTGTCGATTATTCGACATTTATAATATCCCAGTACAAGTTACACTGATACTGACAGTGACAGCACCCCACCAGTATTATGAATTGCTATTTCATCATGTGATTTCACTGTCAGATCATTTGTAAACAATCTCTAGTTACCCACTTCTTCTTTAAGCACTGTCAATACAAAGTGGACAATAACAAATGAACATAAAAATACACTCATCAGCTGATTGTTTTCACAGTCGGAGTATAACTTCAATCTGTTGTGCATGTTACTTATTTACGTACACAATCTAAAAATAGTGTATGGCCATTTTGTGCATGGACTTCTGGTATCGGGTATCATTTGTGAAACATTATATTTTTCCATTCGGGATTTTCCGGCACTAGATTGTGTTCTCACTGTCACATTTTCTCCCTTATTGACTTGTCTGGTGGAGAAAATGTGACACTGTGAACACAACCCAGATTAGATGAACTTTACTAGATGTTATCTGAATTTAGTTTTGTTTTTGACTCAATAGGCTTGGCAATTGATCCAAAAGAACCTGTATTTATTTATTTATTTATTACGGTTTAATGACACTTTAACAGCCAAGGTCATATTGTGTCGGTGACAGTTTTACAGGTAGAGGAAGCCAGAGTACCAGGAGAGAACCACCGAGCAACGGCAAGCAGCTGCCAGCTCCCCAACATCGTAACTCCGCACTGCAGTACAGGCAGGGTTAGATTGGTTGAAGACATGCATACCATAGATGTGCAGTACACCTTAGTACACAACGTCATTGTGCCCCCATGTGGGGCCTTGCCCAAGGACACATCACAGGAGTCTGAATCGATCGCTCAGACAGATACCAATCCAAGGACTAGGTGGGCTCGACGTTGCTTAACTTCGGTGATCTGACGAGAACCAAAAGAACCTATAAGAATGATTAAAGAGAAGTTAGGCTGAATCGAATGGAGATACTTACAAACAGAGCTTTTTGTGGTGAGTGGTGTCGAATAAACTATTCCAAAGCCTGAAGAATTGTTTCCAATATGTTTTACACATAGAAAAACTGAGCTGAAACCAAAGTTTTTTCCTGAAACCAAATCTGAAGAATCAAAACCGCTCAGCTCTATCTAACAGTCTTGATTCCATCTGTGACAAATTTTCTGGTCCAAACATTCAACTGAGAGAAAGATTTTTCGATAATAATTAAAGCTCGGCACAATGATGTTGAAATATAAAAATTTCAAGCAGCAAATATTTCCCTTTTTGTAACTAAGAATTTAACCAACTCAATCTTGTTTGACAGAACTCATTCTGATCAGTCAAACAAGACTGAATTGGAGAAATTTCTAGTTGCATTACGGGAAAAAATTTCAGCTCAGAACTTCAGCATTTTGACTTCAGTGTGAAGAAGACTAGATTGTACAGGCAGTGATTTCTAAGCAAATCAAAGTCTTCCACACATAATAAAAATCACTGCCAGACTAATAGACTTGGAGGTTGTACAGTACTGTGATTACAAAAGTGGACACAGAAATTTGACTGGAATATCCATATTATCGTGACAGAGTTGAAATTCTCTGTCCATGTCCTTTCCAACAGCACTGTAGAATCTGACAAGAGGCGTCAAGGGGCCTAATTCACTCACCTGAGAAAGTTGTTTAAAGAAAACTTTAAGGTCACATTCTGCATCTTTGGCTATTTAACACTAGAGAGCTCAACCACGAACGCAGGCAGTTAAACAAGATTTAATCTCCCTCTCCCCCCCCCCCCCACCACAGGATAAAAATGCGTTTACTCATGTGAAATTCTTAATTTCCCAGGTGGCGTCACAGGGGATCATAAGTCTGAATAATTCAACTTTGTCTAATTTTCATGAAATTTTAATATGTTGTAGAACTCGAAAAAATATGAGACAGCTTTCAAACTTCGCACATCTTTTTCCGGTTATCTGAAATTGATCGATCTGGTTTTACTTTTCAGAATGTCAACAGTCTGTTGGAAGGAGTCGGATTCTAAGAGATTTTTAAACATTTCAATTTTCATCTCATTTCCAAGTCTATTTCTCTAAAAATTTTTAAATATAATCTCTGTAAAAAATCATATCTAAAAATGCATTGCTGTCCTTTAAAATTCTCAACTGTTATACCAGAATGCTGGGGTGACAACAGCACAGAGGATCATATGGTCAAAAATAGGCCGATCAAATCGTCAGATGTGTACCCATACGCGCAACTAGTAGAAAGCTGTATGACGGAGGGCCACCACAGATGCCGACATTATGTACACCATACAAGGTATGGGTACATATAGAAATGGATTGGAGGAGTGTCTAATTTGATGGATAAAGGGTTAATATCTCCAGATCAAATTATCAGATTTACATAAAAAACTACACAGCACAGCACATCAGTAACCTGAATAAATATATAAAGTAACATGACAATCGGATTGATATTTTTTGAGTTATCTCATGCCAAAGGGATTGGAGGAATTTTCAATTTGAAGGAAAAAGGTTTAATATCTCCAGATCAAATTATCAGATTAACACCAAAAACTATACAGCTCAGCATATCAGTAACCTGAACACAATTATAAAGTAACTTGACAATCCAAGCAATATTTTTCAAGTTATCAAATGCCAAAGGGATTAGAGGAATTTTCAATTTGAAGGATAAAGGGTTAATATCTCAGGATTAAAATAAGAGATTTACACCAAAAACTATACAGATCGGTACATCAGTAACCTGAACACAAATATAAAGTAACTTGACAATCCAAGCAATATTTTTCAAGTTATCGAATGCCAAAGGGATTGGAGGAATTTTCAATTTGAAGGATAAAGGGTTAATATCTCAGGATTAAATTATCAGATTTATACCAAAAACTATACAGCTCAGCACATCAGCAACCTGAACACAAATATAAAGTAACTTGACAATCCAAGCAATATTTTTCAAGTTATCGAATGCCAAAGGGATTGGAGGAATTTTCAATTTGAAGGATAAAGGGTTAATATCTCAGGATCAAAATAACAGATTTACACCAAAAACTACACAGCTCGGCACATCAGTAACCTAAACACAAATATAAAGTAACTTGACAATCCAAGTAATATTTTTCAAGTTATCGAATGCCAAAGGGATTGGAGGAATTTTCAATTTGAAGGATAAAGGATTAATATTTCGGGATCAAATTATCCGATTTACACCAAAAACTATACAGCTCAGCACATCAGTAACCTGAACACAAATATAAAGTAACTTGACAATCCAAGCAATATTTTTCAAGTTATCGAATGCCAAAGGGATTGGAGAAATTTTCAATTTGAAGGATAAAGGGTTAATATCTCAGGATCAAAATAACAGATTTACACAAAAAACTATACAGCTCGGCACATCAGTAACCTGAACACAAATATAAAGTAACTTGACAATCCAAGTAATATTTTTCCAGTTATCGAATGCCAAAGGGATTGGAGGAATTTTCAATCTGAAGGATAAAGGGTTAATATCTCGGGATCAAATCATCAGATTTACACCAAAAACTATACAGCTCGGCAAATCAGTAACCTGAACACAAATATAAAGTAACTAGACAATCCAAGCAATATTTTTCAAGTTATCGAATGCCAAAGGGATTGGAGGAATTTTTAATTTGAAGAATAAAGGGTTAATATCTCAGGATCAAATTATCCGATTTACACCAAAAACTATACAGCTCGGCACATCAGTAACCTGAACACAAATATAAAGTAACTTGACAATCCAAGCAATATTTTTCAAGTTATCGAATGCCAAAGAAATGGATACGGATGCTGGATGGACAGACGGACGGCTGGACAGACAGACGGACGGATGGACAGATGGACGGACAGACAGACGGATGGACAAAGGATGGACGAACGACGGATGGTCACCCCGGATGCTGGCATTATGTGTACCATACATAGTATGGGTACACATAAAAATTAAAATAAGTCAGATTTTTCTGAAATTTTAGTATGTTGGAGAGATCAAAAAATTAAGAGATACCTGTTTTTTGATTTTCAATTTGGCATCATTTTTTTTTAACATCTCTTCAAAGTTTAGCCTATTTTTCAAATATTTCATTCAAAAAACGCTGTCTTCTGATTCACATAACTCCATATTTATAAAAGATACAGCTACTAAACTTTGCACCCTGCTTTCTTCTCATATGAAATTGTTCAATATTATTTTTTAATTTCACATTTATGCACCCGATGCCAGCGTTGCCAATTTTACAGGGTTTTTTCTATATCTTTTATTTTCAACTCCACCCTTTCGATATTTTAGGACTGTAATCTCCATGAAAAACCATAGCTAAACAAAACATGTACTGCTATCCTAGGAAATTCTCTACCCTAAAACCCAAACACTGATGTGATGTCATAGGGGTCATATGGTCAAAAATTAAAATGCGTCAGATTTTTCTAAAATTTTAGTACATGCAAGTTGTAGAGGTCAAAAAATTAAGAGAGAGCGGTCTTTTGGTTTTTCAATTTGGTGCAATTTTGAAGTCACTTCAAAGTTCAGCCTATTTCTGACATATTTTATTTAAAAGAAGCAATGTGGAATGCTTTATTGAGTGGCTTAGTATGTTAACCTTTTACCCAACGTAACGGCCAAAACCGGCCAGCGCTATTCTCAAAAATCGCCAATTAATTTTCAAAATATTTTCATTTTTTGTCTCAAAAACATAGGTTATGACCCCTCGTTGGAACGAGCTCGTCGAGCTCGTTCCAACGAGGGGTCATAACCTATGTTTTTGAGACAAAAAATGAAAAAATTTAGTTATTCAAGATTTTTTTTTGCAAGTGTTGTCTGCTTTTCATGTTAGGTAAAGGGTTAAAAGGAAAAGATATCTTCTGTTGTTGGTGGCTAGGCATTGGCTGTGCTTCATTGGATGACTTCTGGAAATTTCACTTTGCGATTACAAAACCATCTGGTGATCATATTAGGTTGCTCAGCCATTGTTCTCAAGTATCATCACCATGAGGATGGAAAGTTTTTAGCAGGGGATTGTGGGATATGCGGGACTAGCCTTGTTTGTCGACAGACATGCTTTTCAACTCTGGCAATGTGTTTGTTTTTAATTGATCTGTTTTTGCCTGAAAACTGTATTGTCATATTCTTAAAAACAGGAATTTCAAATATGATAACAAAGTGGGTGAATGTTATTTGATAAAACCACACAAACCAGTATGTACTACAGAATATTTTATTCTTTACAAAAGCAGAATCCTCACCATCAAATTATATCAGTTCAGTCATTTTTTCTCAAATCTTAACTTACTAGTGGCAGATCCCAAAGTTAAAGGCTAAAAAAAAGAATTTTTGTGGCAAAAATATGGTGTTCAAATGGATCATGTGTCCCAAAACATAGCATAAATATGGTACTCACTAATTTTAATAAAAGCTCAAAACAAAACACAAAATGATTTCAACATTTACTGGTCATGAAATATACTTGTCCAAAGGAAGACTGGTTGATGAGAGATCATTCGCCAAACTGATTTTCTTGATATTTTCTTTGAGCTAAGTCAAATAATATATAACTAAACTCATAGGTTATGACAAGAAGACATGTAAAAAACCCATTAACTAACAAAAGAGCCATATCACTGAAATTGCCTTGCAAATTTTATTATTTTTCAATTTTTAACACCAAAACATAGTTTATGACCTCTAACTGAAAGGAACTCACAGAGCTCAAACCAATGATGTGATAATAAGCTGTGTTCTTGAGACTGAAAATGAAAACACTTCATTAATCAAGAATATTTTTTTTTCAAGTGTTGTCTGCTGGTCATGTCAAGTAACGAGTTGAATTAAGAATAACGGGAATCCATAATATTTAGATAAGTTTTCTGACAACTCGGCTAATCAATTAACTGGATATTACTGTATTATTGTGAAGAGTATTACAGTGAAGCCCACTTTACTGAATATCTCTTAACTGAATAACCCTGTTAATTGAATATAATTTCCCAATACAAAACTATTTTTCATACCTCCAGTACAAATTTGATCTGTTAATTGAATATAGGTTATAGAGTAAACTCCTGTTAACTGAATAAAAAATCTAGTAACTTGTCGAGAAATTACCCTCACTCTCCCCAGTTTTCCTTTGTTTATTGACCTAACTGGTCTCAGTACATCCAATACAGGCATTTAATCTATTATATCTTGTTTGACAGAGCTCATGGAGCTCTGTCAAAAAAAGATAAAACAGAATAAATTCTAAGTGTATCTCTAGAATACAGAAAATTGACACAATCCCTGTTAATTAAATACTTGTGTTAATTGAATAATTTTCATTGGCAAAGTGGCTATTCAATTAACAGGATTCAATACTTGGGTTAACTGAATAATTTTCATTGGCAAAGTGGCGATTCAATTAACAGGATTCCACTGTATAAAGAAATTACCTGCTTTTTCCAAGGCAACTATAGCCATATGTGTAAGTGTAGGATGTGCATCCTCAAATGTAACATCAAAGTGTGGAGTGATGCCCTTTTCTTCCAATGTCCAAACACCTGTAATATAACAATAAAATGATTTTTAGAAACAGTTATACATTTTTATTGTACATGTCAAGAAGGATTTAATTAACATCTATGACTAGTAAACACTACAGCGGAATGAAATCATGTAACTATTAAAACTCTGTTGTCCAGTAAGATGGCTTTTTCTGGTATTCTGATGCTACCAAATAATGACTAGATTTGATTTTCAGTAATGGAAAACAGGGAGCCCAAATATCAACCCAGGGACTTAACTTGAACAAACTTGAACTGACTAAGCACCCACTCCCCCCCCCCCCACCCCCCCCCCCCCATCCCCAATCAGTATTCTGACCATTGGTCCTGAAGAAGCAGATTTTCAAAGATTATTCCTCATATTGGACTAAGTTAAAATGACCAAATATTAACCCAGAGACTTGATTTTTAAAACTTGTATCTGACTAAGTACGATGTACACCATATATCAAAAGATTCTGACTGGGGATTCATGAGAAGATATTTAGAAAATATTCCTCATATTGTATCAAGTTCAAATTTGAGCTCCAATGGGGAGCCCAAATACTAATCGAGAGTCTTGATTTTAACAAATTTTAATGTGACCCACATAAGGATGCTGTAGCACAAACATCAAAAGATTCTGACTGGTGGATTTGAAGTAGATTTTTAAAGATTATTCCTCATATTGCACTAAGTTGAAATTCAGACTCTCACAATTATACACCAATGGGATTGAGCTGGTCAAACATGAGTCCAACCCATGTAAGGATTCTGTATACCACGTATCAAAAGATTCTGACAAGTGGTTCTGGAGAAAAAGAGTTTTAAAGATTATTCCTCATATTGGACTAAGTTAAAATTCTGGCTCCAATAGGAGCCCAAATATTAACATGGTGATTTGATTTGAACAAACTTGAATCTGACCTCTCTAAGGATGTTGTATACCAAAGATTTTTTAAAGATTATTCCTCATATTGCATCAAGTTAAAATTCAGATTCACATAGAGAGCCTAATTATTAACAGATGGGCTTGATTTAAACAAACTTTAAACAAACTTGAATCTGCTCCCTATAAGGATTCTTTATACAATATATCAAAGGATTCTGACCAGTGGTTCTGGAGAAAAAGTGTTTCAAAGATTATTCCTCATATTGGACTAAGTTAAAATTCTGGCTCCAATAGGGAGCCCAAATATTAACACAGGTTAAATTGACCAAAATTAGATTGGACCTCCCTAAGGATGCTGTATACCAAACATCAAACGATTCTGACTGGTGGATCTTAAGAAGAAGTGTGGAATGCGCTGGATACAGTACGACGAAAGTGCTGTGGATGGCCTCAGACGAAGACTGGCACGGGCTTGTGTGTGTTTTTAGCTCAACTTTGGTGAAGCCAAATTTGAGCTTTTGTCATGGCCCGTCGTCCATCGTCCGTCTGCATGTCTGTCTGTCTGGCCATCTGTCCATACGTCAACAATTGGATACGGCTCGGGATAGAGGCCGTATTAATGAACCGATCTTTACGAAACTTATTGGGTACCTTTGTTATGACCGTGGGACGAGAACGAGTGTTTTTGCATGGACAAAATACTCCGGTGAGCATTTGTTAACCCTCCACGGGCTGCTAAAAGTCAAAATTGTGATAAAATGGGCTGATTTTGGATAGCAACAGCACCCAATGGGTACGCCACAAAGAAAAGTACCTCCTTTTATTGTGCGCAAAATTTATACGGAAACATTTTTGTAAGTAGTAAGGGTATTCAAAAGTCGAAGTCTTAACCCATTTTTTGGCAGGATAAAAAGAGATACCCCTTAAAAGCTTAAAATTCCCATTTTCTGTAGATTTCTCTAAAAACATCTTGTAGGTTTTCAAGAAAAATTGACTATTCACAGGACTTTGTGTGACATTACAAGTTGCATGAACAAAATATTCCGATGAGCGTTTATTAACCCTCTATAGGCTGCCAAGCATCATAATTTTGTTGAAATGGTCTGTATTCAGATACGCACAGCACGCAATGTATACCCGAGAGATACACATAATCTCCTTTGTTGGAAGTGAAATTCACTGAGGACCATTTTTGTAAGTAATAAGGGTATTCAAAAAACCAAGCGTTAAAAATCATGTTTTCCATGGATTTCTTTACAAACATCTTGTAAGTTTTCAACAGAAAATAGCTATTGATAGGTCTTGATGTCCCATTACTGGTTGCATGGATATTCCAGTAAGCATTTGTTATCCCTCCATGGGCTGCTAAATGTAAACATTTTGAAAAAAATAGTCTGTTCTTGGACACCAACAACAACAAATGGGAATGCCACAGAGAAACATAACTTCTTTTACCGGACGCAAAACTGATCGGGAAAATTTTTAGTAAGTAGCAAGGGTATTCAAAAATCGAGGTCTTAACCCATTTTCAACTGGTTAAGGAGATGTACCCCTTAAAAGCTTAAAGTTCCCATTTTCTGTGGATTTCTCCAAAAAATCTTGTAAGTATTCAAGAAAAATTGACCGTTTGCAGATCTTGGAGTGACATTACAAGTTGCATGGAAAAATTATTCAGTAACCGTTTGTTAACCCTCCAGAGACTGCAAAGCATAGAAATTTTTAGAAAATGGGCTGTTCTTGGACGCCCATTGCACCCAATGTGTACCTACAAGATAAACATAACCTCCTTCATTGGAAGTGGCATTTCCCGAGGATCATTTTTGTAAGTAATGAAGGTATTCATAAAACCAAGCTTAACCCTTTAGAGATGGTTACACAGAGATACCCCTCAAAAAGTTCAAAATTCATGTTATCCGAGGATTTCTCTAAAAACTTCGTGTTGATTTTCAAGAAAAATTGGCCATTCTCAGATCTTAGTGTTACATTACAAATTGCATGTTCAAAATATTCCAGTAAGCATTTGTTAACCATATGCAGGTTCTCAAACATCAAAATTTTGATAAAATGGGCTGTGTTTGCGTACGCGCAGCACCCAGAGTTAAGAGGAGAAATCAACATAAATGGAAGTAGAATTCACTAAGAATTATTTTTGTAAGTAATAAGTGTATTCGAAAAAAAAAACCTTACTCCGTTTTGGGCTGGATAAACACTGATACCCATCAAAAGCTTAAAATTCATGTTCTCCCTGGATTTCTCTGACAACATCTCGTAGATTTTAAGTAAAAATGGCCATTCGCAGTTTTTGGTGTGAAATTACAAGTTGCATGAATAAATATTCCTGTTAGCACTTGTTAACCCTCTACAAGCTGCCAGACATCAATATTTTGGATACATTTGAGATAAAATGGACCATTTTCAAATAGACACAGCACTCAGTGGGTTTTTGTCAAACAAACATAACTCCTTTTGTCGGTCATTAACTTGTCGGACGACGATATTGATATTAACCAACTCCACCGTTAATGATGGTTTTCACCTAAACATTGTTTTTATCAAACTGAGTCATTTGAGACTACTATAGTCGCCTTTCTCATAACATCAATGAAGGAAATTCAGTGTGACAGTTAAAAACAATTCTTCAGACACTGTGGGGTCATGAAAAATCATGGAATCTCATCGGGAAAAGCCATGATTCTCCAGAATCATAAAGTCTAGTTTATTTATTGGGGTTTAACAACACTTTAGACAGCCAGGGGCACCTTGTGTCGGAAATGGACTAAGTTAAAATTCAGGATCCAATATGAAGCCTAAATATTAACACAGGGACTTGGTTTGAACAAACTTAGATCTGACCTCTCTAAGGATACTCTATAGCAAATATCAAAAGATTTTTACTGGTGGATACAAAGAAGAAGATTTTTAAAGATTATTCCACATATTGCACCAAGTTAAAATTAGGGCCCCCATAGGAAGCTCAAATATTAACTTGGGAACTTGATTTGAACAACCATGAATCTGACCCCTCTAAAAATGTTGTACACTAGATATTAAAGATTCTCACTGCTGATTTGGTAGAAGAAAATTCTTTAAAGAGTTGGTCTCATACAGCACCAAGTTAAAATTTGGGCTCCTGTATTGATCCCAAATGTAAGCTGGAGGGGCTTAATTTTAACAAACTGGTATCTGATCCCCCTCCCCCACCCCTAGTTGAAATCTTAGGAAATTTTAGTGCTTGGTGTCCCGAATACATAGCTGAAATATTTGTGAAAATCTGACTTCAAACATTCAAGATATGATGTTAATACCATCATCATTTAATCCATTTTTCATTACAAACATGATCTTGTCATTCATGTTGCTCTGTATTTATAAATGACACAGCTAACAAACTTAGCACACTGTTTTCTGGTTATCTGATATTGTGGAATTTTATTTTTTCATTCTAAAGTTTTGCACTCGATGCCGGCGATGCCAATTTTACATTTTTTTCTATACTTTTTATTTTCATCCTCATTTTGAGCTAAAGCCTTTCTAATTTTTTATAATGTAATCTCTGCCAAAAACCATATCTCAAAATATTCAACCATTTTACCCGAACGCAGAGGTGATGTCATAGAGGGTCATATAGTCAAAAATTAAACTTTTTCTGAAATTTTAGTATGTTGTAGGGCTAAAAAAAATAAGGGGTGTATATTTTGTTTTTCGATTTGCCACCATTTTGAAGTTTTTACATCGCTGCAAAGTTCAGAATATTTTTTAAATTTTTCATTAAAAACACTGTCTTCTGATTCACGTATCTCCATATTTATAAACAATACAGCTCTGAAATTTCATACACTGTTTTCTATTCATTTGTAATTGTTCAATGTTATTTTTTTATTGTAAATTTATTCACACAATGCCACTGATGCGAATTTTAGGGTTTTTTTCCATACCTTTTTTCAACCACATTTGAAGTGTTAAGTCTTTTGAATTTTTTGGGAATATAATCTCTGCAAAAAAAAATATCTTAAAATATGGTGCCATCCTGGGAAATTTTCAACAGTCATACCCAAACCCTGAGGTGATGTCATAGAGGGTCATATGGTCAAAATTTAAAATGCATTAGATTTGTTTTAATATGTTGTAGAGCTAAAAAAAAATTAAGAGATGGCTGTTGTTTTCTTTTTCGATTTGCTGCCAATTTGATGTTTTACCTCACTTCAAAGTTTAGCCTATTTTTGACATATTTCATTAAAAATTAATGACAGGGTACACTTTATTGAGTGGCTTAATAGCGACAGACACCTTCCCCTCATCGTTGGGTGCTTCATCATTGGCTGTGCTTCGTTGGATGACTTCTGGAAATTTGCTTTGCGATTCCAAAACGAAGTTGGAATGACTTATTGGGATCGATATCCATTTTTTTTTAGACAGCCACGAATTAAGGTACCTCCCATTTCTCCAATTCTGATGAAATTTTGCACACTTATAGCCATGTGTTTCTAATTTTCATGGCAGCTCTTGATATTTGATTTTATGCTTTATCCAAAACTGCACCCAATTTAGGCACTTTTTTTAAACTTTTAATTGCAATGCCTGTGTCAAGCATCCAACTTTCAACTTTTGTAAATCCCATCTCTGACAGAAACTTATTTTACTAAACATGTGGTACTGACCTGGGAAATTCTCAAAGGATTTTACCGATTTTTCAGGGGACGTTATTGATGACGATGTCACCAAAAATTAAATGGTTGCCAATTTTCAAAAAAGTTTAGTATGTTGCAGAGCAAAAAAAAAAAAAAACCCAGAAGCTCAAGTGAGCCTAAAACGCTCACCTGGCTCAAGTTGTCAAAAGAGATGAGTGTATCAATAAGTGACCAGCATACGGAGCCCAAATATTAACCCAGGGACTTGAATTGAACAAACTTGAATCTGACGCCCTTAGAGAAATCACACACCAAATATGAAAAGATTCTAACTGGTGGATCCGAAGAAGAAGATTTTTCAAGACATTTTCTCACATTGCACTGAGTCAAACTACCCAATAAAGATCCCAAATATTAACCCAAGGGCCCGATTTGAACAAACTTGAATCTGTCCCCAACAGAGATGATGTATACCAAATATGAAAATATTCTGACTGATGGATGTGAAAAAGAAGATTTTTAATGAAATTCCCTCATATGGTACTATGTTACAATTCGGGCTCCCGTAGGGAGCATAAATATTAACCCAGGGACTTGATTTGAACAAACTTGAATCTAACCCTCATAGAGATGTGTACCAAATATCAAAGAATCTGACTGGTGGATCTGAAGAAGATTTTTAAAGATTATTTCACATACTGCATTAAGTTAAAACCAGACTCCCATGGGGAGCCCAAATACTGACCCAGGGACTTGCTTGGAACAGACTTGAATCTGATCCCCCCTAGAGATGTTGAACACCAAATATGAAAAGATTCTGACTGGTGGATCTGAAGAAGAAGATTTTAAAACAAATTTTCTTATATTGCACTAAGTTCAACTTTGGGCTCCAATAAAGAGCCCAAATATCAACCCGATTTGAACAAACTTGAATCTGCCCTCCCCAGAGATCCAGTAATGCCAAGTCATTCACTCAAGTTTCTAAAGAAAAGACATCACACCAAAGCTATATATGAAATCTGAAAAAAATCGGCTGAGGGGTGGAGCCTGTCTGGTGTACTCATGGAATAGTTGACAATTTATGTGTCAAATCCAAGATGGCTGGTGGCGGCCATCTTTTTAAACGGAATGCAGAAAAATTTGATAACTCCCATCTAGACATCATACCAAAGTTACATATAAAATTTGAAAAAGATTGGGTGAGAGGTGTGGCCTGTGGGGTCTGCTAATGGAATTGTTGACAATTTATATGCGAAATCCAAGATGGCCACTGCCAGCCATGTTTTTCAACAAAATTCAGAAATATTTGATAGCATCCATCTGAGACATCACACCAAAGTTACATATGAAATTTCAAAAAAGATGGGTGAGGGATGTGGTCTGTAGGGTATGCTAATGGGATTGTTGACAATTTAAATGCCAAATCCAAGATGGTCACAGCCAGCCATGTTTTTCAACATAATTCAGAAAAATTTGATTGCTCCCATCAAGACATGACAAAAAAACTACATATGAAATTTGAAAAAGATTGAGTGAGATGTGGCTTGCAGGGTGTGCTAATGGAACTGTTGAGAATTCATATGCCAAATCCAAGATAGCTGTTGGCAGCCATAATTTTTAACGCAATTCAGAAAAATTTGAAAGCTCCCATCTAGACATCACACCATAGCTACATACAAAATTTGAAAAAGACTGGGTGACAGATGCAGCCTGTATGGTGTGCTAATGGAAATGTTGACAATTTATATGCCAAATCTAAGATGGCAGCTGGTGGCCATGTTTTTCTACAAAATTTGGTAAAATTCAACAGCTCCCATCTAGAGATTGTCCCAAAGCCACAAATCAAATTTTGGACTGAACTGGCAAGAGTTGTGACCTGTAGAGTGTGCTAAAGGAATTGTTGAACAAATTATATCCAAATCCAAGATGGCTACTGGCAGTCATGTTTTTCAACAAAACTCAGAAAAATTCAATAGCTTCCATCTAGATATCATGCCAAAGCTACAAATGAAATCTGAAAAAGATCAGGTGAAAGATGTGGCCTGTAGGGTGTGCTAATGGAATTGTTGACAATTCATATGCCAAATCTAAGATAGCTGATGGAGGCCATATTTTTAACGAAGCTCAGGAAAAATTCGATAGCTCCCATCTTGAGATTGCCACAAAGTTACATATCAAATTTGATATTGATCGAGTGAGAGCTGCAGCCTGTAAAGTGTGCTAAAGAAATTGTGGACGGACAAACATACAGACAGGCAATGGATAACAACCCATCCCAATAGCTCATACTTGACGTTGTCAAGTTGAGCTAATAATTAAAAGGTAGCCTTGTCACATTTATATGGCCATGGATGCAGCACACAGATCGTTATGATGACAAAAGTGACAAAATGGTGAAAACCGCTACACCCTACCCTTAAATGACAGCCCTACCTCTATATCTGGAAACATGTACCACTATAATATTTTACACCGACGTCATTCAATAATCGGGAAGTGGCCTCATCACATTCACATCATCATGGAATCAAAGCACATAAACACTATGATGTTAAATGTGATGGAGGTGCAAAAAATGCTACCCCCTCCAATTTGGTTACAGTCCTATCCCCAAATTACACTACACAACACTATAATGATATCAGACCAGCGAAATGGACAAGATGAGGATATCCACTGTGCATTTCTATCCACATTTTAAATTTATCACCATCTTTACATCACTTCAAAGTGCGATCATTCATTACATATTTATTAAAAACATTATGCTTTTTTAAAGGTTAAAAATGTTTTCAATAGCTGAAAATGCTATCATCATGTACGGTAGATTTCCTACAAATTACACTAAAAATTTTGAAAAGCTTCTCCCAGAACTTTGGCCACAGTTTACTGTCAACGAACAGTTCTGTTGTTCTGGCTTGAGATAAGCTCGGCTTTCAAGTGACAGGAAGCAATGTGAGGCACATTATACAGAGGCTTAGTATGTTAAAACACAGCATACACCCTCTCCTTGTTGTTGGCCCAACACAGTCATGGCCAAGCTTCATTGGATGACTTCAGGAAATTTGATTTGTGATTTCAAAATAATCTAGTGAGTCTAATTGCATCTATTAGCATTCAAGAACAGCAACTGAAAAGGGCAATTAGACTACAGAAAGGCATTTCAGGCTGTTGGTTGTTGTCTGCTTGGTGTGCTTTGGTAGGTAGACTGGCTAAGTAAATATAAAAAAAAGGCTACACCAATCTGCCATAAACTCATTCACATCAGGCAGGATTAAATTTTTAGTCCTATCGTGTAAGAAAACCCTTCAATCAATTGCCTGCCTCCAAACACCACAAGTGAAACCAACAACATTTTTAATGTCCAAAAAATGATAAATTCATAGTAATTTGTATATTTTTATACTTACCAATGGCCCAGACATAGCTGGTGCTAACTCTAAAAAATCTACGGCCAAACACAAATTTTGCCCCCAAATCCCCCAAATTTGCATGCAAAACCAAAAATTAGAAGTCCTAACTGGTCCTCCATATATTTACCCTCTGCACATGCGCAGATGCCAGGAAGTGACTGGAATTGGCACCAACACCATTCTTTGTAAAATAGAGTATTACATAATAACTGAGCGGGGAGGTATGAGTGCTCACTCATGGGAGGGCCCTTCCTGTCTGGGTCACTGTTAAGTATAAAAATATACAAATTACTATGAATTTATCATATTTTTACACAGTAAACAATGGCCCAGACATAGCTGAATCGTAAATAGGTGGAGGGTCAAGACTTCTGAAATAATTCCAATCCTGCAATCCATAATGAAGGAACTTACATGTAGAACAGTTAGGAATTACATGTATGTCTCTCTATACAGTAATAGAGGAGACATATTCTAAACCAGGAGCCCAATGAAGTAATTCCTTAATGTAAGTATGAAGACAAGTTCCTAATTTTCCAAGGATAGCCCAGACTAAGCCCCCAAAATTAGGATGGCGTATCTGAGAATAAGAGAAAATCTCCCACAAACATATGCCTTACAATAACATTTCAGCTGTATGCAGGATAGAAATACGGATAAAAACAGCATCCTTCAAAGATACATACATTTTAAGCCAGATTATGGGTAAAAACACCCCCCACCACACTTTTTTTGAAGAAACCTTCAAAATAAAAAAGGGGGAGAGCTCTAGAAACAATAAGAGCTGTACCCAACAACAATATAATTAATCATCGAACATGCACTCAGGTATTAATTCATGATTAATAAATAGTGCTTAACGTTACTTCTGAAGTTACGGCTATAGCAACGATCCTGGAAATTAATAGTGAACAGTAAATAGCATACACCCCAGACAACGTACACAGATACATCGAAAACTGGCGATATAAAATATAACATACACATATCTAGTCAAGCCACACTGAACGATTCCTGAAGAGAAAGTACACTTCCTACATGATCCATTGGCGGTCACTGTACAATAAATTCCAGTAACAACACTCTCCAACGTGAATAATCCGATATCTATGATCGTAAAAGCATGTGTAATATGACTACCAAACAAAATAGAAACTTGGATCTAGAGATGTACAAAGGTATGATTAACAGGCTCCTACACGGACCACCCCCGAAATAAACTAGATCGAGTTATTTGTGTGCAAAGCACACAATGGTGTATCCCCGCATTTCCTTAGCAACACCTTAGCATAGCCTTAATGTTTCGAATTAATACCCAAGGAGCCTTTCGATGAAAACAGATTTTCTAACGATAAAAGTGGTTCCACTGGAACCACCTGGGGCAAAATCAAAATTCCAAAACCTTCATGCAGATCTAGAAATGTTACCTGAACACATTAGCATAGTTTAAACGTTTTGAATTGAATACCCTAAGAGCCTTTTGATAAAAACTGATTTTCTAACAATAAAAGTGGTTCCACTGCAACCACCTGGGGCAAAATCAAAATTCTGAAACCTTCATACACATCTAGTGATGCTACATGAACACATTAGCATAGTTTATACGATTCAAATTAAATATCCTAGAAGACTGTCGATGAAAACTGATTTTCCAATGATAAAAGAGGTTCCACTGGAACCTCCTGGGGCCAAATCAAAATTCCGAAACCTTTAAGCACATCAAGAGATGTTACCTAAACACCTTAGCATAGTTTTAACATTTCGAATTAAATACCCTAGGAGCCTTTCGATGAAAACTGATTTTCTAACGATAAAAGTGGTTCCACTGGAACCACCAGGGGCAAAATCAAAATTCCGAAACATTCATGCACATCTAGAGATGTTACCTGAACACATTAGCATAGTTTAAACGTTTCGAATTGAATACCCTAGGAGCCTTTCGATGAAAACTGATTTTCTAACAATAAAAGTGGTTCCACTGGAACCACCGGAGGCCAAATCAAAATTCCAAAACCTTCATGCACATCTCGAGTTGCTACCTGAACACATTAGCATAGTTTAAACATTTTGAATTAAATACCCTAGGAGCCTTTTGATGCAAACTGATTTTCTAACGATAAAAGTGGTTCCACTGGAACCACCGGGGACAAAATCAAAATTCCAAAACCTTCATACACATCTAGAGATGTTACTTGAACACATTGGCATTGTTTAAATGTTTCGAATTGAATACCCTAGGAGCCTTTCGATGAAAATTGATTTTCTAACAATAAAAGTGGTTCCATTGGAACCACCGAGGGCCGAATCAAAATTCTGAAACCTTCACGCACATCTAGAGTTGCTACCTGAACACATTAGCATAGTTTAAGCATTTTGAATTAAATACCCTAGGAGCCTTTCAATTAAACCTGATTTTCTAACAATAAAAGTGGTTCCACTGGAACCAACCTTTATGCACATCTAGAGATGTTACCTGAACACATTAGCATAGTTTAAACGTTAAAGTGGTTCCACTGGAACCACCTGGGGCAAACTCAAAATTCCGAAACCTTCATGCACATCTAGAGATGTTACCTGAACACATTAGCATAGTTTAAACGTTTCGAATTGAATACCCTAGGAGCCTTTCGATGAAAACTGATTTTCTAACGATAAAAGTGGTTCCACTGGAACCACCGGGGACAAAATCAAAATTCCAAAACATTCATCACATCTAGAGATGTTACCTGAACACATTAGCATAGTTTAAACGTTTCGAATTGAATACCCTAGGAGCCTTTCGATGAAAACTGATTTTCTAACAATAAAAGTGGTTCCACTGGAACCACAGGAGGCCAAATCAAAATTCCAAAACCTTCATGCACATCTCGAGTTGCTACCTGAACACATTAGCATAGTTTAAACATTTTGAATTAAATACCCTAGGAGCCTTTTGATGCAAACTGATTTTCTAACGATAAAAGTGGTTCCACTGGAACCACCGGGGACAAAATCAAAATTCCAAAACCTTCATACACATCTAGAGATGTTACTTGAACACATTGGCATTGTTTAAATGTTTCGAATTGAATACCCTAGGAGCCTTTCGATGAAAATTGATTTTCTAACAATAAAAGTGGTTCCATTGGAACCACCGAGGGCCGAATCAAAATTCTGAAACCTTCACGCACATCTAGAGTTGCTACCTGAACACATTAGCATAGTTTAAGCATTTTGAATTAAATACCCTAGGAGCCTTTCAATTAAACCTGATTTTCTAACAATAAAAGTGGTTCCACTGGAACCAACCTTTATGCACATCTAGAGATGTTACCTGAACACATTAGCATAGTTTAAACGTTAAAGTGGTTCCACTGGAACCACCTGGGGCAAAATCAAAATTCCGAAACCTTCATGCACATCTAGAGATGTTACCTGAACACATTAGCATAGTTTAAACGTTTCAAATTGAATACCCTAGGAGCCTTTCGATGAAAACTGATTTTCTAACGATAAAAGTGGTTCCACTGGAACCACCGGGGGGCCGAATCAAAACTCCGAAACCTTCATGCACATCTCAAATTGCTACTTGAACACATTAGCATAGGTTAAGCATTTCGAATTAAATACCCTAGGAGCCTTTCGATGCAAACTGATTTTCTAACGATAAAAGTGGTTCCACTGGAACCCCCGAGGGCAAAATCAAAATTCTGAAACCTTCACGCACATCTAGAGTTGCTACCTGAACACATTAGCATAGTTTAAACATTTCGAATTCAATACCCTAGGAGCCTTTCGATGAAAACTGACTTTCTAATGATAAAAGTGGTTCCACTGGAACCACCGGGGGCAAAATCAAAATTCCGAAACCTTCATGCACATCTAGAGATGTTACCTGAACACATTAGCATAGTTTAAACGTTTCGAACTGAATACCCTAGGAGCCTTTCGATAAAAACTGATTTTCTAACAATAAAAGTGGTTCCACTGGAACCACCGGGGGCCAAATCAAAATTCCGAAACCTTCAAGCACATCTAGAGATGTTACCTGAACACCTTAGCATAGTTTTAACATTTCGAATTAAATACTCTAGGAGCCTTTCGATGAAAACTGATTTTCTAACGATAAAAGTGGTTCCACTGGAACCACCAGGGGCAAAATCAAAATTCCGAAACATTCATGCACATCTAGAGATGTTACCTGAGCACATTAGCATAGTTTAAACGTTTCGAATTGAATACCCTAGGAGCCTTTCGATGAAAACTGATTTTCTAACGATAAAAGTGGTTCCACTGGAACCACCGGAGGCCAAATCAAAATTCCAAAACCTTCATGCACATCTCGAGTTGCTACCTGAACACATTAGCATAGTTTAAACATTTTGAATTAAATACCCTAGGAGCCTTTTGATGCAAACTGATTTTCTAACGATAAAAGTGGTTCCACTGGAACCACCGGGGGCAAAATCAAAATTCCAAAACCTTCATACACATCTAGAGATGTTACTTGAACACATTGGCATTGTTTAAATGTTTCGAATTGAATACCCTAGGAGCCTTTCGATGAAAATTGATTTTCTAACAATAAAAGTGGTTCCATTGGAACCACCGAGGGCCGAATCAAAATTCTGAAACCTTCACGCACATCTAGAGTTGCTACCTGAACACATTAGCATAGTTTAAGCATTTTGAATTAAATACCCTAGGAGCTTTTCAATTAAACCTGATTTTCTAACAATAAAAGTGGTTCCACTGGAACCAACCTTTATGCACATCTGGAGATGTTACCTGAACACATTAGCATAGTTTAAACGTTACAGTGGTTCCACTGGAACCACCTGGGGGAAAATCAAAATTCCGAAACCTTCATGCACATCTAGAGATGTTACCTGAACACATTAGCATAGTTTAAACGTTTCAAATTGAATACCCTAGGAGCCTTTCGATGAAAACTGATTTTCTAATGATAAAAGTGGTTCCACTGGAACCACCTGGGGGCCGAATCAAAACTCCGAAACCTTCATGCACATCTCAAGTTGCTACTTGAACACATTAGCATAGGTTAAGCATTTCGAATTAAATACCCTAGGAGCCTTTCGATGCAAACTGATTTTCTAACGATAAAAGTGGTTCCACTGGAACCCCCGAGGGCAAAATCAAAATTCTGAAACCTTCATGCACATCTAGAGTTGCTACCTGAACACATTAGCATAGTTTAAACATTTCGAATTGAATACCCTAGGAGCCTTTCGATGAAAACTGACTTTCTAACAATAAAAGTGGTTCCACTGGAACCACCGGGGGCAAAATCAAAATTCCGAAACCTTCATGCACATCTAGAGATGTTACCTGAACACATTAGCATAGTTTAAACGTTTCGAACTGAATACCCTAGGAGCCTTTCGATAAAAACTGATTTTCTAACAATAAAAGTGGTTCCACTGGAACCACCGGGGGCAAAATCCAAATTCCTAAACCTTCATGCACATCTAGAGATGTTACCTGAACACATTAGCATAGTTTAAACATTTCGAATTGAATACCCTAGGAGCCTTTCGATGAAAACTGATTTTCTAACAATAAAAGTTGTTCCACTGGAACCACCGGGGGCAAAATCAAATTTCCGAAACCTTCATGCACATCTCGAGTTGCTACCTGAACACATTAGCATAGTTTAAACATTTCGAATTGAATACCCTAGGAGCCTTTCGATGAAAACTGATTTTCTAACGATAAAAGTGGTTCCACTGGAACCACCTAGGGCAAAATCAAAATTTGAAACCTTCATGCACATCTAGACTTGCTACCTGAACACATTAGCATAGTTTAAACATTTCAAATTGAATACCCTAGGAGCCTTTCGATGAAAACTGACTTTCTTACGATAAAACCGGGGGCAAAATCAAAATTCCGAAACCTTCATGCACACCAAGAGATGTTACCTGAACACATTAGCATAGTTTAAACATTTCGAATTGAATACCCTAGGAGACTTTTGATGAAAACTGATTTTCTAACAATAAAAATGGTTCCACTGGAACCACCGGGGGCTGAATCAAAATTCCGAAACTTTCATTCACATCTAGAGTTGCTACCTGAACACATTAGCATAGTTTAAGCATTTCGAATTAAATACCCTAGGAGCCTTTCGATGAAAACTGATTTTCTAACGATAAAAGTGGTTCCACTGGAATCACCGGGGACAAAATCAAAATACCGAAACCTTCATACACATCTAGTGATTCTACATGAACACATTAGCATAGTTTAAACGTTTCGAATTGAATACCCTAGGAGCCTTTCGATGAAAACTGATTTTCTAACGATAAAAGTGGTTCCACTGGAACCACCGGAGGCCAAATCAAAATTCCAAAACCTTCATGTACATCTCGAGTTGCTACCTGAACACATTAGCATAGTTTAAACATTTTGAATTAAATACCCTAGGAGCCTTTTGATGCAAACTGATTTTCTAACGATAAAAGTGGTTCCACTGGAACCACCGGGGACAAAATCAAAATTCCAAAACCTTCATACACATCTAGAGATGTTACTTGAACACATTGGCATTGTTTAAATGTTTCGAATTGAATACCCTAGGAGCCTTTCGATGAAAATTGATTTTCTAACAATAAAAGTGGTTCCATTGGAACCACCGAGGGCCGAATCAAAATTCTGAAACCTTCACGCACATCTAGAGTTGCTACCTGAACACATTAGCATAGTTTAAGCATTTTGAATTAAATACCCTAGGAGCCTTTCAATTAAACCTGATTTTCTAACAATAAAAGTGGTTCCACTGGAACCAACCTTTATGCACATCTAGAGATGTTACCTGAACACATTAGCATAGTTTAAACGTTAAAGTGGTTCCACTGGAACCACCTGGGGCAAAATCAAAATTCCGAAACCTTCATGCACATCTAGAGATGTTACCTCAACACATTAGCATAGTTTAAACGTTTCAAATTGAATACCCTAGGAGCCTTTGGATGAAAACTGATTTTCTAACGATAAAAGTGGTTCCACTGGAACCACCGGGGGCAAAATCAAAATACCGAAACCTTCATGCACATCCAGAGATGTTACCTGAACACATTAGCATAGTTAAAACGTTTTGAATTAAATTCCCAAGGAGCCTTTCGATGAAAACTGATTTTCTAACGATAAAAGTGGTTCCACTGGAACCACCTGGGGCAAAATCAAAATTCCGAACCCTTCATGCACATCTAGACTTGCTACCTGAACACATTAGCATAGTTTAAACATTTCGAATTGAATACCCTAGGAGCCTTTCGATGAAAACTGACTTTCTAATGATAAAACCGGGGGCAAAATCAAAATTCCGAAACCTTCATGCACATCTAGAGATGTTACCTGAACACATTAGCATAGTTTAAACGTTTCAAATTGAATACCCTAGGAGCCTTTCGATAAAAACTGATTTTCTAATGATAAAAGTGGTTCCACTGGAACCACTGGGGGCAAAATCAAAATACCGAAACCTTCATGCACATCTAAAGATGTTACCTGAACACATTAGCATAGTTTAAACGTTTCGAATTAAATACCCTAGGAGCCTTTCGATGAAAACTGATTTTCTAATGATAAAAGTGGTTCTACCACCGGGGCAAAATCAAAATTCCGAAACCTTCATGCACATCTAGAGATGTTACCTAGACACATTAGCATAGTTTAAACATTTCGATTTGAACCCTAGGAGCCTTTCTGATTTTCTAACGATAAAAGTGGTTCCACTGGAACCACCGGGGGCAAAATCAAAATTCTAAAACCTTCATGCACATCTAAGGATGCTACCTGAACACATTAGCATAGTTTAAACGTTTCGAATTGAATACCCTAGGAGCCTTTTGATAAAAACTGATTTTCTAATGATAAAAGTGGTTCCACTGGAACCACCGGGGGCAAAATCAAAATACCGAAACCTTCATGCACATCTAGAGATGTTACCTTAACACATTAGCATAGTTTAAACGTTTCGAATTGAATAACCTAGGAGCCTTTTGATGAAAACTGATTTTCTAACGATAAAAGTGGTTCCACTGGAACCACAGGGGGCAAAATCAAAATTCCGAAACCTTCATGCACATCTAGAGATGTTACCTGTACACATTAGCATAGTTTAAACTTTTCGAATTCATAACGAAATCTCCTCACCCGCATTATTCAATTGTACTTGTGTCAGTTAACAGAAAAATATAGGAACCGCAATGGTTCTCTCATGGTGGGGAGAAATTCGAAGTCATAACGAAATCCCCTCACCAGTATTATTAATCGTACCTGTGTCAGTTAAGATAAAAAATATAGGAACCGACATGGTTCCCTCACGTTTAACCAACTCCATATGCCACTATGGATGGAGAGGAACGTGAAGAATAAAACATCCCCTGAAAGAAGACCCTCTCTGGGAGAAAGCTTCTGGGGAGCGTCACATAACCGACACTTGAGAATATTGATCCACGATTCTTGTGACAACAGAGGCGGTACCAGCAGGATTCACTGTTTAAACTTAAACATAAGCTATTGAATCAAATGAATAGGAGGATATGCATATCCTATTATTCCCCCCATGAATCTGCAGAGCGTCTACTGCTTGCGCTCAATAATCTGGGCATGGCGACACTAATGACGGTAAAAATTGTTCCGTTGCATCGCAAACTAAAGAATCATGGAGTGATTCCCACTGGTAGCAAAACTGTACAAATAAACGCATGTTGAGCGTCCATACATATGAAACAGGCGACCTTTCCAAGGAGCGAGTCTGCTAGTATGTTCAGACGACCTGGTATATGACGGATAGAGAGACATGAAAATGATTCTCCATTAGGTATTATAATAAAAGTGAATGGGTGCCGCCATGGTTCCTGATGTACACTACCACTATTGAGTTGATCAACAAACTCTGAACAAGCGTGAATGCATTGATATAGCGCTAACAATATTGACATCATTCTTGATTATTGTGTTTCTACAGGAACCGAGGGTCTCAGACTCCTGCAATTATAGTCTGTAGGACTCAGGGCTGTGTCCCAAACTATAGACTCATACCTGTCATAATCGTGATCTGGCAGTTGCAGCAGAACTAATGAGTTAACCACTGAAAACCTGCCTCAATATGGACCTTTTTGCTTACTATATCTGTTAAAACAATACTGGTCCTGAGCGAATGCTCCAGTTCTGTGTAAGAATAACTGGAGGGGGCGTGTGCGTAAGCGACCCATCTAAACCAGATGCGTAGCCGCTCCACATCTCCATCAGTCGCATAAAACTAATTCGTTCTGGATATGGCAGACGAACCAGATTGTTATGAGACATTACCAAGTTAATATTCGAGTGACAGCACAGGGCACTATCTCCAGACCAAAGCTATCTTTAGATCTATGCTTATAGCATAGTCAATCACTCGAACATTCATTTTAACCGACTAAATGATAATCATAAATAAACTTTTAGAGCTTTGATAAACTTGTTAACAAGCTCCAGTCTATTATCTGTCGGAATGAGCTCTTAGGCTTTGGTACGAGTAAAAGGTGGCTACAGAATTCCAGAGAATCTTGAATCTCGATGACCTCTATTAACATCATTGTCAAGAGAACCTTTACCTCCGATTGAAGAGAATCTTATGCAAGGATTAGACGGAAGCATTGTCCATCAGACATTAAATTAGTTGTGGTTCTCTCGGAAAGATAGCCGCAGGTCTTCCGAAACCACACTTCTGAACTACTAGTGTTCGTAACGTAACAGTTATCCAGATTGATACACATCTTGATAACCATCCGTCAACCGCAAAACAACAGAGGTTCTAACTCACACCTGTAGCACCTGCGAGGCCTATGGAAGGAGGAACTGCATCTCATTTGCAAAGAGCCTCGACCCAGCAGTTTAGGGGTGCCTGACCGGAAGTCTCGATCAGACGCAAGCCCCGTATTCGAGTCGCTATATGACGATTCCTAGAGTATTTATAGGAGAGTAAACTATACCCTCAAGAGGAGTCCTTATAGGCGACCTTCTGTCTAGGACGTCCTCCCTTACTCCTTTCTGCTAATGCGTATTGAATATATGTCGACATAAGGAGCAGAGTATTGATGCTTTCTTTGTAGCTTGTTCATAAACCAATGAAAGCTTATCGTCAAAAACTTAGTATCTGGAAACCGAAGCGACTCTAAGAGAGTTTTTCACCTTGTCATCTATTAAGGACGACGACGCAAGGGTTCTGTCACATCTATTTAACTCCGAATTAGCAACTTGTTAAGACAGAGTTGTACGTGATAAATATATAGCCCTGGAAAGGACTCTAAATGAGGTACAAATGTCCTCCAATTCCTTTCAGTAACGTCACAGCTCTTAAAGGTGATCTGCATAATACAGTGAGTCTAAATTCGCTCTGAATGAATAAATGTTGTCTCAATTGTGACCAAGCGAATAACGAATGATGAAGGTAAGGCCATAGCTAGGTCCTTAGCCTACTCATTCAAATGCAGAGGAACTCTCAATACATCTTCACTGTTTTCCGACCAGCAGAACTACAGAAGAAGATGACAAGAAACCGCCTTACTTCTTTCCACTGGAAAGTTGAATGTGGAGTCATCTAAAAGGTCAAAAGCCTGCGACACCTGTCTATACTTAACCGGAAAAGACATTCCTTCTCTTTTTCCGGATAATTTAGCGTGCAACAAAGCTAGTGGTTTCTTGTAAATAGACGCATCATTCTGATTCGTTGGAACACATTCAGGGTAGTGTTGATGGAATAAATCCTCTCAACCCTGTATTGTTCCGAATGTGGAGGGTAAATTCCCTCCATATCCCTTCATCATTCGTCTGAATCAGTTGAAATCACGGTCAACGGTATCTGAACGCACAGATAACTGGACCGACCCAGCACCATGCGACAGCTCAGATTTGAGACTGCCGTCGATTGCTACTGCACTTGCTGAGAGGAGCTGCGCATCTGCATCAGCAAAACCGTAATGGAGGCCTAAGGAGCAGTGGTCTTCTGGCCGCCGGTTGCTCCCGGGACAGTATGTCTGAGACGGCATTTTCTCCGGATGGCCCGATATATGAGGCCTCGTCTAAGCTATTGAATAGTGCTACTTTCGAGCTGTCACAGCATTCTGATTCTCAGGAACAAACCCAGGGAAGTATAGTTGCATAAGCACTATCACCACCCTGTTATTCCGAAAGGGAAGGGTAATTCTCCTCCAAATCCCTTTCATCCTCCGACAGCTCAAGTTCTGAGACTGCCATCGTCTGCTTCTGCATTTGCTGGGATGCTGCGATGAGCTGCGCAATCTGCAACAGCAAGTCTGTTACAGAGGCCTAAGGAGCAGCAGTCTTCTGTTGCATGGCTGCCGGCTGCTCCTGGGACAGTGCATCCGAGATGGCTCTTTTCTGCGGATGTCCCTATAAATGAGGCCTCGTCTCCTTGGCTACTGTATGGTGTGACTTCTCTGACGAAGAGTGACTTCCTCGGCAATGCAGGCTGGATATCAGAAGTCACATAGCCAAGGTGCGGTCGTGTGTGCTTGGAAGACATTGAAGAAGCCGTCTATAGCCGACCCCGGCTGTAAACTGAATGGAGCATCCCGGATGGGAGGCGTGGACGTATGCTCTGACTGACGCAATATTCATGAGCACTTTTGCCGCTAGCTCTGATTGACTAATTAATGCGACGATGGAAGCACACTATCTGACAGCATCACGTAAACATCACCATGTTCTTGTCCCTCTGTAAATATAAACTAATAAACTAGAGTGACTTAGGGTGAGAGGACTGGTGGTAACCTCTCATTACGAGAGGACTGGCAGTGGTCCCTCGCTAACAACGTACCGTGACACCTGTCAGCAACATTTGTCATCCCATGTGACACATATGAGCAAGAATTAGTAGAAGTGCATCGACTACAAGCAAGGCAGCCTACAAGAAATGAAAGTGTCAATGACACTGTAGCTTAACTTGTGTGTTGTGTTTGATGAAAAGGATAATGTTCAATGTTTATGAAAGGATTATGAAATAAGACAAGAATTGTGATAATTGGGAATATGTTCATTTCTGTTCCCTGTATGCTATGGTTTTTGATAAAAATAATATACGAGGTGTACACTGTACTAAAGAGCTGAGGGGTGGGTTAATATGACCTCACAGTTAATGTATGTGGCCCTCACAGTCAACGTATATCAACGAAAGTTACCAAGTTGCAGTGAAATTATTCCAAAACGAGTCATCCTATCAAGTTACATTGAAATCCCTTCATAAATATGGCCTGTAGACTGTGCTAAAGGTTTTCGGGCTTTGGGCCCCTGTAGCCGTCAGTTTCCCAATTGCATCCAAAGGGGACATTCTCATCTAGACATTATATGAAGTCAACCTACCAAGTTACAATGAAATCCCTTCATAAATATGACCTGTAGACTGTGCTGAAGGTTTTTGGGCTTTGGCAGCCATCATGGTTGAATGATCGCAACCAAAAGGGGACATTCTCATCTGGGCATCATCTGGAGTGATCCTACGAAGTTACAATGAAATCCCTTCATAAATATGACCTGTAGACTGTACTCAAGGTTTTCAGGCTTCGGGCCCCTGAAGCCGTCACAGTTGACCAATCACGACCAAAAGGGGATGTCATCATCTAGGCATTATATAGTCAAACTAACAGGTTACAATGAAATCCTTCCATAAATATGACCTATAAACTATGCTAAAGATTTTTGGGTTTTGGGCTCAGGCAGCCATTAAGGCTGAATGATCGCGACCAAAAGGGGACTTTCTCATCTAGACATTATTTGGAGTCATCCTACCAAGGTACAATGAAATCCCTTCACAAATAATACCTGTAGACTGTGCTAAAGGTTTTTGGGCTTCAGGCCCCTGTAGCCGTCACAGTTGCCTAATGGTGTCCAAAAGGAGCTGTTTTCATCTAGACATTATATGAAGACAACCTACCAAGTTACAATGAAATCCCTTCATAAATATGAACTGAAGACTGTGCTGAAGGTTTTTGGTCTTTGGGCTCGGGCAGCCATCATGGTTGAATGATTGCAACCAAAAGGGGACATTCTCATCTGGGCATCATCTGGAGTGATCCTACGAAGTTACAATGAAATCCCTTCATAAATATGACCTGTAGACTGTACTCAAGGTTTTCAGGCTTCGGGCCCCTGAAGCCGTCACAGTTGACCAATCACGACCAAAAGGGGATGTCATCATCTAGGCATTACATAGTCAAACTAACAGGTTACAATGCAATCCTTCCATAAATATGACCTATAAACTATGCTAAAGATTTTGGGGTTTTGGGCTCAGGCAGCCATTAAGGCTGAATGATCGCGACCAAAAGGGGACTTTCTCATCTAGACATTATTTGGAGTCATCCTACCAAGGTACAATGAAATCCCTTCACAAATATCACCTGTAGACTGTGCTAAAGGTTTTTGGACTTCAGGCCCCTGTAGCCATCACAGTTGCCTAATGGTGTCCAAAAGGAGCTGTTTTCATCTAGACATTATATGAAGACAACCTACCAAGTTACAATGAAATCCCTTCATAAATATGAACTGAAGACTGTGCTGAAGGTTTTTGGTCTTTGGGCTCGGGCAGCCATCATGGTTGAATGATTGCAACCAAAAGGGGACATTCTCATCTGGGCATCATCTGAAGTGATCCTACGAAGTTACAATGAAATCCCTTCATAAATATGACCTGTACACTGTGCTCAAGACTTTTGGGCTTCAGGCACCTGTAGCCATCACAGTTGACCAATCATGACCAAAAGGGGATGTCATCATCTAGGCATTATATGGAGTCAACCTAACAAGTTATAATGAAATCCTTCCATAAATACAACCTAATGACTATGCTAAAGGTTTTTTGGCTCGGGCAGCCATCAAGGCTGAATGAACGTGACCAAAAGGGGACGTTCTCATCTAGACATTATTTAGAGTCATCCTACCAAGCTACAATGAAATCCCTTCATAATTATGACCTGTAGACTGTTCTAAAGGTTTTCGGGCTTCGGGCCCCTGTAGCTGTCACAGTTGCCCAATCGTGCCCAAAAGGGGACGTTCTCATCTAGACATTATATGAAGTCAAACCTACCAAGTTACAATGAAATCCCTTCATAAATATGACCTGTAGACTGTGCAAAAGGTATTCAGGCTTCGGGCTTGGGCAGCCATAATGGTTGAATGATCGCAACCAAAAGGGGACATTCTCATCTGGGCATCATCTGGAGTGATCCTACAAAGTTACAATGAGAAATCCCTTCATAAATATGACCTATAGACTGTGCTCAAGGTTTTTGGGCTTCGGGCACCTGTAGCCATCACAGTTGACCAATCACGACCAAAAGGGGATGTCATCATCTAGGCATTATATGGAGTCAGCCTAACAGGTTACAATGAAATCCTTCCATAAATATGACTTTTCCCTATGCTAAAGGTTTTTGGGCTACGGCACCCATCAAGGCTGAATGATCACGATCAAAATGGGACATTCTCATCTAGACATTATTTGGAGTCATCCTACCAAGTTACAATGAAATCCCTTCATAAAGATGACCCATAGACTGTGCTAAAGGTTTTTGGGCTTCGGGACCCTGCAGCCGTCACAGTTGCCCAATCACGTCCAAAAGGGGACTTTCTCATCTAGACATTATATGAATGTCGACTGTGCTTAAGGTTTTCGGGTTTTGGGCTCGGGCAGTCGTCACGGTTGGCAGATCATGCCCAAATGGGGAAATTCTCATCTAGACATCATAAGGAGTCATCCTACCAATTTACAATGAAATCCCTCCATATTAAACATGACCTGCAGACTGTGCTAAAAGTTTTGGGGTTTCGGGCTTGGGCAGCCATCACGGTTGACAGATCATGCCCAAAAGGGGACGTTCTCATCTAGGCATTATACAGAGGCATCCTAACAAGTTACAATAAAATCCCTTCATAAATATGATCTGTAGACTGTGCTAATGGTTTTCGGGTTTTGGGCTCAGGCAGCCATACCGGTTGACCGATCATGACCAAAAGGGGACATTCTCATCTAGACATGACCCCAAACCTGCATATGAAATTTCGTGACAATCAAGACAAGAACTGCGGGGTGTAGCCCGTGCCAAAGGAAAATGTGAACAGACTCACAGACTAAGAGACTTTCGCACGTGTGATGGCAATAGCTTATCTTGACTTTGTCAAGTTAAGCTAATAAGAGGAACAACTTCCTCGCCTTGCTTAAAGAGCAATATGTTTACATAATGAAGCAGACTAAGTTGATTGTACTCCCACCAATTCCACATTAAATACAAATAAAAAGTTATATAACAAAAACATTCAAAATATAAATCGAAAAATAGTTTACACCAAAAAAATTTTCGAAACAATTTGACAAGAGACAAAGTTCCCAAAGGGAACGAAGTGCCAAAATGTATCCCAAAAGAGCCCAAGTATGGACAAAATTATTTTTTTCCTCCCAAAAATTAACTGCCACACTACGGGACTATATAATGTATCTTACAACAAACCTACCATATCAGAAATAGGAATCTACACATAATTAACAAACGTTGCTAATGTGAACAACATCCAACTGAAAACCGGAAATGAGACCCCCGGCAACACGGCCCAAAGTCAGTAACAGATTTTTTATCTATCCAATATAAGGCAAGATCTTCATCAGAAGAAAAAAACGATACATTGGAAGTATAATGCATGACTAAAAACGCCTAAACACCCTAAGGGTGAGGATGTAACCCTGGGAAAATACAGAAAAAACTTTCTGTATAACATGTTAAACTCCCAAGAAAATTATATAAAAAATTAAAAAAAAAACAAGCCAAAAAGCTTGGGAGTTTAACAGGGGGGATCAAGGGAGGCTAGGGAAGGAATACTTAACCAACAGTGGAAAAATCATTATCAACAATGATGCCATCAGGCTAATGTCCCAAAATTAGGGAACATGAACTAATTTTTATAAATATTAGAAAATTACAGCCCTGAATGTTTTCAAACCACAGTTTCTTCCTTCCTTCATCCAATTGTGTCTTTGGATCCACCAATTTAACCATTGATCTGTGTCTGGCATCATACAAAAGTCAGTTTGTTGTTATCTGACAAGGGCCAAACAAAGAATGGTGTTGATGGTTACTTCCTGACGTCTGCGCATACGCAGAGGGTAAATGTATGGAGGACCAGTTAGGACTTCTAATTTTCGGTTTTGCATGCAAATTTGGGGAATGGGGGGCAAAATTTGTGTTTGGCCCTAGATATTTTAGAGTTAGCACCAGCTACGTCTGGGCCATTGGTTACTGTGTAAAAATTTACATGTTTTGCCATCTTTCTATCAATTACGATACAAACACATGCAAGTAATGTGATATATCAAGATGGCAGAAAAAGAGAATCGCACCCTATTTTTCTCAAATTTGGTATATGACACACTTGCAAAAAATAAGAGCCCATATTTTCTTTTTATTAAATCTGATGCTGTTTCCGTGTATTATTGCATCGGAAATATTGGAGACCACAGCAATCATGGCATGCCTGTGACACGACAGTTGCAACCTTAAAATTTTGACTCCTTTCACATTAAATGCTGTTTAACTCTTTCAACACGAGAGACCACTTTTCCAGTCCAGCAACACGATACATCATAATTTCATTAAGTAGGATGGCTACTAAGTGAACATGTGTGGTAGAATAATTAATTTTTTCAACGTGCAGCCTGAAGACTGCACGTTGAAAATATTAATTGCTCTACCTCCAAATAATGGATATGGACTCTTCCAATTTCTGCCATTTTAACTGGCATGGAAGATACCCGTGTTCAAAGGGTTAATAGACATGACACCCCCACTTGATTCTATCCCTCCCTATCCCCCCTCCCCTAACACAAAGTTTTGAACAATCGATCCACAAGTATGATAGAGTAGATACTTGGAACACACCTTCTTTTAACATCTGTCATGTGTTTGTCAATTTGATCCATATAAGATTTTAGAATCTTCTGAAAACGGTGGATGATGATCTGAGTATCTTTGTAAAGACGTTGTGAGTTAAATACAGTACAAGATAAATTGTTAAACTGGAACTGCTTGGCCCAGTAAAATGATGTGAGCAGTTAGATTTGAGAAGTTCATCAAATAGAAAGAAAGAATGCCAAACTAGGCTTGGGACAGGCTAATAATGAATGGAAAAGTGGTTGCATTGAGACTAAACAGGACAAATCATCCTCTAAGTTTCCATGGGTTTCAAAATGCGAGAATATTGGGCAGGAATCATAGAACAAATTCTGAATATTTCAACAAGCTACCTCTGTGCTTTTTGCTACAGCAGATGGCCGACTGATAGTAGTATTTCTTCAATATGAGTGTCCGATCAGCCGATTTACCATAAATCCATCATGAATACTTCCAGAGTTTTTTGTCTACTTTTGAGTTTTGGCAGTTAGCTATGTTTTGAAGGTTGTGTGGTGACCGGTTTGTGGCAGACTTAACGATGCCACTTTGAGTTTGTCCCATCCCTGCACCCTTAACAATTTATTAAAACTTAAAAGAGGGATTCTCCTAGCATTCCGAATACAACTCCAAACTATATCAACATCTTCTCACAATCTTTATTTGTTCTGTTTCACAAATTTTCAAAGACTTGATTATTGGCATTTACTACCCGTACATGGTCTACATCTGGCTTTAAGGTTCGGGCTGTCACAGCTATCAAATTTCCGTAGTCGACTAATGGTCAGCATTAATGGATGGTTAGTCTATTAATAGTTGTTTCCCTTATATTCAACAAACAATCTTAGATATACTTACAAAACAAATTTAAAACTGATGGTGTACACTTCTAAGTTGAGATAAAATGGTAATACCTAAATATCTCCAACTGATAACTGAAGAATTTTAACAGAACATTTGTGCAAAGGTTTAATTTTTGTAACTAATTTCCAGAATTTTAAACACAAACCTCCTTCCATTCCTACACAAGTTACAACTTAGTACAACAAGTGAACCCACCGTTGTGAGCCTTGTGACAATTTTCTCGCTTTCCAATGGGGTCATTTGAGTGCACAAGAATGAAGATTTTATTTACTCTGCAGTCTGAAATGACTTCTCAAACCACGAATTATACAAAGGTACACTGTTTTAATGATACTCTTTAGTACAGATTAACAGGGTGCTGATTAATACTACAGAGAACAGAGACTGATCAAATGGCAGGGTTCAGTGTTTGTAAAATTACATTGTGGCACAAGGAGGATTGTAACCGTAATTGGTGAGAGGGGGGTCAAATCAAAGAGGTCTTTGGGTGGCCTGCGTGATAAAGAGAAGCCAGGCTTTGAAGAGTACCTTGATGGCACCTTTGGGGGGTCACTGCTGTTCAGGATGAGGTTGCGATCCGTGGAGCTGAGGGAATAAATTGGGAAGGACAGTGAAAGGGAGTGCCAGATGTGTAATTTGGGCATGGTGGAGATCCTGGAACACTTTCTTCTAGAATGCCCAAAGTACCAGTCTAAAAGAATAAGATTCACTGGGAGTATAATGGGGAAGTGGGATGGGAGAATGAAGGACATGTGGTTAGGGGGAGACTCAAAGGAGAGGGTTAATATGCTAATCGGAGAGATTGGGAAGAATGGGGCAAGGGATATCATCAAGCAGTTCGTCTACGAATGTTGGGAGGAGAGGAGAAGCATGGGAATAGGGAGGCAGTTGGGAGTACAGGGGTAACCAAGGCCTTCTCGTCTGAGAACCGCGACAAATCAGCGGCTGGCCAAAGTGTTATTATTATTACAATCATGTGGAAAACAAAGGCCATGGAATATTACAAGTAACTATGGTTAGACATTTCAAAGGTTAATAATCTTACTATTCATTCACCTCATTACACAGTGCAATTTAAACCCGGCTTGTATGCTTTAAAAATGAACGATGAACAACTAAAAATAAAAACTCTCGACTACTGCAACAGTCAACGGCTGATCGTGACTGCCCTACAAGTTAAGATTGGTCTAATTGGGATACTAGAAAATTAAAAATTCAACTTAAAAAATGCTATTTACTGGCATCTGGTATTGTAATTTTTGTTCTTTGAAATTTGCTTCCATTTTATAGATTTTACAAGAGCTACATGTACATTTGTTAAACCTTTACCCAACATAATGGCAAAAACCTGCCAGCACTATTCACAAAAATCACCATTCAACTTTCATTATTTGTCTCAAAAACATAACTTATGACTCCTCATTGGAATGAGCTCATTCAGCTCGTTCCAATGAAGTGTCATAAGCTATGTTTTAGGCCTCATAATCTACAGGATAACATGGGTGGTGGTGTATTTCGTCCCTTCAATGCAAGAAGGCTTTGCAGTGCTAAAGCACTGCAAAGCCTTGTTGCACTCAAGGGACAAATTTATCAATTTTATTAACTTACGAAAAACATCAGACATAAACCATTTAATTTTTATTAAGTTTGCATTGGTTATAAAAAGAGAGTATGCAGCAGCCAAAAGGACCATGTGGGATGGCCTGAGAAATAGATCTTTAACAGTTTTAGGCCCTATGGAGTAAATTAGCCTCATTCATCTCCTAATTTGAGAACTATATTGTATTTTGAACACAGAATTTGTCAGCTCAAATTTAGGAGAATACAAACATCAGTAAAAGTTCTCACAGCATTCATTCAACAATCTTGTTATAGACATAACTTACCATTGGGACCTCTAAAATCAGGAATACCAGCAGATGTACTGATACCAGCACCAGTGTGGATGACCAAATGTTTACTATTCTTCACAAAGTCAGCAAGCAATTGAATCTTCTCATTCAGTACATCGTGATCATCAAACTTCTCTGGTTGACCGCATTTCCCCTTGAAATCATATTGAGATAAACCAGCAGCATAATTTACTGACATATTTATTATCTGAAATGTGATTTGAAAAATTATGTAATTTTATTAGTCACACCAGTGCCAATGGAAAAGGCTGATGGGGGACAAGAGAGGGACATGAGTCCCACCTTTTCAGATCACACAGTAGTGCGATTACAAAAGCAGACCCATTTGTGATCAGATCGCGATTCAATAGCAACATACACACTCACCAGTGGCTCGAGATTTTCTGATTAAAATAATGAAAATCAAGTCAGCATCAAGAAAAACAAACTAAAATACAGTACTGACACCGTGGACTGGTCACTTTCCACGGGTGGGCAATATTTCCATGAACACAATAATATTAGATTCTAAACACTTATTTTTGGAATAATCATCAAAAATTAATTAATGAAACAATACAACCCGGATACAACCCGGTGCTTCATTAATTAAACTTTTGTGATGATGATTTTTATTACCTAGTAAACACATGCATGGACAACACTGCCCACACATGGATTACGACCAGTCCACAGCAACTATACTGTAGCACTGAGATAAAATGTTTTCACATACCTTTTTTGACAGGTGAGATTCTACATGGTTGGAGGAGGAAAGCGAACAGAGAATTTCAACCTGATCAAAATTCATTGTTTGCTTTTGTGTCCACAGTACTGCCTGCATACTAATGACAGAAGAAAAATTAACCATGGTCCTTTTTCTATCTACATTTAATTATTGTTAATATTTAACCCTTTCCCTAACACAAATAGGAGACAATTGTCCAAAATATTCTGAAATAACTTTTGACTCAAAAACATAACTTATGAACCCTCTTAGGAAGGAGTTCAACAAGGTTGTTCAAATGAGGGTTCATTCATGTTTTTGAGGCACAAATAATGAGTACCCACCCCCCCCCCCCCCACCCTGGCCCCATCCTCACACACACCCTTTCATTTTAGTGACAATCTTATCACTGAGATTCAGCAGAGTTGTCTTGAAGTTATCCAACTTGCTGTACATCAAAAGTGGACTAGACCAGTAAAACACTTGTGTACAGTTAAAACTAGAAGTACTGTCATGAAATGAGCACAAATAGCACGTTGATCTGCGCGTTGATCTGCGCATTATGACCATAGTAAGGCTATCAAATTCTGTACATATGGTCTGTGCACAAGCAATGTTTCAGCCAATGGACCTCCGGTTAACACAGAGGTCCATTGGCAGAAACATTGCCTGTGTTTGCCATGAGTAACCAGGAGAACATGCCATGCTTTGGATGTCATTCGATATGGCAATTGCACGCAATTCCTACGCACAATTAAGCCTAGATAAGCACACAGTTCGCGACAGGACTTCAAGTTTTAACTGTATTAGAGTGTTTACCCACACATTAAGTTTCAAAATCTGTAATACAAACAATAAATACAAAAACAAAAGTTTCAGCCAAAGGACCGCAATGTTTAACCCAGAGGTTTACTGGCTGAAACTTCGCTTGTGCTTATGCTTTCTTAATGATTCCAATTACTGAATGGATGGAAATTTACAATGTGAGTGTTTAATTAATAATCCGCTCCCAACAGTCTGTATTAATGTACATGCTGCATAGAGATTACGGACATTATTTTACTTTCAACCAACATGTTGGAAAGGGTTAACCCTTTACCCAATGCAGACGATTTCAAAATGTATTATTTTAAATATCATTTTTTAATTTTTTTTAAAAAACAATGAACAAAACCATATCATGTGACCCCTCTTTGGAACGAGCTCAACGAGCTCGTTCCACAGAGGGGTCACATGATATGGTTTTGTTGAAATTTTTTGAAAAATAATATTTTTTCAGCTGCTGGAATTGCATATTACGTGGGCGGTTGAGGGCGATTCGTTGGGTAAAGGGTTAAGAAAGCAATTTCAAACAGTAAGCCACTACAATGTTGCGATCACAAAAGTGCAGACAGAATGTCGAGTGGATTGCAGTTTCATCACTATCTGTAGGCCTTTAAATTACACCAAACTCACGCTGATAACCAGTGTCCTGGAATTACAGGAATGTTCTCAAATTTAGGGCATAACACACAGTATGGTTTGTTTTTCATTCCCCCCCCCCCCCTTTTTGTTGAAATAATTCAACCTGGAAAGGCCTGGGGATTTGTATATATTTTTGCTACTCAATGGCAGTCTACAGTACGTGGAGAGTGTATTATCACTAAATCACCCACAGAGTGGAGATTCCACCCAAGCAATAAGTGCAAATTTGTTGCAAAGCATAACAATCACAAGCAAAGTTCCAGCCAATGGACCTCCAGGTTAAACTGAAATATTGCTTGTGTTTTTTGTCCATATGTACAGAATTTCAAAGTGATACTTTAGATGATAACTCCACTCCATGGGTGATTTAGTTACCATCCACTCTCCACGTACTGTATATTCTGTGGTTTTGTAGTTGTGTCTAGGTTTGACTAGATAGGCAGCCAAGACTTGCCTAGAAACAACTGCAAAGGTACTTAGGATTTAACTTTGATTTCTCCCAGAGATACCCAGAGACTGTAGTATACATCCAGTGGCTTTGCAGTTGTTTCTTGGCAAGTCTTGGCTGCCTATATAGTCAAGACTGCCTATAACAGTCAAGACTTGCTTCGAAAAAGGTTTCTTATGATTGAACTCTTTACCTAACATAATTTCAATTTCAATAAAACCATAACATGTGATTCCTCAATGGAGCGAGCTCATTCCAATGAGGGATTACATGATATGGTTTTGTTGCATTTTTTTTTTTTAATTTCAAAAACAATAATTATTTATTTATTTATTTACTGGTTTTTAAGGTCACATATTTTTGCACAATGGCTAATCATGACCACAACATGAGTATCAACTCAAGACCAGGGGTGAGCGTTAATAAGCCATGTTGCCCATTTTAGAGAGGGTTTGCACCTCCCAAGCACTGGTGACTGGGTCCTATTTTACCAGTAAAACAGGGCCTGTTTACCACAGTGAACAGGCACGGCTTCACTTCCCGGGGTTCCCACGGGGAAAAAACAATAATTAAAATAATAAATTTTGACATCCTGTGCATTGAGTAAAGGGTTAACTTCAAGTTTACCCATAGAGACCCAGTGACAGCATGTTGGGAAATCTGTTCTGTTGCAGTAAAAAGTGATCAGAATTGGAATAAGACCCCATATGGTTACCGGTAATTGATATTCTGGGGCACCAATAAAATCTGGATAAACTCAGAATTGGCATTTCAGACAGTTAATATTGCAAAATATTTTCTTCAATGGGGTTGAACCACATCTGATTTGGTTAGTCTGAGATGTCTTGAAATTAGATCAATCTAAAGACCTGGTGACTCAATCTGCTTTCATCCAACCAACTGGCCCCCAAAAAGTAGATCTTCTGTTTCTCAGGCCATTTTTTGTAAAACTGCATGTGGGTGGGCAGTTTTTTATTTTATTTTTTATCTTTGTAAGTATTTCTTTGCCATCAAAAGTTCATGTTCTTTGTTTCTTGTTTTAGGCCTCACAGGCTACAGAATAGCATGGATTGCGGTGTATTTCGTCCCTTGAGTGCAAGAAAGCTTGTCACCTTGCTGCACTCAAAGGACAAATTTATCAGTTTTATTAACTTGAGTCAAATATCAGACATAAACCGATAAAACTTTAAATGACCAACATTTAATTAAACAAACATGTGGGGGGGGGGGGGGGGGGGGGGGTGGGGGGGTGGGGGGAGGGCAAGGGTATAAATGCCATCAGAGAGAAGATATGGCCTGATAGCAAACGCTTCAGATAATCCATTTGTAACATATGAACCACCTGACAGTGGTATCAAACTGTGGCTGCTTAATATCAAAGAGAAATGCCATCTGGGCAATAGGATTTCGAGGAAGTGCAATGTGATTCACCACAAATAAGATGATTTATTACTTCAATGCAAATAAATGTGACATCTCGTTCCTGTAAGAGAGACCCTGTTCTGTGGCATTTTCTGTAGACCATTTATCATTTATTATCTCAACGTCAGACAAGAAGAATTTACTATAGATATAACCAAACATACTCAGTGAGAAATCTTCACCACACAAATTAGCCAATTATCAAAATTAGAATACAGGTAATTTATTTCCTTCAAAAATCTTTTCAGCAGGTGAGAAATAGTCTCAGAATCACTCTCAATGCATCAAATTTTTTCCAGGGAAGACCCCCACCTATATGAGGGGGAATTTGAAATTCTGGCTCCACCACTGTCATAATTATACTATTAAAAAAAAGTAGGGTGGGGGATATCCAAACTGATGTTGATATTTTCGGAAAATGGTATTGGATACATGTATGTGTGATTGCACATGTCAATATGTTACCAAGTTTAGTGTGGATCATGAATGTCACGGCCCACAAAAACTTTGTGCAGGTTTTTTGCACGAGTGCAACATTAATGTCTGTGGGGTACATTTTGAATTTTTCATTTGTACTGAACAGGCTTTTTGGGAAGTCTCATCATTCTTTCCTTGGTAAAAACTCGTTCATCAATAGTTTCTAGTCGAAACGTAACATTTGAGGTATGCGAAAACTGACACGTGACCATTGGAAGCAGGCAACAGACAAATTGCAGTGGCTCAAATTCTCAACGTAACTCAATTGGTGATTAGAAGGTTGTGGTCATGCTACCATCAGACAGGCAATGTTGATGACAGACATCGGTCAGGTCGTCCAAGAGTGACAACTACTAACCAGGATCGTTTCATCCAAACCACAGCATTACATAACTGCCATCAAAGTGCTTCAGAAATTGGACAGCAGCTTCACCGAGTGACAGATGTATGAGTCAGTGGTCAGACTATCCGAAATCACCAGGTGTGAGGAACTGTGTCTCAAGAACACTTACAAATTGCCAATGATTGTCGGAGAGTATTTCTGTGATCTGTGTCCGACATTTGAGTAAAAACTTGGACAGTACGAGACAAATGGATTATTGACTTGATTGGTTTTGCAGACCGTACTGTGAAACAAATTAGATGATATTTGCTGTATAGTATGTGTAAATGCTTCACAATTATTGCAACAGATTTGAATGACAACCTTTTCTAAGAATTACGAATAACTTTTCCCGCAGTTGTGAAAGGAAACAAAAAAAATATTAGTACCAAATAAAGATACGCAGATTATTTTTACCTCTTTGCGAAACGCTTCACAATTTATTATTACTGATTTAAACGACAACCATTTCAAAATAAACACTTCATTTTCCCCATAGTTGTGAAAACACGTTTACATCAATACATGTATATATTAATATTAAATAGAGACTTTAGCACAACCGTATTTGATATGAATTTATATATTTCTATCCATTTTTCACAGAACGTGTAATCTATTCAGTTCGGATATTGCCTTTCTTAATTGAAATGGATATGCTAACAAACAAGGACCGAGAAAATAAAACCAATGTCAGTGGCTCAGAGCCCTTCGAAATATGACAAGATTCTGTTCCACCCCTACCTCCGCCACCCTATAAATAAGGGATGAATTTCTCATTGAATGACCACCACTCAGCCCCCCCCCCCCCACATTACACCTAAATGCACTTCCCATGTAACAATTTTGCAATGGTCATCACCTCACCATGTGAAAATTCGCTTACAGTGTGGTGTAGACAGCAGGAATTTGTACGCTCGACAACCTTGTCATCCAAGGGCATGTCACAGGGCAGTACTACCGGGACAACATGTTAGCAGCTCATGTGGTGCCATTTACAAGACATCATGGCCATTGATTCATTTTCCAAGATGACAATGCAAGAGCACACAGGGCCCATGCTGCTAAAGTTCCTCCAGGAGCAGAACATCATTACACTGCCTTGGTCTGCACTAAGTCCAGACCTTTCACCAATCAAGCACGTCTGGGATATGCTTGGCAGATGCTTACGACAATGCCAACAGCCCCCTACCAATGTCCAGGAACTAACTGCTGCACTGCAGGAAGAATGGAATAACATCAGTCAAGCTGATATTGGACGTTTGATGAGGAGTATGCCACATCAGATCTGCGCTTGTCTACTGTTTACTACCACCAGAACGAGACAAGTTGACTCTTGAGAACAGTGATCTAGGCTAGATCTTTGACTATTGTCATGAAAAGACTCACTATGATAATATGGATCGTACATTCTTATCTTGTGTAACTGTCAGTGTCAAAATAACGCTCTGAATGAGAAGTATGAAGGGTACTGTAATGGGAATGCCCACAAACATCAAGATCATCCCATCTTGAGTATAAATCGGAACTACATGTTGAACTCTGATTTTCCGATCTATTGTCAATTGAAATGAAGTCATGAAAACTGGAACTGCATTTTAAAGATCTGTTGACTTCATTTGCTCAATGATCTTGTCTACAGGTATCGGTTACTGTTGGTATGTGTTGAGTAATCAATAGTATATTCTCAATCATCGGTAGTCGCTGTTGCTGGTAAAAAGAAGCATCATCCTAATGAAGTTTTATATTTGTATGAGTCTCCTGAGACTTGAAAGGCACTGGAACATTTGTAATATCACCTTGGTCCACAGCTGTATTAACTTTTATAGTCTCCTTAGACTTTGTTTGCGCTTTAGCACTAACAATGGAAACTATCTTTATTTTTATTTATAGTCTTTGAAACATAATATCATCATGGCAAAAATTGACCCTAATTTATTTTGCTGAGTTGGTGATTTTTTTGTCATGTAATCACTGTTATCAAAATGGTGACCTTGACATGTGTGATCAATTTTTGATGAGTGCTGCTAAAAACGTTCTCTGTCTAAATCGAATGATCGCACATGCTCACAGAAGTTACTGTGGCTGATGCAAATTTGTATCAATCTAGACGTTTAGCTTTATCCAAGGAAAAAATTGATTGTAAGGTAAAACATGTTTCCGGGTGAAATCATCCCTCCCTACTATATTCCTTGGAACTCGCCCATAAAACTAAGTTAAGTAATTGGAATGTCAACCACACCTGACCACACCAGTGATTGAATTTGAGAAAATTTACTGTGCATGTTTGGCAGGAATTGGGCATCAGCTGGCTCTTGCTACTCTACAACCCATATTCAATTAACAGGTCAAATTTGTACTGTTTTGTGTTGGGAAATTCCATTCCATTAACAGGGTTATTCAGTTAAGGGATATCCAATTAAGTGGGCTCCACTGTATAATATTTCTTGATAAACTAGGGAATGACAGAAACCACTGAGTAGCTCCGAGATGCTATAACTGGAATGAGCAGAGTTAATTTCAATGAATCCTGCCTATACTCAATTGTAAAATTTTAAATTATTATAGGTGTACTCAAAATAGTTTTCAAAAGCATTTGGCTGAAGACTTAATAACATACAATTTCTTGAATAATGGAAATTTTTATTTTCTGCCTCAAAAAACACAACTTTTAACCTTTCCTAGGAACAGGTGTGCTTAAATTGAGGGTGAAGAGCAATGTTTTGGGGCAAAATTTTGTAAAATAACAAAATCTGAATGGTATTTTTGTGAAATGTGCAGACAGTTTTGTAACGTTAATTGGCTTAATGTTTGTCTTCTTACATTAGAATATAAAAACCTCTCAAGATTGTTTCTATTTCTACATTTTTCAGCATTAGTGTATGGCACTTAATTTGCTGCAGCGATTGTGACAGACAATTTGATGCAATTTAAAAATGAAAGTGTCAATGACACTGTAGCTCAACTTGTCAAGACAAAGACATGTACATGTATAGTATGTGACACAGCAATGACAAACATCTAGGTAATGACCTGATAACAACGGTACATATAAAGTATTGTAAAAGTCTGTACATAAATACTGACCGTTGCCTGTAACAAATGTATAGGTAAAGTATTGTAAAGGTGGGCTACAGTCAGATGCTAAACTAGAAAAGAAATCTTTTGAGTCCCAGAGTGGGTCTGACTCAACCCCAAAATATTTGTTCTCATAGCACAGTGATAAGAAAGGCACCCCAAAACACACTCGTTCCTGTCCCAAGGTGAAAACAAAGGTACCCAAGAAGTTTTGTGAAGATCATGCAGTTCATAAATACGAGCTGTATAGAACTTGTGACAAAAAACTGATTGGACCAAATTTTGGTACAAAATGGCCACTGGCAGCCATCTTGAATTTTGGACCACACCCAGAAACACTCATTCTCGTTCCAAGGTGATAACAAAGGTACCCAAGAAGTTTTGTGAAGATCGGTTCATAAATACAGCCTCTACCCTGAGCCGTATTGACATGTGTGCTTACATTGTGTAAGTAGCACTGAATAAATCAAAGTTCACCTAATTTGCATAATTTCTGCACGAAAAAAAAAAAACTTACAATATGTGATGTATTCCATGTTATAAACATTCATATAAAAATTTATTCAAATCAAAACTTTCATACAGAAGTTCTGTACAAAAGACTGATTGCACTAATTTTGGTACAAAATGGCTGCTGGTGGCCATCTTGAATTTCGGACCACACCCAAAAACACTCGCTCTCATCCCACGGTGATAACAAAGGTACCCAAAAAGTTTCGCAAAGATTGGTTCATAAATATGGCCTCTAGTCTGAGCCGTGTAGAAGTTGTGTACAAAAAACTGATTAGACCTAATTTCGGTACAAAATGGCCACTGGCAGCCATCTTGAATTTTAGACCGCACCCAGAAACACTCGTTCTCGTCCCAAGGTGATAACAAAGGTACCCAAGACATTTCGTGAAGATCAGTTCATAAATACAGACTCTAGCCCGAGCCGTATTGCCATGTGTACTTACTGTGTGTAAGTCGCAATGAAAAAATCAAAGTTCACCTAATTTGCATTAGATGAAAATTAACCCATATTATATGTGATGTATCCCATGGTACTAAACATTCACACAAAAAATTATTCAAATCAGCGCTTTCATATGCAAGTTCTGTGCAAAAATCTGACTGCACCTAAATTTGTACAAAATGGCTGCCATCGGCCATCTTGAATTTTGGACCGGACCCAAAAACACTTGTTCTCATCCCACGGTGATACCAAAGGTACCCAAGAAGTTCCGTAAAGATCGGTTCATAAATACGGCCTCTAGCCCGAGCCGTATTGGCATTTGCACTTAGAGTGCTGAAAGTAACACCAAAAAACATAAAAATTAGTCTAATTTGCACAATTTACGCACGAGTAAAAAACCCGTATTATATGTGATGTATCCCATGGTACTAAACATTCATACAAAAAATTATTCAAATCAGAGCTTCATATGGAAGTTCTGTACAAAAAACAGATTTCTGCATCGTCGGTACAAAATGGCAGCTGGCGGCCATCTTGAATTTTGGACCGTACCCAAAAACACTCGTTCTCGTCCCACGGTCATAACAAAGGTACCCAAGAAGTTTCGTAAAGATCGGTTCATAAATACGGCCTCTAGCCCGAGCCATATCCAATTGTTGACGTACGGACAGACGGACGACGGGCCATGACAAAAGCTCAAATTTGGCTTCGCCAAAGTTGAGCTAAGAATGCAGCAATGACACACATCTAGGTAATGACCTGATAACAAAGGTACATGTAAACTATTGTAAAGGTCTGTACATAAATACTGACCGTAGCCTGTAACAATTGTTCAGGTAAAGTATTGTAAAGATGGGTGACAGTTAGATGCTAAACTAGAAAAGAAATCTCCATGGGGTTAATGACCATAAGCCAAATGTTAGCAATTGTTTTGGCCTGTTTGATTTCAATCCTTCTAAGGTTGATTCATACTAATTAATAAATATTTGTCCAGTCCTTCTTAAAATATACATGTAGGTATTTGAATTTTTTATCTTTAGCTCATAGGGTTCCCATGGGTGAGGAGGTTTTATTTTTCTCACTGGAAATACAAAATTGGGTTGTGCTAATAATGTTTTCCCTCCCCAAACAACACCAAATAATAACACAGGAACTTGGCTTCAACACATTTGAATATACACATCATACAAAAATTTATTCAAATCAGGAGTTTCATATAGAAGTTCTGTACAAAAAACTGATTGCCCCTAATTTCGGTACAAAATGGCCACTGGTCTTGAATTTCAGACCGCACCCAAAAACACCCATTTTCGTCCCACAGTGATAACAAGAATAATAATAAGAAGTTTCATAAATCGGTTGATAAATATGGCATGTAGCCAGAGCTGTGTTGACGTCCAGATGGACAAAACCTCAAATTTGACTACGTCAAAGTTGAGCTAAAAATAAACTCATCAACTCCTTACAAAGGAAATGTCATCAATAAATATAGAAGTTCTGTAAAAAAAAAAAACTGATTGCGCATAATTTCGGCATAATATGGCCAACAGCAGCCATCTTGGATTTTGGTCTGAACCCAAAAACACTTGTTCTTGTCCCAGAGCCATATTAAAATGTGCACTTACTGTGTATAAGTAGCATCATATAAATCAAAGTTTATCTATTTGACTGCCGGGGGCCATATTGAAATTGCAGACCGCACCCAAAAACACTCATTTTCGTCTCAAGGTGATAACAAAGGTATCTAAGAAGTTTCGTGAAGATCAGTTCATAAATACAGCTCCAAGCCGGAGCCATATTGACATGTGTACTTACTGTGTATAAGTAGCACTGAATAAATCAAAGTTCATCTAATTTGCATAATTTCTGCACGAGAAAAAAGCTTGTACTAAATGTGATGTATTCCATGTTACTAAACATTCATACAAAAATTTATTTCAAATCAGAACTGTCATACAGACGTTCTGTACAAAAAACTGATTGCACTAATTTCAGTACAAAATGGCTGTCGGCAGCCATCTTGAATTTCAGACCACACCCAAAAACACTCAGGCTCGTCCCACAGTGATAACAAAGGTACCCAAAAAGTTTTGTAAAGATCGGTTCATAAATACGGCCTCTAGCCCGAGCCATATTGAATTGTAGACAGATGGACAGACGGACGATGGGCCATGATAAAACCTCAAATTTGACTACGTCAAAGTTGAGCTAATGAAAGTGTCAATGACCTGTCTGTGTGTTGTGTTTGATGAAAAGGATAATGTTCAATGTTTATGAAAGGATTATGAAATAAGACAAGAATTGTGATAATTGGGAATGTGTTAATTTCTGTTCCCTGTATGCTATGTTTTTAATAAAAATAATATGAGGTGTACACTGTACTAAAGAGCTGAGGGGTGGGTTAATATGACCTCACAGTTAATCTATGTGGCCCTCACAGTTAACGTATATCAATGAAAGTTACCAAGTTACAGTGAAATTATTCCAAAATGAGTCATCCTATCAAGTTATATTGAAATCCCTTCAAAAATATGGCCTGTTATTTATTATTTATTATTTATTGGTGTTTAAGGTCACATACTTATGCACAATGGCTAATCGTGACCGTGACAGTTTTACGGGTGGAGGAAGCCGGAGTACCCGGAGAGAACCACCGAGCAACGACGAGCAGCTGTCAGCTCTTCAACATCGTAACTCTGAACTCTGCACCACAGCACAGGCAGGGTTATATTGGTTGAAGACATGCGCACCATCGACGTGCAGTACGCCTCAGTACACAGCGTCATCGTGCCCCCATGTAGGCAATCGGGGTGAAGAGTCTTGCCCAAGGACACAATGCGGTTGCCGCAGGTGGGATTCGAACCGAGGACCTCTCGGCTTGCAGCCTGCACCTCTACCAACTGAGCCACCGAGCCCCCTATATGGCCTGTAGACTGTGCTAAAGGTTTTCGGGCTTCAGGCCTGTGTAGCCATGACCGTTGACCAATTGCAACTAAAAGGGGACGTCCTCATCTCGACATTATACTGAGTCATTCTACTAAGTTACAATGAAATACTTTCACAAATATGACCTGTAGTCTGTACTAAAGTTTTTCGAGTTTTGGGTTTGGGAAGCCATCATGGTTGAATGATCATGACCAAAAGGGGACGTTGTCATCTGGGCTTCACCTGGTGTGATCCTACAAAGTTTCCCTTCATAAATATGACCTGTAGACTGCTCAAGGTTTTGGGCTTTGAGCCCCTGAAGCCGTCACAGTTGACCAATCATGACCAAAAGGGGATGCCATCATCTTGACATTATTTGGAGTCATCCTACCAAGTTACAATGAAATCCCTTCATAAATATGACCTGTAGACTGTGCTAAAGGTTTTCGGGCTTCTGGCCCCTGTAGCCATCAGAGTTGTCCAATCGCATCCAAAAGGGGACGTTCTCATCTAGACATTATATGAAGTCAACCTACCAAGTTACAATGAAATCCCTTCATAAATATGACCTGTCGACTGTGCTAAAGGTTTTCGGGCTTCGAGCTCGGGCAGCCATCATGGCTGAATGATCGCAACCAAAAGGGAAATTCTCATCTGGGCATCATCTGGAGTGATCCTATGAAGTTACAATGAAATCCCTTCGTAAATATGACCTGTAGACTGTGCTCAAGGTTTTCGGGTTTTTCTGTAGCTGTCACAGTTGATCTATCACGACCAAAAGGGGATGTCATCATCTAGGCATTATACGGAGTCAACCTAACAAGTTACAATGAAATCCTTCCATAAATACGACCTATAGACTATGCTAAAGATTTTTGGGCTCGGGCAGCCATGAAGGCTGAATGACCACGACCAAAAAGGGACGTTCCCATCTAGACATAATTTGGAGTCATCCTACCAAGTTACAATGAAATCCCTTCATAAATATGACCTGTAGACTGTGCTAAAGGTTTTCGGGGTTTGGGTCCCTGTAGCTGTCACAGTTGCCCAATCACGTCCAAAAGGGGACGTTCTCATTTAGACATTATATGAAGTCAACCTACCAGGTTACAATGAAATCCCTTCATAAATTTGACCTGTAGACTGTGCTAAAAGTTTTCGGGCTTCGAGTTCGTACAGAGATCATGGTTGAATGATCGCAACCAAAAGGGGACATTCTCATCTGGGCATCATCTGCAGTGATCCTATGAAGTTAAAATGAAATCCCTTCATAATATTTATTTATTTATTTATTGGTGTTTAAGGTCACATACTTATGCACAATGGCTAATCGTGACCGTGACAGTTTTACGGGTGGAGGAAGCCGGAGTACCCGGAGAGAACCACCGAGCAACGACAAGCAGCTGTCAGCTCTCCAACATCGTAACTCTGTACTCTGCACCACAGCACAGGCAGGGTTAGATTGGTTGAAGACATGCGCACCATCGACGTGCAGTACGCCTCAGTACACAGCGTCATCGTGCCCCCATGTAGGCAATCGGGGTGAAGTGTCTTGCCCAAGGACACAACGCGGTTGCCGCAGGTGGGATTCGAACCGAGGACCTCTCGGCTTGCAGCCTGCACCTCTACCAACTGAGCCACCGCGCCCCCAATCCCTTCATAAATATGACCTGTAGACTGTGCTCAAGGTTTTCGGGCTTTGGGCCCCCGTAGCTGTCACAGTTGACCAATCACGACCAAAAGGGGATGTCATCATGTAGGCATTATATGGAGTCAACCTAACAAGTTACAATGAAATCCCTCCATAAATATGACCTGTAGACTGTGCTAAAGGTTTTCGGGTTTTGGGCTCGGGCAGTCGTCACGGTTGACAGATCATGACAAAATGGGGAAGTTCTCATCTAGACATCATACGGAGTCATCCTACAAAGTTACAATGAAATCCCTCCATATTAAATATGACTTGCAGACAAACTTGAATCTGACCCCTTAGAGATGTTGTATACCAAATAAGAAAGAATTCTGACTGGTGGATCTGAAGAAGAAGATTTTAAAAGAAAATGTTCTCATATTGCACTAAATTCAGTTAAGGTTGTGTAATGCACAGCTTGGGAGACAATAGGTATACAGCCAATCTGGCTATATTGTCTCCCTGCAGTATACACTGATATTGTCATGCTTAAGTAGTGTTAATTTACATATCTCTTTGTATCCTAAAAACACTCTTTACTCCTGAATTATCATCATTATTTGTGTCATGTATATTGCAAAATAAAGAAATCAATCAATCTGTGGGCTCCAAATATCAACTCAGGGATCTGATTTGAACAAATTTGAATCTGACCTCCCTAGAAATGTTACCAAATATCAAAAATATCAAAAGAATCTGACTGGCGGATCTGAAGAAGAAGATTCTTAAAGATTATTCCCCACATTGCACTATGTTAAAACTTGGACTCCTATGGGGAGCCAAATATTGACAGATGGACTCGATTTGAACAAACTTGAATCTGCCCCCCCCTAGAGATGTTGTATAGAAAATATTAAAGAATTCTGACTGGTGGATCTGAAGAAGATTTTAACCCTTTACCTAACATGAAAAGCAGAATACTCTTGCAAACAAAATTCTTGAATAACTAATTTTTTTTAGTTTTTGTCTCAAAAACATCAGTTATGACCCCTCATTGGAACGAGCTGGACAAGCTCATTCAAAAGAGGGGTCATAACCTATGTTTTAGAGACAAAAAATGAAAATATATTTTTAAGAATAGCGCTGGCCGGTTTTGGCCGTTACATTGGGTAAACGGTTAAAAGAAATTTTCTCATATTGCACTAGGTTAAACTTTGGGCTCCAATAAAGAGCCCAAAAATCAACCCAGGGATCCGATTTGAACAAACTAGAATCTGACCCTCCCCCCCCCCCCCTCCCCCCCTAGAGATATTGTATACATACCAAACATCAAAAGAATCTTAATGGTGGATCTAAAGAAGATGATTTTTAAATCTTATTCCCCATATTGCCCTAAGTTAATTATTCGGGCTCCTGTATTGAGCCCAAATATTAACCAATGTGTTTAATTTGAACACACTTGCATCTGACCTCCCTATGGATGCTGTATACCAATTATCAAAAGATTCTGATCAGTGGTTCTGAAGAAATTATTTTTTTCAATTTTCGCAAATATGTTGACTCCGCATTTTTTTTATGTCCCCACCATACAGAACAGCCTGACACAACCGATGGCAAATTTGTTTTACGATTCTACTGATCCTAAGGATGCTTCATACAAAATAACAGTTCTCTGTTTCGTGTGGTTTTGGAAATATGGGCATTTTAATTTTTTCTATTTTTAGCCCCTAGGGTTCCCACGGGGGCTGTAACAAAAAAAAATTCAGGCATCAATCAATTTGGGACCCACTTATACTACATGCCAAATTTGGTTCAAATCTGCCCTCTGGTTCTTGAAATACAAATTTGGGTCAGAGCCCAAAATGGAAATGCTTCCACAGAGAGCCCAAATATTGATCTACCAACTTCCCTTGAACAAACTTCAATCTTCAACACCAAGGGATGTTCCATACCAATTTACCAAATATCATGGCATTCTCTCTGATGGTTCATGAGAAGGAGATTTTTCAAGATTTTTAGGCTTTTGGGGCTTAACCAGAGTCTGAAGATGGCAGCTGCTTCAAAATAGAAAGAGCATACTCCATAGATGATCTGTGCAATATATGTTTGAATTTGGCTCAATGGTTGTGAAGAAGAAGACAAGTTTCCAAAAGTTAACGGACACCAGATACCAAGTGATGGCAATAGCTCACACTGACTTGCAGTCAGGTGAGCTAAAAAGGCAATAAAGCTATCAATTTTCAACAAATCATTGCAGTTTAAGTTTTTCAAACATGTCCAAGACATTTTTAATAGATAAGAAGCATACAATTAGGTGTTGAAATCTGATAGTGACTTTTCAAGTTTGTACATACAGTACAGCCATCGTGCACTGGTCACTTTCCACTGGTGGGCAATATTTCCATGGATGCAATAATATTAGATTCCAAACGCTAAATACAATAATAAACATCAAAACTTTAATAAATGAAGCGCAGTGCAAAACCCGGTGCTTCATCAATTAAAATTTTGCTGCTAATGAGTTTTATTAGCTGGTAAACACATGTGTGGATATCACTGCCCCATGCATGGAGTTGGATCAGTCCACGGTGACTGTACTGTAAACAACAAAAAGTAAAGTAAAACAGAATACACAAGGGACAATAACTCTTTCAATTTTAAAAAGTCACCAGGCTTTTCGATAAAATCCAACACAAGTGTTAATATGAAGCAGCATATCACATTTTATTGAAACCTGATGTTTACTTTTCAATTAATCATATGAATTTTAAAAATCCAAGAAAAAGGAAACCAGCTAAGGGCAATAATTCGCTCAATTGTCAAGAAATCATCAAAATTTTCAAATTGTCTACAGCTTTATTAATACAAAGCATGATATCAAACTTGATTGAAATTGTATGTTTACTGTTCAAGTTATTGCATAAACAATGCAATTTCGACTAAAATTCTACAAACAAAGGACATTAATTCTCTCAGTTTTTGAGAAATCACTGTGGATATCAAACTTGCTCAAAACAATATTATAACAATGTAGCTATCAAATTTTATTGAAATCTGTGGTCTTGGCCTACACAGTTCAAGTTATTGCATAGACAAAGAAATATGGGATGATATTCAGCAAACAAAGGGCAATAACTCCCTTAATTTTCATCAAATAAAGATCAGACTTGGCTCAAGACGTTGTCTATATAAAACAGCCTACCAAAATTAACTGAAAATTGATTACTATTGTTCAAGCTGATATAGATCCATTCATAACTGATAGACTATTACTTGTCACCAAATGTAAGGTCTTGCCAGGACAACTTTTTGTTGAGGCCCACACACATGCATCAGGAATGAAAATACCACACAGAAAGATATTCCGTTGGAAAAATGAAAATGCAGACAATATCAAAACCATGGTCAGAACTTTTCCAACAACATTCACAGAAACCCATACTTTGAAAATCAATAACACTTTATGGAACACCTTTGAGTCCTTCCGTACTGACACCACAGAAGCCCAAGTACCATCCAAGATTATATCTTCTTTCTTTCACCATAATCGATTAAAACTGACTTTAATTGTACTCTGTGACCTCTAGAAACAACTATATAGAAAGCAATATTTTTATCATTAGTTCCTCGGACCAGACATTCTTTAGGCATGCAGGCATGCTGCACACCTACTGCTCTGCAAGGGAAATTCAGAATCCTGACCATCTCTGGCCCATCCTGGGCCTAGGCTCAGGCTTGAATCTGAGGTGGTCAAGCATCTAATAATAGCAGCATTGAGATTTAAGAGGGCAATTGCACTTCTTGGCAAACTTCGAAGGGTAATTATTTGTACTCGCATAGCATACTTTCTAGAATGCCAGACCTGGTGTCATGCGTAAAATCTTTATACTTCTTTCCCACATCAATTACAATGTATTTTGATATTCTACAGCCTCTGACACTTCTTACAAGTATGAAGGGGAGGGGAGTAATAACTAATAATTCATCAGTAAAGAAGTGATGAAAACCTCAATCGTTAACTGCAAACTTGTAGTCGATTATGGGTGTTTCTGACAATTAGGCGACTTCTCGAATAATCATGACAGACCTAAAACCTTCAAAGGCAGGTGATGTGAGAGCAGTCGGGTGTCTTCTCGCTTTCTTAAGTACATGTATTATCTGAACAGATATCTCTGTCACTCACACTTATTTCCCAAGCCTCCCCACAGCAGAGCATTGTCCAGATGACTAGAAAAAAGAACTACTAACAATGCTATTCAAGAAAGGTGATAGAAGCTCTCCTGCTAACTACAGGCTCATATCTCTTCTAAAACACTTGAACACATTATCCACAGACAGTTTATGAGACATCTCAAGATTCACGACATTCTCTCTGACAAACAGCACAGCTTCCCAAAGAAGTGTTCATGCAACAGACAGATCATAATTACACTGCAGAATCTCTCTGCTGGACTTGAAGAAGGCAAATAGATAGATGCTGTACTTTTAGATTTCAGCAAATGTTTGATAAAGTACCTCACCAACACATTTCCTTAAAGCTCTGCCACTAAGGTACATGTATCAATACATGTAGCATCACTTTGACTGGATTGAGAGTTTCCTGTCAAACAGAAGCCAAATGGTTATTGTGGAGAATCACTCTTCCTCTTCCTCACCGATGACCTCAGGTGTTACTCATGGCACAGTTTTGGGAACTCTATTATTTCTTCTCTATATACATACAAATGAACTTCCAGAGAAAGAGTCTTCTACCACAGGACTTGCTGACGATGTCCTCTTGCACAGAATACGGAATTCTAATGATTCGGTCATCCTACAGGATGACCTAGACCATCTACAACAATTGGATAAGGATTGGCTGATGATGTCATTCAACCAATCCAGGGTGTGACGTCATTAGAAACACCCACAAGCCAGGGTATCTTTTGTTTGCTTTTTGCATCGCCGTTTGTAAAGCAATACCTCCCGGTCGCAAACCAATATCTAAAAATTATTCGCACACTGCGATACAGTCTTTCTAACATTTCTGCCGGTATGACTTTAATCGCTAAGATTACTATTACGGAACCACCGATGCAGGGACATCTGATTAGGTCACCATGTCCAGTCAATGACTCAATCATTCAATATATCGATGTCACTGATTTTTCATACTGTAACCCCTAGAACCAATTTGTGCCATACACATGCGCAGTTGTATTTATGTTGGATTTTCCTGAACGTGAGCACATTCAGGAAAATCCAACATAAATACAACAACTGTGCATGTGTGCAGCACAAAATGTGCTCTGAAACGAAACTTTGAAGTTTCAGTTAGAAACAAGTCACACAGATTGATTTGAGGGAATAAAGAAATCGAGGTAAGCAAACCTACTGTCTTATTAGTGTGTCAGTGATGCTAACGGTTCAACCCATAAAAAAAGAATATCTGTTGAACTGCATTATAACGCCGTAGTCAATGTAAAGCCCATGAAATCTGCTACAGCAAACTGCTACGAAAGGGGAATTTGAATTTAGTTGCCAGTGATGAAGAAATGTGCACAACAGGGTATTTAAGACAAAAATAAAACGAAAAGGTTGGATAACAATAAACTTAAAATTAACTAAGCTTGGTTTAAAACTGCAAATCAATTTATACCAATTGCTAATCAAAGTTCCTGGAGGGGAAGAAAACCATGAAACAAAATTTTGAAAACAACAGATACCCTGCAAGCGTAAACCAGCTCATACCTCATACTCCATTCATGGCCACAGCCTTGCCTTTGTGAAACATTGGAGATATCAACATCGCATAAACTTGAAGCACCAAGCTAATTCAACCAGTAAGATGGCAAACAACAGCCTAGCCTTCCTACGATGAAATCTCGCCAGATGTCCAAAGCCCACGAAAGCCCAGTGTGACACAATCTGTGGTAGCCTTATTTGGGATGTTTTCGAATTAAATATGTTTTTCATAAAGTTGGAGGCTGGGCTTATCATGGAGATGTTCAAGTGGGCCAACTGACGGCTTGGTATGGTACTGTGGGGCAAGTGATCAAAAGTGCGTCTGGATAGAAAATCTGGTGATAGCATTCGGGGACGATTGCCCGCCTCATAATGACAGGTCTGCAGAGGACACCCACATCAGCAGAAACATCAAACTGCTGGAGCAGTACAGTGTCTGACAGCACACTTTGTCAAAGGGGATTACAAGACCACCAGCAAAATGATCACTGACCAAGGATGTGAACTGCTACAAGAGAGCAGGGCCAACATGAGGACAGTTATGATGTACCACATCATATTTGGCAGTGCTTTAGAGTGAGCTCTACAAATTATACCGAAGAACTTCAAGAAGAAAAGTTATTGCATAAACAAGTTTACTGACAGGCTGAAGGACAGAACTAGGGCTTAAAATCTGTTTCAATTTGTGCGAATCACAGTTGATTCGCGTCATGTACACTCACACGAATCCTCTGTTAGGAATTCTCAGGATTATAGTACAAATCCAGATAATAAATTTGGTCTCACTAACACAGTAACAGTAACTGTTAAATGCTTCTTGAATGGCCTGCATGAGAGAAATAAAACAATACACAATTTTCCTTACTTGACTATGCAGTATTCTCATTGCTGGTTCAGAAATCTTCGACGGTTCCGAAATGTGATGGTGTCACTGTCGCTTAATTTATATCATTATACACTGACTGAAACAACTCCAAACACATTTTGTAAACGTACTAGCATATTTGCACAACTTAAACAGTTTCTTAATTATTTCCCAGTATTTCATTAATTTCTCTATATCACCTTTAATTACGTACAAGTAAGTTGAATTCAAATTAGCACAGCATGTAGCATCTAAATGACAACAACCTAATTGATGACAATACAGGGAATTTCGTTACCAAGAAATTCCTTGCAAACGCCATAAATTTTTATTGTTGTAGGACATGTTTTGAAATAGTGTGGTTTTACACTCCCTGGAATATTGTGCAGCACTGATATTTTAAGTCTTTCCCGACCAGTGACGGAAATAGTCATCCCATTTCATATTTCATTCTGTGGTACAGTGGAGCCCACTTAACTGGATATCTCTTCACTGAATAACCCTGTTAACTGAATATAATTTCCTAACACAAAACCATTTACCATACCTCCAGTACAAATTTGATCTGTTAATTGAATATAGGTTATAGAGTAAACTTCTGTTAATTGAATAGGCCTTTAGATTAGTCTAATTTGGGCACAACATGCCAGTGTCGAGGGTCCACGGTTTTGAAATTTTGAAATTTGACACTGAAATGCAATTTCCTTGCTTCTAGGTAATGAATTTTGACAAAACTCATCTGACAATTATTATGAAGTATAGCTGTCTGAACATATTTTCATGCTGAATAATATCATCATTCCATAAACATGCTGTGGACAGAATGACTGTTACTGCTAGAGCAGTAGCAGTCAATCTGAGACTCTGAGTTTGCTAGAGTTGGGTTCAGATTATTGTTACTTATTATTTCAAACTTCATATGTTGAACTGTCAATGTATAGATGATTGTAGTGTATCCATGTTTATTCTTCATGTTTAATGTAAATTGTGACTGTGTGAATGATATTTTGATATCATTCAAATTTGATTACAAAGGCAATATTGATTTTTTTCAGCTTAATGGGCCAAGAGCCATTGATACCACAGACCAAACCATACACAGGCTGACCATGGTTCTTGCATCTGTGTGATATTTTGAGGTTTTTCACAGTGATATTTATGTTGGTTTTCTCATTTCAAGAGCCGGTACTTCATAAGAATTAGGACCAATGAGGAGAAATTCAGGTGAAAAATCATTCATACAGACAACACGGTACTTACCGACAATACTGATTACAATGAATATACCCTGAAGAATGTAACCTGACAGTTGTTTTCGGTCGTCCTCGCAAACTCATATCAAAAGTTCAATTCAAACATGTGTTGACATAAAAACTTTTAATTTATAATCAGAATTCCCATGTCTATTTTAGCATTCACCGAAATTACCGCAAACACACAGAAGAGTTTGTCCGGTGAGTCATTGTTTGAAGATTGACATCTTAACGATAAAATCAACTTACAAATCTATTTTCGTGAATGCAAGAACTTATAAATGTGATAAAAATATGATGATGAGATGTATTTGCCCAAATTTGTTAAGTTTTGACTTAACTACTTCATGATAAATATCTTTATCATTGCTCAGATTGGCAAAAATTTGAAAACCACTTTTCGTAATTTGGGCACATTTTAGTATTTTGGGCACAGCGTTTAACATCGTAAATTTCGGGTAATCCAAAGGCCTGCATACATCATGGATTTTCCGAGGGGGCGGGGGGAGGGGGAGGGGGGGTTATATTTCGATCACATGGTGCACATGCCGAAGTCATCTGACTCAAGTTCTAAAGGCACCAGCAGAAAAATTTGTTAGAATGTGCTGTCAAAGGAATGATTTTGGTGGCATTTGGGGTGAATGTGAAATTGATTTTTGAATGGCAAAAATATCATCTCTCTTTTGGGGCCAATAGATGACTGATTTTTGGGGGCAAATTTGGATTATATGGGGGGGGGGGGGGGGGGGGGGGGGAGTGCCCTGAATCCACCAATGCACAGACAGACTTACCCATTCAAGGGGTGTTGTAGTCAGTGAAAGAGATGCACTTCTTAATATAATAAATTTCTTGTGACAAGAAATTTGATATATTAATAAGTAACTCTTAATGTGAAATCATCAGACAACTGTTCATTCTTTCCTGTATCCATGATCCATCATTAGTGACATGGTTGCGATATATCTATAATCTACGTACTGCACTTTAATTTAGATCTGAATGGGAATGCCTGTATGTCATAGAATGAGATTACAATTAGACACAATGTGTCAGTATGTTGAGATATCAAACTTTCTGATAGTATGATGTCCAACATACTGCACTGCTGGTGGTTAGAGTACTGTCAAAAGGTTGGACATTTCGACATACCGACACATTAGCACTCTAGAGGTTATGCAAATTATCTACAAGATCGTCATCTGACCTGATTTTCATGTCCATTCTTCCTTTCAGTTTGCAGTGAGTTATTATTATCAGAGTTTTCACTGAATTCTGAGAATTCCCATTACTTTGAGAAAAAAATAAAACACAGCCATGCACGTATAAGCGTATTTTGGATTTTGTTTTCATTCCTTTCAAATTTTCAATTGATACTTTGTAGGAAGGTATGTGTAGCAAAATTTTTATTAATATTAATTTAACCCTTTCCCTGCCGTGTTGGTATTCTCAACATTAACGGAACATTAAGCAAATTGATACTTTTCTCTTGCCCTGATATGAAGTCGCTTTGCAGGTGTCACAATCAGCTCTTTTTCAAGAAGAGTTTTGTACTCTTCAGCGTGATGATTTTGTATGTGGCGACGTAGACTGGAGGTATTTGAACTGTTAGGAAGTTATGCTGTGCTCTGATTATAATTGGCGACATGCCGGGGAATGGCCAATTGGTACCACGGTCGATTGGTACCATCGGACATTCGATTGGCACCAACCGTAAAGTCGATTGGTACCATCTCGAAAGTTGATTGGTACTATCCAAAAAGTCGATTGGTACTGTTGGTTCAGTTCAGTCGATTCGCACCAACCATAAGTCGATTCACACCACTACAACTGTATGACAATGTTCCCCCAAAAAATGTTGCGTTTGAAATGTAGAAAATATATTCAAAGGTTGTTTTCTCTTGGTAAGTGAGATTATTATCAAAACAGTCAAATGTACCACCATCGAATGCTCTATGTATTCCATCACTATAAATTAAACTTAGATGTGAGTCTTCCATGGAAGACGTGTGTCGCCTGGCGTTTCAGACAGAATTCTAAGTGGAAAAGGGGCATAACTCTGGGAAAAATACAGCGGATCAAAAAATAAAATAAGAGGTGTACAATGCCATTATGTGATAAAGAATCACTGAAAGTTTCATCAAAATCCATTCATAGCTTAAAGAGGAGTGGCGGATAAGAGAAAGTGTGGCGTTTCAGACAGAATTCTAAGTGGAAAAGGAGCATAACTCTGGAAAAAATACAGCGGATCAAAAAATAAAATAGGAGGTGCACAATGCCATTATGTGATAAAGAATCACTGAAAGTTTCATCAAAATCCATTCATAGGTTAAAGAGGAGTGGCGGATAAGAGAAAGTGTGACGCGGACGACGCAAGACGACAAAAGTAATCCCTATATGTCGCTCCCCCCACTTCGTGGGGCGGCGACACAATAATCATGGAATATAGTGCATTCGATGGTGTTAATGAAAGGGTATATTTTTCCTACAGTTAGAAGCAAGCCCTTTTAAAAATGGCCCAGGTTGGATAAAAGCTGTGAACAATCTGTGTTTCCTCTGGTCATGGCAGAGGGGGGGGAGGGGGGAGGGGGGGGGCGGGGTGGACTCGGTGACAGGCCTAAGCATTGTTATTTGTTAAAAAAATAAGGAGACACAAGTCATGTTTATCTTTACTCATATTTTATTCTATACTCATCATGGTTAAACTAGATCATAGCAGAACAACAAGAAAATATCAACAGAACGTAAAAGAATAAAAGTACAAATAACAATAAAATAGAATAGCACATTAATGCTGAAGAGAGAAGTTCATGAACATTAAAGAGTCGTCTTCCTTTAATCACGCAGTTTATTGCAATTTTGAGGGGGTCAGGCCTGCAGGAGGGCTAAATTTCTTGGGAAGCTTTCTCCCCTAGTGTTTTCCAAGAAATTATGCCAGGTTTTAGTTTTTTCAACACAGAAGAATGTGATAAAAACTCAATGATAAAATTGCTTCAGAAAAGTAATCACAATATGTAGGAAATCAACAAGAAATTTTTTATCGCATTTTCCTGTATTGAAAAAACTAATACTTGGCTTAATTTCTTGGGAAGCTTTCTCCCTGAGTGTTTCCCAAGAAATTATGCCAGGTTTTAGTTTTTTTAATACAGAAGAATGTGATAAAAACTGGGTAATAAATTGGCTTGAGAAAAGTAATCATAATATCTTTTTTTCAGTTAAAGTAGATCCTCAGACTAATCGGGCACACCGACGGAGATATTTTGACATGCTCATCTTCCTTGTTCACTCTCAATTAGCATCCCACAGTTTCATAAGTGTTTGGTGTTTAATCTACGTGCTCTTTTTTTGATGACGATAGAATGGTGCCATCCCTCTGCATCATTGTGTGTGCGTACAGGCTGTCAGAAAGTTGACGATTCAGGAGGACATTTCTGAGAACACACCCAAGATTTTTCAATGTACTTAACCAACTTTTTTTCAAGTTTATCTGCAGATACTGGGCAATGGGCTTTGAAGAAAGTAAATGCCTCGACTATGTGACTGTGTGGTAGGTGTGGGAGAGGCATCAACTGACGCACATAGTCTCTAACTGGTAGCTGGAGGACATATGCAGATTGTAGCCCCAGTTCTTTGACTTTCCTATAGACTGCCTGGCTCCAGTGAAACCAACAGCCATGAATAGCAACCTCGGGTAACACAGCACGTATAGAGGCCCACATCGCTTTTTCAAAATCCAATACACATTCCTTCACTTTTACTTCTGACACTAAATTCACAATTGTTTGTAATACTGCTGTATAGTCTTTTTTTTAACGATGTGACATGTAAATATAGCACAAAGGGACTTGTTTCATTGTGTCACCACTCGTAATAAAACTATGAAGACTAAAAAGCTGAACAAATGGCTCATGAGCTACCTTGAAAGTCCCATCCATAAACCAAACTTTTGATGTCCCCAAATGTTCTAATTGTAAATCAGTAGCAAAAATTATGTGTCGCTGATCATCAACAACAATGTCCTTTTTAAGAAACCCATCTGGTATGAATGATTCGTCCAAGATAAAGTTAAGGTCTTTAGGATGTTTTGGTCGGAGCTTTTCCCTAGCTCTATTTGCTGATCGAGCAAGCTGATCTAGTTTGGGAAGTGACACATTTTCATTTGCTTGAAGCCTGTCTTGAAAGTATACCTGAAGATACAAAAACATCACCTCTTGCCACATCCTTGACAATGGCTCTTGCTGAGCATGTGACTGAGGAAGACAGATCACCTGGATGAATGTGGGGGTTCGGCCCATGACAGAAACTATTAACACCTTGTTGTGTAACTGTAGCATAACACTTTTTAGAAGATCTACTGCTGCATATCCACGTAGCTGCAACAACAGTTTTACGTTTCAATGCATATTTGAAACCCTGAGAATCAACTAAAATGTCTGCTCCTCTCTTTGAACCTCCTTTAACGATTCCATATGTGGTTGGTCGGTCATTGAATATATTATCTGGAACCGTTTCTTCCTCAAGTGACTGCTCTGCTGCTGGTTGTATGTCATCATCTCGCTGTTGCTTCATCATTCTCCTGTAGACATCTCTGGTTATTCCAGTGCCACAAAGCCTGTGTTTCCATTGATTGCAGGAATTGCATTGCAAAGCATCTTGCCGACGTCGAACCTCTTTGGTACAACCTGAGCATGAGTATTCAATGAGAATATCCATCTTCAAGTGATGAAATTCCAGAAAACGTGACGTGTTATATAGAATATTGTTGGCTTGGTTCGGCAGTAGTCTTTGAAGGTGATCAGAAATTACTGGAAACATACTCGGACAATTGCAGCGGCTTTAGAGCACAGGTAGATGTGATTTTACCAATGGACACAAATTGACGATGGCAAGAACATAATAAGCCCTTATAACAATAAGTGGTAGTCTTTGAAGGAGATCAGAAATTACTGGAAACATACTCTGACAATTGCAGCATCTTTAGAGTACAGGTAAATGTGATTTTACCAATGTACACAAAGTGGCGTCGGCAAGAAGAAAAAAAAACCTGTAATGATAATGATTTCGATAGGTTGTTGTCAACACAAATCCTATTCATTTCAATTAATAAGGCTCTGAGTGAGTGATGTCAACTACAAAAGACGCTGTTTTGATAATAATCCCACTTACCAAGAGAAAACAACCTTTGAATATATTTTCTACATTTCAAACACAAAATTTTTGGGGGAACATTGTCATACATTTGTAGTGGTGCGAATCAACTTATGGTTGGTGTGAATCGACCGAACCGACGGTACCAATTGACTTTTAGGATGGTACCAATCGACTTTCGAGATGGTACCAATTGACTTTACGTTTGATGCCAATCGACTGCCTGATGCAGTGATGGTACCAATCGACATGCCAGTTCTTTCTCATTCTGACACGGATATATCATTGGAAGAAAAATGGGGCGGTCATGCAAATCACCGGAGAAACAAGTGTGAATCAACATGAATTCACGTAGTAGCAGTGTGCGCGAATCGATTCACATAGAATTTTAACTCCTGAGAATGATAGACTCCCAATCTGATGGACAGAGATCCTTTCTACATGTGTACCCCCCTCTACAAAAAAACAACAACCCAAAACAATAAAAATATAATTGAAGATTATTCGAAACATTCCAATAAGAATTATTTGATAATGTGTAGAAAATATGATTTGTGATATACAGTACGTGGAGAGTGGATTGTAACTAAATCACCCGTGGAGTGGAGTTATCACCCAAGCTATAACTTTCAAATTTAGTACATATCAACAAAAAACACAAGCAATGTTTCAGCCAATGGACCTCCGGGTTTAACCAGGAGGTCCATTGGCTGAAACTTTGCTGGTTATGAAATTTGCAATTATTGCTCGGGTGGAATTTCCACTCTGCGGGTGATTTAGTGATTATACACTCTCCACGTACTGTATTTTCAAGGGAGGGCCTAGTATTTCATATTCACAATTACATGTACAACTGGTTCGGATCGAAATGTTGCAGGCGGTTTGGGTCAAAATGCAGAGGACAATTTGGGTATAGTTCGTCAAAAACCACGGACCTGCCAACCTGTGGCCAGAGTGGTTTTTCGTTGAGAATGTTGTTGTCTTTCCCTGTTTCCGGTAATTGTTGAACTGGAAAAAAAAATCCTGAATTTTGGTAATCTGGAATAAATAATTACTTCCAAAGGTTTTGTGTGAAAGCTTTGATATTAGCCAGATGGTATGACGCTTTATCGAAAATTCGGAGTTTTTTGACTTTGGTTAAAACATCATTCAGGATTTCAAAAAATAAATCATCACATACAACAAATTTGATTGTGGTAATTTGTGCTGAAACTTGGATTAAAAAATGGATCGACACAATAATAATAACACTTCGGTCGGCCGCTGATTTGTCGCGGTTCTCGTGTGAGAAGGCCTTGGTAACCCATGTTCTACCAACTGCCTCCCTATTCCCGCGCTTCTTCTCTCCTCCCAACACTCGGAGACGAACTGCTTGATGACATTCCTTGCCCCATTCTTCCCAATCTCTTCGATTAGTATATTAACCCTCTCCTTTGAGTCGCCCCCTAACCACATGTCCTCCATTCTCCCATCCCACTTCCCCATTATACTCCCCGTGAATCTTGTTCTTTTAGACTGATATTTTGGGCATTCTATAAGAAAGTGTTCCAGGGTCTCCACCACGCCCAAGTTACACATTTGGCACTCCTTTTCACTGTTTTTCCCAATTTCCCCCCTCAGCTCTGGACAGGGACCGCGACCTCAGCTTGGACAACAGTGCCCCCCCCCCCCCCCCCCCCCATAGGTGCCATCAAGGTACTCTTCAAAACCAGGCTTCTCTTTATCACGCAGGCCACCCAAAGATCTCTTTGTTTTGACCCCCTCTCGCCAATTACGGTTACAATCCTCCATGACCCTTTCTCTGACGATCTTTTTGCCCTGGTTTGCCCCAACGTCAAGGTCCGAGATCTCCAATGAGTAGTTTTCTACTAGCTCCCTCACTTGGACCATCCACCCCGTCTTGATATTTGAGTTGAAAGTTCTCAGGAACATTACTTTACACCATCGGCTATCGGGAAGATTTACCAAATAATTAAGATAACCGAGTTTCAATAGGTCTATCCTGTCCTTGATCCTCATCCACCCAAGCTCACCCCTGATCGCTTCTAGCGCTGCAGCATTACTCGAGCCTGTTATCCATCGGCCTGCATCGTTCTGCAGGATTTCCAAGCTCTTAACAGCTGTGTGGTTTAGGGGTACAACTTCCATACCGTATGCTATACTAGGCAGACCCACCATTTCCCAAATAGTTTTCCCCACGAAAACCTTATTGAAACTGTTTCTCCCTAGATAAGTTTCATTTGGTCAAGGATTCGCTTCCCCTTCAGAATCAATTTATTTGTGTGGTTTCGGTAGATGCCTCTTCCTGTGATGTTTATATTTACCCCCATGTACTCATAGTCACTAGTCTCTCCAACACTAAGAAGTCTACTGCTACCTTCCGGAATGCAGAACTCACCCACTCTCCACCTTCGAGTGGGGTCCACTTTGCGGCCCACGGGTATAACTTTGCTCTTGCTTTCATTAAGTTCGAGTCTCCATTTGCTCCCATATTTCCCAACAATTCCCAGCATCTTCGCTAGCCCTTCTTCGCTTTCTGACACTAGCACCATATCGTCTGCAAAAAAATAGCCTTGGGATTTTCAAGTCACGAACTGCAACCCCCTCGTCGCTATGCAGGAGTTCGTCTCCTAAACCTTTGATGTACAATGCAAAAAGAATTGGCGAAAGGATACACCCCTGTTTTAGGCCTATCTCCATAGGCACACGTTTTGTTGTAATGTTTCCCAGGCTAAGTTCACTCTGTATATCTTTATATAATGCTTTCATAATCCCAACAAACTCGCCCCCCAAGCCCAGAGCATCCAGCTTGCGCCACATAGCCTCCCTCCATACTCTATCATATGCCTTTTAACATCCAAAAAGGCCATGAACATCTTTTTCTTTTTTGCTTTCGCGGATTCTATCATTTGGGATAGCGTGAAAAGATGGTCAGTGACTCTCCTTCTCTTCCTGAAGCCATTCTGGATTTCTCCCAAAAAAAACCTTCTCTTCGATCACCTCCTCTAATCTCCCATACAGGACTTTACAAAAGACTTTTCCAATGTTGCTGCTGACAGAGATCCCTCGATAGTTATCCAAGACGTCTTTTTCCCCCTTTCTGTGAATAAATGTCACTTTACTTTCCCTCCACTTCTTTGCTTCTTTGGGACCTCTTGTTTTTCTATGGCTAAATTGAATAGGGCAGTTAGGCTTTCCAAGAGTTCCTCTCCCCCTTTTTTGATAAACTCGTTAGGAATTTCATTCACCCCTCCCGCATTTCCATTCCTTAATTTCGAGATCACCCTTCGCACCTCCTCGGCTTTGATTTCGCTGCACACGAAGTTCGATAGATTTTCCTCGACCTGGTTCGGACACTCTGGTGGGTTCCCCATGCCCTATCGCTTATCGTTTACCTTTTTCCAGTGTTTGACTAGTTCTAATGCGATTTGATCTCGCTCTTCTGTAACTCTGCCATCTACTTTAATGCTCTGCGGGTTATTCCCTTTGTTACGTTTGTTCACTCATTTCCAAAATACGCTCGAACTCGACCCCCCTGTCGTTCTTATCGTCCTAATAAGAATGTTATTTCGCACTCTCCGGTTGTCGTGTTTAATCTTGTTTACTTTATTTCGTGCTTGTTGGTATTCTTCCTTTGCTACCATGGCCTCATTGCTTTCCACACCCTTAAGTTTTCTACTTCTCCTGTATGCAGCACATTTAGCTTTTCTAACCTGTATGGCCCTTTTCAGTTCTTCGTTCACTCTGTACCCAAGTTCTCGTGTTGGCACCCTAATCTTTCCTACACTTTCCTTCCCTGCCTCCACTAGGCTCGCAACTATGGCGTCGGCCATCTTCTGGACACTGCCCCCTTGTGTACGGCTGCAAGCTTTGGTTTCAGTTTTTCTTCGAACTTCGCCCAGTCGGCATCCTTTTTGAATTCCCAAACCTCCTTGAAGCTTCCTTTGCTTTTCTCTAGGTTTTTGGCCCTCATCGTCACTGTAATCAAGTTGTGATCACTATCCAACTCCATTTTTCCCTCATCGTCCACTTCTACCCCCTATCACCTCCCTCCATAAATTCATATCTGTGAGAATGTAGTCAATTATTGATTTTCTGTCGTTTCTCTCCCAGGTCCATTTCCCCTTACATCTAGCGTCCCTGTTCAGAATCTTCAGACCGAGCTCATTTGTGGAGTTCAACAGCTTCCTTCCATTCCTGTTGACTTTCTTGTCCCCCACCCTCTATACCTTCTTCCTTATCACCTATGTGTCCATTAAAGTCGCCCATCGGAATTATACCGAGCCCCCTGTTTTCTAGTTCAGTGATATTGGACCTTAGTGTTGAGTATATCGAGTCATTCCACTCGGGTTTACTTCCCTCCACCGCACAGTACACAATCCCAAGGGCAATACGTTTGTTTCTCAGACTGATCTTTACCCATCCAATTTCTTTTGACACCTCAGCCGAGGTGATGATATCTTCCAGATCTGTGATCAGCGACGGTTTTAAATCCTCTTTAATGTACATGCCTACCCCTCCCCCCCTTTTTCTGGCCTTCCGTTCGCCCTACACCTATCCACATTACTTGGTCTACCCGTTCCTCGTGTCCTACCCACGTCTCGCTTAAGCCCATGACATCAAACTCCTCTGCCTCGATCAATGTAGCAATTTCACTTACTTTCCGGTGGAGACCCTGGGTGTTGCTATAACCCACTTTCAGGGTACCTAGGTTCATTGGCTTCCGCCTACTCTGGGCCCATTGTTTTCTGGCGCTAGTCCTGGTAAACTTATTCTGTCCCCCTCACTCTTGATTACCCCACCTATGTCCACTCTAGTTATACTTGCCTCTGACCTCCCACCCCGCTCCTCTCCAAAAAAGGCTCTGCTACCCGGAGAATTTTATCCCCAATACCCGTTTCCCCACCCTGCTAAGATGCAGCCCGTCACGCCCGTACATGCTCCCATTGCCCCAAAACGTGTCCCAACGGTCGATAAAGGGTATTCCCAGATCAACACAGTAGTCCTCCAACTCCTCATTTAGGGCCCATATCCTTGAATTCCGTTCGTCCCCACCTCCAAGGACAGGAAGGACCCCAGATACGACTACCCTTGCATTCCTACTTAGCAGTTTGCCGACTAAGCCTCTATACGACCCCACCAAACTTACTGGCCTTCTCTCCCTGATATTGTTGGTCTCCACATGGACCACCACTACCGGTTCCGGTCCTGACCCTGCCACAATGCCATCTACCCGGTCCCTGAGATCCTCCACCTTCGCCCCCGGAAAGCACAAGACTGTTCGATTGGAACTATCAGGACTACAAACTACGTTGTCAATCCCACGTACAATGCTGCTCCCCGCTACAACTAATTTTCTTCTTCTGGCTCCAGTTCCTATATCATCTGCACCTCCTCTCGTTTTGCAAGCTCCTGGTCCCCTCTTTCTCTTGACCGCCCTCCTTACCCCGTCTGGCCTATCATAATCAACAACATCTCACCCCTCACACTTCCCCCCTCACTCTCGTCCCCAGGAGTATCTGAGTCTAAAACACTAAACCTGTGTTCTAAACACCGCCTAGCAACTTTGGCAGCCTTACGCCGACTCTGGCTTCCGGACTCGACGCAGCCCTGACCTGACGCCACCTTCCGAATTTTCCTACTAGAACCCCCCTCCTCAGTTACACACCCCCCCCCCCCCCGTCCCCACATCAAGCATTATTCCCCCACGTTTCCTGCTTTCCAGTTTCCTCCTTGAGTCCACAACGACCTTCCACCCACCTTCAACCTCACGATCGTAGGTAACCTTCAACAGGGTAACTCCAGATACACCAGCCCTCCCCAACCTCCCTCTCAGCTCTGCAATCTCCCACTCGAATCCAACACACTTCTCTAACATGTGAAGAGTTCATCCGAACCAGTGGAGAAAGTTGCAATTGACTGGGCCATTGCGCATATGAAATCGGATATATACTGAGTCAAAAAAGAAAGTATAATAAACTTTGAGAAGCAATTTTTTAGTATTATCGACTTTAATCCCAAACAAATTATTTTAAATTCATATTTCGAGTCTAGGTGTATGAATTTGCATAATTTCATGTTCTTACTGTTGTCAGCGTCACGTCAGGACGTCGCAATTCAGACATGGGGTGAAATGAAAAGTTCACACATGCAGTCAATAGCGTGTATGTCCACCGTTTGCCTCTTGGATGACATTACGTAAATCGCCTAACGACTGAAGATCATGAAGTTGTACCCAACGGACCAATTGATCCCAAAGAATCTATATTGGCGATAAATCTGGCGAAAGTTGGGGCCAGGGAAGAAGTTCGATGTTCTGCCCATCAAGAAGGTCACGACACCTTTTGCTGTCTTTGACCTTGTCCTTCACGACATGGTCTTGGTTCAAAAACCTTTGAGTCATGAGCAATACTTGTACCAAGTATGAATAAGATCTGTCAATCATACCAAGTTATATGGACCGGACAAAAGTGAGTGAAATGTCAAAGTTTTTTTCTAATTGTGACCTTGACATAGAGGCTGTGACCTTGACACTGATTGACACCAGGCCGCTTCTGGTTCTTTCTTTTCCTCGCCATTCTCTTTCTCAAAATGAGGATGTGGTAGCTGAGAGCGTAACGCGTTGCGCTCGGAGCCCAAGGTTTGCGAGTTCGAACCCCAGCCAGGGAAACGTAACGCAATGCAATACCGGCGTGGATTCAAAACCACACTGCTCCTCCAATGTGCCATGTACGGGGGTGGTGCTATGCTCGTCCTATCGGGTGAGGACGTAAATGGCTGCCCCGTGTGCAGTAATTACTGTGCACATTAAAGAACCCTACTGTGGCAAAAGAGCTGCAGCTCGGCAAAATTCCCCCGATTCCCCCTTGTACATAGTGTACTTCATTACCTGTATAAAGAACCCCCGCAATGAATCAATCAGAGTCCTCCGAAAAATCAACGGAGGAGTGACTGTACAAGCGCATTGAATCGTGCAACTACCAGAATAAAACGGGTGTAAGACGCGAACTGCAGCTTCAGTCCAACGAAATATACCTGATATGATTCTGATGATGTGGGGTTCTCACAGGGTGCAACGAAAAAAATTAACGCTGCGATTTCATAAGAAGAAGAAGAAGAAGAAGAAGAAGAAGATCATATTGTCGGAAATCGGGCTGTGTCGTTGCTATGGGAAATAGATTCACGCCACGTATTCAGTCAAAACTCATTGAGTGCCACCCGAATCCGTGCATGAACGTACGTCTCACCGTGACTGCGACGAATTCGCCCGTTTCGATTTTGTTGGGGTGGTTCTTATCCTAAAGGGGTGAATGACTTTTCCTTAAAAAAGGGCATAAATCAACAGCAGTTCACTGAAATTAACAATTGTAATACATATAGAAAAACATAGTAATTTGTAACTTACATAAAATCCAATGAATAACACAAACGTCAATCACCCCCACCCACCCAGTTTTTGAGTCACTTTGCGGGCCCGTGTTCTCTGTTGTCACTGGTTGCTCCTTCCTTGTCGCTGGTGTTTGGTCCTCTCGGCTCAGTGTAGTGTCTTTGGCCTCTGACCGCCTTTTCATACATGTGGAACTTCACTATACCACTGGCATCGCTTGGCCACTAACGTATTGTCACTTTATTTGGATGCCTTTCCTCTAACATGTGATGGAATGTTACTCCACCATTGCCGTCGCACGGACACTAATGTATCGTTTCTTGACTGGACGCTTTTCACTCAAGCAGTCGCCTCTAGGGGTTTAAGTGATCCCCTCCATTTATCTCAGAATAATGTTCATACATGCAAAGCCTACTCTATCTATGAATGGCTTGCCTTCTACTCGTGAGCGCCCTGAGCTAGTATTTCCTACTTCTGATACTAAACTCATATATGATCACCACCTTGGCCTGCGAATGTTCCTTCTCTAAATATGCCCTTTCCTACGTTACAACGTGCCTATACTTTCGCACCGATGCAGCACCTCCACCTTCTCTAGCCTATATCATGTGGGTAGTAAGAGATGAGGTAAACGGGGCCGATTGACCGGAGGGGGAAGTGACGTCAAGGTAACCCGCGTGAGCGGCACTCTTGTGACGTCATCCCCATAGTGATACATGGTGTTAGTGCGCACGCGCAGCTCGTGTTGTTAGGGTGATATGCGTTTCCGTCGGCCATTTGTATACTGAAGTCCGCATTTTGGTTTCTCTGGTACCACGTGGTTGCTATGTGACCCAAAGGCCTACAATAGGATCGGAGTATGTTCGGAGGGTATGTTCCTTTGTACAAGAGTAATTTCCCAATTCGAAGAATTACCGAAATAAACCCGACAAATCCCTCCAAATCACTCAAAACGACTTTATTACCACGGATCCCTCATTTTATCGACATAGCATATAGTGCTATGGTACCGAATGACGCCGGGGTAAGTTCGATTAAACTAGAGTAATTGTCTGGCTTGGATACTTCCTAGAATTACCATAAACAACCCGACAAGTTGTACTATTTCAAATTCTTTCAGAATCCCTTTTAAGAACGCCATACCATAGCTTATAATAGTAGCACGTAGTGCTATAGTACTGAGTCAGTGGGAAGTGGCGGCCGCTTCTGGTTCTTTCTTTTCCTCGCCATTCTCTTTCTCAAAATGCCTCCAAGCGTCGGGCGTCCCTCCACTTGGTGGACACGCTCTTTCTTCTCCTGTATTGAGCCCAAATCTGAACCGAGGGGCTTAACTTGAACACACTTGTATCTGCCCCCCCCCCCCCCCCCCCCCCCACGCCCCCCCCCCCCCCGCCCACTATGAATGCTGTATACCAAGTATCAAAAGATTCTGATCTGTGGTTCTGGAAATTTTTTTTGAAAACGTGGTGACTCAGCATTTTTCGATGCCTACACAACACCCGACACAGCCAATAGCAATTATTTTTACACGTCCATTCTGCTGGTCCTGAGAACGCTTCATACCAAATAATAGTTCTCTGTTCCGTGTGGTTTGGGAAATATGTGCGTTTGAAAATATTTCTATTTTTAGCTCCTGAGGTTATGACTTAGTAATACCACATACCAAATTTGGTTACAATCGGCGCATCGGTTCAGAAAATAGAAACAATCTTGTCCCTCCCATTACGAAGGTAAATATTGCTCGAAGAACTTCGTTTGAACAAACTTGATTCTACACCTCAAAAGGAAGCTCCATACAAAATATTAAGTTATTGTCCCTTCTGGTTCATGAGAAGATTGTTTTAAAATTTTGGCGCATTTTACCACACCGCCCCCTTCCTATGGAGCGTGTCAACTTTATTTGAACAAACTTGAATTGAAATGTGATAAGGACCGTGCATATCAAATTTGGTTCAATTCGACACAGTAGTTTAAGAGAAGCCGATAACGTAAAGTTTACGCCGGACAGAGAGCGACCACCAAAGCGCCCCTGACTTTCAGTCACGCGAGCTAAAAACAACTTGTCTCTGTTCTTTAGCTCTACAAAGTATTAAAATGTCTTGGCATTCTGACGCATCTTATTTTGGAGAAATTGATCTCCTATGATATCACGGGTCATTTCGGCCTTAAAAGCTAACAGTTTTCGCGGGACGGCAAAACATTTTCCAATATGGATGTATTTGGAGGTTATATTTCCAAAAAATCAAGAAGTGGAGCTCAACGCATTTGCTGATATGGAAAGTTAAAGAACAAGATGTAAATATGGATATCTGTGTCCATATCCAAACCAACAGGGAGTATTTCGATTCAGTTGTCAAAAGTTAGCTCAAGTATCTATATTTTTCTTCCAGGTGTTCTGTAGATATATATATATTGTTTTAGGGCTGTATAGATGTGATTTTTAATAAAAGATAGTTATATTAGTGTTTTGTTTAGTTTCTTTATCGGATATCAGCGGCGTGTTCCCTATCTTCGCGCGGGTCATTTTCGGTGTTTTGTTTACGAGTTCGACCGCTTTTTAAAATTCAAGCTTCTCATTCTAATTTTGGCTATGGATGGTAAGTGTTTCGTGACGCGAGAAGTTCAGACCAGCAGGGCAGAGACTGTTAGTATAGGTGTCCAGGTGGGGGAGTGGTTGAGGCCAGCACAGGGGGTGCTACTGCTGGTGAGTTACCAACGGACGTCCAGCGGTCGGATGAGTGTAGGCACTGCCATATGGTGTATGTGGATGGGTGTGAGCTGGGGGGAGTTGGGGATGTGTGCCATCTGCGTAGAGCTAATGTAGCTGTTGGAGGCATATGTAAAGTTGGAGGAAGAGGTGCAGGTGGTGAGGGGGAAACTGGGGAGGGTAGGAAAGTCTGGTGTTACCCCAGTTATGGTGGCATTCGATGGGGGATGGAAGGTGGTGGGTAGTAGGAAGCGGACTTTTGACGTGGATAGTGGGTCTTTTGGGAATAGGAAGGTGCGTCGGGTTGAGGGTAGAGGAGAAGTAGGGGCTAGAGTGTCAAATTCCCAGGCTAGTAGTGTGAGTCGGGGGGGGGGGGGGCGAAAAGGCGTATTCTTATAGAATCGGATAGTGAGGGAGATACGATGATCATGTGGAGTCTGTCAGGGCAGGAGTCAGAGGGAAGGTTAGGAAGGTGGTAGACGAGGACAAGGTGGCTTGTAGTGGGAGTGGGCAGAAGGTGGGGTGCAGTGTCCAAAATAGATTCAGTGTGTTAGGTAATTTCGAGAATTCTGAGGAGCAGGTTGGGTCTGAAGAGGTGGAGGTGGAGGTAGGCATGGGGGTTAGTGTGGCGAAGTGCAAGATTGCGAGCCGGACCAGTGGGGACAGAGGTGGTAACAGGGGTTGTAGGGGTAGTAGGACGGGAAAGAGGACAGGAAAGGAAGGAAGAGGCAGTTGGTGGTTGCAGGGAGTAGTGTAGTGCGGGGGGTGGATAGGGTGGTGTGTGGGCCCGACAATGTCAACAGGACCAATTTGTGCTTTCCGGGGGCTAGGGTGGAGGACCTAAGGGACAGAGTGGATGGATTAGTAAAGGGGTCAGGCCCAGACCCAGTGGTTGTTGTACACGTGGGGACCAACAACATCAGGGAGAGAAAATCAGTTCAGCTTATTGAGACTTACAAGGACTTAATAACTCAACTGAATGCCAAGAATGCACAGGTAGTGGTTTCGGGGCTTCTCCCAGTACTAGGTGGTGGGGGCGAGCGTAATTCGCGGATCATTGGGACCAACGAGGAATTGGGGGAGTATTGTAAGGAACTTGGGATACCCTTTGTAGACAATTGGGGATCGTTTTGGGATAGAAATGACCTATATGGAAGGGATGGTCTCCATCTTAGCCCAAGGGGTACAGAGGTTTTAGGAAGAAATGTGTTGCAGGTGGTGGAGCCTTTTTGGTATAGGGAGGGGAGGGGGGGGTCAGTGAAGGGGGGAATAATCACAGAAAATGTGTCACGAACCATAGGTGTAAAAAATGGGACAAGGGGGATAAGGAAAAGGGACCAAAAATCCAAATCAATAGGAATAGCTTCCCAAGGAAAGAACAGGTACACAAAGTGGGATATACAAACATACAGGGACTAGATAATAAAGGGACCAGTAGGCGGAAGCCAATGAACCTTGACACCCTGAAAGTGGGTTATAGCAACATCCAGGGTCTCCACCGGAAAGTAAGTGAAATTGCTACATTGATTGAGGCAGAGGAGTTTGACGTCATGGGCTTAAGCGAAACGTGGGTAAGACACGAGGAACGGGTAGACCAAGTAAGGGGGTACGTATGGATAGGTGTAGGGCGAACGGAAGGCCAAAAAAAAGGGGGAGGGGTAGGCATGTACATTAAAGATGATTTAAAACCATCGCTGATCACAGACCTGGAAAACATCAGCACCCCGGCTGAGGTATCGAAAGAAATTGGATGGGTAAGGACCAGTCTGAAAAACAAAAGTATTGCCCTTGGGGTTGTGTATTGTGCGGTGGAGGGAAGCAAACCCGAATGGAATGATTCGATATACTCAACACTGAGGTCAAATATCACCGAATTACAAAACAAGGGGCTCGGTATAATTCTGATGGGTGACTTTAATGGCCATATAGGTAATGATGAAGAAGGCATAGAGGGTGGGGACAATAAAGTCAACAGGAATGGAAGGAAGCTCTTGAACTTCACAAACGAGCTCGGTCTGAAGATTCTGAACAGGGACGCGAGGTGTAAGGGGAAATGGACCTGGGAGAGGAACGACCGAAAATCAATAATCGACTACATCCTCACAGATATTAATTTATGGAGGGAGGTGATAGGGGTAGAAGTGGATGATGAGGGTAAAATGGAGGTGGATAGTGATCACAACTTGATTACAGTGACGATCAAGGCCAAAACTCTAGTAAAAAGCAAAGGAAGCTCTAAGGAGATTTGGGAACTCAAAAAAGATACTGACTAGGCGAAGTTCAATGAAAAACTGAAACCAAAGCTTGCAACCGTACCCAAGAGGGGCGGTGTCCAGAAGATGGCCGACGTCATAGTTGCGAGCCTGGTGGAGGCAGGAAAGGAAAGTGTAGGAAAGGTCAGGGTGCCAACACGGGAACTTGGGTACAGAGTGAACGAAGAACTGAAAAGGGCCATAAAGGGAAGAAAAGCTAAATGTGCTGCATACAGGAGAAGTAGAAAACTTAAGGGGGCGGAAAGCAATGAGGCCACAGTTGCTAAGGAAGAATACCACCAAGCACGAAATAAAGTAAATAAGATTAAAGACGATAATCGGAGAGTACGAAATAGCAGTCTTATTAGGACGATAAGAACGACAGGGGGGTCGAGTTCGAACGTATTTTGGAAATGGGTGAATAAACGTAACAAAGGAAGTAACCCACAGAGTATTAAAGTTGATGGCAGAGTTACAGACGAGCAAGATCAAGTCGCATCAGAACTAGTCAAGCACTGGGTAAAGGTAAACGATAAGCGATGGGGCATGGGAAGCCCACCAGAGTGTCCGAATCAGGTCGAGGAAAACCTATCGAGCTTCGTGTGCAGCGAAATTAAAACGGAGGAGGTACGAAAGGTGATTTCAAAATTAAGGGATGGAAAAGCGGGAGGAGTGGATGAAATTCCTAACGAGTTTATCAAAAAAGGGGGAGAGGAACTCGTGAAAAGCCTAACTGCCCTATTCAATCTAGCCATAGAAAATCAAGAGGTCCCAAAGGAGTGGAGAGAAAGTAAAGTGACATTTATTCACAAAAAGGGGGAAAAAGACGTTTTGGATAACTATCGAGGGATCTCTGTCAGTAGCAACATTGGAAAGGTTTTCTGTAAAGTCCTGTATGGGAGACTAGAGGAGGTGATTGAGGAGAAGGGTTTTTTGGGTGAAATCCAGAATGGCTTCAGGAAGGGAAGGAGAGTTACTGACCATCTTTTCACACTACCCCAAATGATAGAATCCGCGAAAGCAAAAAAGAAAAAGATGTTTATGGCCTTTTTGAATATCAAAAAGGCATACGATAGAGTATGGAGGGAAGGTACGTGGCGCAAGCTGGAGGCTATGGGCTTAGGAGGCGAGTTTGTTGGAATTATGAAAGCATTATATAAAGATGTACAGAGTGAACTTAGCCTGGGAAACATTACAACGAAACGTGTGCCTATGGAGATAGGCCTAAAACAGGGGTTTATCTTTTCGCCGATCCTGTTTGCATTGTACATCAAAGATTTAGGAGATGAACTCCTGCTTAGCGAGGAGGGGGTAGCAGTTGGGGACTTGAAGATCCCAGGGCTATTTTTTGCAGACGATATGGTTCTTGTGTCATAAAGCCAAGAGGGGCTAACGAAAATGCTGGGAATTGTTGGGAAATATGGGAGCAAATGGAGACTCGAACTTAATGAAAGCAAGAGCAAAATCATACCTGTGGGCTGCAAAGTGGACCCCACTCGAAGGTGGAGAGTGGGTGAGTTCTGCATTCCGGAAGGGAGCAGCAAACTTCTCAGTGTGGGAGAGACAGGTGATTAAGAGTATCTGGGGGTAAATATAAACATTACAGGAAGAGGCATCTACCGGAACCACACAAATAAATTGATTCTGAAGGGGAAGCGAATCCTTAACCAAATGAAACTTATAGGGAGAAACAGTTTCAATAAGGTTTTCGTGGGGAAAACCATTTGGGAAATGGTGGAGCTGCCAAGTATAACATACGGTACGGAAGTGGTACCCCTAAACCAGACGGCCGTAAAGAGCTTGGAAATCCTGCAGAACGATGCAGGCCGATGGATAACGGGGTCGAGTAATGCCGCAGCGCTAGAAGCAATCAGGGGTGAGCTTGGGTGGATGAGGATCAAGGACAGGATAGACCTGTTGAAGCTCGGTTATCTTAATTATTTGGTAAATCTCCCCGACATCCGATGGTGTAAAGCAATGTTCCTGAGAATTTTCAACTCAAATATCAAAACGGGGTGGGTGGCCCAAGTGAGGGAGCTAGTAGAGAACTACTCATTGGAGATCTTTGACCTCGACGTTGGGGCAAACCAGGGTAAAAAAATCGTCAGAGAAAGGGTCATGGAGGATTGTAACCGTAATTGGCGAGAGGGGGTCAAATCAAAGAGGTCTTTGGGTGGCCTGCGTGATAAAGAGAAGCCAGGTTTTGAAGAGTACCTTGATGGCACCTTTGGGGGGTCACTGTTCTTCAAGCTGAGGTCGCGATCCCTGGAGCTGAGGGGAAAAATTGGGAAAGACGGTGAAAGGAAGTGCCAGATGTGTAACTTGGACATGGTGGAGACCCTGGAACACTTTCTTCTAGAATGCCCAAAGTATCAGCCTAAAAGAATGAGATTCACTGGGAGTATAATGGGGAAGTGGGATGGGAGAATGAAGGACATGTGGTTAGGGGGAGACTCAAAGGAGAGGGTTAATATGCTAATCGGAGAGATTGGGAAGAATGGGACAAGGGATATCATCAAGCAGTTCGTCTCCGAGTGTTGGGAGGAGAGGAGAAGCGTGGGAATAAGGAGGCAGTTGGGAGTACAGGGGTAACCATGGCCTTCTCGTCCGAGAACCGCGACAAATCAGCGGCTGGCCAAAGTGTTATTATTATTAGTAGAGAACTACTCGTTGGAGATCTCGGACCTGGACGTTGGGGCAAACTAGGGTAAACAAAATCGTCAGAGAAAGGGTCATGGAGGATTGTAACCGTAATTGGCGAGAGGGGGTCAAATCAAAGAGGTCTTTGGGTGGCCTGCTTGATAAAGAGAAGCCAGGTTTTGAAGAGTACCTTGATGGCTCCTTTGGGGGGTCACTGTTCTTCAAGCTGAGGTCGCGATCCCTGGAGCTGAGGGGGAAAATTGGGAAAGACGGTGAACGGGAGTGCCAGATGCGTAACTTGGACATGGCGGAGACCCTGGAACACTTTCTTCTAGAATGCCCAAAGTATCAGGCTAAAAGAATGAGATTCACTGGGAGTATAATGGGGAAGTGGGATGGGAGAATGAAGGACATGTGGTTAGGGGGAGAATCAAAAGAGAGGGTTAATATGCTAATCGGAGAGATTGGGAAGAATGGGACAAGGGATATCATCAAGCAGTTCGTCTCCGAGTGTTGGGAGGAGAGGAGAAGCGTGGGAATAGGGAGGCAGTTGGGAGTACATGGGTAGCCATGGCCTTGTCGTCCGAGAAACGCGACAAATCAGCGGCTGGCCAAAGTGTTATTATTATTATATGATGTTGTTTTAGATAAAGGTTGAGGTTTGAAAAATCAAAAACGACGTTCGATTGTTCGGAATCGGGTCGTATCGGCCTTGTGGCGTTTCGGTCCTGGGACGTTTCGGTCTTGAGACGTTTCGGTATGGGACGTTTCGGCCTCGTAGAAAGATGGTGAAGAGATAACGAAAAATAATGTACATCTCATACAGCAAAGTGACGCCAGAAGAGTATTTTTTATCATTAGGTACTATCTAATGGTGAAAATAACGTATTGTTTCCCATGTTACCCTGGGCTTATGCCATTAGTTGCTATTTCTTGGATCCACTGATTACAGTGAGAACAAGTCCTGACTCCAGCATTATACCCAGTTCATCAATTATTCCATTGGTTGATTATCTGTATTATCGACACGGGAAGTGGTTTGCCAATGTTTGGGAAAACGTCTTAATACCTGTTTATTAAATAAAATTAGAAAAGGTGTAATAACTTTGCTTTTATTCGTTGAAAACGCCGCAATGGAATTTTTTCAATGAATAAACAAGAAATTATTGGCGACAGATATATATAAGAATTAGGGTTAATCTTATCTAGCAATGCATTAAATTATATTAAATCTGATAGAATTGTAATAATTTTGCGTTTATTCGTTGAAAAAGCTGAAGTGAAGCCTTTCCAATGAATAATTACGCGAAATTATTGAGACAAATTGAGATAACAATTAATGTCACATACTTATCTAGCAATTTATTAAATGAAATGAAATCTGGTAAAAAATGTAACAATTTAATGACAATTAATGTTATATTCTTATCTGGCAATTTATTAAATTCAGTGTTATCTGGTAAAAGAAGGTTTGACATATACTACTCCAAGTTGGTTACTGGTCGATTCGTCGTGATTGCACATTCGTATAGTGGAAGCTGGACGATTCGTCGTGAACGGAAATTCCCGACGAAGCGTCCAATTGACGGTGTCCAGTGACCTCAACCCATGACGATCTCGTCCCAAAGTGACCTCGACCCGATCTGGTGACTTCGACCCACTTTTGGTGATCTCGACCCAGAGTGACTTCGACCCACTTTTAGTGATCTCGACCCACTATTTTTCCCGTCCAGAAGTGCGGTACTGGCAAGGGGGTGATCTCGACTCACTTTGGATACTCGCGGAAATGCCGGGTGGAAGTTGACCTTTTTTTTATAAAAGAATGAATGAATGAAAGGTTTTAGGATAGAGTCTGTGAGGACTGCCTCGCAACTCTGCTGAAGCGCGATTGAAATGTGTTTAATAAGATCTATATAACAAAACCCTCCACATACTCCAGGATAGTGAATCAATGGTGAAGCTGAACGAACACCGAACCCTAAACAGAAAAACAAAATAATCCACAGTAAATTAAAATTACTCAATAGAATTAAACTGCGTGGAGTCAGTGAGGATTGCTTCGCTACTCATTGAGATCTTTAGGATTGAGTCTGTGAGGATTGCCTCGCAACTCTGCGTGTGGAGAGTGGGCTCCGAAGAAACACACCCCATAGCAACAATCACACAGCAGGCACAATATACAATAGCGGATACCTATCTTTCTCTCTACCTATACCTTTTCTAATTGAACATTCTCAAATTTTCTTGCAACACTCTTATCAAGAAGACGCATGGAAATGGTAGACAAAGCGTAGGAGGAATTGGTGCAACCTACATTTCTGCAGCATATACAAGAAACCACCAAACACTAGGCAAGGATTGAAACAAGCTTGTCTGGCTGGAACGAGTGTACATTTTATATAAAAAACATTTGAATAAAGATTTAACAGCCCTTTTAAGGGCTTGAGGTGTGTGTCAGTGAGAGGATGTTTTGTTTTTTTTTGGGGGGGGGGGTGGAGGAGGTCATTTGGAATTCCCGAAGGATAACCAGATACCTCAAAATCACATACGGCATCCTATCTCCCAGAAGGCTTGATGGATGACTCCCGGTTTTTCACAACTAAACTGTTGGAGCTTTCTCCACTTCTTTTTTGTAACCGCTATGGTCATATACCGGGGCCGCTACCAAACCGGCGTTGCTGTTTGGTTTTCTTTTCTCATCTTCCCTTAAACTTGCCATCGCACAACATTACATTCTGGCTCGCCACCATGGTGGGACTCAAACCTCTCCCATCGCCGAACTGGAACCGAATAGAGCCCACTCTCTAATAGTTTTAAAGGCGTTGAGGGATTGAGTATTGACCATCTAACACTCCAACGTAAACTGCCGGGTATTCTAACCGCGTGCATACCCCCCTCAGACTCCATTTTGGGCAACAGGAAAGCTAGGCCTGTGTGATCCAAGGAAATAAAATAAGGTGTGATGAATGAAAAGTTTTAGCGCGCCAAAGGCGCGCAGGGACGATGTGGGATTTACAAATCCCTTGCGACCCGGTTAACGTTATTTGTTTCCCTTGGATCACACAGGCCTAGCTTTCCTATTGCCCAAAATGGAGTCTGAGGGGGTTATGCACGCGGTTAGAATACTCGGCAGTTTACGCTGGAGTGTTAGATAGTCAATACTCAATCCCTCAACGCCTTTAAAACTATTAGAGAGCGAGCTCTATTCGGTTCCAGTTCGGCGATGGTAGAGGTTTGAGTCCGTTCCTTTATCGGTGTCCATTTCGGTTTGCATAGTGCCACTCGCAGGGCATAATTTTGAACCCTCTGTAGCTTCTGAATGTTGGTTTTGCTTAGGTCGCTTGTTATTATGGCACCGTATTCTAGTACCGGGCGTATAAATGTTTTGTAGAGCTTGAGAAGCACATCTTTGTTTGCTCCCCAATTTCTACCTCTGATCATCTTCAGAAAATTGATACGTTTAGTAGCTCTAACCGTAATGGATTTTACGTGACTGTTTAGACTGAGATTGCTATCTAGGATAAATCCCAAAAATTTGGCCTCTTTGTTTGCTTCTAGTTTGTGATCGTATAACTGGAGATCGATACTCGGGACTGGTTTTTTCCTTTGCTTTTTGAAGAACGTAACTTTTTGAGTTTTGGCGGCATTGAGTTTGATGCGCCACAGGGCACACCAGCTCTCAAGATCGCGAATGGTATCCTGCAGACGATTTTTAATTATGTTTCTGGACTTGCTGGCTGTCCAAATGCCTTTGTCGTCTGAGAATTGCGATAGTTCAACAAAATTTTTCCCTACTTTTTCTATATCATTCACATATATTATGAAAAGAAGCGGACTTAGAACCGACCCTTGTGGTGTTCCCGCTTCGAGTATTACTTCCTCTGACACCTCGCGATTAACCCTCACCTTGATTTTTCGGTGAGTTAGAAATGATGATATGATCCTTAGAATTTTAGTGGGTAATCCCATTTTCGCTAGTTTATATCTCACGCCATTGTGCCATACCGAGTCGAACGCTTTTTCTACATCCAAGAAAATTGCGGTTCCGATTTCGTTTTGACTAAATGCTGTTTTCATATAATCGACCAGTCTATATACGTGTTCGATTCCCTCTTTCTGACTCCTATACGCTCTTTGCCATTTGTTGAAAAAATTGATTGATTCGAGATAGCTGCGAAGTCTCGTAGTGAGAATCCGCTCAAATATTTTCCCAACACAGCTAAGCAAGCTGATTGGGCGGTAGTTAGAAGGGTTGGTAAGGTCTTTGTCGGGTTTAGGTATCATGACTCCCGTGGCCACTTTCCAGCATTTTGGGAAGTACCCACAGGAGAGACAGCAGTTTAAGAATTTGGTAAGTCTGCAGTAGAAGATGTTGGAGCACTGTTTCATTATTTTGTAAGAGACTTCATCTTCTCCTGGGGACGAAGATGACCTGCATTTTCTGATTATACCCATGACCTCTTCTACGCTTATTGGTTCGGTTAATTCATGGTCGTCCCCGTCTTCATGCCTTTGGTCGAAGTTCGGTTCATTGAAGATTGAGTTGTTATCTTGGACAAATTTATTTACTCGTACCTTAAAATCGTTGTCATATCTGTTCCCTTCTTGTGGACGATGTGCCTTCTTTAGAAGTTCGGCAAAAGCACTGGCCTTTGCCTTGTCGTCTATGGCCATAGATCCGTCGCTAGTCTTTAGCGCATTATTATTGGCAATTTTGCTCTTTTGGCCAGTAAGAGTTTTAAATGTATCCCAGAACCTCTTAGGTTCTCTCAGCCCATTTAGGTTTTCGGTTGCTTTTTCCCATCTCACGCGATTGTCGTTAGCTATGGCCTTTTTTACTTCCCCATGAAGGCGATTATACGCGGTTTTAAGTTCTGCTCTTTTCATTTGATCATTCTCTGATTGGTAAGCCCGGAAGGCTTTTCTTTTTTGTTTGATTATTTGAAGAGTTGTTTGGGTTATTCTGTTTATCCGCGTCTTTACTGTTTGCTTGGGACAGATTTCATCTAGCGTACTGTTGATAACCTCGTTAAGGTGGGTGCAGGCTTTTTCTAGTTCATGAACATTTGAGGGGTCATTTGCCTTTATTTTTGCTTCGATAATGTTTCTGAAGAGGTTCCAGTCAATTTTTGATAGGTTCCTCCTATTCACGGGAGGATACCTTGCGGGTCCAGTATTACATTTCAGAGTGGCGTGAACCGGCAGGTGATCACTGCCTAGATCATCATCTCCTACAAATATGTCTTGCATTTGGCTGGTTAGTGATTTGCTCGTGATAATCAAGTCTAGGATATCTGATTGATGGAGTGGGTTGTTGCTTATGTATGTTACGTCTTGATCGTTATTTACCACGAATAGATCGAGTTCTTCAATGATATGGAAAAGGGCGTCACCATTAGGCTCAGTCTTATGACAACCGAATACCTGGTGTTTGGAATTGAAATCACCCAAGAATATGCAGTGCTTGTACTTGTTGGTAAAAAATTCAAATACTTTACTGTCTACTGTTGCTTGCGGCTTGTTATAATATGATATGATGGCCACGTGTTTGTGGTCAAGTTCAATTGCAGCTGCAATCACTTCAGCATTGAGGTGGTCGCATGGTATTGATTTGTATTTAATCTCCTGCCTTATTAACAGAGCGACACCGCCGCCTTTTTGGGCGGGGCGATCTCTTCTAATAATATCAAAACCACATAACGAGAATTGTTTGTTTGGTTTAAGCCAGGTTTCGCTAATTCCAATTACGTCCGTATTTTTTAAATAATGTGGCATTTGCAAATTTTTCTGATTAACGCTTCGAGCGTTCCACTGGACTATTTTTAGTGTATCCATGAATGGTTTAGGAATAACTGTACTAAGTTTATTTAAGTTTAATTACTATTTGTAATATTGTTACATAATTATATTCTGTTGACGGCCGCTTCTAATAGCGTGTGAGATATTTGAGTATTATATAACTTAGAGGCTGTTTTACTAATCTCTTTGCAAACGTCCGAAAGACTGGTGTCCAAGTGTTTCTTCATTATGCTGAAAATAGAGCCAGCCATTAGAGTACACGTGGAATAAGGGGAAGATGAGTTCTCGACATTACTTACATTTAGAAAAAAATAAGGTTAACCGGGTCGCAAGGGATTTGTAAATCCCACATCGTCCTTGCGCGCCTTCGGCGCGCTAAAACCTTTCATTCATTCATTTTTATAAAAGTCAAATAGTCCATGATGTTTATTCAAAAAAATCTTTTAAAACAAACATCGGCTCTAACATATCAATGAGTTCAATGGGTCTAAAGAAATACCTACTGAGTATCTAATCTACTACTCTTTTGATCTAATTAGTTTAATCATGTTTTGATTTTCGAATTGTATGGTTCATTCATTGATAAATAAAAACAAGAACTGGTACCTAATCGGTTTCACACTTTCAACCTGTAGATCAAAACCAGCGAGCGGCTTATGTGTTCTTAACTGATGAACTATACTTATATCCTAAATAAACAAGAGTAGTTTTAGCTAAGGTATATAAAGATGCTTTCAGAATACCAGGACATCAACATCAAAACTATACCTGTGTGATCCAAGTGAAATAAAATAAGGTTAACCGGGTCGCAAGGATTTGTAAATCTCATATCGTCCCTGCGCGCCTTCGGCGCGCTAAAACCTTTCATTCATCAGGACATCAACTATCTATTTTTGCTAGCTCATGAAGTTCCTTTACTAGAATACGGTGCCATAATAACAAGTGACCTGAGTAAAACCAACATTCAGAAGCTACAGAGGGTTCAAAATTATGCCCTGCGTTTGGCACTATGCAAACCCAAATGGACACCGATAAAGGAACTTCACGAGCTAGCAAAAATAGAAACTATTGATACGCGATTAAAAGACCTACAAAACCAAACCCTCAGCAGACTCCAAGATTATGAATTAATGGTTGAGCTGAACGAAAACCGATCCCTTAACAGAAAAACAAAATAAGTTTCCAGAAAAAAAAAAAAAAAATATACCATATAACTATATTGCGTGGAGTCAGTGAGGATCGCCTCGCTACTCATTGAGAACTTTAGGACAGAGTTTGTGAGATTACTTACCGAGAACAACCGAGAACAAATTAAAATAATAAATAACGGCAAAAATAAATATTAATTGTTAGCGTATAGGTACTCTATCTATGTAAAAGCTAGAAAAAACAACTTTATACTGACCAAGTCTGTGGTGAAGGGGATTATTCATTAATCCTTTGCCTTCGGCGCTGAACCGAGAAGAGACTACTGGCCGAGAACAAAACCAATTAATGTATAAAGATCGAAATTGTTAGCGTATAAAGCATGTAAGTACTCTATATTATGTGCAAATTAGTAACCAAACAATTTTAAACCAGCCAGGTCAATGGTGAATGGGATTGTTTATTAATTCCCACATTTGGAGCCGAACCGAGAAGAGGCTACTTGCCGAGAAAACAAAATAAAAATTTAAAAATGAAAATAGAAGTCTATTGTTTGCGTATAAGGCATGTATCTACTCTAGAGACTACTTGCCGAGAACAAAACAAAAATTTAAAAATGAAAATAGAAGTCTATTGTTTGCGTATAAGGCATGTATCTACTCTAGAGACTACTTGCCGAGAACAAAACAAAATAATATTTCAAAATGAAAATAAAAGTTTATTGTTAGCGTCTAAGGCATGTACTACGGAAGCGTATTAGGGACATGGAAAAAAAAAATTCTCACACCCAGAAAGTCGAAATTTCGACTTTTTATCTCGAAATTTCGACTTTTTATCTCGAAATTTTGACTTAAAATCTCGAAATTTCGACTTTTTATCTCGAAATTTCGACTTTTTATCTCGATATTTCGACTTTTTATCTCGAAATTTCGACTTAAAATCTCGAAATTTCTACTTTTTATTTCGAAATTTCGACTTAAAATCTCGAAATTTCGACTTTTTATCTCGAAATTTTGACTTTTTATCTCGAAATTTTGACTTAACATCTCGAAATTTCGACTTAAAATCTCGAAATTTCGACTATTTATCTCGAAATTTCGACTTTTTATCTCGAAATTTTGACTTAAAATCTCGAAATTTCGACTTTTTATCTCGAAATTTCGACTTTTTATCTCGATATTTCGACTTTTTATCTCGAAATTTCGACTTCAAATCTCGAAATTTCTACTTTTTATCTCGAAATTTCGACTTAAAATCTCGAAATTTCGACTTTTTATCTCGAAATTTTGACTTTTTATCTCGAAATTTTGACTTAACATCTCGAAATTTCGACTTTTTATCTCGAAATTTCGACTATTTATCTCGAAATTTCGACTTTTTATCTCGAAATTTTGACTTAAAATCTCGAAATTTCGACTTTTTATCTCGAAATTTCGACTTTTTATCTCGAAATTTCGACTTTTTTATCTCGAGATTTCGACTTAAAATCTCGAAATTTCGACTTAACATCTCGAAATTTCGAGATTTCATCTCTCTAGGTATGCACGTGGTCTTTTGTTCAGTAGCAGTGTGTGATAGATTCCGATACACCAGGTTCTGAGTTCTAACAAATTCTCACCTAACCGACAAGACAGGAATGCTGCCCACCCCACCTCCGGCCCTTCAGAGTTCTGTTATCTCACTTTTCAATAAAATCCAATACTTGCGTTTCATTGAAGATTTCCCACATGCCCTTGGAAATCTTCCCTATCGCGCCATTATAGACCACAGAGGTTCATTGAAGACTACCACATGACATGCCCCTGGATATCTTCCCCATCCCGGCATTATACATCACAAAAAGGGCGATACATTGAAATAGAATTAATGCACACATGTGTCTCCCACCCTCTGATAAGTAATGCTGTATCAGCCCAAACCACCCCCTCACCCACCCCAATCCCATAAAGTGCTGCCCAGTAAATATCACTGGAGTATTTATTCATTGGTGTTTAAGGTCACATATTTCTGCACAATGGGTAATCGTGACCGAAACATGGAGATAATGTCAAGTCTAGTCAATCCTTTATACCCATTTTAGAGAACTTCCACCGAAGCATTAATGAATGGCTCCTCTATTTTAACACTAAAACGGGGTTTGTTTACAACAGTAAACGAGCACTAAGCACTACTTCTCGTCCCGGGTTACCTACGGTGAATAACGGGAGTAGTCTACCCTTACGAAGATATGCTGCCCAGCAAATATCAATGGGGTATTTTCTCTTTACGAAGAGGTGCTACTTTTTACTCACCACACCAGAGTACACTACCATATTACAGAAGAAAAAATAAAAAAGAGAATCAAAACGAGACACATGCCACCCAAGTGAAGCGTCATTGTGTGGATAAACAGCACACTCGACCACCACCAAGTTAATTATGGGGGATGCACTGCCAGAAGTGTATTCTGTAAGTGTTTGAGCAGCGCATTGGGTAAAACTGATATTTATTGGGCAGCACTTTCCGAGGGTGGGAGAAGCATGTACGCACTGAGATCATTTCGATGTATTTTGCAGTAAACTTTAGGAAGCTGTGTATCGGGTGTAAATGCATTCTTATTTACCGTTAGCGAACGGCTTGGCAAATTCGATGTATAAAACTGGACATTTTATGGCCGTGGACTGTTGTACTCTTCCGGAAAAAACAATATACCGATTGGAGGGCCATGATTGCTTTATTTTTTACTGGGGTTTCACGACACTTCTAACAGACAGGGGAGCGTCATGAATGGTTGAAAAAGGAGGCAGTGACCGCCCAAACCCAGTTAGAAATCTCAAGAGGGCATTCATGTCCGTTCGATAGGGTGAGAAATTGTTAGAAATCAGAAAGTCGGTGTATCATGATATTCACTCTGATGCATATATAGGGAATTATTTTCTACTCGTCTTAGCGTATCAACACATTGTGGTGGTGGCTTCGCGCGCGTGTGTGTGTGGGGGCGGGGGGTCGCACATTTATTCATTTCTGGACAAGACAGGAATAGGGAAGGTATATAGCCAACAATTTACATACTTGAAAGGGTATACGTATGTAGATATTGGTAAGGAGGTTACAGTTTTCAAAGTTATGAGTGTTTTCCTCTGGGTGCGGGCTCATCCGGTTGGATATCGATGTTTGTTTTCGGGAGAAGTTTGTTTGTATTTAACCACATTTTCAACAGCCTGGGTTACATCGTGTTGGGCAGTTTAACGGTGGGAGGAAGCCAGAGAGAATAATCGTGCAGCGGCGAGCAACAGACAGACTCTCGAACTTAATAACTCTGCACAAGCAACATTAGCTGCAGTTGAAAGAAAGTGAATCATCGACGTGCATGCCTTTGAACACAACGTCTCCGTGTCCCACATGGCGGGATAAAGTGTTTTTACCCAAAGCAGTTACCTCTGATTAGGATCGAACTGTCGATCTTTCGGTTTAAAGTGCAATGCTCTAAACTCTTCGTCACGGCTCTCCTCACCGGGGAAGGGCGTGGCGTCGGGATGCGCCTGTTATATTACATGTTGTAAGGGGTTAGAATAATGGATTTTTTACTCTTCGAAATTTAGCATACGCCTATATGAATCTCGACAAATTGAATTTTACTTGTATCGAGTGGAAATAACTTTATCTCTGGGTGCAAGGTGGGGGAGAGAGGGGGGGTTAATGTTCATGGCAATGTGTTAAGTGAACAAGTGTTCGTTTCAAACATTTCGATGGCCCTGATAAGGGCCGTCTTATGGATGAACCAAGCGGTCCATTGAAGCTTGCCAATGGCTGGAGCTTTGAACTTTAAACCGAGAGATTCACCGATTGATCATGACAAGCGGTATCGGAATTGTGCCCTTGGGTAAGGAACTGAATCCCGTTTGCCCACGCGATGACACGGTGTCGCTGTGTACTAAGGCGCACCGTGTATACGTCTAAGGCGCACTTGCCTTCTTCGAGCAATGATGACCCTATGCAGAGTTAGTACGTTGGTGCGTCTGACAGTTGCTCGCCGCTGCTGGGTGGTTTTCTCTGGCTTCCATCACCCGTAAAACTGCCAGACATGAGGTGACCCTGGCTGACCGTAAATAACGTTAAACCGCAATAAAAATAATTCAAACTTGCAGTTATTCCCACACCAAAACCAGGCACAGAGATAGGATCTTAACACCCCCCCCCCCCCCCCCCGACATGGTGGGTCGAGAAGTAAATATTCCGACAGTGTTCCCGGATCGCTGACCTCGGTACGAACTTGAATCCTTACTCAATATTTTTCAGTAGTATAGCAGGAGGTTTTCGACCCCCATTACTCGGAGCTTTGCCGGTGCAGCTAGTGTTAAATTCCCATAGGAACCGGAGCCATTGCCGGTGTAACTTTTTCCGGTTTAAAACTTCGTCCCTATCCAGCTGGATCCGGCAAGCAGTCTTAGCAGAGTACGTACAGCATATATAGTATGCTATTGTATGTATAGTGATATATGTACACCCAGGGCTATGGGTATATATTATGGGCACGTGATGAAAAATGGAAGGGGAAGGTGAGTTTTCTTGAAAGTTTTTCTCCGCGAAACGGTTGACGTTGCTATTGACGTCGTGACGTCATGATGCACACGCGACGTCATAGAGATGTTGACCACTGTTGTTGTCCACTATACAATCTGACATAACGTTATTCGGGTCAGGGTATGGCGGACTTCTCGTATGGGGTGGCGGTGATATGGTAGTAGCGGTATATATCCATGTAGGTCCCCTATTAGCCCTTGAGCCTCCATATTATCCTATGTCAGCTATAGCTAGGTCAAGCAGTATTGTGGGGATGGGGGTCATGTATGGTAGTGCGGTATTGCGAGATAGTCATTGGTGGTTTAGTTTGACAGTATCGGATGAATGGTCTGTTGGCCTATTACCCCCTTAGTACTATTAACCTACCGAATCCTTTGTATTATCTTATGGCTGGTATTGGTAGTTCGTAATGCAAGGTCAGGCAGTATTATAATCGTTTGTTTAGAAGTGGGGCATAGGATGCATTGTATATACCGCTGTAGGTCCCCTGTTAGTCCTCGGTATTATTAACCAACCGATTACTTTGTATTATTCTATGACTGGTATAGGTAGTACGTTATGGCAGGTCAAGTGGTATTGTGGAGTGGGGGTGGGGTGGGGTGGAAGTAATGCCTGGCAGTATAGGACGGCAGTATAGTATGAACGATATATACCTCTGTGGTCCCCTGAAAGCCATTGGTACTACTAATCGACCTAATGCTTTATGTGACTGGTCTAGGTAGTATGTAAGACCAGACGTTATTGTGTGTGTGAGGGGGGGGGGGGGGGGGTGTAATGCATGGTAGTTTAGTGTGGTAGTATACGATGTACGCTTTGTACCCCTACAGGTCCCATGTTAGCCCTTAATACTATAAATCCACCTAATGCTTCATGTTATCCTATGACTGGTAAAGGTAGTATGCAATACTAGGCATAGGGGTATTGTGGGTAGGGATAATGCCTGGTAGTTTAGAACGGTAGTATAGCACGGGCGGTATATACCCCTATAGGCAACCTGTTAGTGCTTGGTACTATTAACCAACCGATTGCTTCGTTTTCTTATATGGCTTGTATAAGTAGTACGTTATGGTAGGTCTAGTGATATTGTGGGGGTGGGGATAATGCTTGGTAGTTTAGAACGGTAGTATAGCATAGGCTGTACATACCCTGTATGTCTCTTGTTGGCCCTTGGTACAACTGATCCACCAGGTGCTTCATATTATCAAGCGGTATTCTGGCGTGGGGTTAATTAATGCCTGGTACTACAGAACGACAGCAGAGTGTGGTTGGTATATTCCCCTGTAGGTCCCATCTTAACCGTTGATAGTATTAACCTATCGAATGCCCAGTAGTTCCTACCCTATTCCGAGTGCTCTTGTTCTTGTTTCGTCTATCGAGATCACCCAATCAGTTCACTTTACTGGCGCTAACTAACCAAACAGATTGCTTCATCCCCGTAATCTCTATGCAGAGTTATCTCCCCTATTACAGCGAAGTCCTATCCGATTCTCATCACGACTTGTCCCATGGAATCCCGTTTTTTTCTGAAATGAGGTCACAAGGGCCATGAGAAAATCTCCCAGTGAGGGATTTTTTCATGACCCTCAAGGCCTCATTTCAGAAAAAGGGGATTCATGTCCCATGGAATCCCTTTTTGGAAAACATATGTGGTTATGCAATCCCTTTTTTGTCGCATGAGGACATGAGGGTCACAGAGGTATATATCGTCCATACTATACTGCCGTCCTATACTGCCAGGCATTACCCCCACCCCCACTCCACAATACCACCTGACCTGCCATAACGTACTACCCATACCAGTCATAGAATAATTCAAAGCAATCGGTTGGTTAATAATACCGAGGACTAACAGGGTACCTACAGCGGTATATACAATGCACCCCAGTTCTAAACAAACGATTATAATTCTGCCTGACCTAGCATTACGAACTACCAATATCAGCCATAAGATAATACAAAGGAGTCGGGAGGTTAATAGTACTAAGGGGGTAATAGGCCTACAGACCATTCATCCTATACTGCCAATCTAAACCACCAAGGACTATCTCGCAATACCGCACTGGCCGACCATACATGACCCCATCCCCACAATACTGCTTGACCTAGCTATAGCTGACATAGGATAATATGAAGGCTCAAGGGCTAATAAGGGGTCTACATGTATATATACCGCTACTACCATTTCACCGCCACCCCATACGAGAAGTCCGCCATACCCTGATCCGAATAACGTTATGTCAGATTGCATAATGGACAACAACAGTGGTCAACACCTCTATGACATCGCGTGCGCATCGTGACGTCAATAGCAACGTCAACCGTTTCGCGGAGAAAAACTTTCAAGAAAACTCACTTTCCCCTTCCATTTTTCATCACATACCCATAATATATACCCATAGCCCTGGGTGTCATATATCACTATACATACCATAGCATACTATTTCTGCTGTACGCACACTGCTTGCCGGATCTAGTTGGATAGGGCCGAAGTTTTGCACCGGCAAAAGTTACACCGGCAATGGCTCCGGTTCCTATGGGAATTTAACTCTAGCTGCACCGGCAAATTCCGGGTAATGAGGGTCGAAAACCTCCTGCTATACTACTTTCTCCGTTAACCAATAATTAACGAAACGGGCCCCAAACATTCGTTTATTATTATTAATATTTTCAAGAAAACTTTCGTTTCACAAAAGTAATTCTTTAAAATAATAGTAATAAACGAACAAGCGTTTACACATAAAGGATATATGAAACCAAAAGATAGTTTTGCACAATGGAAATTGTGGCATCGTTGTCGTGCGAGCGGCCAATAATTTTTCCGGCAGACAACTTGAAAAATTTCGGCACGGACAGGGTCATGGGACGCACCCCCTCTATCCACCCTTTTAGCTTGAGGCCTGGGGCATACCATTCTAGCGTTAGTTTCATTAAAACGTTGGGCACCAGTGTAAATAAGCTATGGAATTAGTGCCACCAACATAAGTGATGGTCAGCACGCAGCTTTGTCAGTCATAGTGTCCGAAACTCTGCTGAAATAACAACAGTTATCTCAGTTATCTGACTATACCTACCCTATACTGTCATATCCAGTTTTGAATACAGGTGACCCCCCCCCCCCCCCCCCCCCCATCGCCACCACCACAATGTTATCCCCAAGACGAATAAAATAATTTTCCAATGCATTAGATTGCACGACAATACACTGGCTTCTGATCTCTAACAAACTCACGCCCTACCGACCGGACACGAATAATACCCCTCCTAACACCAGAACCTTGACATTTCTGCCAGATAGGCCTCCTTTTCATTCATTAACGACCACTCCAAGTGGAATATTGTTTTCCGAACGAGTACAACAGACCTCATCCATACAAATGCCCAATTTTGTCCATCGACTTTATCATCCGTTACCTAACGGTAAATAAGAATTTAGTGCAACCCCGCCCAACATCCTAAAGTTGATGATCAAATAAACTGACGCTCTATTTCAAACCGTATTTACAAAGGATGTAGCTTGTCTAATGCTGTTCCACGTAAAATTTACCAATCGCCCCCCCCCCCCCCCCTCACCCCCCACGCAAAAACAGCTATGTCCGTCTAATAAACATTCTAATAAAATATCAAACAACACACGTTATTGGCAAGTACCGTTAAATCACGTTGCAATAAAAGTCCAAAGAGTGAATCTATAATATACATGAGGCTCCGTGAAGACGTCCCACAACTTCGGATGCCTTCCCCATCCGGCGTTATAAACCACAAATAGAGCGATACTATTTATTTATTTATTTATTTATTAGGGTTTAACGACACATTAACAGCCAGGGTCACATCATGTCGGTGACAGTTTTACGGGTGGAGGAAGCCGGAGTACCCGGAGAGAACACCGAGCAACGACGAGCTGCTGTCAGCTCCCCAACATCCTAACTCTGAACTCTGCACTGCGGCATAGGCAGGGTTAGATTGGTTGAAGACATGCGCACCATCGACGTGCTGTACGCCTTAGTACACAGCGTCATCGTGCCCCCATGTAGGCAATCGGGGTTACGTGCCTGGCCCAAGGACACAATGCGTGAGCACCAATCAGTCGCTGAAATGGTCACCCATCCAGCTACTAACCGCGCTCGACGTTGCTTAACTTCGGTGATCTGACGAGAACCGGTTATCGCGACGCCACCGCGCCCCCCTAATAGAACGATACACCCAAAAGATATCAGTGCACGTTTCTCTCATCCGCCAATGAGCAATGCTGCGAAAGTTGCCTCCTCCCTCTCCCCACACACACTACTCGAAAAGCGCTGCCGGTAAATGTCACCACTGGAGTGGCTCACCCTTACGAAGATATGCGACTTTCACCCAGTGCAGTGCCCCAAAATTACGGCAGAAAATAGAAGATCGTGGAAATGATGGCCTTCCACATCTAATTCAACTTCCACCCCACCTAGCATTTTCCCATTTCGAATCCCGACACACCGACACCCATAATAGATGAAGATCAAAATGGAACACATCCCACAAAAGTAAATTGAAGCATCTTTGTGTGCATAAACAGTAAATACGCAACACCGTTGCAGCTGATAAGGCTACCAAGTGTACAATAAAAAGTGGAAATTTCGAGATAAAAAGTCGAAATTTCGAGATAAAAAGTCGAAATTTCGAGATTTTATGTCGAAATTTCGAGATAAAAAGTCGAAATTTCGAGATTTTAAGTCGAAATTTCGAGATTTTAAGTCGAATTTTCGAGATAAAAAGTCGAAATTTCGAGATAAAAAGTCGAAATTTCGAGATTTTAAGTCGAAATTTCGAGATAAAAAGTCGAAATTTCGAGATAAAAAGTCGAAATTCCGAGATTTTAAGTCGAAATTTCGACTTTCTGGGTGTGAGAATCTTTTTTTCATGTCCCTAATACGCTTCCGTACATGTATCTACTATACTCTCCCAAAAAAGAAAGTGTGCATGCTAAAAAATAACACTAAAAAAAGATATAAATCATTTTCATTTATGGAAATTTTATTCAATCACAGATGAATCAATTTGTGATCAACACGAGAAATTTCATTACGCCACGACGAATACTCTTGGTGCCATGGAGAGTCAAAGACACTAAGGGTCAAACATAAAAGTCACACATTCAATATCTGGTATGACCTCCGTCTGCATCGACTACTGCTGTGCATCTACGCCTCATGGAAGCGAACAAGTTAGCATGGAAGTGTTGTGGGATGTTGTTCCATATTCTGATAAGCTGTCTTTGGAGTTCCACAAGCGTTGACGGTGCATGGGGAAGCCGGCGTAGCTGACGTTCATTTCGTCCCATACGTGCTCAATGGGTGAGATATCGGGCGAATTTGCGGGCCAGGGAAGAACATCCACTTGTTGTTGCTGCAGATACTGTTGAACAACACGAGCTGCGTGGGGTCGGGCGTTGTCCTGCTGTAGAATGACGCCGGGGCCGTGACGTTGCAGAAATGGGACAACAACAGGTGTAAGCACTTCATCACGATATCTGGCTGCATTGAGATTGCCGTCAATAATGACCAGCTCAGTTCTGTTACGGGCAGTGATGCCACCCCACACCATGAGAGACCCTCCCCCATAACGGTTTCGCTCCACGACACATGAATCTGCGTAGCGTTCGTTTCGACGTCTGTACACTCTCTGGCGGCCATCTGATGATGAAAGATGGAAACGACATTCATCTGTGAATAAAACACGTCGCCACCAGTGTAAGGGATGCCTGAGATGTTGTCTACACCACTGCAGTCGAGCACGACGATGACGTAACGTCAAAATAGGACGAATTGCAGGTCTTCGAGGACGTAAGCCGTATTCTCTCAGCCGGTTGATTACTGTTTGAGGATGTATCCGTCTCAGGTTAGGGATGTTCCTGGCTGTCGTCGTTGCCGTTTGTTGCCGGTTCCGGAGATGAACGACACGGATATACCGATCTTGTGCAGGGGTGGTAACTCGGGGTCTCCCGGAGCGGGGTCGGTCTCGAACGTCATCATGTTGTGCATGTCGATGGACTAGCCTGTCTACAGTGTTACGGTGGCAGTTCAAATGCTGGGCAACCTCTCTGTGTGTTCTGCCAGCTCTAATCATACCCAGGGCAAGGAGACGTTGATTCATTGTCAATCTTGGCATGCTAATGTGGAGTCGTTTTAACAGCAGCGCAAGTTTGAATGTGAACGATAGGAAGGCCTTACTTTAGTGTTTAAATATCCAATGATTCACACTGTTGCATGAATTTTCAGACTCTCCACGTGCAAAACATGCCTTTTCACAAACGTGCAGCACGTCATTTAACGTTAATGCAATTTTAACGGGGAAAGCTGTTTTTGTGTTCAATATAACTTATTCATGAACAGGTTAACACTCTTTACACCTACGAAATTATTTTTTTGGAGTTTGATCAATTTCTGCAATGCACACTTTCTTTTTTGGGCGAGTATATATATATTATGTACAAATTAGTAACAAAACAATTTTAAACCAGCCAGGTCTACGGTGAATGGGATTATTTATTAATTCCCACATTCGGAGCCGACCCGGAAGAGGCTACTTGCCGAAAACAAAACAAAAATCTAATGAAAGTGTCAATGACACTGTAGCTTAACTTGTGTGTTGTGTTTGATGAAAAGGATAATGTTCAATGTTTATGAAAGGATTATGAAATAAGACAAGAATTGTGATAATTGGAAATATGTTCATTTCTGTTCCCTGTATGCTATGTTTATGATAAAAAATAATATGAGGTGTACACTGTACTAAAGAGCTGAGGGGTGGGTTAATATGACCTCACAGTTAATGTATGTGGCCCTCACAGTTAACGTATATCAACAAAAGTTACCAAATTACATTGAAATTATTCCAAAACGAGTCATCCTATCAAGTTACATTAAAATCCCTTCATAAATATGGCCTGTAGTCTGTGCTAAAGGTTATTATATGGAGTCAAACTTACAGGTTACAATGAAGTCCTTCCATAAATATGACCAATAGACTATGCTAGAGGTTTTGGGGTTTTGGGTTCGGGCAACCTCAAGGCTGAATGATCGCGACCAAAAGGGGACGTTCTCATCTAGACATTATTTAGAGTCATCCTACCAAGGTACAATGAAATCCCTTCATAAATATCACCTGTAGACTGTGCTAAAGATTTTCGGGCTTTGGGCCACTGTAGCCAACACAGTTGTCTAATGGTGTCCAAAAGGGGCAGTAGGTGATAATTGCCGATATACTATCACTTGTACATGTACGTGTACAAGATACGCACACGATGCGTTCACCAACGTGGAATTCAGTGTTAAATCACACGCTTGTTCACAAAAACTGTACATGATTTTGAATCGGCTCATGTACAGTCAGTGACTCCTAGATCGCGCTTTTAGCGTTCAAATACTCGTGGTGAACGCATCATGTGCGTGTGTTGTACATCTTCAGTTGTATCGTGTACGTGATTTTTGGTCTACGTTCGCATCGCAGATCAGACCCACCGATCCATCGTCGGCGAACGCGAGCGAAGGCAAAAGATTCTGGCTCATCATCAAAAAACAGTTTTTGCAATTCTAAACCAGCGATTCAGAATCGGCAATTGCGTTGGTACAGATGATTTAGAATCGGCAATTGTTTTGAGGCGGTGGGTTTTTCATTGATATAAATATAGGGGAGAAAAAAAATATAAATAAATAGTTATTTAGAAAATTAAATATATCAAATCGAATAGATAATAAAAAAAAAAAAATACGTAAATCATGAGCGATTCTCAGACTATTAGAGCGAGGTTTCTTTTAAACATGCTGATGAGAGCATACGCAATCTGCGTGAACAAACAACTACGTCCCATCTTGTTAGAATGATGCGTCGGATGTCGGGATCATCTAGACTTCAATCACAAGGATCATTCGTGTCTGACGATGGAAAGGGAAGATATGGTCGTCATGTATTTCGAACCGGCGTTCGAACGCGTTAAATTCGACGATGTGATCGCGTTTTGGAAGAGATTAGTCTTCTGTAAGAATCGAGACAGGCCCACAGATTCGAAAGAACTGAAATTGGCGCGTAGAAGTTTGACTTTAGAAGACAAGGGATGCATCAAGAAATTATTGCTGAACGAAGCATACGTCTAAGTTTTGTTTTTCGTTGATATAAAAATAAGGGAGAGTAGAAAAAAAAAAAAAAAAATAAATACACACATAAATTTTTTATCTAATATTAGAAAGAAAAAACACAAAAAAAATGAGAACCAGAAATAAATTGTATCCGACGTTAGTGGACAACGAGGATGAGAAGCCGAACGGTGTTTTGCCGATGGCACCGTCGCTAGAAGAAAGAGAAAGAGGAGAGAGGTATCGCATCGATCAAATCAACAGAATCCAAGAGTATCTGACTTGAGAGAGAGATTCTCGTCGTTCCCTCAAGAAGAAGTATTCGCGTTTCGTGAAATTCGTCAACGGGATCGACACGACACTCATCACGATTTCCATGGGTTTACACGCGGCCGGCATCGGATTGTTGTCGACCGCGGTCGCCATTCCGATCGTGTTGACCGTGGAAGGAGTAGCCCTCGCCGCCTGATTGTTCAGCATGGTCGGAAACTTTTTGAGTAGGAAATTATATCTGAAGGCTAGGAAACATGACAAGATTCGCGTCTTGGCCGACTCCAAGATTGACACGATATCCGAAATGATCTCTATGGCGTTGAAAGACGGTAGGATATCGGACGGAGAATACTTCGCGATATTGAGCGAGAAAACGAAATACGATGCCATGAAAGTAGCCGTGAGAATCAAGACTCGTCAGATCATCAAGGAAGAGTTGAAGGATTCTCTCGTGGAAAAGGGTAGGAAAGAGGCTAGGGAGGAATTCAGTAAGATGATAGAACTCAAGGGCAGCGATTGAAAAAAAAAATAAATATATATATATATATAATAAGAACAGAATTTTAAAAAAAAAAATATATTAAATTTATATATAAAATAAAAAAAAACGAAATTAATTTAAATAACTCTTCAAAAAAAATGTATTGCGTAAAGTGTAAGAGAGTTACCGAGACGAGTAATTCTAGAGAAGTGCGAACTAAAAACGACAGACGGATGCTTCGCGGAATTTGCGACGTGTGTGGTTCTATAAAGACTAGATTCGTCAAACAAAAGAACGCGAGCAAAGGCAAAGGCATCGTGAATAAAATGATCAACAATCTACCTTTCGAAATGCATCTGCCCGGTCACAGTTTCATGGGACCCGGAACGAAATTGAACAAGAGACTCAACACCGATCTGACTCCCAAATCTTGGAGCAAACCCGTGAATAGGGTGGACGCGGCCGCGTACGATCACGATCTGTGCTACGTCGGACATCCCGACACCAAGACTCGCAACGATGTCTGCGACAAAAACATGTTAGAGAGGTTGAGAGGCATATCGAATCCGACCAGGAGAGAGAAGATGGAACGTTCGCTGGTCGGCAATCTGATCGGTGCGAAACGTCGATTCGGATGGGGCGTTCAAAAAAAAAAGCGCATCTGAAAAAGAGAAGAAGAAGAAACGATTATTGATGAGCGAATTGGCCGAGGAGTTACACAAACCCATAGTGCGTAAATTTTGAAAGAGAAGGGTGTTCGTGAAGGGTCTGGACGACATTTGGTCTGCCGACTTGGTCGACATGAGATCGTTTTCAAGGTGGAACGAGGGCGTCAAATATCTGTTGACGGTCATCGACGTGTTTTCCAAATACGGTTGGATCAGAGCTTTGAAGAATAAATCGGGACCTTGCGTCGCCGAGGCTCTGAAGAGCGTGTTCGACTCGTCCTCTCGAAAACCGAGTAAATTGTGGGTGGACAAGGGAAAGGAATTCTACAACAAGGACGTTCGTCGATTGGTAGACCTCTACTCGATCGAAAACGAAGAGAAAGCCAGCATGGTGGAACGTTGGAATCCAACGATGAAGGAGAAGATGCACAGATACTTCACGGCGAATTCGACCAAGAAATACATATACGCTCTGAACGGTCTGGTGAAAGATTACAACGACACGCGACACAGATCGATCAAGATGACTCCCACGGAAGCTAGCGATTCTCAAAACGAAAAACGGGTCTACGCGAATCTATCCCGAGAGATCTAAGATCGGGAAGAAGTCTAGAAATTTGCGGTCGGCGATCGAGTGAGAATCTACGCTTATAAGAAGCACTTCGAAAAGGGTTATACTCCTCGATGGACCTCGGAAATCTTCATGATCATCAAAATATTTCACACCGATCCGGTGACTTACGAAATCGAAGCTTTGGATGGAGAAGAGATCATCGGAAAGTTTTACGAACAACAATTACAGAAGACGAAGTTTTGATGAAGAACGCCAAAAAAATTTTTTTTATTTACTCTCTTTGACATTTTCTTGTTTACACACATATATATATAAGAGAGAAAAAAAAATAAATAATAATAAAAAATAATTAAAAACTATTTTCTTAGATAAAGAAAAGCAAGTGAATTAATAAACAAAAAAACCCTAAAAATCCTTTAAAATGACAAATATACTAGATATAGCACAAAGCATAGTGAAAGATGTAAGTATTCAAGAATATGAGGTTCACGAATACGAACCGGTAACCGGAACGAGTTTGAACAATGCGGGAGAGATAAGAATCAACGTCGAAACTCAAGATCTATTCGTACATCCTAGCGAGAGTTACATAGTGATGCAGGGACGTCTCACCAAGGAAGATGGGAGCGACTACGGCAACGACGACACGGTCACTCTTGCCAATAATGGCATCATGCATCTATTCAGTAACATAAAATACATGCTATCTGGACAAGAGATAGAATCTGTTTTTCATCCCGGTCAGGCCACCACGATGTTCAGACTCTTGACGTATCCCGACGATTTTTCGAAATCCAGAGGACTTTATCAGCTGTGGGTGAAAGACACCGTCGGCCCTGCTAGCGCCGGCGCCGCCACGATATTCGACTACGTCGTCAAGACGTCCAGACCTAAAGGAACGTTTTCATTCAGGATACCTTTGAAACACATCTTCAGATTCGCGGACGATTACAACAAGATCATGTACGGATTCAAACACAATCTGACGTTGATTCGAAAAGGAAACGATGACGCAATAGTGAAACTCGCCGCGACCGATGCGGGTAAGATAACTCTACACAAGATATCATGGTTCGTTCTGCACGTGGAGCCTACGACGGATTAGAAAACGCATCTCTACAAGATCATACAATCCAAGAGTAAATTACCCGTGGGATTTAGAATGAGACAGTGCGACACGGCTAGCATTCCTCCCTCCACGAATCACTTCGATTGGAGATTGACGGTGAAATCCACTTCCGAGAGACCGCGTTTCATGGTGGTCGCGTTTCAGACCGATAGGGACGGGTCTCAGGAAAAGAATGCGTCGCTGTTCGATCACTGCAATTTGAGAAACATCCAAGTGTTTCTGAATGCCACGAGATATCCGGCAATCGATTACAACGCGTCGTTCGACAAGAACGATTTCTGCAGGCTGTACGGCGACGCCGCCGATTTTAGAAAGAAATATCACGGTCTGGACGAATTGATGAGCAATCCCAACATATCTCCCGGCGAATACAAGTCGATGTATCCCATGTTCGTGTTCGACGTCAGTAAACAGAGTGAACGACTCAAGAGTAGCGTGTTAGACATTCAGATCAAGATGCAATTCAATAGGAATGTGCCGAGAAAAACCGAAGCCTTCACCCTGGTCCTGTCGGACAGAGAATTACAATTCGAATCGGATGGAAATAAGATGTCGATCATTCGATGAGAGACGAGTGTGTGAAAAAAATAAAAAAAACAAAAAAAAATAAAAAGTAATGTGTGATTATTAAAAACAAAACAAAAAAAAAAAAATAAATAAAGTAATGTGATCTAGAGAGATTGAACATCTCTCTATATCTCATTACTTTTTTTTTTTGTTTTTAATAATCACACATTATTTTTTTTTTTTTTAAATTCATTATTTTCCACGCGTTCACTGTTTGTTCAAAGGATCCAGTTCGATCAGTAGACTCACCACGGAAGTGGCGGCTTCGGGATTATTGGTTTTCGTGAAGAAATTAATCCTGTCTCCGGCGTTCACTTTGAGAGGCGTGCCGAATGTGCTGACATTCGCGTATTGATTCTCAGTCTTTTCGACGCTGTATCTCTTATTGCTCTCCACACCATTCACCATGAGATTGACGACCGCTCTGTTATTCAAATCTGAGGAAGCCAGACTCATTCGAAGGATTTCACCTCCCAGCGGCATGGGATATCCCACCTGACCGTGTTTCGATCGGCTACCTCCATTTCCGAAAGACCACTCGGCTTTTCCCTCCTCTAAGGCATCGGACTCTTTGGCCCACACGGTGATCAATTGTCTGGCATATTTGACTTTCTCCACCACCGAAATCAGGGTGCAGGCGTCCGTCATGTGCACGGGTTCCGGTAGATTCGTGAGCGCATGTCCGCCCATGTCTAGTTTACCTTCCATGATGTCGCCCTTTCTCCAGACCGAGTTGTCGTCCACGTACTTCCTGCTTACCGTGCTGGAATCGAATTCGGGATCGGGATTGAGACCGAATAAATTGTGACCGTTCATGTTGATGCCACCCTCCATGGTTCCGCCAGATTCTTTGTTCAGGTAGAGATCGTCCACTTGCGCTTCTAGGTATTCTTGCGTTTGTAACACGGAAGAATCCATGTAGCCCTTGTTGACCGCGGTTGAGTCCGCATCCATGTTGTCGATCTTCGACAGATTCAATATCTTGTGGAATCCCGCATTCAGATCCGATTTCATTTCACGTCCGTCAGACTTTCTCCATTCCAGATCTACGTAGTGTTTGGTCTCCACGTCCTTGGGATTCGTGGGAGCGGCCACGTTCGTTATCTTGTAAGAATTGGCATTCAATTCCGAGTGCATCGTTTTCGTGACGCATCTATTTCTCAGGTGTTCGCTGAATCTCGCGTGAGAGTCATCCGCGTATTTCTTGGTGGCGGCATTGGTGGGATCTACGGGATTCGCGACATTCACCAAATGTTTGCATTTCAGATCGAGATCGTCGGTCATGGTTTTATCCACGTAATTATCCAGCAGGATTCATTTGAAATCGGCATTCCCCCTGTCGACGTATTTTTTAGTCGCAGCATCTGCGAGATCTGTTGGCTCGGGAAGATTGTAGAGCTTCTTATCGTTCATGTTCAAAGGTTCCTCTCGAGGTTCGTATCTCCGAACGTAACGCTCGCCCAAGTTGGCAACGTCGTAACCATCGTCAACTTCGAGCGTCTTCCTCTTCTTTCTCGGGTTGACTTTTTCGTCGTCACTTCTACCAAATTTATCGACTGTCATGTTGTTGTGGGAATTTTTTTTTTTTTGTTGTTGTTTAGAAAAAAAATGTGTTCAAAACGCAGTTTATTAAAAAATGAACTATGTTATTTTATTTTTCGTTTTTTATTCGATTAAAATTTTTTTAAAATAATTTTTTTATCTTTATATATATACTATAAAAAAAAAACTCTCTAATGTAAGTCATTGAGAATGTCTTGAAATTCATCTCCTTCAGACCATCTCTTGAGAACGTAGGGACACAGGTGACCGCAAAACACTTGATCTGGTGATTGTACTTGATCCGTGTTGTAAAGAACCATCGATTTGTTGAAATAGTTCTTTATTTCTTTCGGCGGCGAGATTCCGTAGCTGTCGAAATAATAATTCTTCTTCTTCTTCCCGTTCTTGAACCACGCCACCCAGTGAGTGCCTTCACCCGATGAATCATCTAGATTTAAAATTCTGCATTCCGATTGTCGAGGTCTTCTCTTCGGCAAGGCATCTCTGGAAAACACTCCTAGAAAATCTTCGATTTTCAAATCTTTTGCCGCATTCAACAGATCGATGTTGGATAGGGGTTCGTTGGGTAAGACGACACCTTCTACGGATATCTTTATTTTCTTATTCATTAATAAGTATATATTTTTTTTTTAATTTATTTTATTATAATTCACTAAAAGTGACGTTATTTTTTTTCTATTTTTTTTTCTTTTTCTTTTTAAACTAACTCTATCGACTTCCACAATCTTGAATCCGTCAAATTCCTTGACTTCTATAATCTTGGATTCATCTAATTCTTCTTGATTTTCTGGAATCCTACTAACTTTCTCGATGTCACTATCGATGTCCATAATTTTATGTTCATCTAATTCCTCTTGATTTTCTGGAATTCTATCATCCACAATCGTATCTGGAATCTTATCATCCGCAAGCGCATCTGGAATCCAATCATCCCCATTCATATCGTCTAAAATTAAATGCAAACTCCAATGACCGAGTGCCAAAGTGCTTATTTTATCGTCTAACACGAATCTCTTGTCGTCGCCGGCCGTCAGCGAAATCTTGTTGACTATTTCGGTATACAAGTCGTGATTTTCGCTTCGAATCGATTTCATAGTCTTATACACCGGACCACTTCCTAACAGACAATCTTTATACTCTTGGAAAGAGATGTTTTTCTTCACCACGCACGCTTTAACTCCTTTGCACTTCTTGATCTCTTCATCATCTTCTAGACGATAAGCATACAGTTTTGGTCTCAAGCCCACGAATTCGACGATCTGTTTACCGCCGCTCTCATCCTTAAATTTACCCAACACCTTCTTGTTGTCGTTCGATTGAATGTTGGACGGGTGATCGACGGGATAATTGCTCATGTCAAACCACTCGGCCACGTCCGGAGATATGTCTCGGTAGACGTCTTTCGTCTCTATCTTGTAAACTAAACTGTCCATGTCGGTGAACAGTAGTTTGGCTTTGTCGCCAAATCTTCGTTTGACGTAATCGTAGTGAAACTCATACATCAATCGCTTGCTGACATCTAAGATGATCGGTCCGAGATAATACGGTTTGTCAAACTTCAGGTGCGTCTTTTGCATGTGAACGGCCACTAGATTTTTGCCGAATATGGTTCGGTGTTTGTAATTGGGTTTCGCCACTAATTTTTTAGCTCTTTTCTCAGACGTGACGAGTCGAACGTCGGTTCTCTTCCTGATGTTTTCCATCGATTTGCCATACACGCAGTTGTTCATGAGTTTGAAGAAATCTTTTTCGAAATCGTTCTCGGCTCGAGTTCTGAGATTCGTGTTGAGATCGATGTATTTTTTCATCCAAGGCTCTTCATCGAAGTACTGTTTCAAATTCTCGCTGTAGACAACGTAGTTACATTTGTTAAATAAATTGGGAATGAGTTTTTCCTCGTCTCCTTCGTTCGGTTCCATTCGTTCGGGAGCCAGCGGATAATCGTTGTGTGAATCGTGTAATTCTTCCGGATAGTTCAAATCGACTTCTAAAATGCAAGGATAGTCTCTCCATTTTTGCATCTCTTCCGGTTCCTTCACCCATTCGAAATTTCCAATCGGTAAAGAATGACTCATAGCCCAACCGTACAGATTATTAGCATCCCAATACTGTATGTATTTAGTCAACCGTTTCGAATCGAAACCTTCTTTCATGTAGGGATTGTTAGCCTCAGAATGTCTGTGAGAGATCATCGAGATGCCACCTCTCGCAGCCCTTTCAAACATGAGCAACATGTTCACGTCGGATAATAATTCCAATTGGACTTCGGTGGTCTTCAACAGAGCGTCCCACGCCAGACCGGGTGCGGTGAAATACCAAGCGGGATCCAGATCATAATTTCGATGACAGATGTCTCGAAAATTTTCGAACACGTCTGCCAAGAGCAGAACGTCGGTCTTCAGATAGAGATCGTGATAATCTCTCATGGTTTTCATATCGAATGATTTCCACACGTTTTTGGCGTGTTCGTAATTCTCGTCGGAAATGTCGGATTCGTATAATTTCGAATAAAAATCATCTTTCGAAGGTAGTGCGGTGTCTTCGAATCTCTTTAGATCGTTCATGTAATCGTAAGGATAGACTCCTTTCCTCAACATGACGTCTACTCGTTCTCCAAAATGTTCGCTCGTGATTTTAAATTTATCCTTGCTCATGTTATCAACTAATTTTTCCAGAGCGGTCGACATGAATTTAAAAGTGTCGATGAAACGTATGCCTCTACGAATGGATTTCGTTTTTTCTTTCAACGTATTTCCATCGATTACTCTTTTCCTCTCCATGAGCTTCCATTTCGTGAAGGAAATGTATCTTTCTTCGCCGTTCGCGATACAATTTAATTCTTCGTGCGAGGTGCCGAGATTTTTCACGAACAGATGACTGTCGTAACCCGAGAGATTGTGAAACATCACTGGATAGAAAGCGGCGTCTCGATATTTTAAATTACACTTGCTGTGAGCCGGACCGCGATACAGACCCATGTAATGATCGTGGTCTCTGACCTTCTTATTTTCCTCCGAATTCTCGTCGAACGATTGTCTGCTTATGTGACATTCGGTGGCTCTGTTATTTTCGTCCTGCTGCTCTCGCGTGATGATCATTTTCGCCGGAGTTTTGAATTTGTCATATAACATTTGAATTTTCGATTCTAACTCTTCCACGAACCTTTGAGCCACGTCGTCATCTTCGCGCTGTTTCGTGTAGGTGAAGGGACCCATGTCGTGTTGCGAGTCGAAAGCGCATTTCACAAAAATGCAATAGCCCGAAGGTATGTGTTTTTGATATCTTTCGACGTAACTTTGAAGAGCGTTGGGTTGACAGGAACTCATTTTTGCGGTGAAACATTCGAAATCGGCGTACACGACGAATGGTACTTTTAACCTTCTATTGTGATTTTCAAACTTCACGATGGTGTTGGGTTTGGGCATTTCGACGGCGACACCTTGATTTTCGTTGCAATATTCCTGATGTTTCGCCAACGAGTCTTCGCTGTGAAACATGTTCATGCAGTTGCAACATAAAGATATCTTATGTCCATGATTATTATTTTGTTTCGACAGTAATCGGCTCGGATGTTTAACCCAACAATAATGACGACTGTCACCATTCGAAATCGATAATAAAATAATCGTCTTTTCTCTTCTGCAATACGAAGTCCATCTGAGAGGATAGATCTTTTGATTTTCGTCGTCGTATCCTAGGACGTTCACCGCTACGGTGGGATTTTGAACCTCGAAACGTTCGATGTGTTTTAACTGTGTTGGAAAAGTCACTCCGGTCCAATCAAGATTTTTAGAACTTTCCTCGTAACGAGAAACCCTATAGGAGTTTATTTCGACAGGGTATAAAGCGGAGGTGACTGCCCATTTAAAACACTGATCATCTTTATTTCTCACGTTGACCACGGCGTGTTTCTTAGTCAAGAAATACGGTAATTCCAAGTAGGAAGATCCTTTCAACGGTTCGTTTTTAGTCATGTGAATTTCAAGTTTCAACACCTCACCGAACGTCCAATTACTACCTTCATTTTGATAATTCGCAAGAGACGTCAACATCTTGTCTTTCATCTTTTCGAAAACGTCCGATAGATCTGAACCTCGAAATACGGGTTCGACGTTAGATCTGAAATATGGATTTTTCATGATGCTCTCGCCGGACTTCACGTCGATTTTATTCATTATGCAATGGAGTATCATCTTAATTTTTAATCCCAAGTTCGTGTATTCGCGAAACAAATCCAATACTTTTTTCTTCACCTGTTCCATGAACAATTTCGGATCGACTTTCTTCGACGAGGGAAACACGTCGAAAGTTTTAAAAATGTCTTTGATCACCCTCTCCCGTTCTACGGGTTTTGATTGGAATAGTTCCGCAATGAGTCGTCTTACATATTCTTCTCCTTTCTCTTCGTCGATTGCTCATTGAATTTCGCTCGATATATCTCGTTTGTCTTGAATCTGAAGTGCATCACTCATTTTCGTTTTAGTTTTTCTTTTCTTTTCTTTGGAAACTTGATGTTTTTCAACGGCTTTTCGTTTAGTCGTCTTCTTATTTTTCACAACCGGAGCATCTTTTGACGTCGTTGCTATCGACATTTCGTTTGCCTTTCTAGCGTTTCGCAAATATTCTTGTATGACTTCAATTTTTTTTTGATTTAGTTCTATGCTTTCTGAAATCTGAAATTTGTAATAGATTACAAATCTCGTTTAACTGAGGTATGGTTTTCTCATTTAAATTTACCATTGTTTTATCTGTTTGCTTCATTTGTAAGAATATTTTTTTTTTTGAATTTTGTATTAAATAATTTGTTAAAAAGTTTTGCTTTTTTACTCTATATATATAATAGAAAAAAAAAAAAGTTAAATTTTAAAATTCAATTTTTTTTAATACAAAATTTAAAATAAACATTATTTGTAAGAATTCATAAAAAAACCTAAAAGATGTGGATTGAAATTGAAATGAGACGAAAGGTATGAGAATTCCAGTTTTAATATCTATACATTACAACCACACGATCCCATCGAATTGAACGAGGTCGAGATGGTGGACTAGAGCGCTACTACCACAAATATCGAATGTGTTTGAAAGTGGATGAAGCCGCGCTCGATTTGTTTTACGAGTACTAAAGCGAACTGTTGATTAATATCATCGTCGCCGAAGACAGAGAATTCGACAGGGGTGATTTATTGTTGTCCTATGGAGGTTACATATATCCAATAATCTCACCCGAACTCGTGAAGAAATCGGGTGGTGAGAGCGCATTCGCCTATGAAAAAAAACTCAAAAGAGTAAAGATGAACATTCACACCATTTTCGTATGTGGAAAAATGACGAATGTCAACTTGCTAACAACGGACTTGGAAATATAAACAATAGAGAGATTGAAATTAAAAAAATTTAAACTTTTTATATATATATATAAAGAGAAAAAACTTTTACTAAAAAAATTTTTACATTAAAGAAAATTAAAAAAACAACTTTTTTATATATATATAAAGAGCAAAAAAAAAAATAACAAACTTTTTTTAACAAATTATTATTATTTAAATACAAAATTTAAAATATACATTATTGCAAGAATTCATAAAAACAAAAAAATACAAATAATCGATCATGAAGACAACAACACCTAAAAGATGGGAATTGAAATTGAAACGAGTCGAAATGTATAAGAAATTCGGTCATAAAATCTATAGATTACAACGACACGATCCCATCGAATTGAACGATGTCGAGATGAAGGGCTTAGAACACAAATACGAGAAATATAAGATGCCTCTGAAATTGAACGAAGCTGCGCTCGATTTGATTTACGAGTACCAAAGCGATCTGCAGAACATCGTCATCGCCGAAGATAGAGAATTCGACAAGGACGATTTGTCGTTGCCCTATGGTAATTACATCTCATTCGAACTCGTGAAGAAATTGGGTGGTGAGAGCGAGTTGATCGATGTAAAAGAACTCAAAAGAGTAAAGATAAACATTCAACACGTTTTCGAAAAAGGAGTAGACACGAGCGTCAACATGCTAATAACGGACTTGGAAATATAAACAATAGAGCGATTGATTTTTAGCGAAGAAAAAATGAAAAAAAAAAAAAAAAAAGTAATGAGATCTCATTTACTTTTTTTTTTTTTTTTTTTGTTTTCCTTCTTCTTCACTATCATCATGATATATTATAATAACGTTTCCTTTTCTCTCAAATTTCTGCGTCGATTCTTCTTCTTTTTCTTTTTTTCTTTTTCTCTGTGATGTGATACGTTCATGGTAACATTTTTGTTTATCCGAATCATAATTATGAACGAATGTTGTGCATCTCTTGGTAACACTCGCTTCAGAAGGTAATGGTGATCGTGGAAAGCATCGTCTCATTCCCAACCATATATCCCGCGCTTTATCTATCTCTTTCCTTAGATATCCATCATTAGCGTCTAACCATTTTTTTATTTCTTCGCTCTCTGGCTCGCGATGTTCGTCATTATCGTCAAATTCATCCAGGTGATAAATTTGTTTCTCCACCTCTTCACCCATTTTAAATATATTATTTTATACTTTCTATGATTTTATATATTTTATATAATTTTTATATTTATAATAACATATTCAAAATCGGTATGTTCTTAAATGGCGAATTCTCACCGAGCAACAAACCCTTGCCGAATCGCTTTACGTCCACTCTTCAGATAGAGACCGTTTCCTCTCAGAGAGTTGCCACCTTTAACGGGTTCTAGATACAATCCTTTACAGCTGTCATCTACGTGAATGTGACACACGGCTCCTCCCTTCTTCAAAAACAGTCCGTTGCCACCCATTAATTTCTCAACTCCCGAACTAGCGAGTCCCGTGAGAGCTCCCACGCCGAGAGTCTTTCCGAGAAAGGGTAGCACCTTTGCGGAGAAGGGTAATGCTTTTGCGGCAATTCCTGCCAATAGCGGTAGGAAACCACCTTTCATTCTCAAATTGTATCTCAATTGAGCGGGACTCAATCTCACCGCCCACCCTCTTCCACCGCGAATCGCTTTCTCCATCCTTTTGATTTGACTTCTGGTCCAGGCGATCGAATCCTGTCCGCCTCTCGTCAGATCTTCGTGAGTGAATTTGAATCTCACAGCCTCGCCTCGAGTTGTTGAAGCTCTCTTAAGTTTCTTCTTCTGTCCTGCGGATATGTTCACGTTTTTAACCACGTATTGTGTCATAATTTTGTTTTGTTTGTTTTTTTAAATATATTTACTTCAATTGTTTCTTGTTTAATAATTATATTAAAATAATTTTGTAAAAAATTAATATTACCGTTTATTTTATTTTTGTTATCTATATATATATATATATTTTTTTTTTTTTTTTGCTTTTTATATTTCTCTTATGTGAAATCGTATCGTCACTCTCTCTCCGCGAAGATCTAACAGTTCACCATTTTGATCCATCAACGTGGTTTTTAGACTATACAACGTGTCTAAAATCACTGGTAGATAAACTAAATTTCGAGGTCGCTCCACGATCTTATAACCCGGCGACACGTTTGGAAAGAAGGAATAGATCGTCGGCTGAGCGCTACCATTCCCGTAGCTTCAGGCAATCACCTCCACGTTCACCAGAATGCTATTGACAGCGAGAATGTCGACTGTATTTTCAGATGCCGCGTGGCCTCGATACATCTTTCGATCGAATCCCAACATCTTGCCTATAGAATCGTCCGTGTTGAAATCCACACGAAAATTATCTTCCAAATCCAACATCATCTGTAAGGTATTAGGATTGGGAACGAGTCTGATCTTGTTGCTTCCCTTTCCATCCATCTTCATTCACATCTGAATGTAATGGTTCAAATCATCTATGTCGTAACTCCCTTTGGGAATTCGAATCTCCAACCAATCCACTCCGTCGGAAGACTTGAACGAGTTATTCTTTTCGGTGACGTTGGGAAAGGAATAATAAGTCTCCAGATTCACCAACGCCATCTCGTAACTTTTCTCTCTGTTCAATTCGATGGAAGGTTCGAATTTCGTAGCGAATCGAGTCGAATCGCCACTCACCACGATTTGAATGGATTGTTTCACAGCCGTATTCTCGGCTATCCGTTCTAACAATTCTCCATGTTCGAACATTATATCTTAATTTTATTTTTTTATTCAAAACTAATTATTTGAAGATTTTTTTTCTTTTTTTATTTTCACGCTCTATCTTATTATTATTATCACCATCGGGAACATAAAACTTGTCGAATCCGCACCGATATTTTCCGCGATTAAATTCGCTCATCAAATCGATCACGACGAAATTGTAAAGTCCACCATCCCAAACCCTCTTGCAGAATCTCCTGAATTCGACAGTGCTCATGTCGTTCGCGACGTGATCGCCGTAGATGTGATTGAGATTCTTGAGATCTTGGCGAAAGAGACACAGAAAATTAGCGTTCTCCCTTATCGTCTGTCTGGGCAATCGAAAATAATTCTGTGACAGGTAGAAACAGTCCACATTGCTGTGTCGACCCCTAACGTAATACGATTCGCATCGGTTCTGTCTCTCCAAAAGCAGATCGTCGAAAATCATGAGATTCTTATCTTCCGATTTCAGTTCCCTAGGATCCGGAATGTCGCTAGCGTTCTCGTAAAATCGACACTCGACGTTCGAAGATGCATTTCTCATCATCAGCTTCGTTGCCGCGCCGTCCAAAATGGTCAAGAGCAGAGCTCCACACTTGTCGAATTCCTCCCTGCTGTCAAAGATTCTGGCTATGACGTAATTGGGCAATCTGCGATCCATGCACTCTCGAAGCAATCTGTATTCGGGTTGAAACAAGCTCTTGCCAAACACGAACAATCTGTCGTAATCCAACCAGTCGGGTCGGGACAACAGATTCATCAACAGATTGGTCTTTCCACAATTCGATTTTCCCACTATCAAACCTCTTATGCTCTTGGGAAAGAACTCGTTATTCGACCTCTTGGTCGCGGCATCGTTCCAAGACATATCTTTAATGTTCATCTTTTGTTTTATTTTTTTTTTTTTTTGTCTGTTATTTTAGATTCTTTTCAAACACAAAATTTTTTATGTTTTTTTCAAACTCTGTTTTTAATGTTATTATTATTATTATTTTGTTTATATCGCACCGTCGCGAGTTCTCTTCAATCCGGATCCACTCGTCATTTTGGCTAAATCTTGTATGGGCACCACGACATCCTCAAAATCTTTCCAACTTTTCTACCCGCATTGCTCGTGAACGCTCGCATTATAGAATCGACGATGCCAGAACCGCCTTGAACGTAAGTCCTGACATATCCCCTGTTCTTTATCACCAACATATTTTATTTTTTATGATATATTTTGTGTTTTTTTTTTCACTGGTAAATCGTTTTGTCGTTTTTAAATACTTTTATTGTTCTAGTGTAAGAATTTACTGTTTTATTTTTGTTTGTTTGTTTGTTTGTTTGTTTCTCTCTCTCTGCTTATTATTATATTCACATCAATCCTTCAATTCGTTCATCAGCCTTTTATACTGGTTTTTATTCAAAACCTTCTGTCTCAACAATTCGTCAGATATGGCAACTATCTGATTATCTAATCCCGTGTTACCAGCCCGTCTGCTCCCCATCAACAAACTCAATCTCTGAGACAGAGCGTCGGGATCGCTCGGAAGAAAAGTAGTGATTTTCACCCCTTTGCCAGTCATCGATTCGATGAACTTCTTGTTCGCATTCCATGTGGGCTTCACTATTTTCGTCCACTTGTAACCTCTGTTGGCTTTGGGTCTCGTCTCTCTGGCATCATTATTTCTAATCATGGCGTGGGTCTGGACTAGAATGTCGCCGTAATTGTGGAAATCCTGTTCCGTGTAATCTCCGGGCTTATCGAAAAGGAGCAATCTCTGCAGACCATCGGTTACTTTATATTTATTCGAACCCACGATCAATTCATCATCGTCCATTTCCACTTCAGTGTCGCCCACGAATTTCCCACCGCTCGAATCCTCGCGAATTCCATACAACAGATCTCTCTTACCACCACCATCATCATCGGATGATGCGATGCTATCAGTGGTGATAGTCGAAGCCGTATCATCGCTCTCACTCACGTCGGTTTCGATTCTCGTGGGAACGTAATCCGGTGTAGATTGAACGGAATACCGATTTCCAAAACTAGAAGGCAATGAACCCATTCTCAAAGAACTCTCCTTTATGGGTCTCAATTCTTCGACTATCTCCTTCCTGCTTTGCTCTTGACCCTCCGTCACGGGTTTAAATATTTTTGTGGCTTCGCGTGTGAGTTCCATCTCACCGAGACGTCTGCTCCTATCAGCTGCCTGAATCGCCTTCTTAGCACTTAAATACTGGGCTAAAATTCGATCTCGATGTCTAGGATCCATCTGGAAAAACATCTTTCATTTTAATTGTTTTTATTTATTTTTCAAAATTAAATGTTTAATTACATTTTTTTTATATTTTATGTTTTAAGTATTAAAATCTCTTTCCGTCTTAATATAATATCTGAAAAATATTCACATCTCAAACTCGCTGTGTTAATTGAAGTTAAAAAAAAAAATACGTTTTAAACAGTACATGACAAACCGGTTTCTGATGTAACGCATTTTGACAGTGGTGTTTAAATTTTTGTCAAAAGATCATCATTCATTCACACATCAATTCATCGAGTGTCGGATTAAGAGAAAATCCTCTTTTTTTTGATGACTGTTAGACAGTTTCAACACACAATGGAAAACTGATTTTAACAAATCTCTCTCTCCGATTGCTATCGTGAATATATTAAAATTTTTACCACTCGAAACCTAACTGAGCGGAAAAGGCGTTTTAAACATTCCGGTAAGTGTTTCTTGACTTTATTCAAGGAACGCTTAACAGTCAACCTCATTTCTCATAGTGGAGGAATTCTCAAAAAAAAACCCAAAACTCAATTTTTATCCATCCCATCAACAGAAAACATCAATGTCTATAATACAGGATATATATTCACAATCGACTCTGTTTGAATAAAACACCTCAATTACGATAACATGTGTTAGTTGCGGAGTATGGACAATTCGGACCATGTACGATTCGGACCAGATTTTTTTTGAACGATTCGGACCAGATGTATGGACGATTCGGACCAGATAGCTGGACGATTCGGACCAGATAGTTGGACGATTCGGACCAGATGTCTGGACGATTCGGACCATATTTAATATGATGTAAAACTTGTTTAGAATTATCTCACGCTTTAACCCTTAGTGATATGGCCCAAATGTGTTCACGTTTCGTATCATATTTAATATGATCTCAATATGATCTGATATGTAAGAAATTAAAATAAGTGTGATAAATTAAAAGAAAAACTACGTAAATATCTATCCAGAAGTCGTTAAAAACCTTATTTATAAAATCATCAGTACACTGGCTGCATATATTGCAACTGTGGGTAGATTAAAGAACACTGTTTATAGAGCATTTGCCACAACGACTCTATGCGCTATAACAACATTCTGTCGAGTCTGTTTGTACCTCTTGTGATATGCACATGGTGTTTTTATTGTCTCTTGTCTACGGAAAGCCCTTTGTGTGGCTTGATCTCTTTGATGTGGAATTTATTTGTTTGCTTGTCATATATAAAAGACTAGATTATACTGATCTTATCATTCTGGTTTCCTGAAATTGAGTTGGCGGACATGGCAATTTTATGCCTACATTGCAATAGATCAGTGACTTTGCGTCACCAGGCAATAGATTGTGACAGTTGTGGTGGCTGGCAACATCGTGGTTGTGGAAACACTGGACTTTCAAAGTACATGTATGGACGTTTAAGACGAGGGGAGATATCTCATTAGTTTATCTGTGAAATGTGCCAGGGCAACACAGACACACAAACATCCACACAGGTTAGTACAGACATACAAACATCTGCACAAGGCAGTGTCGACACACATACGTCACAAGACAGCACAAACACACAGACATCTGCAAAAGGTAGTGCTGACACAGATATACATGCATCACAAGACAGCACAAATACACAGACATCGGCACAAGGTAGTGCTGACACGCATACGTCACAAGACAGCACAAACACACAAACATCAGCACAAGGTAGCGCTGACACAGATGTACATGCATCACAAGACAGCACAGACACACAAACATCGGCACAAGGTGGTGCTGACATGAATACATCACAACACAACACAGACACACAAACTGCCCAGGCTAACACAGACGCAGATGACTCTACAGATTATAATGGGGAAGTAATTAAATCAAAGAACAGGTTTTCTGTGTTTGTATCCAAAACAAGTGTGAGGTGGGGGTGGGGGGGGGGGGGGGTAGCGGGGACTTATTCCAAGTACACCGATTCATGGTCGACCAGCGCTGGTCTACAATGAATTGGTCTACTGGGATCCCAAACGGAATGCTACATCAAGTGATCTGGGCTGAGTGAGGAGTAAGTATTATTACTCATAAATATTTCCGTTGCTTTTCTAAACATTTTCGTAAATTTGCATTACAGGTTTTCCAAGCAGTCCTTGAAATATTACCTTCAACAGAAGTTACGTCCTTTGTGGCAGACTTTGAGGCTGGAATTTGGCAAGGGTTGAGGTCAGCTTTTGAAGAGCCAGTAATCCTAGGCTGCGCATTCCACTTCGGACAAGCATTGTGGAGAAAGATCCAAACCATTGGGTTACAGGTAATAGTTTTATCAAAATTTTCATTTTATCAAACATCAAGTAAATATATATAATAATGAGTTCTTATTGTGAGAATTATTGTGGGTTATTGTGGGTTGCGGGATGGGTAGGGTTAACGTTTCAATTGTTTAGATAAAAAGTAGAGGACCTTGACCACCGAGTAACGAGGTGGGCTTCTGGTAGAGGTTGCTTTAGCACTTGTGACAGTCGGAGGGGGGGGGGGGGGGAGTGACATGGCTACTCCTAAGTGTGGTAGTTAGGGCCAAATGCGTATTTACAGGTGGGTTGTGGTAGTAACTTCACACAAAAGAAAACTGGTCAGTTTAAGAGTGGTGATGACTTGAAAGTTGCACGGTAAAGATTCTGGTCAGAGTGTTAAGATTTTGTTAGCCAATAGGTAGGGTCCGATTTGTTGGACGAGTTGGTATATAATAGCTTGAGTTGATGAAAAGATTTTGTCGCGTACCCGGGATGGGTAGGGTTAACGTTTCATTTCTTTTATGTTTCAGACTACTTATGCCTCAAGAGACAGTGCCCATAAGCTACTTAGGAAAATGTTTGCTCTACCATTGCTCCCCCCTGAAGATATCAGATCTGCCTTTGAAGAGCTACGTCACAAGGTCAGCAATGATGCCACACAACTACTGAACTTCTTTGATTATGTTGAAACAACCTGGATCGAAAATTCAACGTGGCCAATTTCAGCGTGGAGTGTTTATGGTCGATCCATTCGTACAAACAACGATGTCGAAGGATGGCATTTCAGACTGAACCGTATGGCGAAAAAGGCCAATTTGCCCTTCTGTTTACTTGTAACTTTGCTATTCGACGAGGCACGGGCCATACCCAACCAGTGTCAGTTAATTAAAGAAGGGAAACTGAAACGGCTGCAAAAAAGGAGAACGGAAGTCACGCAGGGAAAATTAATGGAACTGTGGGAAAGATACGCCAAAAAAGAAATAACAACAAGTGACTTTTTAAAAAAATGTAGTAAATTGTATTGTCCATGCTGACGTATAAGACATTTTATCAAATGTACAGGATTTTATGTGTTTAATAGTTTGGGAATATTTTTATGCATAATAAGCAATGGAACCGTTCCATTTTGTGCCATTTGTGCTATTTATGTGTGCTATAGTTTTAATTCTATTGTATCTTGTTTGACAGAGGTCGCTGAGCTCTGACAAACAAGATATAATAAAATAAAAGCAAAATTTGACCCCTTATTGTTAAAAAGCAAGGATTTAAATTGTGTCCATGTTGGCGTGTAAGATTTATCGGATTATTATCAGTTTCGAGCGCTGGATATCAAGTTAAAATATAGGCAGTGCAACCCATATTCAGTTATCGGATTATTATCAATTATTGCATCTTGTTTGTTTTCACAATTGTTTTCAAGTGTCGTCTGCTAGTTCAAGGCCGATGAGGGGGTGGGGATGGGAACGTGATCTGTTAGTAGGCCCTATGCATGTATTTGTGCTTTTTAATATATTGTACCATTTGTGCTATTTATATGTGCTATAGTTTTAATTCTATTGTATCTTGTTTGACAGATGTCGCTGAGCTCTGACAAACAAGATATAATAAAATAAAAGCAAAATTTGACCTCTTATTGTTAAAAAGCAAGGATTGAAATTGTGTCCATGTTGGCGTGTAAGATTTATCGGATTATTATCAGTTTCGAGCGCTGGATATCAAGTTAAAATATAGGCAGTGCAACCCATATTCAGTTATCGGATTATTATCAATTATTGCATCTTGTTTGTTTTCACAATTGTTTTCAAGTGTCGTCTGCTGGTTCAAGGCCGATGAGGGGGTGGGGATGGGAACGTGATCTGTTAGTAGGCCCTATGCATGTATTTGTGCTTTTTAATATATTGTACCATTTGTGCTATTTATATGTGCTATAGTTTTAATTCTATTGTATCTTGTTTGACAGAGGTCGCTGAGCTCTGACAAACAAGATATAATAATTAGTTATAGACAATGTAACCCATATTCAGTTGGTAGTGCGTATTATACCATTGTGCTATTTATATGTGCTATGTAATTAGTTGTTATATTAATAAAAGTCTGGTAAACTGTCTTTGAAGTTGTTGCTTTTTTTTATCATCCAATAATTTGTCCACATGGGTTAAAAAATATATCGTCCAATAATTTACACAAAATGAACCCAACCCATTTATAAATGTCATTTATAAACGAGATTTGGTTCATATTGTATAAATCAATGGGCGATTTTGGGAAGCATTAATGTGGTCCGAATCGTCCAGAAAATTTGAACCCGTCACGTTGTCTCGATCGTCCAATAATTCACACAAAATGAACCCAACCCGTTTATAAATGTCATTTATAAATGAGATTTGGTTCATATTGTGTAAATCATTGGGCGATTTGGGAAACATTAATGTGGTCCGAATCGTCCAGCCATCTGGTCCGAATCGTCCAGACATCTGGTCCGAATCGTCCAACTATCTGGTCCGAATCGTCCAGCTATCTGGTCCGAATCGTCCAGCTATCTGGTCCGAATCGTCCATACATCTGGTCCGAATCGTCCAAAAAAAATCTGGTCCGAATCGTACATGGTCCGAATCGTCCAGACCCCTTAGTTGCTTACTTCAGGAAGACGTGACTGGGTTTGCAAATTTCCAAACACACAGACACTCTTCGTTCAGATCGAGTTTTTATTACGAGAATCGAGCGATTCGATCGCTCGATCAGCTGAGTGGGTTTTTTTGAGAATTTTCTCATAGTGGAGGAATTCTAAAAAAAAAAACCCAAAACTCAATTTTTATCCATCCCATCAACAGAAAACATCAATGTCTATAATACAGGCTACATATTCACAATCGACTCTGTTTGAACAAAACACCTCAATTACGATAACGTGTGTTAGTTGCTTACTTCAGGAAGACGTGACTGGGTTTGCAAATTTCCAAACACACAGACACTCTTCGTTCAGATCGAGTTTTTATTACGAGAATCGAGCGATTCGATCGCTCGATCAGCTGAGTGGGTTTTTTTGAGAATTTTCTCATAGTGGAGGAATTCTAAAAAAAAACCCAAAACTCAATTTTTATCCATCCCATCAACAGAAAACATCAATGTCTATAATACAGGCTATATATTCACAATCGACTCTTTTTGAACAAAAAAAACCCACCACCGCCTCAAAACAATTGCCGATTCTAAATCATCTGTACCAACGCAATTGCCGATTCTGAATCGCTGATTTAGAATTGCAAAAACTGTTTTTTGATGATGAGCCAGAATCTTTTGCCTTCGCTCGCGTTCGCCGACGATGGATCGGTGGGTCTGATCTGCGATGCGAACGTAGACCAAAAATCACGTACACGATACAGCTGAAGATGTACAACACACGCGCATGATGCGTTCACCACGAGCATTTGAACGCTAAAAGCGCGATCTAGGAGTCACTGACTGTACATGAGCCGATTCAAAATCATGTACAGTTTTTGTGAACAAGCGTGTGATTTAACACTGAATTCCATGTTGGTGAACGCATCGTGTGCGTATCTTGTACACGTACATGTACAAGTGATAGTATATCGGCAATTATCACCTACTAGGGGCTGTTCTCATCTAGACATTACATGAAGTTAACCTACCAAGTTACAATGAAATCCTTTCATAAATATGATCTGAAGACTGTGCTAAAGGTTTTCGGGCTTTAGGCTTGGGCAGCCATCATGGTTGATTGATCGCAACCAAAAGGGGACATTCTCATCTGGACATCATCTGGAGTGATCCTATGAAGTTACAATGAAATCCCTTCATAAATATGACCTGTAGACTCTGCTCAAGATTTTCGGGCTTCAGGCACCTGTAGCCATCACAGTTGACCAACCACGACCGAAAGGGGATGTCATCATCTAGGCATTATATGGAGTCAACCTAACAAGTTACAATGAAATCCTTCCATAAATACGACCTACAGACATGCTAAAGGTTTTTGGGCTCGGGCAGCCATCAAGGCTGAATGATCGTGACCAAAAGGGGACGTTCTCATCTGGACACTATTTGGAGTCATCCTACCAAGCTACAATGAAATCCCTTCATAATTATGACCTGTAGACTGTTCTAAAGGTTTTCGGGCTTTGGGCCCCTGAAGCCGTCACAGTTGCCCAATCGTGTCCAAAAGGGGACGTTCTCATCTGGAAACTACTTGGAGTCAACCTACCAAGTTACAATGAAATCCCTTCATAAATATGACCTGTAGACTGTGCTAAAGGTTTTCGGGCTCGGGCAGCCATCATGGTTGAATGATCACAACCAAAGGGGACAAACTCATCTGGGCATCATCTGGAGTGATCCTGCGAAGTTACAATGAAATCCCTTCATAAATATGACCTGTAGACTGTGCTCAAGGTTTTCGGGCTTCGGGCACATGTAGCCATCACAGTTGACCAATCACGACCAAAAGGGGATGTCATCATCTAGGCATTATATGGAGTCAACCTAACAGGTTACAATGAAATCCTTCTATAAATATAACCTTTTGCCTATGCTAAAGATTTTTGGGCTCCGGCACCCATCAAGGTTGAATGATCACGACCAAAATGGGACGTTCTCATCTAGACATTATTTGGAGTCATCCTACCAAGTTTCAATGAAATCCCTTCATAAATATGACCTGTAGACTGTGCTAAAGGTTTTCGGGCTTCGGGCACCTTTAGCTGTCAAAGTTGCCCAATCATGTCCAAAAGGGGACGTTCTCATCTAGACATTATATGAAGTCAACCTACTGAGTTACAATGAAATCCCTTCAAAAATATGACATGTAGACTGTGCTTAAAGTTTTCGGGCTTCGGGCAGCCATCATGGTTGAATGATCGCAACGAAAGGGGACAATCTCATCTGGGCATCATCTGGAGTGATCCTACGAAGTTACAATGAAATCCCTTCATAAATATGACCTGTAGACAGTGCTCACGGTTTTCGGGCTTCGGGCACTTGTAGCCATCACAGTTGACCAATCACGACCAAAAGGGGATGTCATCATCTAGGCATTATATGGAGTCAACCTAATAGGTTACAATGAAATCCTTCCAAAAATATGACCTTTTACCTATGCTAAAGGCTTTTGGGCTCGGGCACCCATCAAGGCTGAAAGATCGCGATCAAAATGGGACGTTCTCATCTAGACATTATTTGGAGTCATCCTACCAAGTTACAATGAAATCCCCTCATAAATATGACCTGTAGACTGTGCTAAAGGTTTTCGGGCTTCGGGCATCTTTAGCCGTCAAAGTTGCCCAATCATGTCCAAAAGGGGACGTTCTCATCTAGACATTATATGAAGTTAACCTACCAAGTTACAATGAAATCCCTTCATAAATATGACCTGTAGACTGTGCTAAAGGTTTTTCGGGCTTCGGGCTCGGGCAGCCATCATGGCTGAATGATCGCAACCATAGGGGACAATCTCATCTGGGCATCATCTGGAGTGATCCTAAGAAGTTACAATGAAATCCCTTCATAAATATGACCTGTAGACTGTGCTCAAGGTTTTCGGGCTTCGGGCATTTGTAGCCACCACAACTGACCAATCACGACCTAAAGGGGATGTCATCATCAAGGCATTATATGGAGTCAACCTAACAGGTTACAATGAAATCCTTCCATAAATATGACATTTTGTCTATGCTAAAGGTTTTTGGGCTCGGGCACCCATCAAGGCTGCATGATCGCGATCAAAATGGGCGTTCTCATCTAGACATTATTTGGAGTCATCCTACCAAGTTACAATGAAATTTCTTCATAAATATGACCTCTAGACTGTGCTAAAGGTTTTCGGGCTTTGGGCCCATGTAGCCGTCACAGTTGCCCAATCACGTCCAAAAGGGGACTTTCTCATCTAGACATTGTATGAAGTCAACCCACCAAGTTACAATGAAATTCCTCAATAAATATGACCTGTAGATTGTGCTAAAGGCTTTCGGGTTTTGGGCTCGGGCAGTCGTCACGGTTGGCAGATCATGCCCAAATGGGGAAATTCTCATCTAGACATCATAAGGAGTCACCCTACCAAGTTACAATGAAATCCCTCCACATTAAACATGACCTGCAGACTGTGCTAAAAGTTTTTGGGTTTCGGGCTTGGGCAGCCATCACGGTTGATAGATCATGCCCAAAGGGGGACGTTCTCATCTAGGCGTTATACAGAGGCATCCTACCAAGTTACAATGAAATCCCTTCATAGATACGATCTGTAGACTGTGCTAATGGTTTTCGGGTTTTGGGCTCGGGCAGCCATATCGGTTGCCCGATCGCGACCAAAAGGGGACGTTCTCATCTAGACATGACCCCAAACCTGCATATGAAATTTTGTGACGATCGGACAAGAACTGCGGGATGTAGCCCGTGCTAAAGGAAAATGTGAACAGACGTCACAGACTAACAGACTTCCGCACGCGTGATGGCAATAGCTTATCTTGACTATGTCAAGTCAAGCTAAAAATGAAAATAGAAGTATATTGTTTGCGTATAAGGTATGTATCTACTCTAGAGACTACTTGCCGAGAACAAAACAAAAATTTAAAAATGAAAATAAAAGTTTATTGTTAGCGTCTAAGGCATGTATCTACTAAATCCGCAATTCAAAGTGGAATTGGCAGAACTTTTTATCTGGCCACATGTTATGTAACTGCTATTGTCTTTAAAAATCCAAATGGCACGTCGATTTACCCAATAACACCCAATACTTCCCAATAACACCAAATACTACCCAATAACACCCAATAATACCCAATAACACCCAATAATATCTGATAACAGGGTCGGAACAAATTTTTCTATGGACCCGGCTCCTTCTCTTACACGCGGACAGAATCCCCTTCAACAAAACGCCTAGGAGAGAAACCTCACCCGATCCAAGCCATTTTTTGTTTAAAAAGTAAGGTATCGGGTATAGTTCTCTAAATCAGTATAATAATAAGTATAATAAGTGGTGAAGATTAGGCAGCGGTGGGAGAGTGGCGGGTGGTCTCTCCTAAAAATAGTCCGGAAAATGTGTCCGTCGTTCGGGGGTAGGGGTTCAGGGCAACTAAAAGGATCTTTCTGTTTGTGTTGGTTTGAAAAAGCGTAGAAATGACTGATTTGGGTTAAAATTTGAGAACAATGGAGAGAGAGAGAGAGAGAGAGAGGAGAGAGAGAGCGTGCAATTCCACTTGTAAGACCCTTCTGAAAGGTAGTTTTTTTATTATTATTTAAATTTCAATGCCCATAAGGTAATCACTCGGTTTCTTTTGGTTTGTCTTTAGTGGGTGGGTGGGTGGGTGGGTGTGTGTGTGTGGGGGGGGGGGGTGTATAAGGATACTATAACTAATTTTGCTGCGTTTCTGTTTTGTTACTGATAATTGTTTTGTGAGTTCTATGTGCAGTGTTTTTGAGATAGTGAGCAAATATTCCATTTGTAGTTGGAGATGTAGAAGTATTATTAGTTGTTACACCACTGTATAAACCTTTATAATTTGTGCTAATGCTATGTGAACTGGTCTTGTCCTAGATTTAAAAATGTGTTGTCCTTCTACTCCTTCATTTCTTTCTCACCTTACATTTTCATCACATTTTAATCTTTCTATTTGCCATCCCTTCCATCGCCATTAGACACTTAATTGTGGCATTGTAATCTATTTTGTTTACGCGCTTCGAGGGGCCTGTGAATCGTTCGGGTGGAGCTTCATTTTGCTTTCAAATCGAGCCAACTCATTGTCATGGTTCATCCCGTTCCTTTTACCAATGACACCAGAAGGGACGTGGTACCATAAAATTTCCCACGTGCTCACCAATTATTGGCTTCCACAGCTATTGTAAACTACAATATGATTGGTACCGTCTACCCTCTACCACCCAATAAGTAGTTTGTCAGATTGTACAGGCCATTGATAAATTGCTGAATAAAATAGTGGGTGGGCTGTAAAATAGTAGATGGATGGTAAGTCATATCGAAGCGCTGACCATCACCGAAGGCGTCGATGGGGGGGGGGGGGGGGGATCTCCCCGCCGATGCCCTTGGTGACGGTCAGCACATCAGGGAAGCATGAGAGGAGCGAGCATAACCCACCACCCTTTGTAAGTTGGACCGCTAAAGATTTTTGAAACTACCATTAGTAAGGGAGTCCTGATTGATTTTCATATCTTTCTGTCGCATAATTCCACGCAGTAGGTAAAGGGTTAACTGTCCTCATGACAATATTTGTTTGAGAAAATATATACGAAATGGCAGCTTTTGAGCTTTGAACGAAGCAAAGCTGTAGCTTGATATGGTTAATAAATCTAATACTGATCGCGCATCTGGGAACTAAATTTCGAGGTAACTAGAAGAAAATAGCCTGCGCTGTTTTTGTCTTGTCGGCTTTCTCAACTGACTTCGCTTGGGGCCGAACGATAACAAGGGCCGAGTTCTATGAGCAAACTTCTCAGAATGTGAGCCCAATTGCCGCTATCTCAGTGCGCCTGACACTGCATTCACTTTTTATGCACATGGGCCCTCAAACAGCGTGAATTTGAGGATGGAATGATTCACAAACAAATCAGACCATATTTTATCCAGAACATTATGTCCGGGAGATCAAGTGCATTAACTTGGGTCTTGGGGAATTTGTCCGGGTGCCAATTGGGTAGTATTGAGTGCTGTTAGGTGTTATTGGGTAGTATTGGGTGTTATTGGGTAGTATTGGGTATTATTGGGTGTTATTGGGTAGTATTGGGTGTTATTGGGTAAATCGACGTGCCCAATCCAAACTTAATACGGAAATCAACTTCAGATCCGCCAATACTTCTAGGACCAGTATTTTTGCATTGGGATGGCACGTTTCAATGCTACCATCGTTTTCTGACTTATCTGTCCAGCAAATTAAATGACTTCCCAAAACTGCAGTCGTGGCAAAAAAAACCCTCGCCAGCGAAAGCGAGTGAAGAACTCAAAAACGAGTAGTGGCGTTAGCAGTAAACGCCAACGTCTGGTCCTAACGGGGTCCCAAGTAGCGGGACGTTGGTGACGCAGGTCTGTTTCCGATGACGGGTAAGATTCCAATTATGGAACAACCTAAGACAGGGACAGCTGGCACCATAAAGTGAACACCATAGGCCTACAGTGTCCACTTTCAAAAATAAGTGAGTATATTAGGTGACGCAGGTCTGTTTCCGATGACGGGTAAGATTCGAAATATGGAACAACAAGCCAAGTCTACATGTATGACTTGCAGGTCCAAAGCCCTGGTAAATGGTGATGGGAATTGTATGTACGGCGACAAAGGAACATACACTTTTAAACCAGCCAAGTCTACATGTATGACTTGCAGGTCCAAAGCCCTGGTAAATGGTGATGGGAATTGTGTGTACCAGTATAGGCGACAAAAGAACAGACAATTTTAAAAACAAATTCAAAGTCTATGTGATGGGAATTAGTCATTAATTTTGTATTTACACCGAGAACAGACTACTTACCGAGAACACATGAAACTGGACGCAGTCAGTGTTAATTAACAGTCACAATCTTGTTCTCGGCGAGTAGTCTCTTCTCTGTGTCAATTAACAGTCACAATCTTGTTCTCGGCAAGTAGCCTCTTCTCGGTTTGGCGGCGAATCCGAAATTGATAATAATCCGCATCACCACAGACTGAGTCTATCTAAAACCTTTAAATTTGCTTTTTCTTATTTTATATACAACATATGGCACCTATATGCTAACAATTAATATTTATTTTCGCCTTTATTTATTATTTTAATTTGTTCTCGGTAAGTAGTCCTACCCCTGTGAGGAGGTTCGTGATGTTTCGGCCTTGAGACTATAGAGGCCGAAACGTCTCACTTTTTTGGCCCTAATAAATAAATATTTGCTTATGAGTCAATAAATATTTTTAAATATTATGCGACATTTACATCTCCAGAGGATTTGTTTTCACAACTCAGTACATAGTTAAACACAGTGACAAGTTGTCAGTTGTAACTCATATAGATGATTCTTGAGTTTGGTTTTCGCAACTCACTTTGTGTTTCAAATCAGCAAACCATCATATGTCAAACTTGAAAAAACGACTAAAGGAAGCTTGGAGTAAATGGGAGCACAGCCCGCCCCCCCCCCCCAACCCGCCACTCTCTTAAATGAATTTCTCGTTGTTTGGCAGTGACTAAAATAAACTACAATTATTAGATTTTTTACCGGATTTCATTTAATTTAATAAATTGCTAGATAATTCTGTAACATTGTTATATATATTTGTCTCCAGTAATTTTGCGTAATTATTCATTGAAATGGCTCCTCTTCAGCTTTTTCCACGAATAAATGCAAAATTATTAAATGTTTTACCAGATTGCACAGGGGGGGGGGGGGGGGGGGGGTCTTCCAAAAAATTCCGGACACAAGGCCGGGGTGGGTGGGTGGTCGGATGGGGGCCAAAACACCTTTTTTCCTGGAGTTGCAATTTTTTTCCTGGTGTTTTTTTTTTCAAATTATTTTCAAATAACAAGGCTATATTGTTGTTTAGTAGTCTAATAGGCACCTGTTTGTCAGGTAGGGTTAGTGAATAAAGCCCCACTAGGCTGGTTAGGGGATTTGTTCTCTTTTTGTAAATTAAATTAGATGTATTAAAGGATTGTGTACTCCAGTTTAACTAAAAACAATCAGTGGAAATTTATGAATTTTAATTTGGGAATGGTTAACATAATTTTCATAGCTGCATCATCACGGCACAATTTGGATTTTACAATGAGTAGGAATGTGTTGAGCAGAACATCTAAAATAATGTAAAAAAATTACGGAAAATAATCTAAATGCCCAGTTTCTCTGAGTAGAGCTCTTGTAACCTGAAACTAATGAAAATTCTCACTGTGCATCTTTGATATAAACCCCACTTACTTAATTCAAGCTCATAGTGATAGTACCAGGGTTTTCACAGAGGATTTGTCTGGCTATCTCGTGAAAACATGAAACAAAAGTTACAGTTAATATTTGAATTGAAAACTGACCCTGACTGAGCCAGAGTATATAGATGAGTAGCGGAGCATAATACTATGCAGCAAAAGAAGACTATTTTTATCCTCTATTTGATGTTCACAAAAATAGTCTAATTCTTACATTATATGCTGTTATATGTAGAAATCAATGCTGACATTTTTTTTGGAGACGGACCATGACGGACAGTGAGATTTATAATAGTGTTAGGTGACAGATTTTCTGCTTTCCTACGCTATCTACTATCTTTTGAGTAATGACAATTGGCTGAAACCTCAAGCCTAGACACTTAGCCTGTAGTCAGGTCATTAAAATTAACACTTCTTCACTAAATTTAAACTGTTTCTTCAGTCTCGGAACTAAACACATGAATGATAATTATAATGAGAGCATTGAGGCCAGAACTTTCAGTTCAGCATTTGTAATTCATGCACTTCAATAATATGCCAGTATACACTACGCCATAGTGTATATAGGCATATTATTGAAATGCATGAATTACAAATGCTCAACTGAAAGTTCTGTCATCAGGTATTAGAACCACCAGAACATAATAATAATAATAACTCTTTGGCCAGCCGCTGATTTGTCGCGGTCCTCATAAGAGAAGGCCATCATTCCCCCTGCACCCCACCCCCTCTTCCTCTCCTCTCCTCTCCTCCCAGCATTCAGATATAAACTGCTTAATAGTGTCCCTCACTTCCTCTTTTTCAATTTCTTCAATAAGCATTCCTACCCTCTCCCTCGTGTCCCCCTTCAGCCATCTATCCTTTGTTTCTTCACCCCACTTCTGCATTATTCTTCCAGTAAATTTTATTCTATGAGGTATATACTGTGGGCATTCCAAGAGAAAATGTTCCAAGGTCTCCACTACTCCAGAGTGGCACATTTGGCATCCCTTTTCCCCATCTCTCCCAATTTTTCCCCGAAGCTCCAGTGATCTTGATCTCAGTTTGAACAGCAGTGACCCTCCAAAGGTGCCATCTAGGTACTTCTCAAAAGCTGGCTTTTCTTTATATTGTAACCCCTGCAGTGATCTTTTCACGCTAACCCCGCTCGCCAGTTTCGATTGCAATCTTCCATGACTCTCTCTTTGACAAACCTATTGCCTTCTTTCATTCCTACTTCTATGTTTGTGACCTCTATAGAGTAATTGTCCATTAGTTCCCTCACATGTTTTGACCACCCCGTTTCTATATTAGAATTCCAAATGGTATCGAGCATCAATTTGCACCACCGGTTGTCAGGCAGGTTTCTCAAGTAGTTAAAGTAACACAGTTTTCCCAAATCTACCCTGTCCTTGATTTTCATCCACCCAAGCTCCCCCCTTACTGCTTCCAAAGCTGCAGCATTACTCGACCCTGTTATCCATCTGCCGGCATCATTCTGAGTACTTTCCAACTTCTTAATAACGGTTTGATTTAATGGAATCACGTCCGTGCCATACGTTATACTTGGTAAACCCACCCTCTCCCACATTGTTTTCCCCACAAAGACCTTATTGAAACTATTTTTCCCCAAAAATTTTAGTTGGTTCAGAATTCTTTTCCCCTTCAGAATCAGTTTGGCTGAGTAATTTCTGTACACCCCTCTTCCCGTTATATTTATGCTTACCCCTAGATACTCATACTCTCCCGTTTCTCCTACAGTGATTTGTTTGCTTTCCCCTTCGGGGACTGAGAACTCCCCCACTCTCTATCTCTTCGTCATATCTACCTTGCGTCCAACGGGTATTACCTTGCTTTTATTTTCATTTAGTTCGAGCCGCCAAGTGTTCCCATATCTACCAACAATTTCCAGCAATTTCTCTAGCCCCTGTTCAGTTCTAGACATTAACACCATGTCGTCTGCAAAGAATAAGCCTGGTATCTTTATGTCTCCAACATTTACCCCCTCCGCACTCTGAATTAGTTCGTCCCCTAAATCTTTAACATACAATGCAAACAAAATCGGTGAAAAGATACACCCCTGCTTGAGGCCTATATCCATAGGGACTCGTTTTGTAGTGATACTCCCTAGACTGAGTTGGCTTTGCACATCTGTATACAGTGCTTTCATGATTCCCACAAAGTCACCCCCCAGTCCGATGCCCTCGAGCTTTCGCCACATACCTTCCCTCCACACTCGGTCGTAAGCTTTTTTCACATCTAGAAATGCCAGAAACATCTTTTTCTTTTCAGCCTTTGTTGATTCTATCAGTTGGGTGAGTGTAAATAGGTGATCAGTGACTCTTCGTCCTTTCCTGAAACCATTTTGAATTTCTCCTAAAAAACCTTTCTCTTCAATAACTTCCTCTAGTCTACCGTATATGACCTTACAGAATACTTTTCCGATGTTACTACTAACTGATATCCCCCTATAGTAATCTAGAACTTCCTTATCCCCCTTTTTGTGTATGAACGACACCTTACTTTCCCTCCACTCTCTGGGGACCTCTTGCTTTCGCAGAGCCAGGTTGAAAAGGTTTGTCAGGACTTCAATAAGTGACTCCCCTCCATTTTTGAGGAATTCGTTCGGAATTTCATCAGTCCCTCCCGCTTTACCATTTTTTAATTTCGAGACCACGTTCCGCACTTCTTCTGCCGTTATTTCGCTACATACACGATCGGATAGGTTCTCCTCCACCAGTGTATTTCTTTTTGGTGGGGACCCACTGCCCCATCGCCTATCGTTTATCTTTTCCCAGTGCTTGACTAACTCTGAAGCGATACGGCCTTTATCTTCTGTACTTTCCCCATCCACTTTGATACTCTGCACACTACTTTTCCCCCGTTTATTTACCCAGTTCCAAAATACGTTTGAGCTCGAACCCCCCGTTTTCTTTATTGTTCTGGCAAGACTGCAATTGCGCTCCTTCCTATTATTATTCTTTATCTCATTCACCTTTTTCCGTGCCAGTTCATATTCTCCTTTCATTAGTCTCGTGTCATTGTTATCCACCCCTTTAAGCTTCCTACTTCTTCTGTAAGCAGCGCATTTTACCTTCCTTTCTTTTATAGCCTTTTTCAGTCCCTCGTTAACCCTGTATCCAAGCTCTCTCGTTGGGACCCTCACCCTTCCTATACAATCCTTCCCTGCCTCTGTTAGGCTATTTACTATGCCATCTGAAATACTCTGGACATTTGCATCCCTAGGTATACATTCAAGATTTGGTTTTAGTTTTTCCCGAAACTGCTTCCAGTCGGCTCCTTGTTTTAGTCCCCAAACTTCCTTGAAGGCATTTCTGTCTCTATTCGTCTTTTTGCCCATAATCTTAACTGTTATCAGGTTGTGATCACTACCCAAGTCATTTTTTCCCTCGTCATCTATTTCTACATCTATAACCTCCCTCCATACGCTAATGTCAGTGAGTATATAATCAATTATTGTTTTCTTATCGTTCCTCTCCCAGGTCCATTTACCCTTACATTTCGCATCCCTGTTCAGGATCTTTAAACCAAGCTCTTTTGATAGGTCCAACATCTTCCTCCCATTCGTGTTAATTTTCCTATCACCTCCCTGTATGCCCTCCTCCTTATCCCCGATGTGCCCATTGAAGTCCCCCATTAGGACAATACTGAACCCTCTGCTTTCAAGCTCTGTGATATTCGATCTAAGAGTTGTATATATTGAATCATTCCACTCGGGCTTACTTCCCTCCACTGCTAAGTATACAACACCAACGGCAACACTCCTGCTTCCTAACTTGATTTTTGCCCAGACTATTTCGTTGGATACTGGAATCTGAGTCCTTGCTTCTGTGAGATCTGTAATCAATGAGGGCTGTAATTCCTCTTTAGCGTAGATGCCAACACCCCCACCCCGTTTCTGACCCTCAGTTCGCCCAGCTCCTATCCATACGCAACCCTTCATCTGATCAACCCGCTCATCCCGTCGTATCCACGTCTCACTTAGACCCATTATATCGAAGTCTCCTTCGTCCATCATTGTTGATATTTCGCTTACTTTCTTCTTGTGCAGACCCTGGATGTTGCAGTACCCAAACTTAATGAATCTTTGTTTTTTTGTCATCACTGGCACATTATTATAACCCTGGTATGTCCCTGTGTTGTGCATGTTTGTTGTTCTTCCTATGTTCCCAGCATTTGAGCCCCTCTGGGTTATCGGCCGAGGTCCCCTACCCCCCTTTTCTCCAAAAAAGGCCCAGCCACCTGTAAAATTTTTTGGCCCAACAGGTCTGTACCCATCCTACTTAAATGCAATCCGTCTCGCCCATACAACTCTCCTTGTCCCCAGAATGAATCCCAGTGGTCAATGAAATGTATTCCCAAGTCTTTGCAGTGCTCTTCCAGCTCCTCGTTTAGTGCCATAATCCGCGAGTTCCTCTCATTCCCACCACCCATAATGGGGAGCACCCCTGAAACGATGATCCGAGCATTCCTGCTAAGTAGCTTACTAATTAGGCCCTTGTATGTGTCCACCAAACGAACTGATTTCCTCTCCCTGATGTTATTGGACCCCACATGTAATACCACTACCGGATCAGGCCCCGACCCAGCTACAATACCGTCCACTCTATCCCTCAGGTCCTCCACTTTAGCCCCCGGAAAGCACAGAACTGTTCTATTTTTACTGTCCGGACCACAGACAACCTTGTCGATCCCCCGAACTATGCTACTTCCCGCAACCACCAACTTACTTTTGGCCCTCGCCCTATTTATCTCCTCTAGTCTCCTATTGTTTACAGCGTCCTCTTCCTCTCCAACAGCCCCACTCGGAATCAATATCGGTATCGGTATCTTTGACCTAGGATTACTCCTATCCTTGTCCCTCCGTCTCTTTCCAGGCCCTGAACTACCTGGACTATTTCCCTGGTCTTCTACCGGATCCCTCCTCCTTTTTCCTGGCCTAGACCCCAAGCTACTATCTGTTGCACTATCCTCCGTCACCTCCTCTGTCTCTTCCGAATCGAGCACATCAAATCTGTTTCTGGTGCTGCACTCCCCACTGCCTTTGGACTTTACACCCCTACCTACCTGCTTCTCTGGCCCCCCTTTCCTACCACTTTTGATAATCCACGCCAAACGCTTTACAGCATTGCTCCGGACTGGGCCCCCCTCATCTGTCCTACGTACTTTTCTAGCAGCCCCCACCTCATCACCTACCTCATTCACATCAAAGGTTCTACCCCCATGTTTCCTCTTGGAACCACCGACAACCACCCACTTTTCTCGGAAAGCTACTTTCACAGGTGTAACTCCAGACAGCCCCGCCCTACCAAGTTTTCCCTTCAGCTCAGCAATCTCCCCCTCAAACTTAACAATTGTCTCAAGTTGGCGGAGGATTTCCTGACAGTTTGCACATACCTCTCCATATCCCATTGAACGACAGTCCCCATACATCATTGAACACTGTTTACAAACTTCAAGCCCAATATCGCCATCGGTGGCCCCACCAACCCGGCTCTGACCGACACCCCCAGTGACCTCTGTCTGCACACCAATACTTACCCCGTTGGCACCGTTGTCCTGGACCGCGATATTACACGTATTTACCTCCATACTTACCTCCGTCTGAACATACTTGCTCGCCATCATCAAGACAAAATTACGCGATCGGACAGGGAAAACTGTAAACACGCGACAAAAGGCAACACGACGAACCGTTCGACAACTTAGCGCTCACAGTTTTATTTAAGACCTCCTAACTTTGTCCCAGTTACTATACTAAACTAACTCCCCACAAAATTGAATAAAATAACCTGAAAATGAAATATATATGATTAGTAAACAATAAAAATACTTAATTTCGATTCGTAACCAAGGAGACATAAAGATGTGAAAAAAAAACAGTTATCAGATTATGATTCAAATTAAGGCAAGAATTGACAACTGGAAGCTCAGTGCAATAATTTTTCATTACCCATTGTGGTGATACACTGAAAAAATAAAGGTGGTGGGGTGGGTGTCCAAGTGGTCAGAGGAATTTTTTTTTTTGCACGTGGGTGGGTGGGTGGTGGTCAAAAGGTGGAATAAAATATTTTAGGCCTTGTGTCCGGAATTTTTTGGAAGACCCCCCCCCCCCCCCCCCCCAACCCCTGGATTGCATTGAATTTAATAAATTGCCAGATAAGTCTGTAACATTAATTGTTATCTAAATTTGTCTCAATAATTTCGCGTAAATATTCATTGAAAAGGCTTCACTTCAGCTTTTTTCAACAATTAAACGCAAAATTATTACAATTCTATCAGATTAAATATAATTTAATGCATTGCTAGATAAGATTAACCCTAATTCTTATATATAATTGTCGCCAATAATTTCTTGTTTATTCATTGAAAAAGGTCCACTGCAGCGTTTTCAACAAAAACGCCTCTGAGAAAAAACCTCACCCGATCCAAGCCATTCAACAGTCCCAGATATCCCTGTCAAAAATTGACCGATTCGCAAGTAACTAGTATTTTTATGATAGTTTCCAGGAATAAGAAATAATAAAACTGATAATTAACAATGTAAATAAAAATAAAATACAACTTTACTTGAGTTGTACTAAGAACAAATGTGAGGGGGTGGGGGGGGGGGGAGTAGTTCAAGCTACCAACTGGGCTGGGGCAGTCGTCCTAGCTGCTAACAGGACTGAGAGAGGGGGCAGTCGCTCTAGATGAGAATTGGTTTGGGCAGTTGTCCGGCTGTTCATTTTTGGACTGCGAGGCAGTTTGCTGGGGGAATTTGTCTTACATTCCGTATATTCTACTGTTGAGAAATCGCGACGCGGATTTTCTCGACAGCGTCGATGTTACAAGTAGGCTTGTTAATGTCCATGTGGCAGCAAAATAGGGAACTAAATTTCGAGGTTACTCGAAGAAAATAGCCTGCGCTGTTTTTGTCTTGTCGACTTTCTCAACTGACTTTGCTTGGGGCCGAACGATAACAAGGGCGGAGTTATCCTATGAGCAAACGTCTCAGAATGTGAGCCCAATCGCCACTATCTCAGCGCGGCTGATACTGCATTAACTTTTTATGCACATGGACTCCCAAACAGCATGAATTTGATGGTGGAATGATTCACAAACAAATCAGACCATATTTTATCTAGAACTTTCTGTCCGTGAGATTAAGTGCATCAAGTTGGGTCTTGGGGAATTTGCCCGGGTGCCAGTTGGGTAGTATTGAGTGCTGCTAGGTGTTATTGGGTAGTATAGGGTGTTATTGGGTAGTATTGGGTGTTATTGGATAAATCGACGTGCCCTGACGCGTAGATTATTTTTCACTAATCACATAAATCTATGCAATTTTTGAGACTGAATTTACATGTTTTATTTTTTTTATATATGAATCCACTGCTTTCGAAGAATGCTCGATTTCGTTGTACAAGTGTGTGTATTGTCAGGCAGAAAATCATTGTCAAAGCATTCTTTGACTGAATCTATTTGATTTACTTTGTCTCTCCACCCTCTTTCTACGAGGCCGAAACGTCCCAGGCCGAAACGTCTCAAGGCCGAAACGTCCCAGGGCCGAAACGTCTCAAGGCCGAAACGTCCCGACCCCCTGTGAGGACTGACTCGCAACTCTGCTGAAGCACGATTGAAATGCGTTCAATAAGACCTATATAGCAAAACCCCCCACATACTCCAGGATAGTGAATCAATGGTGAAGCTGAACGAACACCGAACCCTTAACAGAAAAACAAAATAAGCCACAGTAAATTAAAATTACTCAATAGAATTCAACTGCGTGGAGTCAGTGAGGATTGCCTCGCTAGTCATTGAGATCTTTAGGATTGAGTCTGTGAGGATTGCCTCGCAACTCTGCGTGTGGGGAGTGGGCTCCGAAGAAACACACCCTTACCCCCCATCCATAGCAACAATCACACAACAGTCACAATATACAATAGCGGATACCTATCTTTCTCTCTACCTATACCTTTTCTAATTGAACATTCTCATCTTTTCTTGCAACACTCTTATCAAGAAGACGCATGGAAATAGTAGGCAAAGCGTAGGAGGAATTGGTGCAACCTACCTTTCTGTTAATATACACAAGAAACGACCAAACACCAGACAAGGATTGAAACAGGCTTGTCTGGCTGGGGACGAGTGTATATTTTATATAAATAAACATTTGAATAAAGATTTAACAGCCCTTTTAATGGCTTTCGGTGTGTGTGTCTTTGAGAGGGTGTTTTTTGTTGTTTTTTTAGGGGGGGGGGGAGGAGGTCATTTGGAATTCCCGAAGGATAACCAGATACCTCATAATCACATACGGCATCCTATCTCCCAGAAGGCTTGATGGATGACTCCCGGTTTTTCAAAACTAAACTGCTGGAGCTTTCTCCACTCCTTGTTTGTAACCGCTATGGTCATATACCGGGGCCGCTACCAAACCGGCGTTGCTGTTTGGTTTTCTTTTCTCTTCTTCCCTTAAATTTGCCATCGCACATTATATTCTGGCTCGCCACCATGGTGGGACTCAAACCTCTGCCATCGCCAAGCTAGAACCGAATAGAGTCCACTCTCTAATAGTCTTAATGGCGTTGAGGGATTGATTATTGACAATCTATCACTCCAACGTAAACTGCCGGGAATTCTAACCGCGTGCATACCCCCTCAGACCCCATTTGGGGCAATAGGAAAGCTAGGCCTGTGTGATCCAAGTGAAATAAAATAAGGTTAACCGGGTCGCAAGGGATTTGTAAATCCCACATCGTCCCTGCGCGCCTTCGGCGCGCTAAAACCTTTCATTCACTCATTCATTCAGGACATCAACAGCTTCCAACATGTCGGAAGACAACAGCTGCGGACAGTGTAACTTAATTGTTCGTCCGAGACAAGAAGGATATAGAATATGCAATACAGATGAGCAATTTTTCTTATAAAGGAGATTAGGAAAATAAAATTTTGATAGGAATGCTTACATGTTAATATTAAAGTCTATATAAGAGAAGTTGGTTAGATCGGAAATGTAGTCTTATGACAATTTTTAAATTTATAATGCTTACATGTTAATATTATAAGTCTATATAAGAGAAGTGGGTTAGATCGGAAAATGTATTCTTATGAAATTAGTTTTACATTTATAATAAAACCACGCAAATATGGATGTCAAGACACATCAGTTTGAATGGCATACTTATAAATCTTTGACATAAATGAACATTTTATACAGTCTATATAAGAGAAGTTGGTTTGATCGGAAATGTATTCTTATGAATTTTTTTAAATTTATAATAAAACCACGCAAGTATGGATAGTTAGATCAATTTATAACGGACGTTAATTTATGATTTCAGGTATATCACGGGAAAGCTACAGGTTAGCTGTCCGTAGTCGCACAGACATTGCATTTACATGTATCAGATGCAGAGAAACACCCACCGAGGCAGGGCCATCAAATGTCACTTTCATTGTCGCACCACGACAAGAGGCAAATGAATTGGAGGACACCTTTCACTATGATCAGGGTAGTCAGTTACGATTTTTTTACCAAGTAATATTTTGTACATAAAAATCGTTTGTAACGTGCCCCTGTGATTATAATATCCAAAGTGGGTCGAGATGACCCCCTGGCCATTACCGCACTTCTGGACGGGAAAAATAGGGGGTCGAGATCACTAAAAGTGGGTCGAAGTCACTCTGGGTCGAGATCACCAAAAGTGGGTCGAAGTCACCAAATCGGGTCGAGGTCACTTTGGGAAGAGATCATCATGGGTCAGGTCACTGGCATTCCAATGGACGATTCGTCGGTAATTTCCGTTGTTCTTTGGACGATTCGTTGAAGATTACGATTTTGAATCTTTGCTAATTTGTGGTGCCTCGGGGTTGCCGACCAAATTGAGCTGGTTGTGACGACAAATAACAAGATTTAATATTTAATTTTTATTTATTTTATCACGCCTCAAGGAAGGGTCATAAATTATATTTTTGAGACAAGAAACGTACTTAAAACCTATATATTTCCACCCTTCGTCGCACAGCTCTGTTAATATGAAATTTAGGCAAACCTAAAAGGAATCCTAGTCAAAACGTCCCCAAACCAAAACGTCCCCAAATGTTTTGGTCAAAACGTCCCCAAATAGTTGGTCAAAACGTCCCCAAATATTAGTCAAAACGTCCCCAACAGTTGGTCAAAACGTCCCCAATAGTTGGTCAAAAAGTCCCCTTTGTTGTTTCTTGACTGAGGCCATTGAAAAAACTTGCGATGTTATTTTAAAACAAATTTATTGTTTTACAAAACATTAATTATAAATATCCCCGTCTCTGTCAGGCCGATATTTATGTGTGCCTCCCCTAATTTCGCGTGTGCCTTATGAATATAGAAAACGCTAATTAATACCAGAGCCGGTGAAATAGAAATTTGGACCCCAGGGTTAATTTTGTCACGGATCTCCTTTCAAAAGTGTCGGGATACTGATGCAGATGCCAAAGGCAAGCAAGAGCACTGATTGGGTTGGACGCGAGTAACGATCGATGATAGTGGTGGGGTGGGGTGCCCCCCCCCCCCCCCCCCCCAAAAAAAATAATCAGTTATAAATGGAAACTTCCGGCGGGTTTTGGTACCCAAATATCAGGGTTTTTTTTTTTTTGGCCGTCGTTTTTAGCAGCATGTTTTGAATTCTCAAGTTCGTCAGTGAGTATCCAGAGATCTAGAATTATAGCTTTTAACTGCACAATTCTTGAAGTGATAACTTTATTACGCTAGGTTGATTTAATAAAGTTATTACTTCAAGAATCACGCAGTCACAAATTACAATCGTTGGTCAAGTGCAGAGCTCCATTCACCATGCAGCCCCCCTTCTTAACCGTTAGCACAGGGGTCAGAAACTTGGAGGGGGGGGGGGGGGTAGTCAAAAATAGCATGAAAGCCCGTATTTTAATTTTCGTTTGGTACGTCCTTTGAAAGACGTACCAATCCCCAAAAATTAAAATACATTATTTGAGGTTATTTTTGGACTGGAGAAGGGGGCAGGCCTAAATCATTTGTAAATAGGGCCTAATAGCATCTCAGTAAATAATTGCGATATAATTCTCACACACGGCCTACTATGGCTTACACTACTACACTACGACACAACCTGAAATTATTTCGCAGGTATTTATTGAAAAGCACCGCCCGTTTTTGCATAATTAACTCAGTTTTTTTCGCCAGGTTTGCGAATGCTGAAATGCTTAAAAGGATCACTCACTAGAATTTATGTTGGTCATAATTTAATGAAATAATTTCAACGAATTTTAAAGTACACACGTACAGTCACCACATTTAATTGACCATCCCGGTTTTTAACACTATCTTTGACTTGAACCAATGAAATAATTGTATAGGGATCAAAGAAGGCACAGAACAATAGACTACTATTATATGACAATCACATGGCTCGTGGAATAGCCAATTGGAATCAACACGATGAAGCGTTTAATTGAATTATTAAGAAAAAGTTGTGACAAACAGGTGCAATGATATTTTTTTTTGTTTGTTTGTGGATTTTATGCAGCGTTATCTGGTAATACTATTATGAAAACGTTAACTGATTTTCCAGCTTGTAGGAATATTTAGTTGAATTTTTCCCTGGATGAAATTTATTGCAAAAGGACTAAAAAATATCATTGGTTTATGTCACCGATATTGAAAGTGGGAGTGGCCTGTTACTTTATTTATTCTGTCCAAATTTGTCATTTGTTAATTCAGAATAATTGTGGGATAATTATGGCATGGTGGAAACACATCGTAGTTTGTATGAATATTAGTTACAGTGAGTGAAAGTCACCAAAGTGTTTAAAGAAACAACGGCTTACGGTAACAAAAACAGTTGATATTTTAAACTATCGCAGTTCTCAGACGACAAACGCATGTGGACAAATTTTTGGGATCTAATAAAAATCACAGAAAATTAAAACGATACAATAGAATTAAAGTGCGTGGAGTCAGTGAGGATTGCCTCACCACGCTGGAAACCATGCACCAAGAAAGGATTGAAACAAACTTGCCTGGCTGGGACCAGTGTATATTTTAAATAAATAAACATATGAATAAAGATATAACAACCCTTTAAGCGTTTTAAAGTGTATGTCTGTGAGTGGGGGTTTTCTTGTCGTTGTGGGGGGGGGGGGGGGGGGGCAAGGCTCAGCATCCACTCTACCTTTTTGGCTGATGGGTGACTCCCATCTTTCAACAACAGATATTGGTATACAGTACGTGGAGAGTGGATTGTAACTAAATCACCCGTGGAGTGGAGTTATCACCCAAACTATAACTTTCAAATGTTGTACATATGGACAGAAAACACAAGCAATGTTTCAGCCAATGGACCTCCGGGTTGAACCCGGAGGTCCATTGGCTGAAACTTTGCTTGTCCTGGTTATGCTTTGCAATAAATTTGCAATTATTGCTTGGGTGGAATCTCCACTCTGCGGCTGATTTAGTGATAATACATTCTCCACGTACTGTAATTTTTCCTTTTTTATAACCGTTATGGACAATATGTGCTGGGGCTGCTCCCGAACACCGACTGTTTAGGTTTCTTTTTCTTTTCTTTTTTTCTAAGACAACCATCAAAGTGCGCTTTCAGTATTACCATCCATATAAATATGCCCACGTTTCTAAGTAAAATACAGAGCAGAATCTCGTAGTTATGCACAATTCCAAGTCACCTTCCAGTTCGAGGTTATCGGGAGTTTAACCCCAGTACCTTATTATTTGTCCCTCGCTTCCGACTCTTGTGGATCCACAAGCAAGTAAAGTTATTCGGGTTGAAGGGGGTTTCAATCCCACATCCCATCGTCCCAGTTTCAATCCCACATCGTTCGATAATTAATTCCAGTCTGCTGAAGTCCTGTTCATGCCCAGCCGAGAGCAGAGTATTGATACAACTGACTTAGAATCCTAGATTTCGACCGAAAAATAGTATAAACATTGCTAAATTAAATATGAAACTACGAAAGAAGGATAAATGAGTTGGGGACGTTTTGACCAACTCTTGGGGACGTTTTGACCAATTGTTGGGAACGTTTTGACCAACTCTTGGGGACGTTTTGACCAATTGTTGGGGACGTTTTGACCAACTCTTGGGGACGTTTTGACCCCAAAAATTAGGGGACGTTTTGGTTTGGGGACGTTTTGACCAGCACCCCCTAAAAGCGAGCGAAAGTGATGCATTAGGCCTAAAGTGCTGTAGGCCTACATTTACTGGTAAAGAATGGGAGACCAACCAAATTTCGAGATAACTACTTTTATCTGCGTTTTGATTGGAAGATATTATTTTCCAGTGCTCTGATTGAAAGATAATTTTATCATTGTTTTGATTGGAAGATATATTTATGGCGTCGTTGTTTTTCTGAATTTATCCGAGTAGTTACGGAAATTGCACCGTTCATTTTTATTTTCTCACAAATGGCGTGTAGCATTTATTGTTACTATTACCAACTGTTAGTAGCCACAACAAGAAAATACAGCAGTGCTGTGCAAAAAAAAGGACGATGATAATATGCCAATGCAGTTTTACTGAAAAGACCATCTTTAAAATAATAAGACTGAGTATCACAAACGTAGTTTCATGATTCGGACCAGATTTTTATACAGGACGTTTCGGCCCCAGATCTATGAATGATTCGGACCATATTTCTGGCCGATTCGGACCAGACTATTGGACGATTTGGACCAGGTTTCTGGGCGCTTTGTCCAACAGACACACAAACTACATAAGCCAGCACAGACAAACACACTTCACAAGACAGCACAGACTTGTCTTTTGAATTAAATAGGCCTAGAGCTTTATGTGCCAATTTCAATAAGCCATTTTCATTAATTTCACTGAAAAAGATACAGACGTACCGGTATTGTTTGTAGTTATCACAACAGATAATTCTGAGAGTAATTATGAAACAGCTAATCCTGTGCTTCTGGGTCATGTCAGGGAAGAGGAAAAAAGACGTGACATCAACACTGACCTGCCTGTTTTTATTTGCAATGCATTTTGGGTCCGTATACCGAATTTGGTCAAAATCGGCCCAGTAGTTGGCCCATTCCTAAGGGGCGCTCTAGTTGCTAGGGAATTCACGTGACATCAACATTGACCTTCTGTTTTCATTTGCAATGCATTTTGGGTCCGTATACCGAATTTGGTCAAAATCGGCCCAGTAGTTAGCCCGTTGCTAAGGGGGCGCTCTGGTTGCTAGGGAAGTCAAGTGACCTCCACATTGGTCTATCTGTTTTCATTTGCAATGCATTTTGGGTCGGTATACCGAATTTGGTCAAAATCGGCCCAGTAGTTAACCTGTTGCTAAGGGGGCGCTTTGGTTGCTAGGGAAATCACGAGACGTAAACGTTGATCTGTCTGTTTTCATTTGCAATGCATTTTGGGTCCGTAAACCGAATTTGGTCAAAATCGGCCCAGCAGTTAGCCCGTTGCTAAGGGGGGCGCTCTGGTTGCTAGAGAAGTCATGTGGCGTCAACATTGATCTCTCTGTTTTCATTTGCAATGCATTTTGGGTCCGTGTACCGAATTTGGTCAAAATCGGCCCAGTAGTTAGCCCGTTGCTAAGGGGGCACCCTGGTTGCTAGGGAAGTCACATGACGTCATCATTGATCTGTCTGTTTTAATTTGCAATGCATTCTGGGTCCGTATACCAAATTTGGCCCAAATCGGCCCAGTAGTTAGCCCGTTGCTAAGGGCACACTCTGGTTGCTCGGGAAGTCACGAGACGTCAACATTGATCTGTCTGTTTTCGTTTGCAATGCATGTTGGGTCCATGTATCAAAATTGACCCAGTAGTTTGCCCGTTGCTAGGGGCGTGCTTTACTTGATATGGACGTCACGTGACATAATCAGTGACCCATTAGCACCCATCTCCCCCCCCCCCCCCACCCAATATATTACGGGTCCCTTGACCCAATAAGGGTGAAAGCAATGGTGGAGAGCCATCACTTGTTCTACCGTCTGAGTATCCTTGAAAAAATGGAACCTCATTTTTCCCGGATCCTTTGGGAAAAATCCCTAAAACTTTAATCAGCCAGAGTCATCCTCGTGAAGTCTCATCTCGTTAACTACTTCCTACGTAAATAAATCATTTCTTCAATTGCGAATGTCAATTTCCGCCATGCGCAAACATGTCAGCGTCCTTGTGTACCACTTCTGTTGAAAAATTTTGAAGTTGATGCCTTTGAGATGAGCTTGGCTTTGAGTTCATACAAACGGTACATACGTGCTGCCTAATGCCTGTGAAGCAAGCGATCCTTCAGATCGCTTGCACGTGACCCTGTGGGTTGCTTTCGCTCACTATAAGACGCCCCAAATATCTTGTTTCGGTTACTAGACGATTCGCCCCCGTGGACGATTCGCCCCTAGTTTTTGTGGTCGATTTGCCCCCTTTACTGTGAAGCACTGAGCCGTGCTTTCCAATAAATTACTGCAAAATAATATCAATCTGGGGTTTGAGTGATGATCAGTGTTTTCAGTGCTTAACTTTTCGACTAAATTGACAAGTAAGTTGTTTTCTCCGGACCACGGGCGTTAATGAAATATTTTTCATTAACGCCTGCAGCCTCTTTCCGGTTGTTGTAATAATAGTAATAACATGACTTTCTGTGGTATTTCTGGTCCATTAACAGCCCTCAGGAACTGACTAAGGCCAATCGGCCTATTATGTTATTGTTTTAGTATTAATTCACAATCATTTTTCAGTTCGATTCCAATCACATTTACAACGTCGAACTTTGTATGCGTTTGTATGTAGATCTTGTTTGTTTTAGAAATGTATTTGTTTGTTTTCAGTGATGAAAAAAACAAAAACACAGCAGATTTTTTTGGTTATTTTTATTAAAAATAAAATGGGGGGGGGGGGGGAATCATAAAAAAAAATGGGGGCGAATCATCCATCGGACCGAATCGTCCACGGGGGCAAATCGTCCTGTTCCCCTTGTTTCTGATCTGAAAAATATAACTTATCATGCCTCAAGGAGGGGTCAGATCATAAATTATATTTTTGAGACAAGAAACATACTTAAAACCTATATATTTCCACCCTTCGTCGCACAGCTCTGTTATAAGATGTCCCAAATATCTTGTTTCTGATCTGTTATAAGATGCCCCAAATATCTTGTTTCTGATCTGCTCCAGCATACACATTGTTGATCCGTGCCTTGGACATTTCGTTGAAAACCTAAAAGATTATTCGTCGTGATCGTAATTTGGACAATTCGTCGTTACAATGAATCTTCAATCACGACGAATCGTCCAGTTTGCTAAGCACCAAGTACATCCAACTACCTGTTTTAGTTGAAATATTGTAATGAAAAGTGTATATATTTTTCAATGTATTGGGTGTTTTTTTTACACATAAATTGGGTTAGTTTGTGAGATAAAAGATGAAATCATTAATTTATTAATTTTTTAATGCAGTTTCCTGATCTGACAAACTACCGCATGCACAGACTGACTTGGTACTCAACCACCTGCAGGCAGGTGAACATACAACCAGACTTCAACTTTGTAGACCAGTAAAAAATTATGAATTCATCAAGGAAATCTGCAAATTGTTTTAATCTCACTGTTCCAGATCTCATGCTATGATTATATCTGTGGTAGTACATGAACTGCAAGCTGTCCTTGTGTCCTGAAGTTTCTACTGATCCAACGAGTACATGTAAGTGTATAGGATGCGATCATCCTTGGGTAGTGTAGAAGACATTATTTTAACCTCACTGTGCCGGCTCAATGAATTTTTAGGTAGATGATAAACAGCATCAAATTAGCAACATGTTGACCATAAATTTTATCATTAATGGGGACACTAATTAATCTATGCCGCAATCTGGTAATTTTGAATGGATTGTGACCCAGTCGAAATTCTCTATCTGCTTCCCTTCCCTCTAAACTGTAGAATTTCACCTGTTGAAAAAGAAATGCATGAACATTGAATCTGAGATGCTATTTTCATTTCTTTTCCCTGATATGGTCTCGATTTCACAGTATTTTATTCACGAAATCTCAAACCACTAGTGTTAGTATGTTGTGACCAGATCACAATCTAACCATGAAAGAATCACCTTTAACAAGCTGTTAACTGAAAATAGAATACATAATTTTTGGAATTCACTTAAAAATATTTCCACAATCCTGTATACATATTTGAATCCTGCAATCTATGTAACAAGTAACCAACTAACCCTGCACATTTTTACAGCCTCAGTCATTGTCTATTTTCATGTAGTGTGTGATATGACAGTTACCAATTTTTTATAACCGGAAAATGTGACTTACCCTGTGCATTGCACAGGGTTGGTCAAACTTTTTGGTTATAAAACATTTTCATTATTAACTGAGTAACTAACTCTATGCACAGTGCAGTCTTGGTGTAAATCTCATCTATTTCAACTCTTTACCAAATATAATTATTATTTATTTATTGGTGTTTCAGGTCACATATTTTTGCATAATAGCTAATCATGACCACAACATGAGTATCAACTCAAGACGAGGAGGGGTGAGTGTTAATAAGCCATGTTGCCCATTTTAGAGTGGGTTCGCACCACCCATGCATTCAGGCCTGGCATTCTGAAAAATGCAGGAGGGCAAAAAATCGCTCTCCTCAATCAGCTTAGGAGAGCAATTAGCTTTACACAGCTTTTTAAGTATCCAGTTCAACGAACTCATTGAAACTGAAACCAACAGACTACATCAGTGATTTTATTAACTTTACTAAGGTAAAGCGAAATCTCTTAGACATTTAGATGTCTCACTCAACAACCGAACACACACTTGACAAGACATGTGTGTGTACCCAGACCTGTTGTCCAAGAAAGTCATACGCCTACCACTACCACCTTCAACCCCCTAAGGGGGGTTGAAGGTGGTAGTGGTAGGCGTATGACTTTCTTGGACAACAGGTCTGCTTGAATCTACAGTCACATCCTGGTGCAAGTGCTTCAAGTGACAGGATAGTAGCAATGGTAGTATATTATAGTGTCAATATTCCTTGAATAATTACCCCTCAAACTGTGATGTCAGGGGTTGAACTTGAAACTGACAGAATAAAAAATATTGCTGTGACCCATTTTGCTTCAAATGATTGCAACTGTGTTTCTGTGTGGTTGCAGCCATTACCTTTCACCACTAAACCACTTTCAAAATGAAATTACGTAATGTTATGTGACTTCGAAGTTAAATTACATTTTTGCTTTATAACAAAAATTTAATGTGAGCATAATACATATAATCTCAATCATCCCAGACCAAAATATTTAGGAGGGCAATTTTTCGCTCTCCTTAATTCTTTCAGGAGGGCAGTAAGGAGAGCTAAAAAATCGCTCTCCTGAAATTGCCAAGCCTGTGCATTGGTGACTGGGTCCTATTTTACCAGAAAAACAGAGCATGTTCACTGCGGTGAACAGGAACCGCTTCACTTCCCGGGGTACCCAAACATAATGGCTAAAGTCAACCCATAATACTCTCAAGAATTATTTAAACTAAATTTCTGGGGAATGGATTCGGGAAAGGTTTTTTTTTTGGTGAATTCCAAAAATGAAAACATATTCTATTTTCAATTAATAGCTTGTTTTATGAGTACAGTACTGTATCATTCTCCAATTATTAATTGTACATCTTTACACTATTACATGTACTTCTACTGTTACTGATTCCATAGTTATTGACTGAATGTCAGAAATGTTCTCCTTGATCAGTTAAATCTATGAGGTGTTGTGATCACAACAAATTCAAAACAGAAATCAATATTTAATCAAAGTGCAGAAGCAGATAATTCAGTTAAAAATTTTGCAGCATGAAATTTGGGGAGTATGTGTTTGTCTACTTGGTAGTCATCAGGTGTGAGATGTTTCATGAAAATTGACAAACCTAGGAGTTGTATGCAGGAGCATTTCATACACAAATCAATGTAATATCTATATTTATATCTTCAAGAGGAGATAATTTGGTAAAAAAAACTGTCTCAACTCAAAAATTGGTGAGTGTGAGCATGCTTATCATGTATGAAAACCTTCAACAAAAAAACCCCGTTCATTGCACCCTGAAGATTTTCATATAGGATAATGCAATGTAAAAATCAGTAATAGAAATATGTTTAGAATATAATTCAGTTACAATTGTTGTTACTTGAAAACTGGGGAATATGTGAATGCTCACTTGCTATGAAGTTTCATTAAAATCCAACCAGAGAGGGTTGTACACACAAGGATTTAAGATGGAAATCTATATAATAAACTCCAGTGTTAGTATCTTTGTTTGATTGTACCATTTGCCTTCTTATTTAGAACGCAAATTCTGCATACTACTGTGAGTGTCTCTGGACATCTGAAAGTCATGTTGTCTTTTTTTCCATCTATAGGACAGGCAGTCAGTGTATCCAAAATAAATCTAAGTTTAAAGGGAGAGATGTTGATTAAAAAAAACTGTGGCAACTTGAAATATTGGAAGTATTTGCAAATTATGCTGGTTATGTTTGAGAAATTTCATCAAGACTGGTTTATAAACATAATAGGATTGCACAGAAGAATAGGATGAGACATTTATTTATTACAGCTTAATGACACTTATGGCAGCCAGGATCACTTCGGAGAGATAGAAAAGGACAGATGGTACAATCAAGTGATTCCTATATAGCCCCCAAATTTAAAAAGTGAGGGTACAAAGAACATGGGATTCAAACAGTAGATAACATGCACTGGAGTGCAAAAAAAAATCAATAATCACTTCCTCTGATCACTAAAACTAAACTTTTCTGGAGAAAGATGTCCAAGCTGTGCCCTTCTTCTGTGCTCAGGCCTGCCTATTGTTGAAGTACCAAATGCAACAGCAGGTTGAATATAGTGTTGCATTTAATATATTTATTTATCTTACAATCAACATGTATTTTGTCTGTATTAACTCCGCAACTGTCATGTATCCGACCCCCTGATACAGACGTTTGTATCAGGGGGTCGGATACAAGCACGTTCCTTTTGCGCGAGTTCCATTTTTTTTTCTTTTTGTTCATCCGTACAAATAAATAGTTCATTATATATTCGTCTACATTCTTGACTTACCCCCAATTTATTGTAAGATAAAATGATCATTACCATTATGTGGATGTACAAAATATGTATCCGAGTCTCGCTCCGGGTTCTAAGGGTAGATCACAACTCATCTTCGACTCATTGTGATCTGCCCTTAGAGCCTGGAGCTCGACTCGGATACATATTTTGTACATCCACATATTGGTAATAATCTCTATTTATCAAAACAAAATTTTTCTCAAGATCTGTTACAGTGTTTGGACTATTTTATTGTTTCTCATTCTTTTCATAAAGTCTGAAGTTTCCTGTTTTCATAGTTCAGCTATTCGTATGTTGTGGCTTCCCCAGTTGGGAAGCTGCAATGCTCGGATTGCTGTACTAACTCTTCTATCACTTCAACAAATCTCCGCTTACAACTTTGAACCTTAATTTGCATTGAATTTTGTGTACAACTCTTCTTTTTTTCTTCATCCACTTAATTTTTGCTTATTACCATCATTAATTCCTCACATACCAAAAATACTTCTGTTTGCCTGGTAATGTCAGTTTTACTGATTGCTTTTGACAAATAATGATGAATGATTCTGCTGAAAACAAAATGGCTGCACCCAGTAATGCATCAAGGGGACAAGTCTAGCTTGGTTTATATTGGCTGAGATAAGCATCATATCAGCCAAGTTTGAAGTCATATCAGCTGAGCCTGATAATGGGTAATTCTGGGGAAAAAAATGGTATCTAATAAATTAACAACAAATTGCTACCGGCACAGTGAGTTATTCTTGCACTATTATTGTATACCATTTATTCCAACATCAAAATGCTTTTTTTTCACTTGAATTTATTATATTAAAGCAGATCTTGTACATAAAAGCATTTTTTTCAGATTACAATTTTCATGAAATGTAAGATATCTGTCACACAAAATTACTAAATTACAACAAATAAAAATTCACACTGAAGAAAAAATGAACAAAATATAAATAACATTCAATATAATAAATAAAAACAAAACAGGATGGACAAGGTATCACAGATCTAATGTTGTAAATGAGTATGTTCAAGATAATGGTATAATCACAACTGTAACCTTGACAAACAAGTGTAAAACTGATGCTTAGGTTTAGATTTATTGCAGTTCAAGACTATTTTCAGCATCTATGGCTATAGTATGGCTGGATTATAAGTATAAAGTCAAGTGTAACCAATTGTTTATAATAATTATGCTGCTCATATGGCTCTGTGAACCTTTGAGATTCGAATCGATTTCTACAGATCTTGCAGAATATTACGAATGAAAGCAGTTACCAAACATAGGTAATTGAAAATGTGCTCATGTATTAGCAGTCCAAACATTTTTAAGTACATTCAAGGTTTTTTTTCCAGCTACTTGCTAAAATACAAGTCCTTTCTTGGCCTTGAAGAATTCATTCAATTATTTATTTAAGCAGTTACCAAACATACAGGTAACTGAAAATATGCTCATGCACTAGCAGTGCAAACATTTTAAGTGCATTCAAGGAATTTTTTTCCATTTATTTATTTATTTATTTATTTATTTATTTATTTATTTATTTATTTATGTTCAACCCTTAAAGGCCTGGAGATTTGTATACATTTTTGCTACAGACTGAAAGTATGCATCGTATACTTTACAGTTGTTTGAAGGCAAGTCTTGACTACCTTCTCAAACAGCCAAGACTTGCTTAGAAACGATGGCTAAGGTACTTAGAATGTGACTTCCAAGTTTACCCAGTGTCTGCCTGTTGATGTTCCTGTGCTGTTGCAGTAAAAAGTGATCAAAATCAGTTTTGACAGTGAACACAAGAATGTCAAGTACAGACAATTGTTTATACCTGTGCTGCCCAGGTTCTATTTTACAAGTAATGCAGAACTTGGGTTCCTGCAGGGATCAACTGCTTCAATGCAAGACACCCTTAATAGGACTTTATTAAAAAATTTATGCTCTATGTTAAAGTTTCCATATTATCCATGTCCCTCAAATTCAGTTGGAAGTGAAAACTAAATTCAGTTGGAAGTGAAAATTACTATGTTAAAATGAGTTTTGTTACAATTTTTAGGAGAGTGCCTCTAGTCAACTGTAACAAAATAGTGATAAATATATTTTGACTACCAAACATACTCTATTACAGAATGAGATTACATCAAGGGCTTTCAAGGAATTCAATGAGGGGTGGGAACAATGTGTGTGTTCAGTGAATCAAGTAGGAGTTGAGGCAAGGTTTATGTTAATGAACAGGAATTTAGATAATTTACTAGCAGAAGTAATATTACAAGTACCTACAGTTACCTAAAAAGCTGAAATGATTTATTTCAAGTAACAGCTTTTGACTTCTGTTTGGAATGACCACTTCAAATTCACTCCAGTAAGACAGGCCATGTGCATTTTCAGTTTCATACACAGTCTCAAGCCACCAGTCAAATTCTGTAAGAAATCTGATGTTGTTATGCGCTGTTTGTTTACCCATTTTATGTGGAGTTGTGTGCAGACCAACGTTGATGTAATGTGAGGTCTTTTTACTCGCAATAACTACAGTAGAACCTGTCTTGAGAGACTGCCCTTTGGGCCACACAAAAGTGGTCTCTCAAGACAGGTGGTCTCTCATAACAGGTTTCAGGTTTCCGTGAATAACCAACCACAAAATTCAGAAATGGAGAAGAATGGATTTTTGTAATTACTTTGTGGTTGTTCTTTTTTATGAAGTTTTTGTAACAAATTTAAATGGACTGTTATAAAAATTATAAAAATAAATTGGTGTTGAAAATCTTCATTGAAGATTTTCAACACTAATTTATTTTTATAATTTTTATAACAGTCCATTTCAATTTGTTACAAAAAGATTTTCGACACAAATTTATTTTGATTCCTATCTCACATTTCAGGTAATTGTTTATTCAGCAATAATCCTAATCTTTTCACAGGGGTCTTATAAAAACATCTCAATCTTTAATGAGTTCGCAACTGAAACCCAATTAAGAGCTTTTAATACTTTCAATTATGTTAGTATAACCACAATGGATTTTCCAATTCCAGAACAGGTAAAAAGTTTTTGTCATGGTTTCAGTCTTCAAAGGGGCGGTCTCTCAAGACAGGTCCATTATGGCATAAAAATACAAGTTGGTACCAGGTCACAGTGGTCTCACAAGACAAGTGGTCTCTCAAGACAGGTGGTCTCCTATAGCAGGTCCATTATAGAGTAAAACCAATCAGTGCCTGGTAGATGTGGTCTCTCAAGACAGGTGGTCTCTCAAGACAGTGGTCTCTCAAGACAGGTTTTACTGTAACAGAGTTTTTTTCCTGCTCCAGTTTTAAATATTCTAATCAATAAGTGTTCAATTCACCTTACAACCATCAAGATATTAATCCAATCTGTGTAACTATACAGCATAATAAACAACCTAGGGCTGTGGTGAGTCTTCATTCCTAATGGTAATGTCATCCAAAATTTAGTTAATCAAGTCTCAATTGAGCGACATTTCTTGCATTGATTCAAACAAAATGAATGTTTGTGGTATTTTTTTAGATTCAGTTATCTGTATATATCCATTGTTTGAAACACAAACTGAATCTCTTTTCCAACCAACTGAAATATTCCAGATGAGTGAATCCTTTCAGAATTAGACTAGAGGATTCAGAGCTTGTAGGAGTTTTGAATGTGTGTTAACCCTTTACCCAACACAGACGATTTCAAAATTTATTATTTGAAAAATCATTTTTTTAAATATTTCAAAAAAATTCAACAAAACCATATCATGTGACCCCTCACTGGAACGAGCTCAATGAGCTTGTTCCAAAGAGGGGTCACATGATATAGTTTTGTTAAAATTTTTTGAAAAATAATATGTTTTCAGATGCTAAATTTGCATATTACGCGGGCGGATATGGTCGATTTGTTGGGTAAAGGGTGAAACATTTCTTGAGTTACAAACAGACCGGCCCTCAAATTAAATTATGAAATCGACATAATATAAGTGGAGAGTAGGTTTCCAATACGCCTTTACCCTTAAGGGTCTATTTTTTACTTTTACAACCCTAGATCAGGAGCCCTTACCATGCCATCATGAGGAGTTCCTGCTAACAGACAAATTAATAAGCTAGTGGTTTCTAGTCAAGTCTTGGCTGCTTTACTGGCTGTGATCAGTTGTAAATTCAGGACAATTGTCAAGGCCCATAAGGGTTAAAGACCTCAACTCTTGTACATTTTTGCTTCACATTGACAGTCTGCATTCTGTGTCTTTGCAGTTAGTTCTAGGCAAGTCTTAGCATTCTATGTACTCCAAAGTACTTAGATGTAACAAGTAAAGGTGACCCAGAAGTCGCATTGTGAGGAGATATTCCACTGCAGAAAAAAAATATAAAGTCAAAATTAGGCCTTTAACAGTTAAAATACCTGCAAAAGAGAGCACAAAAACAATAACTCATCTTCTGTGAAAACTGTAAGGACACGCAGAGCTTCAGTCAATAGACCAGACCTTAAAGTTGAGCTCAAGATCCACTTACTAAAACATTGCATTTTTTTACCATGCTACTTCAGAAAAATATGGAAGTTATTATCTGTGGGAATATTCTACTTTGTGAGTGTTTTAGTAAGAATCGACTCCCTAGGCTAGTGCTGTACATTATAACACTCAATGAGATCAAAGTCATTTGTTTGGTTCCATCATGATTGAATAAATTATTCTGAGTTCTAAAGTACAAAAACATAATTACATGTGTGATGGTTAGTAAATAAAATACACTGAGACATTGTGGAGCAGAGGAGACACACATATATCAAAACAAATAAATAACACTGTACACTTATGGATTCCATAAATATAAAAAAAACACCAATCACAATTATCCAGCAATATATTTTAAAACATTCAATAATTTTTCATATATTTTTCCAGACACTATTGCTAACTTCACACTGGAACAAGATTGTTGAGCTCATGTTAATGAGGGAGGAGGGCACATCTGAGGTTTAAGAAAAAAATGGAAATTCAAATGTTTTGGTGTCAAGACTGACCTGAACACCAGAAACCCCCCAACCTTATCCCCACAGTTCCTTCATCAAGCTGACAGCTCGCACTTATGTTCACATTTTTATTATGTAAGAGAAGTAGGGATAGGAATTGCCAAATGCAGGCAGTCAACAAACTTTATTTGGAAAACTTACATATATAATTACAAAACCATTCTGGGTTTGTATTAAGCCTTCACCTTCTTGAATAGCAGACAACAATGGAAAAAATTCTTAAATAACTTCCGTACAGTCACTGTGGATCGGTTGTAATACACACATGGGCAGTGATGTCCACGCTTGTGTTTACCAGGTAACAAAAATCATCATCAGTAAAGTTTTAATTAATGAAGCACTGGGTTGTACCTGCTGATACATCAATTTAATTTTTGATGATTATTCATGTAATCAGTTTTCGGAGTATAGTATTATTGCATCTGCAGAATGTTGCCCACCTGTGGAAAGTGACCAGTCCATGTCAGCTGAACTGTAAACATTTTCACTTTTTGCCTCAAAAATATAGTTTATGACCTCTATGGAATGTGCTCTATGAGCTCTTACCAATGAGGGGTCATGTGTTTGCAGCAGAAAGTGAAACAAAATAAAGGGTGAATGGTGATTTTGTGAATAGTGATGGCTGATTGTGCTGCTATGTTGAGTTTAGAGTCAATCTGTTGAACCAGATGTGCAGGATTTTTTTTTTTGCAAATAGAAAAATTTGCCAGTCAACTAGCAGATGTTACAATCGACTCTCAACTGATGAGAAGAATCAGTGATAATTTACACTTTGAACTAATGAACCAGCCACATCTTCCCACATAATTTACAAACTCAGCGGGGAGTGTGGTGGCTCAGTGGTAGACTGTTGGACTTCTATGCTAGAGGTCCCAAGTTCAAGCTCATCTGGGACGACCCACATTGTGTCCTTGGACAAAGCACTTTATCCCGACTGCCTACATGGGGGCACGATGCCACTGTGTACTAAGGCGAACTGCACGTCGATGGAGCACGTCTTCAATCGCTGTAACCCTGCTTTAGCAGAGCTTGAACAGAGTTAGAATGTTGAGGAGCTGACAGTTGCTCGTCGATGCTCGGTGGTTCTCTCTGGGTACTGCGGCTTCCCACACCCGTAAAACTGCCATGGTCATGATTAGCCATTGTGCATAAGTATGTGACCTTAAATACCACTAAATAAATAAATTACAAACTCAGCAGTCAAAAAAAAGTAGATGTGTCAGTTTGACATGTATGTCTCCGTGAGGTAGCATGATTAAGAGTTGGCTTTACATGCTTGTAGGTACCCATGACAAAGCCACATACCAGAAATCAGCCAATCATCTGAATGTATAGCGAAAAAGTCTGGAAAACTGATTCTCTGAGTTTTCACATCAAAAACTAAGTTCAAGGTCAATAACTCCACGAAAAATCATCCGACAGAAACCAAACTCGAACTTGCTTTGCAGGTACCCATGACAAAACCACTTACCAAAAATTCCGCTAATTACCTTAATGAATAGCAACAAGAGGCCCCAGGGGGCCTGAGGGCGTCACCTGACATGGTAGCCTAAATATCAACCCAGAGAATTGATTTCAACAAGTTTCATCTGCTCCTCCTAAGAAAAGCTTATACCAAATATCCAAAGATTCTGACCAGTGGATCTAAAAAAAAAGATTTTTAAAGAATATTCCTCATACTGAACTAAGTTATAATTCGGGCTCCCACAGGGGGCCCATATATGAACCCAGACTTGGCTTTAACAAACTTGAATCTCACCCCCCTAAGGATGCTGCACACCAAATATCAAAACATTCCGACTGCTGGATCTGAAGAAGAAGATTTTTAAAGAAAATTCCTCATTTTGAACTAAGTTATCATTCGGCCTCCCACAGTGAGTCCAAATATGGACCTAGGGACATGGCTTGAACAAACTTGAATCTCATCCCCCTAAGGATGCTGCATGCCAAATATCAAAACATTCCGACTGCTGGATCTGAAGAAGATTTTTAAAGAAAATTCCTCATTTTGAACTAAGTTATAATTCAGGCTACCACAGTGAGCCCAAATATGAACCCAGGGACTTGGCTTGAACAAACTTGAATCTCACCCCCCCCCCCCCCCCCCCCCCCCCCCCCCAAGCATGGTGCATACCCAATATCAAAAGATTCTGCCTGCCAGGTCTTGAGAAGAAGATTTTCAAAGAAATTTGCCTGAAATGCACTAAGTTCAAATTTGGGCTCCTATACTGAGCCCAAATATAAACCCAGGGAGCCAATTTGAACAAACTTGAATCAGATCCACCCCACAATGTTGCATACCAAATATCAAAAGATTCTTCCTGCTGGATCTGGAGAAGAAGATTTTTGAAGAAATTTGCCTGAAATGAATCAAGTTCGAATTCTAGCTTCTATAGTGAGCCCAAATATGAATCTAGGGAGCCGATTTAAACAAACTTGAATCAGATCCACCCCACAATGTTGCATACCAAATATCAAAAGATTCTACCTGCTGGATCTGGAGAAAAAGATTTTTTAATTTTTTTCCCACTGTCTACAGTGTTAAAAAGTGCTGACTCAGCACTTTTTCAAAGTCCTGAAAAAAGTACCTTGTGATCAAACCGATAGGTTTTTTTTTTAACCATTCTATTCTACTGGATAAAAGTAAGCTTTATACAAAATAAGAATTCTCTGTGCCGTGTAGTTTTGGAGATATGGCAGTTTTAAGGTTTTTCCTATTTTTAGCTCCCGAGGTTCCCACGGTGCAATGAGAAAAATTTTTTTTTTTGCATCAATCAACTACTTATGACCCATTATCATCTCATATCAAATTTGGTTCAAATCGATCTCACGGTTCTGAAAGTTAAAAAATTTATAGTAATTTATATATTTTTTATACTTACCAATGACCCAGACATAGCTGGTGCTAACTCTTAAAATATAGGGCCAAACACAAATTTTGCCCCCAATCCCCAAAATTTGCATCTAAAACCAAAGAAAACATGTCCTGAATGGCCCTCCACACTTCACCTCCACTGCGCATGCGCAGTGTCAAGGACGTTCCGAAATTGGCGCCATTAATCATTCTAATAACCAGTGCCTGGTAAGCGCTATGTACTCAGCGGGGAGGTAAGAGTTCCCAACTCCTGGGAGGGCCATCCCCGTCTGGGTCATTGGTAAGTATAAAAAATATATAAATTACTATAAATTTTTTAACATTTTTATACTGTACCAATGACCCAGACATAGCTGAATAGTAAAAAGGCTGGAGGGCCAAGGACATAGAGCAAGATGGAATACGCTCAATAATATAAAATACAGTCATCCCCTCTAGGGAAAAAGAAGTATTAGGCCTTACATGTATCTTTCTTATTTATGATAAATTAGAAAGATACAACACCTTCCAAAATTGAGCATCATACATCCATGTACTCTATTAATATCTAGTATAATCCTTATACTAATAATTTTTAAAGTAAGCCAATAAATAAAGTAAGTCTAGAGAATAGAGACTCTTTATACTCCTTAAAAGTGTCTGAGGATTGCATAATCATGTCCGTTGACACGTGCTATATTCAAAAGCTATACTTTAAAAACTAAGACTTGAATGAATTTTAAAACATAAACTTCTCACTAAACAACCATCCCAATAACAGCTCAGAATTACTAACTCCGGAGGAGGTATCCCCTTGTTTTCATAGTAAAACAGGTGACCCAAGGGAACACCCTCCCCCCCCCCCCTTTTTCTTGCCCTGGGTCAAATAGCCCAGAGCGAAGAGGGCAGCAGAACGGAGTCACTGCCGAAACAGACAGCCTACCTAGCTATAGTAGCAACTGTTAAGTGAATGACATTCTGAGCAGTAGATAATAGACCTAACAATAGAGGCCTCCAGAAATGGACTCAATATTTCTGAGATAAAAAATTCATGAATGTGGATGGCTGAGTGCAATGAGCAGCCTTCAAAAATCTATAATAGCGACACTATTAATGTAAGCCCAAGATGTAGAAGAACTCTTACTTCATGAGCCGAAATCTCAAACACAACTGCTGAGTCAAAGATATACCATAAGCAGTATCGATAGTTAATTGAATCCATTAGCAATAGAATGGAGCGTAATGTCCTTCTAATAGGCATCAAAGACAGAAGAAGTTTACGCCCGTAGTAATAAACAGATATCTGTTTATAAATACATAAACTCTAACCGGACAGAGTAAAGGCCTAAGCCCGTACGAAGACGGAAGGACCTTAATAATAATAGGTTCCGGATATTAGGAGCCTAACTCTTATGCAAAAATCCAACCTAAATAGTAAAGGAAGTAGTGATTCCGAAACTACAAAAGTGAAAATCATCCACCGATAGTGCATGAAACTCACTGACTCTACAGTAAAAGAGAAGCCAACAGAATTACTGTCTAAAAGGTCAGAATTTGAAAACTACTGTTTCCAGAGGCTAGAATGATTAATTAGCTAAATAACAACCGAAGTTAAATTCCATATAGGAATTTAATCTAATGATTCTAAGTCTATTTATCAAAAAGTTACTAACTGACTTAGATAAAGAGACATAAGACTCAATTGTAAACTATCATAGAGTGCATAGCTATGAGGTAACATAAACCTATAACCTTAATAATAACAGGCTGCAGTAGATCTTGTCAAACAAGTATACTAAAAAGTTGCAATGAGTAGTATGGAGGGATCAACAATATCAACATAGTGATCCCTACACCAACGACGGAAAAGCCTCCACTTTAGCCGCATAGAATAGCGAAGAAGAGGATCTCCTATAGTAAGAAATCGCGTCCAAAGCTTGTCCAGTACAATGCTAACAATGCAATACGGACCACACAATGGAATACGTGAAGGTTGCGACCTTGCGGGTTGTGATAAAGATGACACGATTTTACCCAGCGAAAAAAGATCCTCACATTAAGGAAGATTTCGCGATAAGTCCCACAGTAGACATCAGAATAAATTTACCCACGGTCTCTGTGAAGACAGAGATGCTATCAATAGAAATGTATTGTGGTTGTTTATCTTAGCAATACCTGCTGAAACAACAGCGCCGGAGGATACGCATATCCTATCATTCCGTCCTATTAGATCAATAGAGCGTTAACAACATTAGCTCAGAGATCCGGACAAGCAAACACATACGTCTGCAATTGATTAGCAAGCTGTGTCGTAAATAAATTATCATTGGGCGCTCCCATTGATAGCAAATCTGATTGAATACTTGTTTGTTGAGAGTCCATTCTGACGGCAACAAGCGACCCATAAGTGAACGGGAGTCCGGTAATACAATCAGACGACCCGGAATATGACGGACCGAAACAGAACTTGGTGTACTATAACAAACAGAAGGATTCTTTCCATTAAATTGAATAATGGAAACGAATGAGTGCCTCCCTGGTTCCGGAGATACGCCACTACTGTCGAATTAACGGACAGGATTTGGACATGCGTTTCTGAATAATGTTCATCCAATGACATAAAGCAAGCCTAAAAAACATTATTCCGCGGAAGATAAGTGGTTGCTTAGAGACTGCGGAACCCAAAGACCCTGGCACTTCGAATCCGTTGGGATCAATATTATATCCCAACCTGTTTGACTGGTAACCGTCATAATTATAACACTCGGATCCGGCAACTGCAGTGGCACTCTCTGAGTCAACCACCGAATGTTTGCCCCAGTCTGAATCTCTTGCAACACTAGATAGACAAGAGAACGTGTAAATCGAGCAATTCATGGATTGCTGAAAAGTTGCCGTTGAAGAGAAGCTTCTCCGAGAACGAAGCGACTCTGAGAGAGTTCTTCACCTTACTATCTACGCGCGTGGATGTAGCTAGGGCTGCATCACGTCTAACCAACTCCAATCAGCCACTGAAGGGCGGAGTTATACGTGAACAAACTAATGCCCTCAAAAGAAATCACATTGAGGATAATATCCCGTAATTCTTTTCTTGAAGACGTAATGATAACGCCTCAGTAAGGTGGATTACGTATGATAAAGCGTCTAAGTTAAGTCTACTAGACATCATTGTCGTTTCCAACATTGTGGTTGGAAAAGACATAGATGGCGAAAAAGAATATTTCCAGTCTATAACCACGCCGTCTAGACGCATATGAACTCCCGGTATGCCCTGCTCTGCCAAAATAAATTATTCGTATAAATGATAAAAAGGCAGAAATGAGAATTGCGGACAAGAAACTAAACTATCATGCTTGGTAGCAGGCTTATATGCATATATAGCGTCGATAAATAATACACATGTTCTAATGACATTATTGGACTGTGTCAGTAAGTCAGGGACAATGTCCCTGAACCGATCCAAAATTCCGTGTCCAATGACGCTATAAGTCTCTTATCCAACATCGCAGCAATGTAGTCCGAAATAACAATCACTGGAAGATAATGCCAGAAGATATGAATGGCAGCTTCCGATGCTACGAAAGGGAAAACTCGAAATCTTCCGAATCCCTTTCGCCATCCTGTCGGACCCTATAAAGCGTTCGGTCGTCCGTACCTGATGCAACCGCGGACCGCACCGACCCAGCGCCATCAGATAATTCCTGATTCGACTAAGAAACTGTCGATTGCTGGGATGCTGCGAAAAAACTGTGCTAACTCGGATAGCACGTCCGTCACTGAGGCCTGTGGAGAAGCGGTCCTACAATGCATTGCCGCTAGAAGCTCCGTGATCGTTACCCCGTGCATACTACTAATATGCGAGCGAACGGAGTGTATAGGCCTCGTGTCCCTTGGCTACCGGATGGCATGACCTATTCGCCGTGGAATCACTGAATGACGAAACTGATCGGATACTCGAGGTCACGTAGCCAATGTGCGGTCGTGTGCTCTGCTGTGAGGATGAGGAAGCATTATCGACAGTCTCTCGGACTGTCAATATAACGGAGCGTCCCGGCCGACAGATATATGCTCCGAATGTAAAATATCTGAACCACAACATGCGGTCCCCTATGTTGTTGGACGAGAGAGGGACCTCTCTCGCTCACAGCCCGGACAGACCTGGACAAGCCAGGAACCGGACTAACAGGCTTCCTCCGATCTGTCCTCAATCCGCCGTCACTGGGTGAGTACTTAAGTAATTATAGTGCTCGCATCACCCAAATCTCCTTCCTAGACCGCAACGGACGAACCCGGCAGCCGAACCATTCGATGAATGTACGCTACACCGGGTGAGCTAGCGAATGTCACTCCGTCGATCCTACAAGGGACCTCTTAGGCAATAGACATATTCCATGAGCACTTATTGCCGCTAGCTCTTCATTAACTATGACGACAGAGGCACACTTTTGAAAGACATCTCCGTAACTTTGCGAACAAGAAACCAGAAATGCTTGGTAATAGCAAGCATATAATAATAATATACATAGCGTCGTTCAATAATTCGAAAGTTTGTGTGACATTATTGGACTATGTCGGAACTGAGGGACGATGTCCCTGAACCGAACCAAAAATTTCTAAGTCCACCGACGCTATCAGTTTCTTATCCGGCATCGCAGCATTCTGGTCCGACGAAGAAGCTGTAGAAGATCAAGTCAGATGACATACACAACAGCATATGTTGTTCCGAAAGGGAAAGCTCGAAATCCTCCGAATCCCTTTCGGTATCCCGTTGGACCGGATGAAATTTTCGGACGTCCGTACCCGCTTCCGCAGTGCATCCCGACCCAGCATCGTCGGATAAAAAATATGCGACAGATTCAGTTGATGCTGGGATGCTGCGATAAGCTGTGCTATTTAGGAAAGCACGTCCGTTCCCGAGGCCTGTGCAGTAGCAGTCTTACGATGCATTGCCGCCGGAAGCTCCGTGTACGTTGACTCCCGCACACTTTCCTATGCGAACGTCCGGAGTCTGCAGGCCTCGTGTCCCTGGCTACCGGATGGTGTGACCTGGTCGCCGATGATTCTCTGACTGGCGAAGCTGACTGGATATCCGAGGTCACGTAGCCAAGAGCGGTTGTGTGCGCTACCATGAGAATGAGGAAGCCTTATTGACAGTCTACTCCGGACTGCCTATATGTCGGAGCGTCCCGAGCGACGGACGTATGCTCCGAATGCGAAACATTTTGTACCACTACATCTGGGGCCAGATGTTGTTGTACGAGAGAGGGGCCTCTCTCGCTCGCTGTCCGGATGGACCAGAACGAGCTATGAACCGGACTAAAAGGCTTCCTCCGTTCTCTCTCTAATCCGCCGTCACTGGGTGTGCATTTGGTTGATTTATAGTGCTCGCATCACCCCAAAACTCCTTCTAGACCGCAACGGACGAACCCGGCTGCCGAACCATTCGATGAATGGACGCTACACCGGGCGAGCTAGCAGACGTCAAAGGCCGTCGAACCTACTAGGGTCCTCTTAGGCAATTGACGTATTTACATGAGCACTTTTCCGCTAGCCCTTCATTAATTGTGACGACGGAGGCACACTGTTGGAAGACATCACAGATACATCACCCTAATCTTGATCGTCTGAAATAGAAATTGATAAAGTAGAGTGACCCTGCGGGGAAAGGACCGGAGTGTCCAATTCCCCACTAACATACCATGACATACGCTTCCCATGTTGTCATCGAAATCATACGATACAGAACAGGAGTTAATGCGAGTACACTGACCACATATAGAATGATTATAAAAGTCAGAGGAAGACTTCCTCTTATTACAATTGATCAAAATCCTTTCAATGTGAAAAGAAAACAAAGTCCTGGTACTCGCACCAACCCCTGGCAATCAAAATACATAATAATAATATGATCCATTAATATAGAAAAAATAATTGAAATCAAAATATTTTGAAAAAATATTTTTTCAGAACAGCCCATGTTTCTGAAAAGTAACGTTGAGCCCCAATGGATCCCAAGCCTAAGTGTGGACAAAAATTTTAAAAATATTTTAAACAATTTATTCAACACTTACGAACAATAATAATGTATCTAGTTATGATTAAAATAACATCAAGATATTATTTTCAAGAAATCCCCCCCTCACACAGAGGGCTGTTGTAAATGTAAACAATGAGTGTAAAAACACTAAAATAAGACTCCAGGCACCCAGGCCCGGAATCAGTTACCAAAAATACACTATCTGATGCAAAACAGAGACTTCCAGGGAAGAAACTGCAGAACATCAGATGGTAGATGCAGAACACAACGCCTAACCACCCGTAGGTGAAGACGTAAACATGGGGAAAAGAACAGAATTCATATTGTTATTCAGCTAAAACTCCCAAGAATTTTTAGTAATAATAATTACAGAAACTATGCCAAAAGCATGGGAGAATAGCAAGAGGGGACTTAAAGGAAAGGGAGAGAGGAAAATACTGAAAAATCAGTGTAACTAAATAACCAGAATGACAACAAAATGGCTGCTGCCTCGAAAATAGGTAACTTAACATAATTTCATTAAAAAATTTTAAGTTACAACCCTGATAACATTCTGTCACACATTTTTCCTCTCCTCCTTCTCTATCCTCCATAGAATCACCATTTCACTAATATTTATGTGTCTGGCATCATTTAAACTGAGATTTACAAGCACAAAGATCAGTCAGATGTTAACTGATGAAGGGCCAAACTTAGAATGATTAATGGCGCCAATTTCGGAACGTCCTTGACACTGCGCATGCGCAGTGGAGGTGAAGTGTGGAGGGCCATTCAGGACATGTTTTCTTTGGTTTTAGATGCAAATTTTGGGGATTGGGGGGCAAAATTTGTGTTTGGCCCTATATTTTAAGAGTTAGCACCAGCTATGTCTGGGTCATTGGTACAGTATAAAAATATAGAAATTTTAGGCGTGGCCAAAATTTTTGCCCCTCCCATAACAAAGGCAGATAATGCCTGACAAACTTCTAAACCTCAAAAGGACTCTGTATACCACATATCAAGTCTCTGCTATTGGTGGTTCATTAGAAGAAGATTTTCAAAAAATTTGGCCATTTTTTCCCCACCCCTCTGTTCAATACGAGCCGAAACATAATTTGCATAAAAATCAAAATGCCCCTATATAACCACAACTTGCATGAAATTTAATTAAAATGTGGCCAGTGGTTTAGGAGAAAGAGGCTCAAACACCACCTTCACGCAGGACAACGGACGTAGAGTGATAAGAAAAGATCACCCTGACTTTCAGTCAGGTGAGCTAAAAACTAGAGGCTCAAGTGAGCCGAAAATGCTCACGTGGCTCAAGTTGTCAAAAGAGACGAGTGTGCCAGTAAGTGATGGAGAGTAAGAGCAATTTTTTTGATTTGTCATGACCAGACATATTTACCTCCAGAATAATTTTAATCAGGGAACCTGAGGGTGATTTTCAGGGAAATGGGATGGATTTCAGGGAAAAGTTCGCGTGGGAACAAAACAGATGAAAAAACTTGCAAATTTTCAGCTCACAGACCACCATTAACACCAGCTTATATCCAGATTTAGTTGTCAATTATGCTGATGCATTTATGCTATGTTAAAACATCATAAAATAATTGTTGATTCGACTCCCCCCCCCCACACACACACACACCATTATCTTCTTCCTACCCCCCTCCCCACACCCACACATCGCTCCAACCACCTTCCACCCCAGAGCACACCACCTGTAGTTTGCTTTTATCAAAGTCTGCTCAGATAATAATTTCCAAAGTCTGGAAATGTTAAGAGGAAAAGATGTCCTAATGTTCAGTTACTTCAAGAAGATTTGTACTTGGAAAGTATTTTTATCAAAATCCTTCATGCATGTGTGGACGTTTGTGCTCTAAACAACTTTTTTTTTCATCATTGAAGGATATGGATGTTTTTAATTCCATTCGAAATTTTCTGGTACAGCCAACAACAATTAACAGTTCTATTGTCAGCACAACAGCATAAATGTATTGTTAGAAAATAAGTCCATTGTGTATAAATCTGCAGTCATAATTTTTCGGCATCCTAAGCGACTTTAACCTATTTTTAAACTGTAAAACAGTTCAGGTCAAGGTGTTGTTTACGTTTTAATTGTGTCTGGAAAAGGGATGAGAATTAAAGCCATTCTAAGAACAAATAAATATGATAAATTTAGACCAATTTGTATATTTTTATACTTATCAATGGGCCAGACATAGGTGGAGGTAACTCTAAAATGTTTAGGGCCAAACACAATTTTTGCCCCCCAATCCCCCAAATTTGCATGCAAAACTGAAAATTAGAAGTCCTAACTGGTCCTCCATACATTTACCCTCTGCGCATGCACAGACATCAGGAAGTGACTGGAATTCTTTGTAAAAGAGAGTATTACATAATAATTCAGCGAGGAGGTATGAGTGCCCACTCAAAGGAGGGCCCTTCCCGTCTGGGCCATTGGTAAGTATAAAAATATATAAATTGGTATACATTTATCATATTTTTACACAGTATACCAATGGCCCAGACATAGCTGAATCGTAAGTAGGTGGAGGGCTTAAGACTTCTGAAATAACTCCAATCCTGCAATCCATAAGGAAGGAACTTAAAACAGTTAGGAATTACATGTATGTCTCACTATACAGTAATAGAGGAGACATATTCTAAACTAGATGGTGTCACTTGTGTGCAAAGCACACTGTGGTGTATCCCCGCATTTGCATCCCTGACTTTGTATGAATGCTTGATACAAAGATGAAATGTATTATATGACACACTAAAATCATATTGAGTGGCACAGGTGACACAGCTTCGTGCACATCTACAGACTCCACTGCAACATTTGAGCATGGTTTTAGCATTTTGAATTACATACATGTACCATTTTGCCGGAAACGGTCTAAGAAAACACAAAAGTGGCAATGGTGGCACAGCAACGTGGCACCCTAAAAATCCGAAATCTTTGTGCACATCTACAGACCCTACTGCAATATCTGAGCATAATTTTAGCATTTCAAATTACATACTCTAGGAGCTTTTCGGCGGAAACGGTCTAAGAAAACACGAAAGCAAAATGGTGGCACCTGAAAAATCTGAAACCTTCGTACGCATCTACAGACCAGACCTGTTAACCTCTGAAGGTGACTGTCAGTGAGATTTTGATGAGCTCTCAGTGAGATTTGGATGCTTGTCAGTGAGATTTTTGCGCCTGGCCAATACATCAGTATTTTCCTTGTTATGTCTCCCACAGTCCCATCCGGGCACCCGCCCCCCACTCCCCAAATGCATTATATATTCCAAGCCCCCCCCCCCCCCCCCCCCCCCCACCGATGCACACACAAATTTTATGCGAGTGGATGCCTATCTAGCCTTTGCCTGTACCAACCCAACCCCACCCCCCCACCCCACACACAGCCACATGGCACCTTTGTGCGTATCTACAAACCCTACTGCAACATCTGAGCATGCTTTTAGCATTTCAAATTACATACTCTAGGAGCCTTTTGCTGGAAACATTGTAATAGTACACGAAAGTGGCAATGGTGGCACAGCCACATGGCACCTAAAAAATCCGAAACCTTTGTGCACATCTACAGACCCCACTGCAACATTTGAGCATGGTTATAGCATTTCGAATTACATACCCTAGGAGCCTTTCGCTGGAAAGAAACCACGAAAGTGGCAATGGTGGCACAGCCATGTGGCACCCAATCCGAAACCTTTGTGTGCATCTACAGACTCTACTGCAACATCTGAGCATGGTTTTAGCGTTTCGAATTACACACTCTAGGAGCCTTTCGCCGGAAATGGTCTAAGAAAACACAAAAGTGGCAACGGTGGCACCGCCATGTGGCACCTGAAAAATCTGAAACCTTCGTGCGCATCTACAGATCCTACTGCAACATTTGAGCATGGTTTTAGCATTTCGAATTACATACCCTAGGAACCTTTCGACGGAAACGGTCTAAGAAAACACGAAAGAAGCAACGGTGGCACAGCCATGTGGCACCTGAAAAATCCTAAACCTTTGTGTGTATCTACAGACCCTACAGCAACATTTGAGCATGCTTTTAACATTTCAAACTACATACTCTAGGAGCCTTTCGCTGGAAACGTTGTAATAGTACACGAAAGTGGCAATGGTGGCACAGCCACATGGCACCTAAAAAATCCGAAACCTTTGTGCACATCTACAGACCCCACTGCAACATTTGAGCATGGTTTTAGCATTTCGAATTACATACCCCAGGAGCCTTTCGCCGGAAAGAAACCACGAAAGTGGCAATGGTGGCACAGCCATGTGGCACCCAAAAATCCGAAACCTTTGTGTGCATCTACAGACCCTACTGCAACATCTGAGCATGGTTTTAGCGTTTCAAATTACACACTCTAGGAGTCTTTCGCCGGAAATGGTCTAAGAAAACACAAAAGTGCCAACGGTGGCACCGCCACGTGGCACCTGAAGAATCTGAAACCTTCGTGCGCATCTACAGACCCTACTGCAACAATTGAGCATGGTTTTAGCATTTCGAATTACATACCCTAGGAACCTTTCGATGGAAACGGTCTAAGAAAACATGAAAGTAGCAACGGTGGCACAGCCACGTAGCACCCAAAAAATCCGAACCCTTCCTGCACATTTACAGACCCTACTGCAACATCTGAGCATGGTTTTAGCATTTCGAATTACATTCTCTAGGAGCCTTTTGCCGGAAACGGTCTAAGAAAACACGAAAGTGGCAATGGTGGCACAGCCACGTGGAACCTGAAAAATCCGAAATCTTCGTGCACATCTACAGATCCTACTGCAACATTTGAGCATGGTTTTACCATTTTGAAATACATACTGTAGGAGGCTTTCGCCGGAAACGGTCTAAGAAAACATGAAAGAGGCAACGGTGGCACAGCCACGTGGTACCTGAAAAATCTGAAACTTTTGTGCGCATCTACAGACCCTACTGCAACATTTGAGCATGGTTTTAGGATTTCGAATTACATACCCTAGGAGCCTTTCACCGGAAACGGTCTAAGAAAATGCAAAAGTGGCAACGGTGGCACAGCCACTTGGCAGCTGATAAATCCGAAACCTTTGTGCGCATCTACAGACCCTACTGCAACATTTGAGCATGGTTTTAGCGTTTCGAATTACATACCCTAGGAGCCTTTCACCAGAAAGGGTCTAAGAAAACACGAAAGTGGCAACGGTGGCACAGCCATGTGGCAGATGAAAAATCCGAAACCTTCGTGCGCATCTACAGACCCCACTGCAACATTTGAGCATGGCTTTAGCGTTTTGAATAACATACCCAAGAAGCTTTCGCTGGAAACGGTCTAGGAAAACACGAAAGTGGCAACAGTGGCATAGCCACGTGGCACCCAAAAAATCTGAACCCTTCGTGCGCACCTGCAGACCCTACTGCAACATCTGAGCATGCTTTTAGCATTTCGAATTAATACTTTAGAAGCCTTTCGCCGGAAACGGTCTAAGAAAACATGAAAGAGGCAATGGTGGCACAGCCACGTGGTACCTGAAAAATCTTAAACCTTTGTGCGCATCTACAGACCCTACTGCAACATTTGAGCATGGTTTTAGAATTTCAAATTACATACCCTAGGAGCCTTTTGCCGGAAAGGGTCTAAGAAAACACGAAAGTGGCAACGGTGGCACCCGAAATCCGAAACCTTCCTGTGCATCTACAGACCCCATTGCAACATTTAAGCATGGTTTTAGCATTTCGAATTACATACCCTCGGAGCCTTTTGCCAAAAACGGTCTAAGAAAACACGGAAGGGGCAACGGTGGCACAGCCATGTGGCAGCTGATATATCTGAAACCTTTGTGCGCATCTACAGATCCCATTGCAACATTTAAGCATGGTTTTAACATTTCAAATTACATACCCTAGGAGCCTTTCGCCGGAAAGGGTCTAAGAAAACACGAAAGTGGCAACGGTGGCAAGGCCACGTGGCAGCTGAAAAATCCGAAACCTGCGCATCTACAGACCCCACTGCAACATTCGAGCATGGTTTTAGCGTTTCGAATTACATACCCTAGGAGACTTTCGCGAGAAACGGTCTAAGAAAACATGAAAGTGGCAACAGTACCACAGCCACGTGGCATCCAAAAAATACAAAACCTTCGTGCGCATCTACAGACCCCACTGCAACATCTGAGCATGTTTTTAGCATTTCAAATTACATACTCTAGGAGCCTTTCGTCGGAAACAGTCTAAGAAAACATGAAAGTGGCAACAGTGGCACAGCCACATGGCACCTGAAAAATCCAAAACCTTTGTGTGCATCTACAGACCCCACTGCAACATTTGAGCATGGTTTTAGAGTTTCGAATTACATACGCTAGGAGCCTTTTGCTGGAAACGGTCTAAGAAAACACGAAAGTGTCAACGGTGGCACAGCCACGTGGCACCCCAAAAATCCGAAACCTTCGTGCGCATGTACAGACCCTACAGCAACATTTGAGCATGGTTTTAGGATTTCGAATTACATACCCTTGGAGCCATTCGCCGGAAACGGTCTAAGAAAATGCAAAAGTGGCAACGGTGGCACAGCCACAAGGTACCCCAAAATTCCGAAACCTTCATGCGCATCTACAGACCCTACTGCAACATTTGAGCATGGTTTTAGGATTTCGAATTACATACCCTAGGAGCCTTTCGCCCAAAACGGGCCAAGAAAACGTTAACGTGGCAACGTTGGCACAGCCGTGTGGCACCTGAAAAATCCGAAACCTTCATGCGCATCTACAGACCCTACTGCAACATTTGAGCAAGGTTTTAGCGTTTCGATTTACATATCCTAGGAGCCTTTCGCCGGAAACGGTCTAAGAAAACACGAAAGTGGCAACAGTGGCACAGCCATGTTGCACCTGAAAAATCCAAAACCTTCATGTGCATCTATAGACCCTACTGCAACATTTGAGCAAGGTTTTAGCGTTTCGATTTACATACCCTAGGAGCCTTTTGCTGGAAACGGTCTAAGAAAACACGAATGTGGCAACGGTGGCACAGCCACATTGCACCCCAAAAATCCGAAACCTTCATGCGCATCTACAGACCCTACTGCAACATTTGTGCACGGTTTTAAGATTTTGAATTACATACCCTAGGAGCCTTTCGCCCGAAACGGGCCAAGAAAACGTTAACGTGGCAACGTTGGCACAGCCGTGTGGCACCTGAAAAATCCGAAACCTTCATGCGCATCTACAGACCCTACTGCAACATTTGAGCAAGGTTTTAGCGTTTCGATTTACATATCCTAGGAGCCTTTCGCCGGAAACGGTCTAAGAAAACACGAAAGTGGCAACAGTGGCACAGCCATGTTGCACCTGAAAAATCCAAAACCTTCATGTGCATCTACAGACCCTACTGCAACATTTGAGCAAGGTTTTAGCGTTTCGATTTACATACCCTAGGAGCCTTTTGCTGGAAACGGTCTAAGAAAACGCGAAAGTGGCAACGGTGACACAGCCACTTGGCAGCTGAAAAATCCGAAACCTTCGTGCGCATCTACAGACTCCAATGCAACATTTGAGCATGGTTTTAGTGTTTCGAATTACATACCCTAGGAGCCTTTCGCCAGAAACGGTCTAAGAAAACACCAAAGTGGCACAGCTACACGGCATCTGAAAAATCTGAAACCTTCGTGCACATCTACAGACCATTTAGCAACACCCTAGTGCAGTTATAGAACTCTGAATTACATAGGTTGGGATTATTCGAAAGAAAAGTGAAAAATTAGCGCATTTTTCAAGTCGCTCCACAGAAGCCACCTGGTGGCGCAAAACTTTAAAAGTGGTATTTTTTGATTGCATAGACCCTATTGAACAACTGTAGAAAGTTACAGCGTTTCGAATTACAAAACCGGACGTACGGACGGAGATCACGACAATATCCCCGCGGGATAACAAGGAGCCCAATGACGTAATTCCTTAATGCAAGTATGAAGACAAGTTCCTAATTTTCCAAGGCTAGCCCAGACTAAGCCCCAAAAATTAGGATGGCGTATCTGAGAATAAGAGAAAATCTCCCACAAACATATGCCTTACAATAACATTTCAGCTGTATGCAGGATATAAATATGGATAAAAACAGTATCCTTCAAAGATACATACATTTTAAGCCAGATTATGGTTAACCCCCCCCCCCCCCCCCCCCCTTTTTCCTTTTTGAAGAAACCTTCAAAATAAAAAAAAGGGGGAGAGCTCTGGAAACAATAAGAGCGGTACCCAACAACAATATAATTAATCGTCGAACACGCATTCAGGTATTAATTCAAGATTAATAAATGGTGCTTAACGTTACTTCAGAAGTTACGGCTATAGCGACTATCCTGGAAATTAATATTGCACAGTAAATAGCATACACCGCAGACAATGTACACAGATACGTCGAAAACTGGTGATATAAAATATAACATCCACATATCTAAATATAGAACCTCAGTGAGCGCGCTCACATACCCCACGCGCCCCCCCGATATTTCAAGCTCTAATCATTTTTTAAAAATAAACATAGATTCTAGGAATATTGCAGAAAACAGTGTTCTGTAGTTTTAACAGTATTGAAAGAATTCAAGCAGAATTAATTTTAATTGAAATATGGAGCCATGTTAAGATTTAATACCAACCTTTTTAAATCCAATTTGATCTTTCCAACACACATTGTAAATAATGTAAGGTCACACTAGGTCTTTGCTGATAAAAATACTTTAGTGAATGCTTGTTTATAAAAAAAGATGTCAGATTTAGAATTGCTATCCCAAATAACAGAGTTTATACACAAAAAGTGAAATAGATTATTGTTTTACTTCATGAACAAATTCGAAGTCGCTTCATATTCTAATCCTGACTTGAATAACTGCATGCTGGGAATATGGAACCGGGATTATTCTTGTGTCACAAGCTATGTCTTTTTTTATGTACACATGGTCAATACAGGAGCCAGAAATGTAAGTCGGTGAGCAAATAACTTGGCTTCAACACTTTGGAGACAATGTTTTTACTAATACGTTGCTTGGTTCTTTCAAAGTATTGACATTTAAGTCACCAACAATTACAGTAGGAGGTCTATCTAATTTATCCATAACTTGAACTATGTTTTTCAGTCGTGCAGAACGAAACGCGAACTTCATCTGTAAGTCATTGTTGTAGATTCACATACTAAAATGGCTGTAATTTAGATAATAACTGGAAGCGTGTAGAAAAAAAGTCTGGAAAACTGTAATTTTTAGAAAAATGACCTGGAAATCTGTTACTTGTATTTTTCCGAGTCCAGGGCCCGTAATTTCCGCAAAAATCAGACGAGCACATCGAAACACAAACTTGATCTGTAAGTCATTGTGGTAGACTCACATACTAAAATGGCCGTAATTTCGATATCTGAAAACGTGTAGAAAAAAAGTCTGGAAAACTGTCATTTTGATGAACTTTTCAAAGTCGAAGGGCCATAATTGTGGTATAAATCAGTGGAGCAGAACAAAATGCAAACTTGATCTGTAGGCCACCAGGTTAGACAAACATACCAAAAATCAGCTCAATATCTGGAAGCATGTAGAGAAAAGCCTGGAAAACTGTAATTTTGATGAACTTTTCAAAGTCTATGGGGCCGTAATTTTGGTAAAAATCAGTGGAGCGGAACAAAACACAAACTTGTTCTGTAGGCCACCATGTTAGACTAACATACCAAAAATCAGCTCAATATCTGGAAGCGTGTAGGAAAAAAGTCCGCAAAACTGTAATTTTGCTGAACTTTTCAAAGTTCAAGGGCCGTAATTTCGGTAAAAATCAGTGGCGCGGAACAAAATGTAAACTTGATCTGTAGGCCACCATGTCAGACTAACATACCAAAAATCAGCTCAATATCTGGAAGCGTGTAGAAAAAAAGTCCGGAAAACAGTAATTTTGATGCATTTTTCAGAGTCCAAGGGCCGTACTTTCGGTAAAAATCAGTGAGCAGAACAAAACGCAAACTTTTTCTGTAGGCCACCATGTTAGACTAACATACCAAAAATCAGCTCAATATCTGGAAGCGTGTAGGAAAAAAGTCCGCAAAACTGAAATTTTGATGAACTTTTCAAAGTTCAAGGGCCGTAATTTTGGTAAAAATCAGTGGAGTGGAACAACATGCAAACTTGATCTGTAGGCCACCATGTCAGACTAACATACCAAAAATCAGCTCAATATCTGGAAGCGTGTAGAAAAAAAGTCCGGAAAACTGTAATTTTGATGAATTTTTCAGAGTCCAAGGGCCGTAATTTTGGTAAAAATCAGTGGAGCGGAACAAAATGCAAACTTGATCTGTAGGCCACCATGTTAGACTGACATACCAAAAATCAGCTCAATATCTGGAAGCGTGTAGGAAAAAAGTCTGGAAAACAAGTAGGACTGACTGATGGACTGACGTACTGACGGACGGACCAGTCAAAAACATTATACCCCCACAACTTTGTTGCGTGGGGTATAATAAAGCCACACTGAACGATTCCTGAAGAGAAAACACACTTCCTACATGACCCATAGGCGGCCACTGTACAATAAATTCCAGTAACAACACTCTCCAATGTGAATAATCCAATATCTTTGATCGTAAAAGCATGTATAATATGAGTACCAAACAAAATAGAAACTTGGATCTAGAGATGTACAAAGGTATGATTAACAGGCTCCTACATGGACTGCCTCCAAAATAAATTATTATTTCAAGGTCCACCAAATACAATAAAGCGTTAGCCTAATAATAATAATGCACGAGCGCATATATATTAGCATGTAATCATCTGAATACCAGTTAACTGGTTATGCAGCCTGCAAGGTACTCAAGAGTGGCAATTTAATTGTGATGATTTATAAATATGTGCTTGTATATAACAAATCAACCAATATAATAGGGCATTAATTCAGCTAAAAAGTGGATGAGCCCATGAGGTCACCACAGAACACTACATAAATGCATAAAATGCATGTATTACATTAATAAGCTTGCGGGAAGAGAACTACGTCTTGCCCGGTAATTGCTTATAACACATAAGGAAGTGTATGAGTGTGGGGGGGGGGGGGGGATTTGAAGTCATAACGAAATCTCCTCACCGGCACTATTCCATCGTACTTGTGTCAGTTAACAGAGAAATATAGGAACCGCAATGGTTCTCTCACGATGGGGGGGGAATTCAAAGTCATAACGAAATCCCCTCACCCGTATTATTTAATCGTACCTGTGTCAGTTAAGATAAAAAATATAGGAACTGAAATGGTTCCCTCATGTCTAATCGACTCTATATGCCACTATGGAAGGAGAGGAACATGAAGAATAAAACGTCCCATGAAAGAAGACTCTCTCATGGAGACAGCTTCCGGGGAGCGTCACATAACAGACACTTGAGAATATTGATCCAAGATTTCTGTGACAACAGAGGTGCTACCAGTAGGATTCACTGTTTAAACTTAAACGTAAGCTATTGAATTAAATGAATAGGAGGATATGCATATCCTATTATTCCTCCCCATGAATTTGCAGAGCGTCTACTGCCTGCGCTCAATAATCTGGGCAAGGCGACACAAATGACTAACTAATTGTTCCAGTGTGTCGCAAACTAAAGAATCATGGGGTGATCCCACTGGTAGCAAAAATGTACAAATAAACGCATGTTGAGCATCCATACCTTTCTGAGGAGCGAGTCTGCTAGTACGTTCAGATGACCCGGTATATGACGGATAGGGAGATGAACATGAAATGATTCTCCGTTAGGTATTATAACAAAAGTGAATGGGTGCCGCCCTGGTTCCTAATGTACGCTACCACTATTGAATTGTTCAACAATCTCTGAACAAGCATGAATGCATTGATGTAGTGCTAACAATATCGACATCATTCCTGATGATTATATGTTTCTACAGGAACCAAGGGTCTCAGACCCCTGCATTTATAGTCTGTAGGATTCAGGGTCGTGCCCCAAACTACTGACTCATACCCGTCATAATTGTGAAAGCCGGATCTGGCAGTTGCAGGGGAACTAATGAGTAAACCACTGAATATCTGCCTCAATATGGACCCTTTTTGTTTACTATATCCGTTAAAACAATACTGGTCCTGAGCCAATGCATTGTCACAAGCCAGATCTGCGTAAGAATAACTGGAAGGGATGTGCATAAGCGACCCATCTAAACAAGATGCGTAGTCGCTCAGCATATCTCCATCAATCGCATAAAACTAATTCGTTCTGGATAATAGCAGACAAACCAGCCTGTTATGAGACATAATCAAGTTAATATTCGAGTGACAGCACAGGGCGCTATCTTCAGACCAAAGTTATCTTTAGATCTATGCTTATAGCACAGTCAATCACTCGAACACTCATTTAACCGACTAAATGATAGCCATAAATAAACTTTTAGAGCTTTGATAAACTTGTTATCAAGCTCCAGTCTATTATCTGTCGGAACGAGCTCTTTGGCTTCGGAACGAGTAACAGGTGGCTACAGAATTCCAGAGAATCTTGATTCTCAACGCCCTCTATTAACCTCATTGTCAAGAGAACCTTTACCTCCGATTGGAGAGACTCTTTTGCAAGGATTAGATGGAAGCATTGTCCATCAGACAAGTAACAGGTGGCTACAGAATTCCAGAGAATCTTGATTCTTGACGACCTTTATTAACTTCATTGTCAAGAGAACCTTTACCTCCGATTGGAGAAACTCTTATGCAAGGATTAGACAGAAGCATTGTCCATCAGACATTAAATTAGTTGTGGTTCTCTCGGAAAGACAGCCGCAGGCCTTCCGAAACCACACTTCTCAACTACTAGTCTCTGTAACAGTTATCCAGATTGATGCTAATCTTGATAACCATCCGTCAACCGCAAAACAACAGAGGTCCTAACTCACACCTGTAGCACCTGCGAGGCCTACGGAAGGAGGAACTGCATCTCATTCGCGAATAGCCTCGACCCAGCAGTTTCGGGGCGTCTGACCAGAAATCTCGATCAGACGTAAGTCCCATATCCGAGTTGCGATATGACGATCCCTAGAGTAATTATAGGAGAGTAAACTATACCCTCACGAGGAGTCCTTGTAGGCGACCTTCTGTCTAGGACATCCTCCCTTACTCCTTTCTGCTAATGCATGTTGAATATACATTGACATAAGGAGCAGAGTATTGATGCTTTCTTTGTAGCTTGTTCATAAACCAATGAAAGCTTATCGTCAAAAACTTAGTATCTGGAAACCGGAGCGACTCTAAGATTAGAGTTTTTCACCTTGTCATCTATTAAGGATGACGACGCAAGGGCTCTATCACGTCTATTTAATTCCGAATTAGCAACTTGTTAAGACAGAGTTATACGTGATAAATATATAGCCCTAGAAAGGACTCTAAATGAGGTACAAACGTCCTCCAATTCCTTTCCGTAGAGACGCTGCATCACAGTTGTTAAAGGTGATCTGCATAATACAGTGAGTCTAAATTCACTCCAAATGAATAAATGTTGTCTCAATTGTGACCAAGCGAATGATGAATGAGGAAGGTAAGGCCATAGCTAGGTCCTTAGCCTACTCATTCAAACGCAGAGGAACTCTCAATACATCTTCACTGTTTTCCGACCAGTGGAACTAAAGAGGATGATGACAAGAAACCGCCTTGCTTCTTTCCACTGGAAAGTTGAATGTGGAGTCGTTGGAGTTGTCTAAAAGGCCAAAAGCCTGCGACACCTGTCTATACTTAACTGGAAAAGACATCCCTTCTCTTTTTCTGGATAATTTAACGTTCAACAACGCTAGCGGTTTCTTGTAAATAGAAGCAGCATTCTGATTCGTTGGAACACATTCAGGGTAGTGTTGATGGAATAAATCCTCTCAACCCTGTATTGTACCGAATGTGGAGGGTAAATCCCCTCCATATCCCTTCATCATGCGTCTGAATCAGTTGAAATCACGGTCAATGGTATCTGAATGCGCAGATAATTGGACCGACCCAGCACCATGCGACAGTTCAGATTTTGAGACTGCCGTCTATTGCTACTACACTTGCTGGGATGCTGCGAGGAGCTGTGCATCTGCGTCAGCAAAACTGTAATAGAGGCCTGAGGAGCAGAGGTCTTGTGGCCACCAGCTGCTCCCGGGACAGTGTATCCGAGATGGCACTTTCTCCAGACGTCCTGATATATGAGGCCTCATCTAAGCTACTGAATAGTGCTACATTCGAGCTGTCACAGCATTCTGATTGTCAGGAACAAACTCAGGGAAGTATAGATGCATAAACACTATCGCCACCCTCTTGTTCCGAAATGGAAGGGTATTTCTCCTCCAAATCCCTTTCATCCTCCAACTGAATCAGATTATACTCACGGTCATCGGCATCTGAATGCGCAGATGACTGGACCAACCCAGCACCTTCCGACAGCTCAAGTTCTGAGACTGCCGCCGTCTGCTCCTGCATTTGCTGGGATGCTGCGTAATCTGCGACAGCAAGTTCATTACGGAGGCCTAAGGAGCAGCAGTCATCTGTTGCATGGCCGCAGGCTGTTCCTGGGACAGTGTGTCTGAGATGGCTCTTTTCTGCAGATGTCCCTAAAAATGAGGCCTCGTCTCCTTGGCTACTATATGGAGTGACTTCTCTGCCGAAGAGTGACTTCTCGGCGATGCAGGCTGGATATCAGAAGTCATGTAGCCAAGGTGCGGTCGTGTGTGCTTGGTAGACGTTGAAGAAGCCGTAATTATAGCTGACCCCAGTTGTAAACTGAATGGAGTGTCCAAGACGGGAGGCGTGGACGTATGCTCCGACTGACGCAAGTTCCGATCTATAACATCTGGCCCCAGATGTTATAATAAAAGAGAGAGGGGGCTCTCTCGCTTGCGGTCCTTCAGACCTCGCCGAGCTTACTGCTGAACTTGCTGGCTTCTTCCTTTCCATCGTCGCAGGGTGAGCCTTATCTTGATATTATATTATACCTTTTCTATTCTCCTTGACCGCAACGGACACACCTGGCGTCACGGTACCCTCAGGCGGTGTACCGCTTCACCGGTCGAGCTAGCTGGCGACAGGGATTTGAAACCACACTGTGGTTTGTTGCCCTGTCTAATATTCATGAGCACTTTTGCCACTAGCTCTGATTGACTATTAAATGTGACGACGGAAGCTCACTATCTGACGGAGTCACGTAAACATCACCATGTTCTTGTTCCTCTGAAAGTATAAACTAATAAACTAGAGCGAGCTTAGGGCGAGAGGACCAGAGGCAGCCTCTCATCGCGAGAGGACAGGCAGTGGTCCCTCGCTAACAACGTACCGTGACACCCTTCAGTAACGTTTGTCATCCCATGCAACACGTATAAGCAAGAATTAGTAGAAGTACATCGATTACAAGCAAGGCAACCTACCTGAAAATAAGAGGAAAAACTTCCTCGCCTTGCTTATTGAGCAATATGCTTATAAAATGAAGCAGACTAAGTCAATCGTACTTCCACCAATTCCACAATAAATACAAATAAAAAGATACATAAGAAAAACATTCAAAATATAAATCGAAAAATAGTTTACACAAAAAAAAATTTTGAAAAATTTTGACAAGAGACCAAATGTTTCCCAAAAGAGCCCAAGTGTGGACAAAATTAAATTTTTTCTCCTAAAAATTAACTGCCACACTATGGGACTGTCTAATGTATCTTACAACAGACCTACCATATCAAAAATAGGAACATACACATAAATAACAAACGTTGCTAATGTAAACAACGTCAAACTCAAAACCGGAAACGAGACCCCAGACAACACGGCCCGAAGTCAGTAACAGAATTTTGAACTATCCAATGTAAGGCAAGATCTTCATCAGAAGAAAAAACGATACATTGGATGTATGATGCAAAACTAAAAATGCCTAAACACCCTAAGAGTGAGGATGCAACCCTGGGGATATACAGAAAAAACTTTCTGTATAACCCGTTAAACTCCCAGGAAATTTTATATAAAAAATTAAAAAAAACAAGCCAAAAAGCTTGAGAGTTTAACTGGGGAGGGGGGGGGGGGGGATCAAGGGAGGTTAGATAAGGAATATTTAACCAACAGTGGAAAGTTAAAAAATTTATAGTAATTTATATATTTTTTATACTTACCAATGACCCAGACATAGCTGGTGCTAACTCTTAAAATATAGGGCCAAACACAAATTTTGCCCCCCAATCCCCAAAATTTGCATCTAAAACTAAAGAAAACATGTCCTGAAAGGCCCTCCACACCTCGCCCCCACTGCACATGCGCAGTGTCAAGGACGTTCCGAAATTGGCGCCATTTATCATTCTAATAACCAGTGCCTGGTAAGCGCTATGTACTCAGCGGGGAGGCAAGAGTTCCCAACTCCTGGGAGGGCCATCCCCGTCTGGGTCATTGGTAAGTATAAAAAATATATAAATTACTATAAATTTTTTAACATTTTTATACTGTACCAATGACCCAGACATAGCTGAATAGTAAAAAGGCTGGAGGGCCAAGGACATAGAGCAAAATGGAATACGCTCAATAAAATAAAATAGAGTCATCCCCTGTAGGGAAAAGAAGTAATAGGCCTTACATGTATCTTTCTTATTTATGATAAATTAGAAAGATACAACACCTTCCAAAAATTGAGCTTCATACATCCATGTACTCTATTAATATCCAATAATCCTTATACTAATAATTTTTAAAGTAAGCCAATAATAAAGTAAGTCTAGAGAATAGAGACTCTTATACTCCTAAAAGTGTGTGAGAATTGCATAATCATGTCCGTTGACATATGCAATATTCAAAAGCTATACTTTAAAAACTAAGACTTGAATGAATTTTATAAACTTAAACTTCTCACTAAACAACCATCCCAATAACAGCTCAGAATTACTAACTCCGGAGGAGGTATCCCCTTGTTTTCATAGTAAAACAGGTGACCCAAGGGAACACCCTCCCCCCCCCCCTTTTCTTGCCCTGGGTCAAATAGCCCAGAGCGAAGAGGGCAGCCGAACGGAGACACTGCCGAAACAGACAGCCTACCTAGCTATAGTAGCAACTGTTAAGTGAATGACATTCTGAGCAGTAGATAATAGACCTAACAATAGAGGCCTCCAGAAATGGACTCGATATTTCTGAGATAAAATTCATGAATGGATGGCTGAGCGCAATGAGCAGCCTTCAAAAATCTATAATAGCAACACTATTAATGTAAGCCCAAGAAGTAGAAGAACTCTTACTTCATGAGCCGAAATCTTAAGCACAACTGCTAAGCCAATGATATACCATAAGCAGTACGCTAGTTAATAGAATCCATTAACAATAAAATGGAGCGTAACGTCCTTCTACTAGACATCAAAGACAGAAGAAGCTTACGCCCTTGTAATAAACAGATATCTGTTTATAAATACATAAACTGTACCCGGAAAGAGTAAAGGCCTATGCCCATACGAAGACGGAAGGACCTTAAAATAATAGGTTCCGGATAATAGGAGCCTAACTCTTATGCAACAATCCAACCTAAATAGTAACGGAAGTATTGATTCCGAAACTATGAAAGTGAAAATCATCCATCGATAGTGCATGAAACTCACTGACTCTACAGTAAAAGAGAAACCAACAGAATTACTGTCTAAAAGGTCAGAATTTGAAAACTACTGTTTCCAGAGGCTCAAATGATTACTTAGCTAAATAAGAACCGAAGTTAAAATCCGTATAGGAATTTAATCTAAAGATTCTAAGTCTATTTATCAAAAAGTTACTAACTGACTTAGATAAAGAGACAAAAGACTCAATTGTAAACTATCGTAGAGTGCATAGGTATGAGGTAACATAAACCTATAACCTAAATAACAACAGGCTGCAGTAGATCTTGTGAAACAAGTATACTAAAAACTAGCAATGCGTAGTATGGAGGGATCAACCATATGAACATAATGATCCCTACACCACGACGGAAGAGCCTCCACTTTAGTCGCATAGAATAGCGAAGAAGAGGATCTCCTATAGTAAGAAATCGCGTCCAGTACAGTGCTTACAATGCAATACGGACCACACAACGGAATACATGAAGGTTGCGACCTTGCTGGTTGTGATAAAGATGACACGATTTACCCAGTGAAAAAAGATCCTCACATAGAGGAAGATTTCACGTTAAGATCCACAGTAGACAAGAGAGTAAATTACTCATGATCTCTGTGAAGATAGAGATGCTATCAACAGAAATGTATTGTGGTTGTTTATCTTAGCAATACCTGCTAAAACAACAGCGCCGGAGGATACGCGTATCCTATCATTCCGTCCTATAGATCAATAGAGCGTTAACAGTATTAGCTCAGAGATCTGGACAAGCCAACACATACGTCTGCAATTGATTAGCAAGCTGTGTCATAAATAAAACATCATTGGGCGCTCCCATAGATAGCAAATCTGATTAAATACTTGTTTGTTGAGAGTCCATTCTGACAGCAACAAGCGACCCGTAAGAGAACGGGAGTGCGATAAAACAATCAGACGACCCAGAATATGACGGACCAAAACTGAACTTGGTGTACTATAACCAACAGACGGATTCTTTCCATTAAATTGAATAACGGAAACGAAAGAGTGCCTCCCTGGTTCCGGAGATACGCCACTACTGTCGAATTAAAGGACAGGAATTTGGGCATGCGTTTCTGAATAATGTTCATGCAATGACATAAAGCAAGCCTAAAAAACATTATTCCGCGGAAGTTAAACTGATAGCTAAAAGACTGCGGAACCCAAAGACCCTGGCACTTCGAATCCGTAGGGATCAGTATATATCCCAATCTGTTTGACTGGCAACCGTCATAACAGCCACACTAGGGTCCGGCAACTGCGGCGGCACTCTCTGAGTCAACCACCGAATGTTTGCCCCAGTCTGAATCTCTTGTAACACTAGATAGACAAGAGAATGTATAAATCAAGCAATTCATGGATTGCCGGAAAGTTGCCGTCGAAGAGAAGCTCCTCCGAGAACGAAGCGACTCTGAGAGAGTTCTTAACCTACTATCCACGCGTGGATGTAGCTAGGGCTGCATCACGTCTAACCAACTCCAATCAGCCACTGAAGGGCGGAGTTATACGTGAACAAACTACTGCCCTCAAAAGAAATTACATTGAGAATAATATCCCGTAAATCTTTTCTTGAAGACGTAATGATAACTCCTCAGTAAGGCGGATTACGTATAATAAAGCGTCTAAGTTAAGTCTACTATACATAATGTCGTTCCCAACATTGAAATTGGAAAAGACATAAACGGCGAAAAAGAATATATGCAGTCTTTAATCACACCGTCTAGACGCATATGAACTCTCGGTATGCCCTGCTCTGCCAAAATAAACTATATGTAAAAAAGATAAAATGGCAGAAATGAGCCACGCGGACAAGAAACTAAACTATCATGCTTAGTAGCAGGCTTGTATATATATATATAATATATAGCGTCGAAAAATAAAACACATGTTGTAATGACAATATTGGACTGCGTCGGAAGTCAGGGACAAAGTCCCTGTACCGATCGAAAAATCCGAGTCCAATGACGCTATAAGTCTCTTATCCAAGATCGCAGCAATGAAGTCCGAAAAATAATCACTGGAAGAAATGCCAGAAGATATGAAAGGCATCTTCCGATACTACTAAAGGGAAAACTCGAAATCTTTCGAATCCCTTTCGCCATCCTGTCGGACCCTATAAAGCGTTCGGTCGTCCGTAGCTTGATGCAACCGCGGACCGCACCGACCCAGCGCCGTCGGATAATTCCTGATTCGACCGAGAAACCGTCAATTGCTGGGATGCTGCGAAACAACTGTGCTAACTCGGATAGCACGTCCGTCACTGAGGCCTGAGGAGCAGCGGTCTTACGATGCATTGCCGCAGGAAGCTCCGAGATCGTTACCCCGTGCATACTTCCAATATGCGAGCGAACGGAGTGTATAATTCGAAAGTTTGTGTGACATTATTGGACTATGTCGGAACTGAGGGACGATGTCCCTGAACCGAACCAAAAATTTCTAAGTCCACCGACGCTATCAGTTTCTTATCCGGCATCGCAGCATATGTTGTTCCGAAAGGGAAAGCTTGAAATCCACCGAATCCCTTTCGGTATCCCGTCGGACCGGATGAAACTTTCGGACGTCCGTACCCGCTTCCGCGGAGCGTCCCGACCCAGCATCGTCGGATAAAATATATGCGACAGATTCAGTTGATGCTGGGATGCTGCGATAAACTGTGCTATTAAGGAAAGCACGTCCGTTCCCGAGGCCTGTGCAGTAGCGGACTTACGATGCATTGCCGCTGGAAGCTCCGTGTACGTTGACTCCCGCACACTTCCTATGCGAACGTCCGGAGTCTGCAGGCCTCGAGTCCCCGGCTACCGACCCAGCGCTGTCGGATAATTCTCGATCCGACACCGTTTCTGTCGGCTGCTGGGATGCTGCGATAAGCTGTGCTATGTGCACAAGAATGTCCGGCGTCGAGACCTGCGGAGGCGCAGTCTATCGGTGCTTCGCCGAGGGCAGCTCCGCATCAGATGGCTCCCGCATACTTCCTATGCGAACGTCCGGAGTCCATCGGTCTCGAATCCCTGGCTGCCGGATGGTGTGACCTGGTCGCCGAAGAATCCTTGATCGGCGAAGCTGGTAATATATCGGCGGTCACGCAGCCAAGGTGCGGTCGTGTGCGCTGACGAGAAGAGGAAGCCTTAGCAGTCTCAGCGGACTGCCTATACAACGGAGCATCCCGAGCGACGGACGTATGCTCCGCTAACGACACATTTGTACCACAACATCTGGGGCCAGATGTTGTTGAACGAGAGAGGGGCCTCTCTCGCTTGCCGTCCGGATGGACCGGAACGAGCTATGAACCGGACTAAAAGGCTTCCTCCGTTCTCCCTCCGATCCGCCGTCACTGGGTGTGCATTAAGTTAATTTTATAGTGCTCGCATCACCCCAAAATTCCTTCTAGACCGCAACGGACGAACCCGGCTGCCGAACCATTCTGTGAATGGACGCTACACCGGGCGAGCTAGCGGACGTCAAAGGCCGTCGAACCTACTAGGGTCCTCTTAGGCAATTGGCGTATTACATGAGCACTTTTCCGCTAGCCCTTCATTAATTGTGACGACGGAGGCACACTGTTGGAAGACATCACAGATACATCACCCTAAACTTGATCGTCTGAAATAGAAATTGATAAAGTAGAGTGACCCTGCGGGGAAAGGACCGGAGTGTCCAAATCCCCAACAACATACCGTGACATACGCTTCCCATATTGTCATCGAAATCATACGATACAGAACAGGAGTTAATGCGAGTACACTGACCACATATAGAATGATAATAAGGTCAGAGGAAGACTTCCTCTTAAAACAATTGATCAATATCCTTTCAATGTGAAAAGAAAACAAGTCCTGGTACTCGCACTAACCCCTGGCAATCAAAATACATAATAATAATATGATCCATTAATATAGAAAAAATAATTGAAATCAAAATATTTTGAAAAAATATTTTTTCAGAACAGCCCAAGTTTCTGAAAAGTAACGTTGAGCCCCAATGGATCCCAAGCCTAAGTGTGGACAAACATTTTAAAAATATTTTAAACAATTTATTCAACACTTACGAACAATAATAATGTATCTAGTTATGATTAAAATAACATAAAGATATTATTATTTAGAAATCCCCCCCTCACACAGAGGGCTGTTGTAAATGTAAACAATGAGTGTAAAAACACTAAAATAAGACTCCAGGCACCCAGGCCCGAAATCAGTTACCAAAAATACACCATCTGATGCAAAACAGAGACTTCCAGGGAAGAAACTGCAGAACATCAGATGGTAGATGCAGAACACAACGCCTAACCACCCGTAGGTGAAGACGTAAACATGGGGAAAGAACAGAATTCATTCTGTTATTAAGCTAAAACTCCCAAGAAATTTTAGTAATAATAATTACAGAAACTATGCCAAAAGCATGGGAGAATAGCAAGGGGGAACTTAAAGGACAGGGAGAGAGGAAAAACACTTGAAAAAACAGTGTAACTAAATAATCAGAATGACAACAAAATGGCTGCTGCCTTGAAAATAGGTAACTTAACATAATTTCATTAAAAAATTTTAAGTTACAGCCCTGATAATATTCTGTCACACATTCTTTTCCTCTCCTCCTTTTCTATCCTCCTTAGAATCACCATTTCACTAATATTTATGTGTCTGGCATCATTTAAACTGAGATTTAAAAGCACAAAGATCAGTCAGATGTTAACTGATGAAGGGCCAAACTTAGAATGATAAATGGCGCCAATTTCGGAACGTCCTTGACACTGCGCATGCGCAGTGGGGGCGAGGTGTGGAGGGCCTTTCAGGACATGTTTTCTTTAGTTTTAGATGCAAATTTTGGGGATTGGGGGGCAAAATTTGTGTTTGGCCCTATATTTTAAGAGTTAGCACCAGCTATGTCTGGGTCATTGGTACAGTATAAAAATATAATTATCAACATGTGACACAGCAATGACAAACATCTAGGTAATGACCTGATAATAAAGGTACATAAATACTGACCGTAGCCTGTAACAAATGTATAGGTAAAGTATTGTAAAGGTGGGTGACAGTGAGATGCTAAACTAGAAAAGAAATCTTTGAGTCCCAGAGTGGGTCTGACTGAACCCCAAAATATTTGCTCTCATAGCACAGTGATAACAAAGGCACCCCAAAACACACTTGTTCCTGTCGCAAGGTGAAAACAAAGGTACCCAAGAAGTTTCGTGAAGATCAGTTCATAAATACGAGCTGTATAGAAGTTGTGACAAAAAAGTGATTCGACCTAATTTCGGTACAAAATGGCCACTGGCAGCCATCTTGAATTTTGGACCGCACCCAGAAATACTCGTTCTCGTTCCAAGGTGATAACAAAGGTACCCAAGAAGTTTCGTGAAGATCGGTTGATAAATACAGCCTCTAGCCCGAGCCGCATTGACATGTGCACTTACAGTGTATAAGTAGCACTGAATAAATCAAAGTTAATCTAATTTGCATAATTTCTGCACAAGAAAAAAACTTGTATTATATGTGATGTATTCCATGTTACTAAACATTCATACAAAAATTTATTCAAATCAGAACTTTCATACAGAAGTTCTGTACAAAAAACTGATTGAACTTATTTTGGTACAAAATGGCTGCTGGCAGCCATCTTGAATTTCAGAATGCACCCAAAACACTCGTTCTTGTCCCATGGTGATAACATAGGTACCCAAGAAGTTTCATAAAGACTCGTTCATAAATATGGCCTCTAGCCTGAGCCATATAGAAGTTGTGTACAAAAAACTGATTGGACCTAATTTCGGTACAAAATGGCCACTGGCAGCCATCTTGAATTTTGGATCACACCCAGAAACACTCGTTCTCATCCCAAGGTGATAACAAAGGTACCCAAGAAGTTTCGTGAAGATCGGTTCATCAATACAGCCCCTAGCCCGAGCCGTATTGACTTGTGCACTTACTATGTATAAGTAGCACTGAATAAATCAAAGTTCATCTAATTTGCATAATTTCAGCATGAGAAAAAAACTTGTATTATATGTGATGTATTCCATGTTACTAAACATTCATACAAAAATTTATTCAAATCAGAACTTTCATACAGAAGTTCTGAACAAAACAAGAGAGATGTTACATCCCAATGCTCACCTACATTCGCGCTTGATAATGACGTTCCAATGTAACATGCCTAATATTTAGTTAATATAAATCATTAACTAGGCATCAAAAGATTAATGTGGTTTATGTGATGGCTTTGGAAAGTCTATATTTCTGCATTTATTATATATCAATTCAACATAGAATCATTGGATATAAAAGCATTTTTTTCTTTTTGAAATGTTTATGATTAAGAATATGAATCGTGAGGCCAGATATTAAATCATAAATAAGAATTAGGAAAGGCTTTCATAAATCACTGAAATTGTAATTGAAGTACATTCATTGGTTAAAGAGGAGTTGCGGAAAAACAGTTGTTCAAGAAAGTGACTATAAGTCCCAACAAAAATACATCACATCAACAACTAAAATAAGCCTTAATGTTACTAGTAACAAGTATGAGAAAGTATTAAATAAAAAAAAAAGTTAAAAAAAATTTTTTTTAAAGAAAGTGAATATAAGTCCCAAAAATCCCCCTCAAATTCCTCAAATATGCATGTAATAAGGCCGCAACGTTACCGCAATGTAGTTCAGTAACCCATGCGTACAATATCAATTGCCTGGAAAGACACATAGAAACAGAACTCACCTTAACACCTCACCTTAACACAAACTTTTAGAACTTAAAATTGAGTAAGTCAGAGAAAAACGTGAACATTGTGACTGAAAAAAAGAAAAGAAATCAGTTAAATTTCTGCATACAGTAGGGTTAATACCTACAGTTGTTATTGAAATGAGAAAATAAACAATAATGAGAGGTGAAGGCACCACAATCTGCACAAAAGATGACTTTAACACAAATTCTTACAACACCTAAACGCTAATTCTTTCAACAAGTTTTGGCAGAAAATCAGCCTCAAATTCCTCAAATATGCATGTAATGAGGGTTAAATATTATTGCAATGGAGTTCAGTAACCCAAGTGTAGAATATTAATCGCCTGGAAAGACACATAGAAACACAACTCACCTAAACACAAAGTTTACAAAGTTTTACAACTTAAAATTTACTAAGTCCGAGAAAAACATGAAAATTTTGACTGAAAAAACGAAAATTTCCGTTAAATTTCTGCATACAGTATGGTTAATACCTACAGTTGTTATTGAAATGTGAAAATCAACAGTAATGAGAAGTTAAAGCAGCACAATCTGCACAAAAGCTGACTTTAACGCAAATTCTTACAACACCTAAACGCAAATTCTTACAACTTTTGGCAGAAAATTTTAGGTGAAATTTGGAAAAAAGTCGTAGTATCAGGGTTAAATACTGTTCTGATAGTCCCCTACAACCTACATATGCAATATCAAAGGCCTGAGCCCACTGATCTTTGAGAACTCACCTTCATTCTTACAACACCTAAACGCAAATTCTTACAACAACTTTTGGCAGAAAATTTTAGGTGAAATTTGGAAAAAAGTCGTATCAGGGTTAAATACTATTCTGATAGTCCCCTACAACCTACATATGCAATATCAAAGGCCTGAGCCCACTGATCTTTGAGAACTCACCTTAACACCTCACCTTAACACAAACGTTTAGAACTTAAAATTTACTAAGTCCGAGAAAAACATGAAAATTTTGACTGAAAAAAAAAAAAATTTCCGTTAAATTTCTGCATACATTCGGGTTAATACCTACAGTTGTTATTGAAATATGAAAATCAACAGTAATGAGAAGTTAAAGCACCACAATCTGCACAAAAGCTGACTTTAACGCAAATTCTTACAACACCTAAACGCTAATTCTTACAACAAGTTTTGGCAGAAAATCAGCCTCAAATTCCTCAAATATGCATGTAATGAGGGTTAAATATTACTGCAATGGAGTTCAGTAACACAAGTGTAGAATATTAATTGCCTGGAAAGACACATAGAAACACAACTCACTTAAACACAAAGTTTACAAAGTTTTACAACTTAAAATTTACCAAGTCCGAGAAAAACCTGAAAATTTTGACTGAAAAAAAAGAAAATTTCCGTTAAATTTCTGCATACAGTAGGGTTAATACCTACAGTTGTTATTGAAATATGAAAATCAACAGTAATGAGAGGTTAAAGCAGCACAATCTGCACAAAAGCTGACTTTAACACAAATTCTTACAACACCTGAACGCAAATTCTTACAACTTTTGGCAGAAAATTTTAGGTGAAATTTGGAAAAAAGTTGTAGTATCAGGGTTAAATACTGTTCTGATAGTCCCCTACAACCTACATATACAATATCAAAGGCCTGAGCCCACTGATGTTTGAGAAATTAACCTTAACATTAAATCTTACAATATTGGACACGCCGGACGCCGATGCCCGAGGTTATCACAATAGCTCACCACATCTTACAGATGTAGGTGAGCTAAAAACTGATTGCACTAACTAAAGTACAAAATGGCTGCTGGTGGCCATCTTGAATTTCGGACCGCACCCAAAAACACTCATTCTCGTCCCATGGTGATAACAAAGGTACTCAAGAAGTTTTGTAAAGATCGGTTCATAAATACAGCCTCTAGCTGTATTGAATTGTTGACGGACAGACAAATGACTGGCCATGGCATAAGCTCAAATTTGACTTTCGTCAAAGTTGAGCTAAAAATGTTTGGGTCTCCCGGAGTTTGTACCAATATTTGAAAACAGTGAAAGGCAATACAAATGTCCAATGAGGGGGTTCAAATTCAATGAGGGATTGCCTGAGAATCAAAACACTTTTTTTAGCCTTATAGAAAACAATTGCAGGTTGAAATATTGATATTTTGACATCAGAGTATAGCTGCTACACAGATGTAATCAGGATGTCAAATTACCTTGGCAGTGGTTTCAAGCAAAGTCTTGACTAAGCACCACTGCTGAGCCACAAGTGTCTGAAGATGTGATATAAGGGAAGCTGTAAAATAGGGTCAGACCCCAAAATAGTTGCTAACACAATTCAGATGGGCCTGCCTCAAATATAGACCTTAAAACTTTCACAGGCTTCTTCTCTTGTTCTTCTAGATAAGCACCATCCTGCATCTCATGACGATTGAAAAGAAGATTTTGAAATCCAGTCTCACTAAGGCCAAGATCACTTTGGAGAATTTTGCCCCAGTTCAATGGATATCCTTTTATGGCCTCCTGAAAAATAGCAAACATCAAAATAAAGTATCTTTTGGAACTTTAAGGGATTACATCAGTTAGTAGATTAGAATGAAAATAGGACAGTAAAATGAAATCTCCTACTTTTCTCCTTTCGTTCTTCCTGCAATATACCTGCCATATAAGTGAAAAAATGGATATTTTACCAATTTCAATTTTGATTCCAAAAAGACGGAGTATGACAACCTACAATTTTTATAAAGAACTGGCTTACCCAACTGAGTGAACAGTAAGCCAAGTTTTGCAGATACTGCAGACCAACTTGATTAAAACATAACCTGACAAATTAAGATGCACTCCAAAGCTGATGTTAAAAGTGTAAAAATAAAGTTATTTATTTATTGGTGTTTCAGGTCACATATTTCTGCACAATGGCTAATCATGACCTCGACAGTTTTACGGGTGGAGGAAGCCGGAGTACCCGGAGAGAACCACCGAGAAACGGCGAGCAACTGTCAGCTCCCCAGCATACCAACTCCACACAAGCAGGGTTAGCATTGGTTGAAGAGACAGTGCACAATCGATGTGCACTACGCCTTAGTACACAACGTCACCGTGCCCCCACATGGGCAATGGGGGTGAAGTGTCTTGCCCTTGCCCAAGGACACAACATGGTTGCCGCAGGTGGGATTTGAACCGAGGACCTCTCGGCTTGCAGCCTGCACCTCTACCTACTGAGCCACCACGCCCCGTAAAAATAAAGTTTTGCTGATAAAATTCTTATCTTTTATCATTAGCTACCACATGGATAAATTACTTGTAGCTGTGAGCTTTTAATACATGTAGGTGCTGGAACAATATACTACTTCGAGACCAAATTTTATTTCTACTACACCTACCACACCAACACAATATGCCTTGCACCTTATCAATCTCTTTTCTTGAAAAATAGCAATTTGATTTTTTTTTCAAGGATAAGCCCTGAAAAAAAACAAACAAGAAGGACGCCAACGCCCTATAGCTCACCAACATTCCTCATTGATAGTAACTTTGGCAAACACAAGAACTGTATCAAACAGGCTCATAACATGTGACAAAGCTTACCTAAACACAACCTCTTAAAAGTAAAACACAGAAACTGACATAAACACTAAGTTAAGCATGAAATTCCGAGCTAAACAGAAAACTAAACGCAACTAAAAATGTCAAGAAAAATGTTTAAAATGCAGGGTATGAGGGGTTAATCATGGAACAATGATACTGAGGAACATGTATGAAGAATATAAGTGTCATGGGAAGAGAAGGAGCACAGCAGCTGACCTAAACACTAAGTTAAACATGAAATTCCGAGCTAAACAGAAAACTAAACGCAACTAAAAATGTCAAAAAAATGTTTAAAATGCAGGGTATGAGAGGTTAATCATGGAACAATGATACTGAGGAACATGTATGAGGAATATAAGTGCCATGGGAAGAGAAGAAGCACAGCAGCTGACCTAAACACTAAGTTAAACATGAAATTCCGAGCTAAACAGAAAACTAAACGCAACTAAAAATGTCAAGAAAAATGTTTAAAATGCAGGGTATGAGGGGTTAATCATGGAACAATGATACTGAGGAACATGTATGATGAATATAAGTGCCGTGGGAAGAACAGGAGCATAGCAGCTGACATAAACACTTAGTTAAACACGAAATTCCGATCTAAACAGAAAACTGAACGCAACTAAAAATTTCAAGAAAAATGTTTAAAATGCAATGTATGAGGGGTTAATCATGGAACAATGATACTGAGGAACATGTATGATGAAAATAATTGCCATGGGAAGAGAAGGAGCACAGCAGCTGACCTAAACACTAAGTTAAACATGAAATTCCGAGCTAAACAGAAAACTAAACGCAACTAAAAATGTCAAGAAAAATGTTTAAAATGCAGGGTATGAGGGGTTAATCATGGAACAGTGATACTGAGGAACATGTATGATGAATATAAGTGCCATGGGAAGAGAAGGAGCACAGCAGCTGACCTAAACACTAAGTTAAACATGAAATTCCGAGCTAAACAGAAAACTAAACGCAACTAAAAATGTCAAGAAAAATGTTTAAAATGCAGGGTATGAGGGGTTAATCATGGTACAATGATACTGAGGAACATGTATGATGAATATAAGTGTCATGGGAAGAGAAGGAGCACAGCAGCTGACCTAAACATTTAGTTAAACATGAAATTCTGAGCTAAACAGAAAACTAAACGCAACTAAAAATGTCAAGAAAAATGTTTAAAATGCAGGGTATGAGGGGTTAAATCATGGTATAATGATAATAATCATCATATAGCAGCATTATAAAGGCCATGATATGGAAATAGGGTGAGTAAGTGACTTAAACAGAAGCTTTAACATTATTGGACACGTACGCTGAAGCCGACGCTGACGCCGACGCCGACCGATCGAGCCATGCCATAAGCTCACACAACTAAAGTTGATGAGCTAAAAATCAAAAAAAGGTCAAAGAATGGTCAAAACCGGGCTGATCTGGGTGAAAATACACAACGCACAACCCAATGTCCTGTTTTTCCTCTCTTCTACAAAATACCTCCTTGCCCATATCCCACCATAAATGTGCTGAAAGTTTCAATTCCTTATTTGGAGAATCCAATATGCATGAACTACTTGTGTGCAATGGGAAGGCGGTTAAAAATATTGTATGCAAAAATATTTTGCCCAGGAGGCACATTGTTTGTGTTGGTGTGGTAGGTACAGTAGAAATAAAATTTGGGAGAAAATTTCAATTTCTGAGTTCAACCTACCACACCAAGACAATATGCCAAATGGACAAGTGGAAGTATACACATATATAGAATAGAATCAGGTTACAGATGTTGGTGATCCATAGAGTTGTAGAGAATACCCAAGCATCTGTTGGTGTGCTGAAGATTATATATACTACTCAAAGTTTGCTAAGCACCAAATATTTGGCACATCATTGTGAAATTTGCTTGTGACATATTTGCGATATTTTTGGTGGATACGATTGAGGAATGTATTGAGATGGTCCTCAGTGTTTACATTAGCTCTCTTGACAGGCAGACTTTTCCTGACAGTCATGGAAAGCAAGTACCCCTTGATTTTCATGATGTTTTCGTGTGCTGTCTACATGTACATGACATGTGTAGGGTATTCAATCTTCATTTCAACACAAACCCTTGTGACTTAATGATTGAATATGGCAAATGCAAATGTAAGAAGACATTTGTCTGAAGCAAAAATGTGGCAGGCTGTAGGGATGGTGGAGCAAGGGGCTACCCATCGTCTGGCTGGTGAAGCCCTCGGTGTGCACCATACGGTGATCACCAGAGCCTGGGCAAGATTTCAGCAGTATGGCACACCAGTAAGGTGGCATGGTGGTGGCAGAGACAGGGCAACATCTGCAGCTGAACACTGGTTTTTGATCATTCAGGCCCATAGGAACCGCTTTGCCACAGCAACCCAGCTTCGCAGCGACTTTCAGAATGCATCCAGAGTAAATGTTTCGACGCAGACTATCCGGGCAAGGTTGCACAAAGGTGGTCTCCGATTGGGAAGACCATGTATTCGCATTCTGCTGTCCCAGAACCACCACCAGGAACGATATGAATGGGTCATGGACCACGTTGGATGGAGCAGAGAAGATTGGTGACCTGTCCTTTTTACAGATGAGTCAAGGTATTCCCCAGACCACACAGATAGGCGTCCTAGGGTATGGAGAAGACCAGGAGAGCGATTCCATGCAGCCAACATTGCTGAGCATGGTGGAGGGTCAATCTTGGTCTGGGGCAGCATCAGCAGGGATGGATGTACAGAGGTCTGTGTCCTTGAATGTGGTACATTGACTGCACAGCGGTATATTGACGTCCATGTCCATGTCAGATTGTATGCAGGTGCTGTGGGTGATAGATTCATTCTGATGGATGATAATGCCTGTCCTCATGTTGTCCGTGCTGTCGGGGAGTACTGACAGAGGGAGGGGATTGAGCGTATGGACTGGCCAACAAGATCTCCTGACCTCAATCCAATCGAACCTGTCTGGAATGAGTTGCAGCTTGCAATTTCAGCCCATCCAGTCCAGCCATTAAGTGTCCAGGAGCTTGTTGCCATGCTGGTCCAAGAATGGAACAACATCTCACAAAGGACCACTGGGAAACTGATTGGTAGCATGAGAAGGCATTATCAAACTGTAATTAACAGTAATGGGTCTCATACTCGATATTGAACTCATACCAGTTCGCTCCGTCAACTTTTTGACAAATTGAAAAATTTCCTTTTTTACCAATAATATGATAAATTCATAGTAATTTGTATATATTTTTATGCCCCCCCCAATCCCCAAAATTTGCATGCAAAACCGAAAATTAGAAGTCCTAACTGGTCCTCCATACATTAACCCTCTGTGTATGCGCAGACGTCAGGAAGTGACCGGAATTGGCGCCAACACCATTCTTTGTAAAAAAGAGTATTACATAATAATTCAGCGGGGAGGTGTGAGTGCCCACTAATGGGAGGGCTCTTCCCGTCTGGATCACTGGTAAGTATAAAAATATACAAATTACTATGAATTTATCATATTTTTACACAGTAACCAATGGCCCAGACATAGCTGAATCGTAAATAGATGGAGGGTTAAGACTTCTGAAATAATTCCAATCCTGCAATCCATAATGAAGGAACTTACATGTAGAATAGTTAGGAATTACATGTATGTCTCTCTATACAGTAATAGAGAGAGAAGACATATTCTAAACAAGGAGCCCAATGAAGTAATTCCTTAATGTAAGTATGAAGACAAGTTCCTAATTTTCCAAGGCTAGCACAGACTAAGCCCCAAAAATTAGGATGGTGTATCTGAGAATAAGAGAAAATCTCCCACAAACATACGCCTTACAATAACATTTCAGCTGTATGCAGGATATAAATACAGATAAAAACAGCATCCTTCAAAGATACATACACTTGAAGCCAGATTATGGGTAAACCCCCCTCCCCTTTTTTGAAGAAACATTCAAAATAAAAAGGGGGAGAGCTCTGGAAACAATAAAAGTGGTACCCAAAACAATATAATTAATTGTCGAACATGCACTCAGGTATTAATTCATGATTAAAAAATGGTGCTTAACGTTACTTCAGAAGTTATGGCTATAGCGACGATGCTGGAAATTAATATTGCACAGTAAATAGCATACACCGCAGACAACGTACACAGATACGTCGAAAACCGGTGATATAAAATATAACATATACATATCTAATAAAGCCACACTGAACGATTCCTGAAGAAAATCACACTTCCTATATGAACCATAGGCGGCCACTGTACAATAAATTCCAGTAACAACACTCTCCAACATGAATAATCTGATATCTATAATCGTAAAAGCATGTGTAATATGAGTACCAACAAAATAGAAACTTGGATCTAGAGATGTACAAAGGTATGATTAACAGGCTCCTACACGGACCGCCCCCCAAATAAATTATTATTTCAAGGTCCACCGAATACAATAATGCGTTAGCCTAGTAATAATAATGCGCGATCGCATAAATATTAGCATGTAATCATCTGAATACCAGTTAACTGGTTATGCAGCCTGCGAGGTACTCAAGAGTAGCAATTTAATTGTGATGATTTATAAATAAATGCTTGTATATAACAAATCAACCAAAATAATAGGGCATTAATTCAGCTAAAAAGTGGGTGAGCCCATGAGGTCGCCACAGAACACTACATAAATCCATAAAATGCATGTATTACAATAATAAAGCTTGCGGGAAGAGAACTACTTATTGCCCGGTAAATGCTTATAACGCATAAGGAAGTGTCTGAGTATGGGGGGGGGGGGGGGGAATTCGAAGTCAGAATGAAATCTCCTCACCCGCATTATTCAATTCTACTTGTGTCAGTTAACAGAAAAATATAGGAACCACAATGGTTCTCTCATGGTGGGGGGGGGGGGGGGGTGGGGAGGGGGTTGAATTCGAAGTCATAATGAAATCCCCTCACCCATATTATTTAATCGTACCTGTGTCAGTTAAGATAAAAAATATAGGAACCGAAATGGTTCCCTCACGTCTAACCGACTCCATATGCCACTATGGACGGAGAGGAACGTGAAGAATAAAATGTCCCCTGAAAGAAGACCCTCTCTGGGAGAAAGCTTCTGGGGAGCGTCACATAACCGACACATGATAATATTGATCCAAGATTCTTGTGACAACAGAGACGCTACCAGTAGGATTCACTGTTAAGCTTAAACATAAGCTATTGAATCAAATGAATAGGAGGATACACATATCCTATTATTCCTCCCCATGAATATGCAGAGCGTCTACTGCCTGCGCTCAATAATCTGGGCATGGCGACACAAATGATGGTAACAATTGTTTCGGTGTGTCGCAAACTAAAGAATCATGGGGTGATCCCACTGGTAGAAAAACTGTACAAATAAACGCATGTTGAGCATCCATACATATGAAACAGGCGACCTTTCCGAGGAGCGAGTCTGCTAGTACGTTCAGACGACCCGGTATATGATGGATAGAGAGACATGAAAATGATTCTGCGTTAGGTATTATAACAAAAGTGAATGGGTGCTGCACTGGTTCCTGATGTACGCTACCACTATTGAGTTGTTCAACAAACTCTGAACAAGTGTGAATGCATTGATATAGCGTTAACAATATTGACATCATTCTTGATGACTATGTGTTTCTACAGGAACCAAGGGTCTCAGACCCCTGCAATTATAGTCTGCAGGACTCAGGGCCGTGCCCCAAACTATAGACTGATACCCGTCATAATCGTGAAAGCCGGATTTGGCAGTTGCAGTGGAACTAATGAGTTAACCACTGAAACTCTGCCTCAATATGGACCTTTTTGTTTACTTTATCCGTTAAAACAATACTGGTCCTGAGCAAATGCGTTGTCACACTCCAGTTCTGTGTAAGAATAACTGGAGGGGGCGTGTGCATAAGCGACCCATCTAAACAGTATTTGAGTCGCTATATGACGATCCCTAGAGTAATTATAGGAGAGTAAACTATACCCTCATGAGGGTCCTTGTAGGCGACCTTCTGTCTAGGACATCCTCCCTTACTCCTTTCTGCTAATGTGTGTTGAATATACGTCGACATAAGGAGTAGAGTATTGATGCTTTCTTTGTAGCTTGTTCATAAACCAATGAAAGCTTATCATCAAAAACTTAGTATCTGGAAACCGGAGCGACTCTAAGATTAGAGTTTTTCACCTTGTCATCTATTAAGGATGATGACACAAGGGCTCTGTCATGTCTATTTAACTCTGAATTAGCAACTTGTTAAGACAGAGTTATATGTGATAAATATATAGCCCTGGAAAGGACTCTAAATGGGGTACAAACATCCTCCAATTCCTTTCCGTAGAGACGTAGCGTCACAGCTCTTAAAGGTGATCTGCATAATACAGTGAGTCTAAATTCGCTCTGAATGAATAAATTCGTCTCAATTATGACCAAGTGGATGACGAAGGTAAGGACATAGCTAGGTCCTTAGCCTACTCATTCAAACACAGAGGAACTCTCAATACATCTTCACTGTTTTCCAACCAGCGGAACTACAGAAGATGACAAGAAACCGCCTTACTTCTTTCCACTGGAAAGTTGAATGTGGAGTCGTCTAAAAGGCCAAAAGCCTGTGACACCTGTCTATACTTAACTGGAAAAGACATTCCTTCTCTTTTTCCGGATAATTTAGCATGCGACAACGCTAGCGGTTTCTTGTAAATAGACGCAGCATTCTGATTTGTTGGAACACATTCAGGGTAGTGTTGATGGAATAAATCCTCTCAACCCTGTATTGTTCAGAATGTGGAGGGTAAATTCCCTCCATATCCCTTCATCATTCGTCTGAATCAGTTGAAATCACGGTCAATGATATCTGAATAACTGGACCGACCCAGCACCATGTGACAGCTCAGATTTTGAGACTGGCGTCAATTGCTACTGCACTTGCCGGGATGCTGCGTGGAGCTGTGCATCTGCGTCAGCAAAACCCGTAACAGAGGCCTAAGGAGCAGAGGTCTTCTGGCCGCTGGCTGCTCCTGGGACAGTATGTCCGAGACGGCACTTTCTCTGGACGTCCCGATATATGAGGCCTCGTCTAAGCAATTGAATAGTGCTACTTTCGAGCTGTCGCAGCATTCTGATTCTAAGGAACAAACTCAGGGAAGTATAGATGCATAAGCACTATCGCCACCCTGTTGTTCCGAAAGGGAAAGGTAAATCTCCTCCAAATCCCTTTCATTCTCCAACTGAATCAGATTATACTCACGGTCATCGGCATCTGAACACACAGATGACTGGACCGACCCAGCACCTTCCGACAGCTCAAGTTCTGAGACTGCCGTCGTCTGCTTCTGCATTTGCTGGGATACTGCGATGAGCTGCGCAATCTGCGAAAGCAAGTCCGTTACGGAGGCCTAAGGAGCAGTGGTCTTCTGTTGCATGGCCGCCGGCTGCTCCTGGGACAGTGTGTCCAAGATGGCTCTTTCCTGCAGATGTCCCTACAAATGAGGCCTCGTCTCCTTGGCTACTGTATGGTGTGACTTCTCTGCTGATGAAGAGTGACTTTTCGGCGATGCAGGCTGGATATCAGAAGTCACGTAGCCAATGTGCGGTCGTGTGTGCTTGGTAGACGTTGAAGAAGCTGTAATTATAGCCGATCCCAGTTGTAAACTGAATGGAGCATCCAAGACGGGAGGCGTGGACGTATGCTCCGACTGACGCAAGTTCCGATCTATAACATCTGGCCCCAGATGTTATAATAAAAGAGAGAGGGGGGGGGGGGGGCCCTCTCTTGCTCGCGGTCCTTCAAAACTCACCAAGCTTCTTAATGAACTTGCCAGCTTCTTCCTTTCCATCGTCGCAGGGTGAGCCCTATATTGATTTTATATTATAGTGCTCGCTCTACCCTTTCCATTCTCCTTGACCGCAACGGACACACCCAGCGTCATGGTACCCCCAGGCAGTGTACCGCTTCACTGGTCGAGCTAGCTGGCGACAGGGATTTGAAACCATACTGTGGTTTATTGCCCTGTCTAATATTCATGATCACTTTTGCCGCTAGCTCTGATTGACTAATTAATGCGACGACGGAAGCACACTATCTAACGGCATCACGTAAACATCACCATGTTCTTGTTCCTCTGAAAATATAAACTAATAAACTAGAGCGACCTAGGGCAAGAGGACCAGTGGCAGCCTCTCATAACAAGAGGACCGGCAGTGGTCCCTCGCTAATACTGTGACACCCGTCAGCAACGTTTGTCATCCCATGCGACACATATGAGCAAGAATTAGTAGAAGTACATCGACTACAAGCAAGGCAACCTACAAGAAAATAAGAGGAAACACATAAATAACAAACGTTGCTAATGTAAACAACGTCAAACTAAAAACTGGAAACGAGACCCCAGGCAACACGGCCCGAAGTCAGTAACAGATTTTTGAACTATCCGATGCAAGGCAAGATCTTCACCAGAAGAAAAAACGATACATTGGAAGTATGATGCATGACTAAAAACGCCTAAACACCCTAAGGGTGAGGACGTAACCCTGGGGAAATACAGAAAAAACTTTCTGTATAACACGTTAAACTCCCAAGAAATTTTATATAAAAAATTTAAAAAAATAAGCCAAAGAGCTTGGGAGTTTAACAGGGGGGATCAAGAGAGGTAAGGGAAGGAATACTTAACCAACAGTGGAAAAATCATTATCAACAATGATGACGTCAGGCTCATGTCCCAAAATTAGGGAAAATGAACTAATTTTTATAAATATTATAAAATTACAGCCCTGGACGTTTTCAAACCACCGTTTCTTCCTTCCTTCATCCAATTGTGTCCTTGGATCCACCAATTTAACCATTGATTTGTCTGGCATCATTATTGCGATTTAAAAAGCACAAAAGTCAGTTTGTTGTTATCTGACAAGGGCCAAACAAAGAATGGTGTTTGCGCCAATTCCAGTCACTTCCTGACGTCAGCGCATGCGCAGAGGGTAAATGTATGGAGGACCAGTTAGGACTTCTAATTTTCGGTTTTGCATGCAAATTTTGGGGATTGGGGGGCAAAATTTGTATTTGGCCCTACATATTTTAGAGTTAGCACCAGCTATGTCTGGGCCATTGGTTACTGTGTAAAAATTTATTTATTTATTTATTTATTGGTGTTTAAGGTCACATATTTCTGCACAATGGCTAACCATGACCATGACAGTTTTACGGGTGGAGGAAGCCGGAGTACCCGGAGAGAACCACCGAGCAACGGCGAGCAACTGTCAGCTCCCCAACATACCAACTCCTCACAAGCAGGGTTAGCATTGGTTGAAGACAGGTGCACCATCGACGTGCAGTACGCCTTAGTACACAGCGTCACCGTGAACCCACTGGGCAATGGGGGTGAAGTGTCTTGCCCAAGGACACAATGCGGTTGCCGCAGGTGGGAATCGAACCGAGGACCTCTCGGCTTGCAGCCTGCACCTCTACCAACTGAGCCACCGCGCCCCATTGTGTAAAAATATCCATTTTCCATGGTTATCATATTCAAAAGCTAAAAAATAATGTCAAACACAAATAAAATCTTAATTTCTGTACTAAAATCATTAAAGATATAATTAAATAAAAAATATATACACTTTTCATTACAATATTTCAACTAAAACTTAAAACAGGTAGTTGGATATACTTGGTGCTTAGCAAACTTTGAGTAGTATATTATAAATATTTATGACTAAATCATGACATGAGAAGTAATGCATACATCATACATATAAATATGTGAGTTATAGAATTAATAATCGCTTAGCTTAAAGCTTGAGTAAGCAAAGCAAAAAGCCTCAGATGTCAGGCTAAAGAGCCTGAGATAAACCTATAAGATGGATTGATAGAGGATGGTCCCAAACAAACAAAAAATTAGGTTTTCTAATGGGACCAGTGTATGTTAACGAAGTAATAACCAAGAGCAGAGGGATAGTGCATAAAGATATTAATCACATGGAAATAGCCTTCCGAGTGATTTAACCCTTTACCCAACGAATTGCCCGCATCCGTCTGCATATCCTTCTGCGTAATATGCAAATTGAGCAGCTGAAAAAATTAAATTTTTCAAAATATGTCAACAAAACCATATCATGCGAACCCTCATTGGAACGAGCTCATTGAGCATGATATGGTTTTGTTTAAAATTTTTGAAAAATTAAAAAAAATGATATTTAAAGTAATAAATTTTGATATCGTCTGTGTTGAGTAAAGGGTTAACAGTTACTAATCCATGAAGAGTAAGACAGATCTACTATTCTATAAATATATGAAGTCAGAATTATTAATTTTGTCTTGGCCCACCACAAAAACCTGTAGAAGACCAAATATGTTAGAATAATGCACTAATAGATAAGAAGTGTAAGCCCTGTAAGTGTAAGTCTCAGGCCTTAATTTCCTAACTTAATGTAAAAGAATATATATATGTAAATAATACTATCCGTTGTAGAATGATTTTCTAAGGAGTGTGGATTGTATAGGGAATAAACATGACAATATAACAGAGAGGTACCTTTCAGCCTTGTAGGAGGAAAAGAAAGAATATCCTCCTACCAAACCAAATGAAGAGCACAACAAGAGGCCCCAAGGGGCCTTAATCGCTCACTGGGCAAAGTGATTCAAACAAAGTGGTTCAAAGAAGTATTTGGGGTCACATTCAGTTAGACATGGTTCATCAACACGACAAAGGAATGAAGTCATGAGAGACAAATTTTATGGAACTAGGGGCATGGCTTGAACAAACTTGAATCTTACCCCCCTTAGGATGCTGCATACCAAATATCAAAAGCATTCATCTGCTGGATCTGAAGAACATTTTTAAAGAAAATTCCTCATTTTGAACTACGTTATCATTCGGGCTCCCACAGTGAGCCCAAATATGAACCCAGGGACTTGGCTTGAACAAACTTGAATCTCACCCCCTAAGGATGCCAAATATCAAAACATTCTGACTGCTGAATCTAAAGAAGACTTTTAAAGAAAAATTCCTCATATTGACTAAGTTCTAATTCGGGCTCCCACATTGAGCCCAAATATGGACCCAGGGACTTGGCTTTAACAAACTTGAATCTCACCCCCCCTAAGGATGCTACACACCACATATCAAAACATTCCGACTGCTGGAACTGAAGAAGATGATTTTTAAAGAAAATTCCTCATTTCGAACTAAGTTACAATTCAAGCTCCCACAGTGAGCCCAAATATGGACCTTGGGATATGGCTTGAACAAACTTGAATCTCACCCCCCTAAAGATGCTGCATACCAAATATCAAAACATTCTGACTGCTGGATCTGAAGAAGAAGATTTTTAAAGAAAATTTCTCATTTTGAACTAAGTTATAATTCGGGCTACCACAGTGAGCCCAAATATGAACCCAGGGACTTGGCTTGAACAAACTTGAATCTTAGCCCCCTAAGCATGCTGCATACCCAATATCAAAAGATTCTGCGTGCTGAATCTGGAGAAGAAGATTTTTTAAGAAATTTGCCTGAAATGCACTAAGTTCGAAATTGGGCTCTTATACTGAGCCCAAATATGAACCCGAGGGGCCGATTTGAACAAACTTGAATCAGATCCACCCCACAATGTTGCATACCAAATATCAAAAGATTCTGCCTGCTGGATCTGGAGAAGAAGATTTTTGAAGAAATTTGCCTGAAATGCACTAAGTTCGAATTTGAGCTTTTATAGTGAGCCCAAATATGAATCTAGAGGACCGATTTGAACAAACTTGAATCAGATCCACCCCACAATGTTGCATACCAAATATCAAAAGATTCTGCCTTCTGGATCTGCAGAAGAAGATTTTTTAAGAAATTTGCCTGAAATGCACTAAGTTCAAATTCGGGCTCCTATACTGAGCCCAAATATGAATCCAGGGGGCCGATTTGAACAAACTTGAATCAAATCCACCCCACAATGTTGCATACCAAATATCAAAAGATTCTGCCTGTTGGAGCTGGAGAAGAAGATTTTTTAAGAAATTTGCCTGAAATGCACTAAGTTCGAATTCGGGCTTCTATACTGAGCCCAAATGTGAATCCAGGGGGCCAATTTGAACAAACTTGAATCAGATCCACCCCACAATGTCGCATACCAAATATCAAAAGATTCTGCCTGCTGGATCTGGAGAAGAAGACTTTTTAAGAAATTTGCCTGAAATGCACTAAGTCTGAATTTGGGTTTCTATAGTGAGCCCAAATATGAATCCAGGGGGCCAATTTGAACAAGCTTGAATCAGACCCATACCAAGATGCTGCATACCAAGTATCAAAAGATTCTGCCCACTGGTTATGGAGAAGAAGATTTTTTAATAATTTTTCTATAATTCATACGGTGCTATCAGAGTTATGCCCCATACAGAGCCCCCATGGGACATGGCCATTTCATTTGAACAAACATGAAAATTTTGCCATATAATAATGAACATCCACATGAAGTTTCGTGAAAATCGGACCAGTGGTTTCAGTGGAAAAGTCGTTTGAAAAATATTCACGGCGACAGACGACGACGGATGGCACTGATAAGTTAAGCTCCCTTCGGTGAGCTAATAAAAAACCAATGTCCAAAAGGAGGTGGGGATAGAAAACAAGGAGGAAATTATCGACAAAGGGATTTCAGAGGAAAAAAACCAACCCAATAAAGAACCTCCTCGAACCCCAACCCTTGCCTTCCAAAAGTCTAAGCTGGCATCATGGACTAAAGGAAGCCCAAGGAGGGCAGACTGTCAACATTATATAAATGGTGACAGAGGACATGCGAGGCTGTGTATCCTGAGCCAGTCAACAACAGAACATCGGCAGCATAGGTAAGGTGATTGGGGAGTGGCTAATCACAAAACAGCAGATGTCAATACATAAAAAGTTAATGGGAGGTGTCCCAGTAAGATATTGACTTGAATGCCTCTGTAAAACATCAAAAGGAATGAATTCTTTTCACCTACAAAGGATAGAACATCAGCTAATCATGATGGGGGTTAAGAAGCTAAATAGCATATGAGTGTGATGCAAAAATTATAAATTTAAAGTAATTTGTATATTTTTTATACTTATCAATGACCCAGGCTAGCTGGTGCAAACTCAAAGTTATCAAGGGCCAAAAACAAATTTTGAACCCCACAATCCCCAAAATGTGCTTGCAAAACTGAAAATTAAAAGACCTATCTCGTCCTCCATACTTTTACTCTCCGTGCATGTGCAGCCATCAGGAAGTGACCGGAATTGGTGCCAACATCATTCTTTGTAGAAAAGAGTACTACATAATAACTCAGCGTGGAGGTATGATCGCCCACTCATGGAAGGGCCATACTCGTCTGGGCCATTGGTAAGTATAAAAAATATACAAATCACTTTAAATTTATAATATTTTTATACTATAAACCAAAAGCCCAGACTAGCTGAATGTAAAAAGGCGGAGGGCCTAGTACTTCAGAATTAGTAGACCAACATAGTTCGAAGCCTGTAATCCATGGTGGAAGGAATTTAAATTTAAAAGGAATTACATGTATGTCTCTCTGTAGAGTAAAAGAGAAGATATATCATAAATAAGGAGCCAAATTCAAGTAATTCCATATACTTAGCGTGAAGACTATGCTAACTTGATGTAACAAGTTCCCAATTTTTAAGGCTAGACCAGACAAAGCCCCAAAAATTAGGATGGCGTATTTAAGAATGAGAGGTCATCCCCCACAAACATCCGGCATATACAATAAAACACAAGCTGTATCCAGGACATAATCTACAGACAAAACAGCTTCACTCATAGTTACACACTTATCAAGCCGAAGGAGAGGTAAAACATCACCCCCCCCCCCCCCACCCTTTTTGAAGGAATCTTCTTCAAAAAGAAAGAGGGGAGCACTCTGGAATCAGTAAAAGCGGGTACCAAATAACAATATAAATTTTCATCGAACAGGCACCCAGGTATTAATTATTATTAATAAATTGATGCTTAATGCCACTTCAGAAACTAAGGCTATCGAAATGATCCCAGTAATTAATATCGCCCGCTTGTAACGTATATCAGAGTCGACATACGTAGATAGGTCTAAAACTGATGATATAATATATAACATACACATGTCCAATAGAATCACAATGGACGATCTCTGGAGTAAACACACTTCCGAGGTAACCCACAGGCGACCCCATTCAGGTGTACAATAAATTCCAATAAATGACACTCCCAGACGTGTTCTATCCGATATCTATGCTCCCAGAAACGTGCGAATATACAAGAGTGTAAAGACAAGTTGTATTCGATTGGGTACCGAAATTAATAGAAACCTGGGTCTAGAAATGGAACGAGTTATGATTAACAGACTCGTCATGGACTGCCCCTGAAATAATTCATTGTTTCTAAGGTCCATAACATACAATAATGTGCCTGCCTAATAATGCATTTATTAGGTGCGTGAGCATTGAAATCTTGCATGTAATCATCTGAATACCAGTTAACTGACTAAACAGCCTCCCAGGTACCCAAAGGCTAGCAATTTATTGATGATGAATCATATGCTCGTATGTGACATACAGACAGACGAACAACCACAGGAAACCAACCAACTAAAAAGTGGATGTGCCCATGAGGTCGCCATAGAACATGACCCAGCTGCCAATCGAGAAGTCATGAAATGCATGTATACACTTAAATGCGTACAAGGCTTACCGGAAGAAAACTACGTCTTGCCTGGTAATCGCCTCTTAACACATTGGCAGTGGGGAGGGGGGATTCAAAATCATATTGAACCTCCATCACCCACATTACTTGAATCGTTCTTGTCTTAGTCATCAAATAGTATAGGAACCACAATTTATTTATTTATTTATTGATGTTTAAGGTCACATATTTATGCACAATGGCTAATCATGACCGTGACAGTTTAACGGGTGGAGGAAGCCGGAGTACCCGGAGAGAACCACCGAGCAACGACAAGCAGCTGCCAGCTCCCCAACATCGTAACTCCGCACTGCAGCACAGGCAGGGTTATATTGGTTGAAGACATGCGTACCATCGGCGTGCAGTACGCCTTAGTACACGGCGTCATCGTGCCCCCATGCGGGCAATGGAGATGAGGTGTCATAGGAACCACAAGGCTCCCTCACGTCTGACCAACTCCATAATGCCACTAAGGTCGGAGAAGGACATGATGAACCAATACACTGTATTTACATAATAACTCACACCAAACCATACTTATTTGAAGAGAAAAACCTCCTCTAACAAATGGTATCATGTCCAATAGGACAACTAACTCAGCCTAGATGAAGCAGCTAAACGTCTTCCTGTACGTGAAGACCATTAAAAGCTGATAAGTGAGGCCCTAGAAGCTCACAAGGGAGACTTACAATGCTAGCCATAGCTTATAAGTCTTCATCTACGTGAAGACAGATATATCAGTGTAAGTTGCGACCCTGAAGGCTCACTTAATGGAGACTTAGTTATCGTCGCACGACGTAGGGAATGAAGAGCCGCTATATAAACAGCCCTGAATTCCCAAAGAGACCGCAGTCCTAAGAGATAATAAATTCAGTTATGCCACTGCATAATACTGAAAAAATCACACTCAATATTTTAGCTAAGCTACTATGGTGTAACAATAAGACTCAAGTCTATGACACCTAGGAAAAACAAACCGAAAAGCACAGTATCACAGTATCTTTTTTGGTTGCAATCCCAAAAGACAGCGGACAGAGCCTGACCAAAGAGACCGCTGTAACCTTACAGAAGGCTATTATGGTGTCCACAATGACATAATTGTCTTAACGCCAAGACATATCTCAGCCTAATTATGCACTATCCATCTAGATTCAGGACGAGAAACAGGTGACAATAAAAAACTGGAGAATAATTTCAACAACGTCTAATGCTTTTCTTCAATAGGAAAGCTTATACCTCCAGAAGGAAAGCCTCTCTTGGAAGATTTGTCTAACAAGTATTCTTGTAAGTGGAGCTTGCTCAGGCTGATAGCCGCAGGCCAGCCGAGACTACATTCTCATCCAATAATCTTCTGCAATTTATCCACTTTTGCGAGGTTGTAACCTACCGCCAAGTGGCAAGCAACTGAAATCTATTCTCGATGACCTCAACTGATCCCTTCATTAAGAGAGCCTTTACCTCCACTAGGAGCGACTCTCTTTGAAAGGAACTTCCGTGAATAACGTCCAGTTTCTCATGAAGTTGATAATCCTCCATCAACTGGCAAGCAATAGAGGTCATGTCCATCACATGTACGACTTACGATGCTTATGGGAGGAGAAACTACGTCCTCCCTGCGAAGAAGCTTGTCTCATCGACCTCAATTTTTCCCTTCAGTAAGAGAGCCTTTACCTCCACTAGAAGCGATTCTCTTTGAAAGGAACTTCCGTGATTAACATCCAGTTTCTCGTGAAGTTGATAATCCTCTGTAAACTGGCAAGCAATAGAGGTCATGTCCATCACCTGTAGGACTTACGATGCTTACGGGAGGAGAAACTACGTCCTCCCCATGAAGAAGCTCTTGTAGCTTGCACATATATCAACGCAAGGTTGTTGTCAAATAGTATATTTCCGGTAACCGGAGCAACTTAGAGAGAGCTTTTCACCTTATCATCTATAAGTGATGACGACGGAAGGGCAACATCACATCTTACCAACTCCAAATTCACTGTCCATGCAGAGTTGTATGTGGCATACATGACTTCCCTGGAAAGAACTCCACTGAAGAACCACATCCTCGTATTTCTTTCCATTGAGACGTTGCACCAAAGCTCTGGTAAGGTGATCTGCTTAGGGCATTGTGCCCAGATTTGCTCTTTTCAATGAAATAGCACATTCCATTATTTCCGAGCATATATTAAATGATGCAGGTAGGGACATATTTTCATCCCCGGCCTGCTCATCTAAACGCAGACTTTATTCAGATGGAACAATATTCTTAAGAGCTTAAGACTTTTGATGGTCTTAAAGTGCCCTTCTGTGAGAGATGGAGACTCACACTCGTATCCCTCTCATCATCCAAATGTTCCATCCGCAAATATGGTCAACTCTATCCGACTAAACGGTTGACTGGACCAATGCAGCACCGACTGACAGCTCACCATCGGAGTCTGTTAAACAGTAGTAATAGTCTCAAACGACTTGCTATCAACCCAAACCTGCGAAGTCAGATAGCCAGTCTGTGGTCAACGCACTTCATTAATGAAGAAAGGGAAGATGCCATAGCTGCCACCAAATCCGGCAGCAGTGTGGAAGAAGCATCCCGAACCACAAGCGTGAACGGGCGTCCCAACTCACTAAAGTTTCTCACACCAAAAACAGTCGACCCCGACTGCTGACTGAAAGGAGAAGGTTTTCCAGCTCGCAGTCCGCTCCAGACCTCGCGAGCATTCCGTTAGAAACTTTTAGGCATCTATCCCTTATCATGCATATCCATGGAAGAAGAGGAAGCCGTAACCAGAGCCGACCCCGGCTGAAGTGTGGGAGAAGCATCCTGACTCGTCACATTGGATGGGTGCTCCTCCTCATTGAAGTTTCTTACAACACAAAACAGTCGTCCCCGACTGTTAACGGGATGAAAAACGCACTGCACTCTCGATCTGTCCCCAGATCTCGTAGAGTATCCCGCTTAGAAACTTCTAGGCTTAATCCTCTTTCGTGCGCTTCCATATGAGTAGAAGCCACAACTGCCGCAGGCCCTGGCTGCTGTGTGGAAGGAACGTTTCAATGCGTGTTCCAACTCAATAAGGTTTCTCACAACGGACACAGCCGGCCCCGCTTGTTAACGGGACAGAGAGAGTTCTCCAATCGGTGATCTGCCCCCAGATCTAGCCGAGCACCCCGTAGAGAAACTTCAGGCTTCTACTACATACAAAATTGACCGGACCGAACCCTGCACCGTCCGACAGCTCAACACTGGAGTCTACGGGTGGCTGCTCTTGCATTAGCTGGGATGCTGCTAATAGCTGCGCAACTGCGACGCAAGTCCATTCTTGAGGCTAGAGGAGCAGCGGTCTTCTGTTTTTCCCACTGCTTGCTGCTCCTGGGATGAAGATCCGGAGATAGATCTCTTCTCTGAGCGTCCCGTTGATTGATGTCTTGGATCACTAACTATCGGATGGTCCGACTTCAAGTGTGAAGAAAGGCTCCATCTTCGTGCAGCTGACTGGTTATCTGAAGTCGGGTAGCTAGCCTGCAGTTGTGTGTGCTTCAATAACGTAGCAGAGGAAGCCGTGACTGAAGCCAAACCCGGCTGCAGACTAGATGGAGCATCCCGAGCAGTGGGCGGATGTATGCTCCATCTCGTGCAAGTTTACAACCAGAAAACTTCATTCCGGCCTGTGAAACGTAGCGGCGGAAGCCATGACTGAAGCCGACCCTGGCTGCAGACTAGACAGAGCAACCCGCGCGGTGGGCGGACATATGCTCCAGCTTGTGCAAGTTTCTCATAACAACATTTGACCTCAAATATTGTTAGGTTAGAGAGGAGCCTCTCCCGCTTGCAGTCTATTAGACCTCGCAGAGTACAAGAAACTTGCTGAGTTCCTCCCTATTTCCGTGAGCTTATTTATATTTAAGTGCTTGCTCTACCCACATCTACACTTCCTTCGACCGCAACAGACTTACCCGGTGTCATGGCTCCCACGGACAGAGTAACTGCTTCACTGGTGGAGCTAGCTGCTTGCACGAGATTAAGAACACTAACTAGTGGCCTTATCCCTTGCATATCATGAGCACTGCAGCTAGCTCTATTTGCTCAACGGAGCATGATGTCGGTAGCACACTTGGATGGGTGTCAGAATATCATCACCATGTTCATGTTCCTCTGAAATAGAAACTGAAAATATGAATTATAATGCAGAGAGAGGATTGGCCTCAGAATCTCACTGCCAACAACGTACAGCGACACCCGTCTCCAACATAAGCCATCCCAGTGAACACAAGAATGACAAGAGTCCGCAGGAGTGCATCGACTAAAGTAGATATCAGTCCTCCAAGCTCCACAACAAAATATATAATTAAGATACATGAATAATAGCAATAAAAAATAAATTAAAAATATTTTTTCGAAAATTTTTTTTTTTTAAAAACGCCCAAGTTCTCAAAGGGAACATTAAGAGCCCAAAGGCATCCAGATAGAGCCTAAGTGTGGACAAAATTCAAATTTATTGAGCTACACTACTGGAATAATAATCCATGTATCCTACAGTAATTCTACAGTAATAGAATATAAAATACTACCTATATACGAGGATGTTGTCAATGTCTGCAACTGATTGTTGAGATGCGTCGCAAATAAGTCTATCATTGGACAATCCCATTGGTGGCAAATCCGATTGAATATTCGTTTGTTGAGAGTCCATTCTGACGGCAACATACAACCTTTCCGAGAAAGGGAGTCCGCTAGAACGTTCAGACGACCCGGAATATGACAGACCGATAGAAGAACTTGATGCTCTTGGACAAACAGAAGGATTCTTTCCGTTAGATAGAACAACGGAATGGAATGAGTGCCTCCCTGGTTCCGAATATACGCTACTACTGTCGAATTGTCGGACAGAAATTGAACATGCGAATTCTGAATGATGTTCAGCCACTGATGTAGCACAAGCCATTTGAAATCATCTTTTGATGTTTATGTGCTTGTTTAGGAAATGCGGATCCCAAAGACCCTGGCACCTCGAATCTGATGGGCTCAAACTTGCGCCCCAACCTGTTTGACTCGCATCCGTCAATATCAAAAATCAGGTCCGGCAGTTGCAGTGGTACTCCGTGAATTAACCACTGAATATCTGCCCAAGTCTGAATCTCATGTTTCACATGATTCGACAAGACGATGTTCGTTTCGAGCGAATGAGTCTTCACACTCCAATTCTGAGTAAAAAATATCTGGAGTGGACGAGTGCGTAGCCGCCCCATTGGAATAAGATCTGCAGCGGCTCCGCCCAAACCTGTCAGTCTCATGAATTCTCTCGCCGTTACTACATCTGAGTGAAGACAAACGCGAGCTTAAATGTCTAATATTGCTCTGGTTAACGGCAGACGAACGAGATTGTTGTGGGTCTCAAAGCTCATTCCCACGTGGGTGAATGATTTGGAGGCACTAGATCCGACTTCTTTTCATTTACGATGAAATTGACACGTCGGAGCAATTGAAGCAGACTCTGAACATCGTTCTGAAGTGTTAACTTGCTGCCATAACTCTGAAGAATGTCGTCCAAGTAAGCCAACGTTACCACAGACGAATGAGCTCGGAAATGAGTCATTACCGAGATCATTATTCGAGTGAAGGCCCAGGGCGCTAGATTCAGACCAGAGCATCATTGCTCGGAACTGAAAACAAGTCCTGGGACAGCGAAACGAAGGTACTTTCTAAACACCGGATGTACCATGACGTGAAAGTACAAAACCTTGAGATCTATGCTCGCAGCATAATCGTTCACTCAAATGCTTGCTCTGACCGATCGGATGGTCTCCATATAAAATTTTGGAGCCACGATCATCTTGTTTATCCAGCTCAGATCTATAACTGGATGAAACGAGCCATCTGGTCTTGGAACCAGGAACGGGTGACTGTAGAAAACTGGAGAATCCTGGTTTTCTACGACGTCTATAGCGTTCTTGTCCAGAAGAGATTGAACTTCTGATAGAAGCGAATCTCTCTTACGAACGTTTCACGGAAGCTGAGACCAGCATGGACTTCGAGTTAACGGAGGTTTCTCCTTGAAGGACAGTTTAGACCTTCGGAAATAACCCCTTGCGCCCATGGGTCATCCGTAATTGACAACCAATTGGTTAAGAATCTCGACAGCCTTCCGACCACTGGAACGCAATAGAGGCTTAGACCAACACCTCCTGGCCCTGCGAGGGTTGCGGGAGGAGAAACCACTTCCTCCACGACCCGCACCTCGCCCAGTCGACCTAGGGTCATCTGACCGGTTATCTCGGCCAGCATTACGACCCCTACCTGAGTCGCTACTCTGACAGTCTCTGGAGTAAGACATAGAGGCTTTCTTAGATCCTCTATAGGAACTTCCCTTGGACGTATTCGCCCCCAAAGTGCCTGCCTTTCTCCTCCCTGCTGAGTCCGACTTTTTCAAAGCGGATTTAAAAGCAGAGAATTCGAAGCTTTCTTAGTAATCTGATTATAGATTGTAGAAAGCTTACGATCGAAGAGAAGCTCTCCTGAGACCGGAGCAACTCGAAGAGAGTTTTTCACCTTACTATCCACTCTAGTCGACGCAGCCAGTGACCAACTCCAGATTTGCCACTGAAAGGGCGGAGTTATTCGAAGAATATGCTATAGCCCTCGAAAGAACTCTTAAGGAAGTTTGAACATCCTGGAATTCTTTCCCTTCGAGACATAATAACGCTCTGGTAAGGTGATCTGCGTAATGCGTCTAAATTGTATTAGACGAGATTGTCGTCTCCAGTATACTGGAGTTAATAGACATGGACGCCAGCAATGACAATTCCAGGTCTTCAGCCTGGTCGTCCAAACGCAGAGGAACTCTCGGCACGCCTTGTCCTGCCGATTCAAATCTATGTCTAGCATTGATGAAAGGCAGCTGTATAGCACTAGGCGATAAGAAACCGGATTTGCCAGTCTTAGAGGCTAGCTTGAATATAGCGTCATTCAAAAGTTCAAATGTCCGTGTGACATTTCTGGACTGGGTCAGAAACTCAGGGACAGTGTCCCTAATCCGGCCGAAAAAATCTGTGTCCAGCGACGCTTTCAGTTTCTTATCAGGTAACGCAGCATTTTGGTCCGGAGAAACAACTTCAAAAAGGTGATGCCGGATGAAATCTACGGCCACCTTAAGTTGTTCGGAAAGTTAAAAAATTTATAGTAATTTATATATTTTTTATACTTACCAATGACCCAGACATAGCTGGTGCTAATTCTCAAAAATCTAGGGCCAAATACAAATTTTGCCCCCCAATCCCCAAAATTTGCATCTAAAACCGAAAAAATCATGTCCTAAATGGTCCTCCATACTTTTCCTCCACTGCGCATGCACAGTGTCAAGGAGGTCTCGAAATTGGCGCCAATTATCATTCTTACAAGCAGTGCCTGGTCAGCGCTATGTACTCAGCGGGGAGGTATGAGTTCCCAACTCCTGGGAGGGCCATCCCCGTCTGGGTCATTGGTAAGTATAAAAAATATATAAATTACTATAAATTTTTTAACATTTTTATACTGTACCAATGACCCAGACATAGCTGAATAGTAAAAAGGCTGGAGGGCCTAGGACATAGAGGAAAATCCACTAAGCTCAACTATATATAATAGAGTCATCCCCTCGAGGAGAAAAGGAGTATTAGGCTTCACATGTATCTTTCTTATTTATGATAAATTAGAAAGACACAACACCCTCCATAATTGAGCATAATAACATTCATGTTCTCTATTAACATCCAGTATAACCCTTTATAATAATTATTTTTAAAGTAAGCTAATAAATAAAGTCAGTCCAGAGAATTGAGACTCTTTATACTCTTTAAAAGTGTCTGAGGATTGTATATTAACGCCCGTTTGACACGTGACATATACAAATGCTTCACACCGAGCTACACTTTAAAAATATGACATGAATGAATTTTAAACATTAACTTTACACTTTAAAACCATCCCGGTAACGACTCAGAATTACTGACTCCGGAGGAGGTATCCCCTTGCTTTTCACTATAAAGCAGGTGACCTAAGGGAACACCCTCCCCCCTTCCCCTTGCCCTGGGTCAAATAGCCCAGAGCGAAGAGGGCAGCAGGACGGAGTCACTGCCGGAACAGAAAGCCTGCATAACTATAGTTGCAACTGTTTAGTGGACGACATTCTGAGCAACAGATAACGGACCTAAACAATGTAGGTCTCCAGAAATGGACTCAATATTTCTGAGATAAAAATTTGTGAATGTGGATGGCTGAGACCAAAATGCAGCCTTCATTAAATCTGTAATAGCAACACTATTTGCGTAAGCCCAAGATGAAGAATGAGCTCTTACTTCATGAACCGAAATCTTAAGCACAGACTGCTGAGTTGAAGATAGATTATCATAAGTAGTACGGATAGTTAATTGAATCCATCTAGCAATAGAATGGACCGTAATGTCCTTTCTATTAGGCATCAGAGACAGAAAGAAGCGTTTTCGTCCCTTTCTGATAAACTGAGATCTTCGTTTATAAATACGTAAAGCTCTAACCGGACAGAGTAAAGGCCTATGCCCGTCTGAAGACGGAAGGGCCTTAATAACAATAGGTTCCGGATATTTATTAGGAGCCTGATTTTTAGCCAAAAATCCAACATTAGTAGTAAAGGTAATAGTGTTCCCGACACTACCATAGTGAGAATCGTCCACAGATATTGCATGAAGCTCACAGATTCTTCTAGCAGAAGAGAAAGCTAAGAGAAATGCTGTCTTATAAGACAAGAATTTGAAATCTACTGTCTCAAGAGGCTCAAATGGCTTTTTTTTTAGTTTAAGAAGAACCCAAGCTAAATTCCATTTAGGAATTAATCTAAGGGTTCTAGGTCTATATATCGAGAAGTTTCTAACTAATTTAGATAAAGAGACATTAGATCCAATTTGTAAACTATCATGGTGTGCATAGGTATCAGATAACATAGACCTATAACCTTTAATAGTAACAGGCTGCAGTTTGATCTCGTCAAACAAGTATACTAGAAAGTTTGCAATGTCTGGAATGGAGGGATCAAAGATATCAACAGAATGATCCCTACACCAACGACAAAAGACCTTCCACTTAGCCGCATAGTTTAGAGAAGAGGAGGTCCTCCTACAGTTAGAAATTGCATCCACTGCTCGTCCTGTAAAATGCTTGCTGTGCAAGAAGGACCGCACAACGGAAATACGTGAAGGTTGCGACCTTGTGGGTTGTGATGTAGTTGACGCGATTTCCCCTGCGAAAGAAGATCCTCCCGTGGAGGAAGCTTTCGCGGTAAGTCCCACAGCAGACACCTGAGTAGATTTATCCACGGTCTCTGTGGAGACAGAGATGCTACCAACAGAATTTTGCATTGAGATTGCTTTATCTTTAGCAATATCTGCTGAATGAACGGCGCTGGAGGATACGCATATCCTATCATTCCGTCCCACGAGATCGATAGAGCGTCTACTGCATATGCTCGGGGATCCGGACATGGAGACACATACATCTGCAACTGATTGTTGAGTTGTGTCGCAAATAAGTCTATCATTGGCCGCTCCCATTGGTAGCAAATCTGATTGAATACCTGTTTGTTGAGAGTCCATTCTGACGGCAACAAGCGACCCTTCCGTGAAAGGGAGTCTGCTAATACATTCAGACGACCCGGAATATGACGGACCGAAAGTAGAACTTGGTGTTCTAGAACAAACAGAAGGATTCTTTCCGTTAAATTGAATAACGGAATGGAATGAGTGCCTCCCTGGTTCCGAATATACTCTACTACTGTCGTATTGTCGGACAGGATTTGGACATGTGCTTTCTGAATAATGTTCATCCAATGACGTAGTGCAAGCCAAATTGACATCATTTCCTGGATGTTTATGTGCTTGCCTAGAAACTGCGGATCCCAAAGACCCTGGCACTTCGAATCCGTTGGGATCAATGTTGCACCCCAACCTGTTTGACTGGCATCCGTCATAATCGTAAAACTCAGATCCGGCAACTGCAGTGGGACTCCCTGAGTCAACCACTGAATGTTTGCCCAAGTCTGAATCTCTTGTTTCACTTGATTTGACAAGAGAACGTCTATATCGAGCGAATGAATCTTTACACTCCAATTCTGAGTCAAGAAAATTTGGAGAGGACGAGTGCGTAACTGCCCCATTGGATTGAGATCCGTAGCGGCTCCGCACAGACCTATCAGTCTCATGAACTTTCTCGCTGTGACTTTGTCTGAGTGAAGACAATAGCGAGCGCAACAACTGATTAATTTCGCTCTGGTTAACGGCAGACGAACGAGATTGTTGTGCATCTCGAAGCTCATTCCCAGATGAGTGAATGACTTGGACAGCACCAGATCCGACTTCTCCTCGTTTATTATAAAACCGAGACGTTGGAGTAATAGAAGCAGATTCTGCACATTGTTCTGAAGCGTTAACTTGTTGCCGTACCTCTGAAGAATGTCGTCCAGGTAGGCCGACGTTACCGCAGACGAATGAGCTTGGAAATATATCATTACCGAGTTCATTAATCGAGTGAAAGCCCAGGGTGCTAGGTTCAAACCGAAGCACATCGCTCGGAACTGATATACAACTCCTAGGACTGCGAAGCGTAGATACTTTCTGAATGTCGGATGTACCATGACGTGAAAGTATGCATCCTTGAGATCTATGCTTGTAGTATAGTCGTTCACCCGAATACTCACTCTGACTGATCGAATTGTCTCCATATAGAACTTCGGAGCGACGATCAGCTTGTTTATCCAGCTCAGATCTATGACTTGACGGAACGAGCCGTCTGGTTTCGGAACCAGAAACAGATGGCTGTAGAAACCCGGTGATTCCTGGTCTTCTACGACCTCTACCGTGTTCTTCTTCAGAAGAGACTGTACTTCTGATAAAAGAGCGTCTCTTTTCTGCGGATTTGACGGAAGTTGAGTCCATTTTGGACTTCGAGTTAATGGAGGCTTTCGTTTGAAGGATATTCTTAGTCCTTCCGAAATTACCCCTCGAACCCAGGGGTCGTCCATAATTGACGCCCAATCGTTTATAAAACTCGATAATCTTCTGCCTACCGGAACACGATAGAGGTTCAAACCATCACCTCCTGGATCTGCGAGGCTTGCGGAAGGAGAAACTACGTCCTCCGCGACCCGCACCTCGCCCCGTCGACCTAGGGACGTCTGACCAGTAATCTCGGCCAGAAGAACATCCCCCACGAGAGTCGCTGCCTTGACGGTCTCTAGAATAAGACCTAGAGGATGCATAGGAACCTCTATAGGAACTTCTCTTGGGCGTACTTGTCCCAGAAGTGCCTGTCTTACTCTTTTCTGCTGTATCCGGCTTTTTGGAAGCGGATTTGAAAAGCAGAGAATCCGAAGCTTTCTTAGTTATCTTATCATAGATTGCTGAAAGCTTGCCGTCAAAGAGAAGCTCTCCGGAGACCGAAGCGATTCTGAGAGAGTTCTTCACCTTACCATCCACGCGCGTGGATGTAGCTAGGGCTGCGTCACGTCTAACCAACTCCAGGTTTGCCACTGAAAGGGCGGAGTTATACGTGGAATAAGCTACTGCCCTTGAAAGAAGTCTTAATGAGGATTGTATATCCTGGAATTCTTTTCCTTGAAGACGTAATGATAATGCCTTAGTAAGGTGATCTGCGTATGATAAAGCATCTAAGTTAACTCTGTTAGACATTATTGTCGTTTCCAACGTCGTGGTTGGAATTGACATAGACGACGGTATAGACAATTCCAAGTCTTCAGCCTCGTCGTCTAGACGCATAGGAACTCTCGGTATGCCCTGTCCTGCCGTTTCGAATTTATTCCTTGAATTAATGAAAGGCAGATTTAGGGCATTTGCGGATAAGAAAAACCAGACTTGCCCGTTTTGGTAGCAAGCTTATAAATAGCGTCGTTCAATAATTCGAATGTTCTTGTGACCTTATTGGACTGTGTCGGAAACTCAGGGACGATGTCCCTGAACCGATCAAAAAATTCTGTGTCCAATGACGCTATCAGTCTCTTATCCGGCATCGCAGCATTCTGGTCCGATGGAACAACCTCTGGAAGATAATGCCGGATAAAATCTACGGCAGCTTTATGTTGTTCCGAAAGGGAAAGCTCCAAATCCTCTGAATCCCTTTCGCCATCCTGTCGGACCCTATGAAGTTCTCGGTCGTCCGTACCTGATGCTTCGGGGGAGCGTACCGACCCAGCGTCGTCAGATAATTCCTGATCCGACAGAGATTCTGTCGTTTGCTGGGATGCTGCGATAAGTTGTGCTATTTGGGATAGCACGTCCGTCACTGAGGCCTGTGGCGTAGCAGTCTTACGTTGCTTTGCCGCTGGAAGCTCCGTGTACGTTGACTCCTGCATACTTTTTTTATGCGAACGTCTGGAGTCTACAGGCCTCGTGTCCCTGGCTACTGGATGGCGTGACCTGATCGCCGTGGAATCCCTGATCGGCGAAGCTGGCTGGATATCCGTGGTCACGTAGCCAAGGTGCGGTCGTGTGTGCTGCCGTGAGGATGAGGAAGCCTTATCGACAGTCTCTCCAGACTGTCTATATAACGGAGCGTCCCGAGCGGCGGACGTATGCTCCAAATGCGAAATGTTTTGTACCACAACATCTGGTCCCAGATGTTGTTGTTCGAGAGAGGGACCTCTCTCGCTCGCAGCCCAGATGGACCTGGATGAGCTAGGAACTGGACTAATAGGCTTCCTCCGTTCTCTCCTCTGATCCGTCGTCACTGGGTGTGCACTTTGTATTATAGTGCTCGCATCACCCAAATTTCCTTCCTGGACCGCAACGGACAAACCCGGCTGCCGCTCCATTTGATGAATGGTCGCTACACCGGACGAGCTAGCGGACGCCAATGCCGTCGATCCTACTAAGGACCTCTTAGGCAACTGACGTATTTCCATGAGCACTTTTGCCGCTAGCTCTTCATTTAACTGTGACGACGGAGGCACACTTTTGGAAGACATCACAGAAACATCACCTTGTTCTTGTTCCTCTGAAATAGAGATTGATAAACTAGAGTGACCCTGCGGAGAAAAGACCGGCATGGCCTTTTCCCCACTAACAACATACCGTGACACACGTTTCCAATGTTTGTCATCCCAATTGACACATACTGAACAGGAGTTAGTGTGAGTACACTGACTACAATTAATACAATGATTATGAAAGTCAGAGGAAGATTTCCTCTTATTACAATTTGAACAATATCCTTTCATTGTGAAAAGAACACAAAAAGGCCTAGTACTCGCACCAACCCCTGAAAACAAAGATACATAATAACATGATCCATTAACATAGAAAAAATAATTGAAATCAAAAAAATTTTTTGAAAAACTATTTTTTCAGAAAAGCCCAAGTCTCTGAAAGTAACGTTGAGCCCCAATGGATCCCAAAAAGCCTAAGTGTGAACAAAAATTTTTAAAATATTACAAAAATATTAATGCAACACTTACATATAATAATAATGTATCTTGTTATGATTAAGCTAATACAAAGACAAGAAAAACCCTCTCAACAGAAACCGTTGTCAATGTAAACAAGAAGTGTATAAACACCAGAAACATGACTCCAGGCATTGATAAACATGGCCCGAAATCAGTTACCAATAACACACTTTCTGATGCAAAACAGATACTTCCAGGGAAGAAACTGCAGAACATCAGATGGTAGATGCAGAACACTACGCCTAAACACCCATGGGTGAGGACGTAAACATGGGGAAAAGAACAGAATTCATTCTGTTACCCAGCTAAAACTCCCAAGAAATTTTAGTAATAATATTACAAAAAATATGCCAAAAGCATGGGAGAATAGCAAGGAGGGACTTAAAGGAAAGGGAGAGAGGAAACACTGAACAAGCAGTGTAACTTTATAGCAAGAATGACAACAACAGGCCCATGCCTCTAAATTAGGCAACATAACATAATTTCGTAAAAAATTTTAAGTTACAACCCTGATTATTTCCTGCCACTCATTTTTCCTCTCCTCCTTCTATTTCCTCTTTAGATCCACCATTTCTCCAATATTTATGTGTCTGGCATCATTTAAACTGAGATTTACAAGCACAAATATCAGTCAGATGTGAACTGATGAAGGGTCAAACAAAGAATGATAACTGGCGCCAATTTCGAGACCTCCTTGACACTGCGCATGCGCAGTGGAGGAAAAGTATGGAGGACCATTTAGGACATGATTTTTTCGGTTTTAGATGCAAATTTTGGGGATTGGGGGGCAAAATTTGTGTTTGGCCCTAGAATTTTGAGAATTAGCACCAGCTATGTCTGGGTCATTGGTACAGTATAAAAATGGGAAAATTTCAGGTGTGCTGATTCCCTTTTACCATCCGCCTGGACCACATAAGAATCTCGGTCGTCCCTTTCTAACTCTGCAGGGGAGCGAACCGATCCAGCTTGCTCAGACAGTTTCTTTGCCGAAAAAGTTTTTGATAGCTGCTGGGATGCTGCGATGAATTGAGCTATCTGTGATAGCAAGTCCGTCACGGAGGCCTGTGGAGCCACGGTCTTACATAATTTAGCCACTGGAAGCTCCTGGGATGTTAATTCCTGCATACTTCTCATATGCGAACGTCCCGACTGGAAAGGCCTCATGTCCTTGGCTAGCGGATGGCATGACCTGGTCGACGTGGACTCTCTGGTCAGCGAAGCAGGCTGGATATCTGCGGTCACATAGCCAAGGTGCGGTCGTGTGTGCTGACGTGAGGATGAGGAAGCCAATAGATGAGCCGCGTCAGACTGGCTATGCAACGGAGTGTACCAAGCAGGAGGAGTGGACGTATCTCCGACTAACGAACGTTACATACAACATCTGGGCCCAGTTGTTGTTGTAAGAGAGAGGGGGCCTCTCTCGCTCGCGGTCCGGGTAGACCTGTACGAGCTAGCTACTGGACTGACTGGCTTCCTCCATTCCATCTTCCGATCCGTCGTCGCCGGGTGTGCGTGATCCGAGATTATAGCGCTCGCAACACCCCTACTCCTCTTCTGGACTGCAACGGACGAAACCCGGTGTCACAACCATTTCATGAATGATTGCTTCACCGGGGGAGCTAGCGGGCGACAAGTGACTGTCGATCCTACGTGGGACCTCTTAGGCACTTGCTGCATTCCTTGAGCACCTTGCCACTAGCTCATTATTGCGACGATGGAAGTACTGAAAGAACTAGAGTGACCCTGTGGAGAGAGAACCGGCATGGACCTCTCACCACTAACAATATACCGTGACACATGTCTCCAACGTTTGTCATCTGAATTGGCACACACTGAGCAAGAATTAATGAGAGTACACAGACTACAAGAAATACAATGAACTTGAGAATCAGAGGAAGACTTCCTCGATTTACAATTGAACAATATTCTTTCATTTGAAAAAATATTAAACAGTCATCATACTCGCACCAACCCTTGAAAACATAGATACATAATAATAATAATCCATGACAAACATTTCGAAAATTAATTCAAATTTTCAAGATGAGCCCAAGTTCCCAATGGGAACGATGAGCCCAAATGGATCCCCAAAAAGCCTAAGTGTGGACAAAAATTTTTAAAACATGTTTAAAAATTAATGTTACACTTACGGACAATATTAATGTATCTGGCTATGAGTAGAACTAATAGAAGACAAGGAATCACTGTCAGAAGTAACCGCTGTCAACATAAACAAAAGTAAATAAAAACTGGAAACAAGACTCCAGGCACTGAAAAGTTAAAAAATTTATAGTAATTTATATATTTTTTATACTTACCAATGACCCAGACATAGCTGGTGCTAACTCTTAAAATATAGGGCCAAACACAAATTTTGCCCCCCAATCCCCAAAATTTGCATCTAAAATCAAAGACAACATGTCCTGAAAGGCCCTCCACACTTCGCCCCCACTGCGCATGCGCAGTGTCAAGGACGTTCCGAAATTGGCGCCATTAATCATTCTAATAACCAGTGCCTGGTAAGCGATGTACTCAGCGGGGAGGCAAGAGTTCCCAACTCCTGGGAGGGCCATCCCCGTCTGGGTCATTGGTAAGTATAAAAAATATATAAATTACTATAAATTTTTTAACATTTTTATACTGTACCAATGACCCAGACATAGCTGAATAGTAAAAAGGCTGGAGGGCCAAGGACATAGAGCAAAATGGAATACGCTCAATAAAATAAAATAGAGTCATCCCCTGTAGGGAAAAAGAAGTAATAGGCCTTACATGTATCTTTCTTATTTATGATAAATTAGAAAGATACAACACCTTCCAAAATTGAGCTTCATACATCCATGTACTCTATTAATATCCAATATAATCCTTATACTAATAATTTTTAAAGTAAGCCAATAAATAAAGTAAGTCTAGAGAATAGAGACTCTTATACTCCTAAAAGTGTCTGAGGATTGCATAATCATGTCCGTTGACATATGCAATATTCAAAAGCTATACTTTAAAAACTAAGACTTGAATGAATTTTAAAAACCTAAACTTCTCACTAAACAACCATCCCAATAACAGCTCAGAATTACTAACTCTGGAGGAGGTATCCCCTTGTTTTCATAGTAAAACAGGTGACCCAAGGGAACACCCTCCCCCCCCCCCCCCTTTTCTTGCCCTGGGTCAAATAGCCCAGAGCGAAGAGGGCAGCCGAACGGAGACACTGCCGAAACAGACAGCCTACCTAGCTATAGTAGCAACTGTTAAGTGAATGACATTCTGAGCAGTAGATAACAGACCTAACAATAGAGGCCTCCAGAAATGGACTCGATATTTCTGAGATAAAATTCATGAATGTGGATGGCTGAGCGCAATGAGCAGCCTTCAAAAATCTATAATAGCGACACTATTAATGTAAGCCCAAGAAGTAGAAGAACTCTTACTTCATGAGCCGAAATCTTAAGCACAACTGCTAAGTCAATGATATACCATAAGCAGTACCGATAGTTAATAGAATCTATTAACAATAAAATGGAGCGTAACGTCCTTCTACTAGACATCAAAGACAGAAGAAGTTTACGCCCATAGTAATAAACAGATATCTGTTTATAAATACATAAACTGTACCCGGAAAGAGTAAAGGCCTATGCCCATACGAAGACGGAAGGACCTTAAAATAATAGGTTCCGGATAATAGGAGCCTAACTCTTATGCAACAATCCAACCTAAATAGTAACGGAAGTAGTGATTCCGAAACTACGAAAGTGAAAATCATCCATCGATAGTGCATGAAACTCACTGACTCTACAGTAAAAGAGAAACCAACAGAATTACTGTCTAAAAGGTCAGAATTTGAAAACTACTGTTTCCAGAGGCTCAAATGATTACTTAGCTAAATAAGAACCGAAGTTAAAATCCATATAGGAATTTAATCTAAAGATTCTAAGTCTATTTATCAAAAAGTTACTAACTGACTTAGATAAAGAGACAAAAGACTCAATTGTAAACTATCATAGAGTGCATAGGTATGAGGAACATAAACCTATAACCTAAATAATAACAGGCTGCAGTAGATCTTGTGAAACAAGTATACTAAACAAGAGGCCCCACGGGGCCTGAGGGCGCTCACCTGATACTGGCCGAGTCATATCACCAAAATAGCAAGGGATTCTGCCTTGTGGTTATTATCAGTTTTTCAACATAAAAGTGTTTTCTCTACTTAGTAACCCAGAGTGTTCATATGTTAGATCCCCATATTGGGTACTCAATAATTTATCTATTTATTTATTGGAATTTAAGGTCACTTTCTAAGGCTACATCATTACAGAGGCATAATTATAATATCAGGTTTGGTCAATCGTTTATGCCTATTACTGCCCACTTTACAGGGCTTTCAACGCAGGAATTGGTTACTGGGCCCAATTTTATCAATAAACCAGAACTTGAACAAATTTCAATTTGCCGCTTCTAAGAAAACTAAAAATCAAATATCAAAAGATTCTGAGAGGAGTATCAGAAAAAAAAGATTTTTTAAGAATATTTCTCATACTGAATTAAGTTATACATTGGGCTCCCATAGGGAACCCAAAAACAAAAGCTTCTGAAGCAGTGGTTTGGGAGAAGAAGATTATTCAACGTTATTCCCATTAGCTACACTGTTAAAAAATGATGACTCGGCACTTTTAGTCCTAGAAAAGAACCTTATGATAAAATTTTTACCATTTTTTTCTTCCGGTCCTAAGGAAGCTTCACACTATATAAAAATTCTCAGTGCCATGTAGTTCTGGAGATATGGGCATTTAAAAAGAAAAAAAATTTTTAGCTCCTGCAGTTCCCGTGGGGGACAGGAAAACAATTTTCGGCATAAATTAGGTACTTATGACCCAATAAGCCCTCATATCAAATTTGGTTCAAATCGACTTTTTGGTTTGGAAAATAAAAATTTTGGTATAATTTGGGCTCCCACAGTGAGCCCAAATATGAACCCAGGTACTTGGCTTTACCAAACTTCACTCTCAGCCCCTAAGAATGCTGTACATCAAATATCAAAACATTTTGACTGGTGGATCTGAAAAAAAAATTTTTTTTAAAGAATATTCCTCATATTGAACTAAGTTATAATTTGGGCTCCCACAGGGAGACCAAATATGAGCCGAAGGACTTGACTTGAACAAACTTGAATCTCACCTCCCTAAGCATACTGTATACCAAATATCAAAAGATTCTGACCGGTGGATGCGAAGAAGAAGATTTTAAAAGAATATACCTCGTATTGCACTAAGTTACAATTTGGGTTCCCAAAGGGAGTCCAAATATGAACTCAGGGACTTGGCTTGAACAAACATCAATCTCACCCCCCTAAGGATGATGCATAGCAAATATCAAAAGATTCTGATTTGTGGATCCGAAGAAGAAGATTTTTAAAATATATCCCTCATATTGCACTAATTTGAACATTTGGGTTCCCATAGGGAACCCAAATATGGACCGAGGAATTTGATTTCTACAAATATGTGAATCAATGTTCCAAAGATGTTATATGTAAAATATGAAAGCTTTTAGAGCAGTGGTTTGGAAGAAAACAATTCTTTATTTTTTTCCCATTGCCTACTGTGTTAAAAAATACTGACTCAGCACTTTTTCAGAGTCCCGAAAAAGTACCCTATGATAAAACCGATAGCAATTTTTTTTTACCAATCCTTTCTGTTGGTCCCAAGAAAGCTTCACACCAAATAAAAATTCTCACTGCCGTGCAGTTTTTGAGATATAGGCGTTTTAATTTTTTTCTATTTTTAGCTCCTGTGGTTCCCACGGGGCTACAGGAAAAAAAATTTCTGCATAAATTAGGTACTTATGACCCAATAAGCCCTCACATAAAATTTGGTTCAAATTGGCCTCTCGGTTTAAAAAATAGAAATTTGGGGTGGGGCCAAAATTTTTGCTCCTCCCATAACATCGCCAAGTATAGACCTACAAACTTCTCTTGAACAAACTTGAGTCTACACCTCAAAAGGAAGCTGCATACCAAATATCAAGTCTCTGCTATTGCTGGTTCTTGAGAAGAAGATTTTTTAAGAATTGGAGCATTTTTGCCCCACCCCTCTGCTCAATATGAGCCGAAACCTAATTTGCCCAAAAATCAAAATGCCGCTATATAACCCCTACTCACATGAAATTTCATTAACATGCAGCCAGTGGTTTGGAAGAAAAAGACCCAAACACCACCTTCACGCCGGACGACGGACGACGGACGCCGGACGGCGGACGACGGACGAAAAGTGATCAGAAAAGCTCACCCTGACTTTCAGTCAGGTGAGCTAAAAATAGCAATGAGTAGTATGGAGGGATCCACAATATGAACATAATGATCCCTACACCACGACGGAAGAGCCTCTACTTTAGCCGCATAGAATAGCGAAGAAGAGGATCTCCTATAGTAAGAAATCGCGTCCAAAGCTCATCCAGTACAGTGCTTACAATGCAATACGGACCACACAACGGAATACATGAAGGTTGCGACCTTGCGGGTTGTGATAAAGATGACACGATTTACCCAGTGAAAAAAGATCCTCACATAGAGGAAGATTTCACGTTAAGACCCACAGTAGACAAGAGAGTAAATTACCCATGATCTCTGTGAAGATAGAAATGCTGTCAACAGAAATGTATTATGGTTGTTTATCTTAGCAATACCTGCTGAAACAACAGCGCCGGAGGATACGCGTATCCTATCATTCCGTCCTATAGATCAATAGAGCGTTAACAACATTAGCTCAGAGATCTGGACAAGCCAACACATACGTCTGCAATTGATTAGCAAGCTGTGTCATAAATAAATCATCATTGGGCGCTCCCATAGATAGCAAATCTGATTGAATACTTGTTTGTTGAGAGTCCATTCTGACAGCAACAAGCGACCCGTAAGAGAACGGGAGTCCGATAAAACAATCAGACGACCCGGAATATGACGGACCAAAACTGAACTTGGTGTACTATAACCAACAGACGGATTCTTTCCATTAAATTGAATAACGGAAACGAAAGAGTGCCTCTCTGGTTCCGGAGATACGCCACTACTGTCGAAATAAAGGACAGGAATTTGGGCATGCGTTTCTGAATAATGTTCATGCAATGACATAAAGCAAGCCTAAAAAACATTATTCTGCAGAAGAAAACTGATTGCTAAGAGACTGCGGAACCCAAAGACCCTGGCACTTGGAATCCGTAGGGATCAGTATTATATCCCAATCTGTTTGACTGGCAACCGTCATAACAGCCACACTCGGGTCCGGCAACTGCGGTGGCACTCTCTGAGTCAACCACCGAATGTTTGCCCCAGTCTGAATCTCTTGTAACACTAGATAGACAAGAGAACGTGTAAATCGAGCAATTCATGGATTGCCGAAAAGTTGCCGTCGAAGAGAAGCTCCTCCGAGAACGAAGCGACTCTGAGAGAGTTCTTAACCTAACTATCCACGCGTGTGGATGTAGCTAGGGCTGCGTCACGTCTAACCAACTCCAATCAGCCACTGAAGGGCAGAGTTATACGTGAACAAACCACTGCCCTCAAAAGAAATTACATTGAGAATAATATCCCGTAAATCTTTTCTTGAAGACGTAATGATAACGCCTCAGTAAGGCGGATTACGTATGATAAAGCGTCTAAGTTAAGTCTACTATACATCATGTCGTTCCCAACACTGAAATTGGAAAAGACATAAACGGCGAAAAAGAATATATGCAGTCTTTAATCACACTGTCTAGACGCATATGAACTCTCGGTATGCCCTGCTCTGCCAAAATAAACTATTCGTATAAATGATAAAATGGCAGAAATGAGCAACGCGGACAAGAAACTAAACTATCATGCTTGGTAGCAGGCTTGTATATATATATATATAGCGTCGAAAAATAAAACACATGTTATAATGACAATATTGGACTGCGTCGGTAAGTCAGGGACAATGTCCCTGAACCGATCGAAAAATCCGAGTCCAATGACGCTATAAGTCTCTTATCCAAGATCGCAGCAATGAAGTCCGAAATAACAATCACTGGAAGATAATGCCAGAAGACATGAAAGGCATCTTCCGATACTACTAAAGGGAAAACTCGAAATCTTTCGAATCCCTTTCGCCATCCTGTCGGACCCTATAAAGCGTTCGGTCGTCCGTACCTGATGCAACCGCGGACTGCACCGACCCAGCGCCGTCGGATAATTCCTGATTCGACCGAGAAACAGTCAATTGCTGGGATGCTGCGAAACAACTGTGCTAACTCGGATAGCACGTCCGTCACTGAGGCCTGAGGAGAAGCGGTCTTACGATGCATTGCCGCTGGAAGCTCCGTGATCGTTACCCCGTGCATACTACCAATATGCGAGCGAACGGAGTGTATAGGCCTCGTGTCCCTTGGCTACCGGATGGCGCGACCTATTCGCCGTGGAATCACTGAATGCCGAAACTGATCGGATACTCGAGGTCACGTAGCCAATGTGCGGTCGTGTGCCCTGCTGTGAGGATGAGGAAGCATCAAGGACAGTCTCTCGGACTGTCAATATAACGGAGCGTCCCGACCGACGGACATATGCTCCGAATGTAAAATATCTGAACCACAACATGCGGTCCCCTATGTTGTTGGACGAGAGAGGGACCTCTCTCGCTCACAGCCCAGACGGACCTGGACAAGCCAGGAACCGGACTAACAGGCTTCCTCCGATCTGTCCTCAATCTGCCGTCACTGGGTGAGTACTAAAGTAATTAAAGTGCTCGCATCACCCAAATCTCCTTCCTAGACCGCAACGGACGAACCTGGCAGCCGAACCATTCAATGAATGTATGCTACACCGGGTGAGCTAGCGAATGTCACTCCGTAGGCAATAGACATATTCCATGAGCACTTATTGCCGCTAGCTCTTCATTAACTATGACGACAGAGGCACACTTTTGAAAGACATCTCCATAACTCTTCGAACAAGAAACCAGAAATGCTTGGTTAGCAAGCATAAAATAATAATATATATAGCGTCGTTCAATAATTCGAAAGTTTGTGTGACATTATTGGACTATGTCGGAACTGAGGGACGATGTCCCTGAACCGAACCAAAAATTTCTATGTCCACCGACGCTATCAGTTTCTTATCCGGCATCGCAGCATTCTGGTCCGACGAAAGAAGCTGTAGAAGACCAAGTCAGATGACATACACAACAGCATATGTTGTTCCGAAAGGGAAAGCTCGAAATCCTCCGAATCCCTTTCGGTATCCCGTCGGACCGGATGAAACTTTCGGACGTCCGTACCCGCTTCCGCAGAGCGTCCCGACCCAGCATCGTTGGATAAAATATATGCGACAGATTCAGTTGATGCTGGGATGCTGCGATAAACTGTGCTATTAAGGAAAGCACGTCCGTTCCCGAGGCCTGTGCAGTAGCGGTCTTACGATGCATTGCCGCCAGAAGCTCCGTGTACGTTGACTCCCGCACACTTCCTATGCGAACGTCTGGAGTCTGCAGGCCTCGTGTCCCTGGCTACCGGATGGTGTGACCTGGTCGCCGAAGAATCCTTGATCGGCGAAGCTGGTAATATATCGGCGGTCACGCAGCCAAGGTGCGGTCGTGTGCGCTGACGAGAAGAGGAAGCCTTAGCAGTCTCCGCGGACTGCCTATACAACGGAGCGTCCCGAGCGGCGGACGTATGCTCCGCTTGCGACACATTTTGTACCACAACATCTGGGGCCAGATGTTGTTGAACGAGAGAGGGGCCTCTCTCGCTTGCCGTCCGGATGGACCGGAATGAGCTATGAACCTGACTAAAAGGCTTCCTCCGTTCTCCCTCCGATCCGCCGTCACTGGGTGTGCATTAAGTTAATTTATAGTGCTCGCATCACCCCAAAATTCCTTCTAGACCACTACGGACGAACCCGGCTGCCGAACCATTCGGTGAATGGACGCTACACCGGGCGAGCTAGCGGACGTCAAAGGCCGTCGAACCTACTAGGGTCCTCTTAGGCAATTGGCGTATTTACATGAGGACTTTTCCGCTAGCCCCTCATTAATTGTGACGACGGAGGCACACTGTTGGAAGACATCACGGATACATCACCCTAATCTTGATCGTGTGAAATAGAAATTGATAAAGTAGAGTGACCCTGCGGGGAAAGGACCGGAGTGTCCAAATCCCCAATAACATAACGTGACATACACTTCCCATATTGTCATCGAAATCATACGATACAGAACAGGAGTTAATGCGAGTACACTGACCACATATAGAATGATAATAAAGTCAGAGGAAGACTTCCTCTTAAAACAATTGATCAATATCCTTTCAATGTGAAAAGAAAACAAGTCCTGGTACTCGCACTAACCCCTGGCAATCAAAATACATAATAATAATATGATCCATTAATATAGAAAAAATAATTGAAATCAAAATATTTTGAAAAAATATTTTTTCAGAACAGCCCAAGTTTCTGAAAAGTAACGTTGAGCCCCAATGGATCCCAAGCCTAAGTGTGGACAAAAATTTTAAAAATATTTTAAACAATTTATTCAACACTTACGAACAATAATAATGTATCTAGTTATGATTAAAATAACATCAAGATATTATTTTTTAGAAATCCCCCCCTCACACAGAGGGCTGTTGAAAATGTAAACAATGAGTGTAAAAACACTAAAATAAGACTCCAGGCACCCAGGCCCGAAATCAGTTACCAAAAATACACTATCTGATGCAAAACAGAGACTTCCAGGGAAGAAACTGCAGAACATCAGATGGTAGATGCAGAACACAACGCCTAACCACCCGTACGTGAAGACGTAAACATGGGGAAAGAACAGAATTCATTCTGTTATTCAGCTAAAACTCCCAAGAAAATTTAGTAATAATAATTACAAAAACTATGCCAAAAGCATGGGAGAATAGCAAGGGGGGACTTAAAGGACAGGGAGAGAGGAAAACACTTAAAAAACAGTGTAACTAAATAATCAGAATGACAACAAAATGGCTGCTGCCTCGAAAATAGGTAACTTAACATAATTTCATTAAAAAATTTTAAGTTACAGCCCTGATAATATTCTGTCACACATTTTTTTCCTCTCCTCCTTCTCTATCCTCCTTAGAATCACCATTTCACTAATATTTATGTGTCTGGCATCATTTAAACTGAGATTTATAAGCACAAAGATCAGTCAGATGTTAACTGATGAAGGGCCAAACTTAGAATGATTAATGGCGCCAATTTCGGAACGTCCTTGACACTGCGCATGCGCAGTGGGGGCAAAGTGTGGAGGGCCTTTCAGGACATGTTTTCTTTGATTTTAGATGCAAATTTTGGGGATTGGGGGGCAAAATTTGTGTTTGGCCCTATATTTTAAGAGTTAGCACCAGCTATGTCTGGGTCATTGGTACAGTATAAAAATATGGCCCGAAATCAGTAACCAATTTTAACACAATCCGATGTAAAACAGAGGCTTCCTGGGAAGAAACTGCAGTACATTGGATGGTAGATGCATGACCGAAATGCCTAACCACCCTAGGGTGAGGACGTAACCATGGGGAAAAACAGAATAAACATTCTGTTACCAAGCCAAAACTCCCAAGAAATTTCAGTAAAAAAATTACAAAAATTATGCCAAAAGCATGGGAGAATAGCAAGGGGGGTATAAAAGAAAGGGAGAGAGGAAACTCTGAACAAACTGTGGAACTTTCATAACAAGAATGTAACCATCAGGCCTATGCCCCGAAATTAGGGAACATGAAATAATTTTGCATAAAAATTATAAGTTACAGTCCTGAACACATCCTTCCACTGTTTCTTCCTCTCATCCTCTTATTTCATCCTTAGATCCACCATTTCTTTCTTTTTGTTTGGCCCTAGAATTTAACAGTTAGCACCAACTAAGTCTGGGTCATTGGTACATTATATGTAATATGACCTATAGACTATGCTAAAGGTTTTGGGGTTTTGGGCTCGGGCAGCCATCAAGTTTGAATGATCGCGACCAAAAGGGGACGTTCTCATCTAGACATTATTTGGAGTCATCCTACCAGGGTACAATGAAATCCCTTCATAAATATCACCTGTAGACTGTGCTAAAGGTTTTTGGGCTTCAGGCCCCTGTAGCCGTCACAGTTGCCTAATGGTGTCCAAAAGAGGCTGTTCTCATCTAGACATTATATGAAGTCAACCTACCAAGTTACAATGAAATCCCTCCATAAATATGAACTGAAGACTGTGCTAAAGGTTTCCGGGCTTTGGGCTCGGGCAGTCATCATGGTTGAATGATCGCAACCAAAAGGGGACATTCTCATCTGGGCATCATCTGGAGTGATCCTACGAAGTTACAGTGAAATCCTTTCATAAATATGACCTGTAGACTGTGCTCAAGATTTATGGGCTTCAGCCACCTATAGCCATCACAGTTGACCAATCATGACCAAAAGGGGATGTCATCATGTAGACATTATATGGAGTCAACCTAACAAGTTACAATAAAATCCTTCCATAAATACGACCTATAGACTATGCTAAAGGTTTCTGGGCTCAGGCAGCCATCAAGGCTGAATGATCACGACCAAAAGGGGACCTTCTCATCTAGACATTATTTGGAGTCATCCTACCAAGCTACAATGCAATCCCTTCATAATTATGACCTATAGACTGTTCTAAAGGTTTTTGGGCTTCGGGCCTCTGCAGCTGTCACAGCTGCCCAATCGTGTCCAAAAGGGGACGTTCTCATCTAGACATTATATGAAGTCAAACCTACCAAGTTACAATGATATCCCTTCATAAATATGACCTGTAGACTGTGCTAAAGGTATTCGGGCTTCGGGCTTGGGCAGCCATAATGGTTAAATGATCGCAACCAAAAGGGGACATTCTCATCTGGGCATCATCTGGAGTGATCCTACGAAGTTCCAATGAAATCCCTTCATAAATATGACCTGTAGACTGTGCTCAAGATTTTCGGGCTTTGGTGCACCTGTAGCCATCACAGTTGACCAATCACGACTAAAAGGGGATGTCATATATGGAGTCAACCTAACAAATTACAATGAAATCCTTCCATAAATACAACCTATAGACTATGCTAAAGGTCTTAGGGCTTGGGCAGCCATAAAGGCTGAATGATCGCGACCAAAAGGGGATGTTCTCATCTAGACATTATTTGGAGTCATCCTACCAAGCTACAATGAAATCCCTTCATAATTATGACCTGTAGACTGTTCTAAAGGTTTCTGGCCCCTGTAGCCGTCACAGTAGCCCAATCGTGTCCAAAAGGGGATGTTCTCATCCAGACATTATATGAAGTCAACCTACCAAGTTACAATGAAATCTCTTCATAAATATGACCTGTAGACTGTGCTAAAGGTTTTTGGGCTTCGGGCTCGGGCAGTCATCATGGTTGAATGATCGCAACCAAAGGGAACAATCTCATCTGGGCATCATCTGGAGTGATCCTACGAAGTTACAATGAAATCCCTTCATAAATATGACCTGTAGACTGTGCTCAAGGTTTTTGGGGTTCGGTGCACCTGTAGCCATAACAGCTGACCAATCACGACCAAAAGGGGATGTCATCATCTAGGCATTATATGGAGTCAACCTAACAGGTTACAATGAAATCCTTCCATAAATATGACCTTTTGCCTATGCTAAAGGTCTTTGGGCTCGGGCACCCATCAAGGCTGAATGATCGCGATCAAAATGGGATGTTCTCATCTAGACATTATTTGGAGTCATCCTACCAAGTTACAATGAAATCCCTTCATAAATATGACCTCTAGACTGTGCTAAAGGTTTTCAGGCTTCGGGCCCCTGTAGCCGTCACAGTTGCCCTATCACATCCAAAAGGGGACTTTCTCATCTAGACATTATATGAAGTCAACCCACCAAGTTACAATGAAATTCTTCAATAAATATGACCTGTAGACTGTGCTAAAGGTTTTCGGGTTTTGGGCTCGGGCAGTCGTCACGGTTGGGAAAATTCTCATCTAGACATCATAAGGAGTCATCCTACCAAGTTACAATGAAATCCCTCCATGTTAAACATGACCTGCAGACTGTGCTAAAAGTTTTTGGGTTTCGGGCTTGGGCAGCCATCACGGTTGACAGATCATGCCCAAAAGGGGACATTCTCATCTAGGCATTATACAGAGGCATCCTACCAAGTTAAAATGAAATCCCTTCATAAATACAACCTGTAGACTGTGCTAATGGTTTTCAGGTTTTGGGCTCGGGTAGCCATACCGGTTTACTGATCGCGACCAAAATGGGACGTTCTCATCTAGACATGACCCCAAACCTGCGTATGAAGTTTTGTGACAATCAGACAAGAACTGCAGGGTGTAGCCCGTGGTAAAGGAAAATGTGAACAAACAAACAGACTAACAGACTTCCACACGCGTGATGGCAATAGCTTATCTTGACTTTGTCAAGTTAAGCTAAAAATATATTTTTAAAGAATATTCCTCACATTGAACTAAGTTATAATTCGGGCTCCCACAGGGAGCCCAAATAGGAACCCAGGGACTTGGCTTGAACAAACTTGAATCTCACCCCCATAAGGATGCTGCATGCCAAATATGAAAACATTCCGATTGCTGAATCTGAAGAAGATTTTTAAAGAAAAATTCCTCATATTGACTAAGTTATAATTCGGGCTCCCACAGGGAGCCCAAATATGGACCCAGGGACTTGGCTTTAACAAACTTGAATCTCACCCCACTGAGGATGCTACACACCACATATCAAAATATTCTGACTGCTGGATCTGAAGATTTTTTAAGAAAATTCCTCTTTTCGAACTAAGTTACAATTCAAGCTTCAAACAGTGAGCCCAAATATGGACCTAGGGACATGGCTTGAACAAATTTGAATCTCACCCCCCTAAGGATGCTGTATACCAAATATCAAAACATTCCGACTGCTGGATCTGAAGAAGAAGATTTTTAAAGAAAATTCCTGAACTAAGAAGATTTTTTAAGAAATTTGCCTGAAATGCACTAAGTTCGAATTTGAGCTTCTATAGTGAGCCCAAATATGAATCCAGGGGGGCCGACTTGAACAAACTTGAATCAGATCCACCCCACAATGTTGCATACCAAATATCAAAAGATTCTGCCTGCTGGATCTGGAGAAGAAGATTTTTTAATAAATTTGCCTGAAATGCACTAAGTTCGAATTCGGGCTTCTATACTGAGCCTAAATGTGAAAACAGGAGGCCGATTTGACCAAACTTGTATCAGATCCACCCCTCAATGTTGCATACCAAATATCAGAAGATTCTGTCTGCTGGATCTGGAGAAGAAGATTTTTTAAGAAATTTGCCTGAAATGCACTAAGTTCAAATTCGGGCTTCTATAGTGAGCCCAAATATGAATCCAGGGGGCCGATTGAACGAACTTGAATCAAGTCCACCCCATAATGCTGTATACCAAATATCAAATGATTCTGCCCACTTGTGCTGGAGAAAAAGATTTTTTAGTAATTTCTCTAATATACATAGGGTGCGATCGGAGTTATGCACCCTATGGAGCCCCAAGTGGGCATGTCCATTTCGTTTGAACAAACTTGAATCGACATATGGTAATGAACATCCACACCAAGTTTCGAGCAAATCAACCTAGCAGTTTCAGAGGAGAAGTCATTTGAAAAATGTTCACGGTGCCGAACGGACGACAGACGGCAAGTGATAAGTTTAGCTCCCTTCAGTGAGCTAAAAATATTAGGACACTCAGCAATTCATTTAACAACTGTCAACAAAAGGAACATATTTTATAGGCAACCAAATTTGCGAGGGGAACCCGTGTTACTATTTCGTCTCCTAAGTTCCAATGTGTTCTATGTGCCTATTGGCACATAGAACACATTGGAACTCTGGGGACGATTTACAGCTATCGCTAGTGATTCAAATTGTAAATGAGGTGCATGATTTGTGGAAAATTCCAGTGAAATTACGCTTCTTTATAAAAAATAGTCTGTCAACGATTTCCGTTCCACACATGTGTGGAACAGATTTTCATTTTCCACATGGTTTTGTGTCGCTGTAGATGGAGATAACATAGAACAGGAGTGTAATAAATCTAGTATTCTTTAACTGGAACGACTGAGATACTTTTTCCATTGTTAACCCACAGCTGGGGGGGGGGGGGGGGTTTGATCAAACTATAGAGCCAGTAGCAACAGTTCAGATAGTTGCCATTGATCATTATCTTTATAAACCTATACTTCTACTGGGTGTATATCAACTTGGAGAAAGCACATTGTGACAAAGTCACCCAACTTAATGCCGAAATGACCCATTTATTCCGAAATCTTTCAGCATTTTTTTTAAGTTCAGAAAAATCAAATTAAAGTTGTCTCAGTTCATTATTAACTTAAAATTGTGTGCAGTAAAGGTTTCGAAAATAATATTGTTATACAAAAACTTGCTATTAGTTACCACCTTGAGTCTGTATATCCTCATCCTCCTGGTTGATTCCCCTTTCTTAATAGGTTGCCAGAGTTTTGTTGTTGGTTGCGGTGTTGGCCTGGGTTAGGAGAGGGAACACCCAGGCTACACCCACAGTGAGACACCCCTGGTACTGCCACCACATTTATTGGGCTGGGAGGGGTGGGGGTTGTAGCTGGGCTGTGAAGATTCTTAGGATGCTCCAATCAAAAGCTTATGCTTTAGTGGTAGAGTCTCTCCAACCACAAATACCACTTTTATGATTTTTCAGTTGAGTGTGAAAAATTCAGCATTTTTCTATTTTTCTGTTACTCACATGATGAAGACTGTTCTCTCCAATTCTATCAAATTCCTCCAGTGGAGTGAATGGTTCCTCAGTTTGCTTCTCAACACTCAGACTAAATATTTTTCTCACAGTAACCTTCTTCTTTGGAATAATTGATTGAATGTCTAGCTGTTCTTCTAACCAGGCCTGATTATTACTGATAATTCTGTAAACATCCATCAGGTGCTGATAACCTACAAATAAATAAGCAGAATGTAATAATTCTTATAAACTTGAAAATCACCAACAGAGGGCATTATATTTAACACATAAAAGGATGGGAGATTTTTCATAAAATTTTGCTAGACTCATAGTTTATATTATGTGACTTTGCATTTTTGTCAAGGATTCAGGGCTCCTCATAAATGCATATTCCTCACCTGTAGAATGCAGCCATCACTGATTTTATGCCAATGTTTAGTGTGGCACTGATTTTATGCCAATGTTTAGTGTGGCACATTGGGAGCGCGGTGGCTCAGTAGGTAGAGGTGCAGGCTGCAAGCCAAGAGGTCCTCGGTTCGAATCTCGCCTGCGGCAACCGCGTTGTGTCCTTGGGCAAGACACTTCATCTCCATTGCCCGCGTGGGGGCACGATGACGCCGTGTACTAAGGCGTACTGCACGTCGATGGTACGCATGTCTTCAACCAATCTAACCCTGACTGTGCTGCAATGCGGAGTTACAATGTTGGGGAGCTGGCAGCTGCTCATCGTTGCTCGGTGGTTCTCTCCGGGTACTCCGGCTTCCTCCACCCGTAAAACTGTCACGGTCATGATTAGCCATTGTGCATAAATATGCGACCTTAAACATCAATAAATAAATAAATCAAATAGTGTGGCACATTAGAGCCCAATGAATTGAATATTTCTTAATCAAATTACCCTGCTAAATGCTCATAGCTTTCAAACACCAAACCATTTACCATATATTAACAGGTGTTGAAATGTGTGCCACCATGCCAGCATCCCTTAAATATGACTCAAGGGGCATGATTGGAACAAACTTATAATCATTTCAAAGATGTAATATGTCAAACATGAAACTATTTAAACCAGTAGTTTAAGAGAAGATTTTTTTATGTTTACTCTATTAGGGCAAATAAAACAAGTGCAATGCCTATGAAGCTCCATGATATAACCTATGTGGATTAATCTTCTTTACACACCTCTAGAGGGTACTGAATACAAAATTTGTAATTCTTCAGCAAAATGGCCAATTCCGGCTCCCATAGGGAGCCCAAATATTAATCCAGGCTCTCGATTTGAACACAGTTGAATATGACTTCCCTAGAGATGTTGTGTACCAAATATGAATGCATTCTATCTGTTGGATCTGAAGAAGAGAAATTTTAAAGAAATTTATTCATATTGCACTAAGTTACAATGTGGGCTACCATAGTGGGCCCAAATATTAACCTATGGATCCAATTTGAACAAACTTGAATCTGACCCTCCTAGAGATGTTGTATACCAAATATGAAAGCATTCTGACTAGTGGACCTGAAGAAGAAGATTTTTGAAAAAATTCCCTCATATTGTACTAATTTAAATTTCAGGTTCCCATATGGAGCACAAATATTAACAAAGGCACTCGAATTGAACAAACTTGAATCTGACCCCTAGAGATATTGTATACCAAATATGGTGGATCTGAAGAAGAAGATTTGTAAAGAAATTTCCTCATATCGCACTAAGTAAACATTTGGGCTACCATAGCAAGCTCAAATATATACCTAGGGATCCGAGTTGAACAAACTTGAATCTGACCCCTCTAGTGATGTTGCATACCAAATATGAAAGCATTCTGACTGGTGGATCTAAAGAAGAAGATTTTTAAAAATTATCCCCCATATTGAACAAAGTTAAAATCAGAAAATATTAACCTAGGGACTTCGTTTAAACAATCTTGAATCTGACCCTCATAACAATGATGTATACCAAACATTAAATGATTCTGACTGGTGGTTTTGAAGAAGAAGATTTTTAAAGAATATTCCTCATATTACCCTAAGTTAAAAATTTGGGCTCCTGTATTGAGCCCAAATATGAAACAATGGGCTTTATTTTAACAAACTTGTATATGCCCCCCCTATGAATGCTGTATACCAGATATCAAAAGATTCTGATGATTGGTTCTGGAGAAAAAATTTTAAAAACTTTTTGCAAATATGCTGACTCAGCATTTTTTTGATGCCCATAACAGAACACCCTAACACATGTGTGGAACAGATTTTCATTTTCCACATGGTTTTGTGTCGCTGTAGATGGAGATAACATAGAACAGGAGTGTAATAAATCTAGTATTCTTTAACTGGAACGACTGAGATACTTTTTCCATTGTTAACCCACAGCTGGGGGGGGGGGGGGGGTTTGATCAAACTATAGAGCCAGTAGCAACAGTTCAGATAGTTGCCATTGATCATTATCTTTATAAACCTATACTTCTACTGGGTGTATATCAACTTGGAGAAAGCACATTGTGACAAAGTCACCCAACTTAATGCCGAAATGACCCATTTATTCCGAAATCTTTCAGCATTTTTTTTAAGTTCAGAAAAATCAAATTAAAGTTGTCTCAGTTCATTATTAACTTAAAATTGTGTGCAGTAAAGGTTTCGAAAATAATATTGTTATACAAAAACTTGCTATTAGTTACCACCTTGAGTCTGTATATCCTCATCCTCCTGGTTGATTCCCCTTTCTTAATAGGTTGCCAGAGTTTTGTTGTTGGTTGCGGTGTTGGCCTGGGTTAGGAGAGGGAACACCCAGGCTACACCCACAGTGAGACACCCCTGGTACTGCCACCACATTTATTGGGCTGGGAGGGGTGGGGGTTGTAGCTGGGCTGTGAAGATTCTTAGGATGCTCCAATCAAAAGCTTATGCTTTAGTGGTAGAGTCTCTCCAACCACAAATACCACTTTTATGATTTTTCAGTTGAGTGTGAAAAATTCAGCATTTTTCTATTTTTCTGTTACTCACATGATGAAGACTGTTCTCTCCAATTCTATCAAATTCCTCCAGTGGAGTGAATGGTTCCTCAGTTTGCTTCTCAACACTCAGACTAAATATTTTTCTCACAGTAACCTTCTTCTTTGGAATAATTGATTGAATGTCTAGCTGTTCTTCTAACCAGGCCTGATTATTACTGATAATTCTGTAAACATCCATCAGGTGCTGATAACCTACAAATAAATAAGCAGAATGTAATAATTCTTATAAACTTGAAAATCACCAACAGAGGGCATTATATTTAACACATAAAAGGATGGGAGATTTTTCATAAAATTTTGCTAGACTCATAGTTTATATTATGTGACTTTGCATTTTTGTCAAGGATTCAGGGCTCCTCATAAATGCATATTCCTCACCTGTAGAATGCAGCCATCACTGATTTTATGCCAATGTTTAGTGTGGCACTGATTTTATGCCAATGTTTAGTGTGGCACATTGGGAGCGCGGTGGCTCAGTAGGTAGAGGTGCAGGCTGCAAGCCAAGAGGTCCTCGGTTCGAATCTCGCCTGCGGCAACCGCGTTGTGTCCTTGGGCAAGACACTTCATCTCCATTGCCCGCGTGGGGGCACGATGACGCCGTGTACTAAGGCGTACTGCACGTCGATGGTACGCATGTCTTCAACCAATCTAACCCTGACTGTGCTGCAATGCGGAGTTACAATGTTGGGGAGCTGGCAGCTGCTCATCGTTGCTCGGTGGTTCTCTCCGGGTACTCCGGCTTCCTCCACCCGTAAAACTGTCACGGTCATGATTAGCCATTGTGCATAAATATGCGACCTTAAACATCAATAAATAAATAAATCAAATAGTGTGGCACATTAGAGCCCAATGAATTGAATATTTCTTAATCAAATTACCCTGCTAAATGCTCATAGCTTTCAAACACCAAACCATTTACCATATATTAACAGGTGTTGAAATGTGTGCCACCATGCCAGCATCCCTTAAATATGACTCAAGGGGCATGATTGGAACAAACTTATAATCATTTCAAAGATGTAATATGTCAAACATGAAACTATTTAAACCAGTAGTTTAAGAGAAGATTTTTTTATGTTTACTCTATTAGGGCAAATAAAACAAGTGCAATGCCTATGAAGCTCCATGATATAACCTATGTGGATTAATCTTCTTTACACACCTCTAGAGGGTACTGAATACAAAATTTGTAATTCTTCAGCAAAATGGCCAATTCCGGCTCCCATAGGGAGCCCAAATATTAATCCAGGCTCTCGATTTGAACACAGTTGAATATGACTTCCCTAGAGATGTTGTGTACCAAATATGAATGCATTCTATCTGTTGGATCTGAAGAAGAGAAATTTTAAAGAAATTTATTCATATTGCACTAAGTTACAATGTGGGCTACCATAGTGGGCCCAAATATTAACCTATGGATCCAATTTGAACAAACTTGAATCTGACCCTCCTAGAGATGTTGTATACCAAATATGAAAGCATTCTGACTAGTGGACCTGAAGAAGAAGATTTTTGAAAAAATTCCCTCATATTGTACTAATTTAAATTTCAGGTTCCCATATGGAGCACAAATATTAACAAAGGCACTCGAATTGAACAAACTTGAATCTGACCCCTAGAGATATTGTATACCAAATATGGTGGATCTGAAGAAGAAGATTTGTAAAGAAATTTCCTCATATCGCACTAAGTAAACATTTGGGCTACCATAGCAAGCTCAAATATATACCTAGGGATCCGAGTTGAACAAACTTGAATCTGACCCCTCTAGTGATGTTGCATACCAAATATGAAAGCATTCTGACTGGTGGATCTAAAGAAGAAGATTTTTAAAAATTATCCCCCATATTGAACAAAGTTAAAATCAGAAAATATTAACCTAGGGACTTCGTTTAAACAATCTTGAATCTGACCCTCATAACAATGATGTATACCAAACATTAAATGATTCTGACTGGTGGTTTTGAAGAAGAAGATTTTTAAAGAATATTCCTCATATTACCCTAAGTTAAAAATTTGGGCTCCTGTATTGAGCCCAAATATGAAACAATGGGCTTTATTTTAACAAACTTGTATATGCCCCCCCTATGAATGCTGTATACCAGATATCAAAAGATTCTGATGATTGGTTCTGGAGAAAAAATTTTAAAAACTTTTTGCAAATATGCTGACTCAGCATTTTTTTGATGCCCATAACAGAACACCCTAACATAACTGATGGCAATTTTTTTTCACCATTCAGTTCTACTGGTCCTAAGGATACTTCATACGAAATAAAAGCTCTCTGTTCCGTGTGGTTTGGGAAATATGAGCATTTGAAAATATTTCTATTTTTAGCTCCCAGAGTTCCCATGGGGATGCAGGAATTTTTTTTTTGCGTGGGTCAAGTACTTGTGACCCAATAATACCACATACCAAATTTGGTTCAAACTGGACCATCGGTTCAGAAAATAGAAATGAAAAAATTTAAGAAAATAGAAATGAAAAAATTTATAGTAATTTATATATTTTTTATACTTACCAATGGCCAAGACTAGCTGGTGCTAACCCAAAAATATCTAGGGCCAAACACAAATTTTTCCCCCCAATCCCCAAAATTTGCATGCAAAACCGAAAATTAGAAGTCCTATCTGGCCCTCCATACATTTTACCCTCTGCGCATGCGCCAGGAAGTCACCGAATCTGGTGCCAACTTCATTCTTTGTAACAAGATTGTAATATAATAATTCAGCGGGGAGGTATGAGTACCCAGTACTGCCCACTCATGGGAGGGCCATTCCCGTCTGGGCCATTGGTAAGTATAAAAAATATATAAATTACTATAAATTTTTTCATATTTTTATACTGTATACCAATGGCCCAGACCAGCTGAATCGTAAAAAGGTGCAGGGCCAAGAACTTCCAAAATAGTAGATCAACATAGATCAAATCCTTCAATCCATGATGAAGAAAATCAGAATTTACATGTATGTCTCTTTATACCATAATAGAAGAGACATATCCTAATATGGATCCCAATTATGTAAATCCTAAATCCAAGCATGAAATCATGTTAATTAGGATGTAACCAATAAACAATTGTTAAGACTAGTCTGGACTAGGCCCTAAAAATTAGAATAGCATATTGAGAATGAGAGAAAATTGTCCATAAACCTACGCCAAACAATAATACTGCAGCTGATCGCCGAACATAGTACAGACAAAACAGCTTCCTTAATAGTTACATACCCAATAAGACAGAGAAGTGGACAAAATGACCCCCCCCCCCACCCCTTTTTTTTTAACATATCTTCAAAAGAAAGAGGGGAGGGCTCTGGAATCAATAAGCATAACCCGGAAACGATATAAATAAATATCGATCAGGCACTCAAAAAATTAATTCATGAATAATAAATGGTGCTTAACACCACTTCACAAGCCAAGGCTATAGTGATGATTTTGGTAAATAACATTATCTGCTACAAAATATGCACTGCAGACGCCGTATACAGGTACGGCAAAATCAGTGAAATAAAATATAACATATACATACAAAAGCAAGATAAGATGAATAATCTTTGCAGAGAAAACACGCTTCAAGATCATTCACAGGAGGCCTCTGTAATATTAAATCCGGTAAGAACACTCTCCAATGTGTACTATTTGGTATCTACAACTATAAACACGTGAGAATACGCGATTTGAGAACCGACAAAATAGAGACCAGGATCTAGAAATGGAGGTAGGTATGATTAACCGGCTCCAACACAGACCGCCCCCGAAATATATAATAATTTCAAGGTTCACCAAAGAGATAGCGTAATCACACATTGCGCGAGGGCATAAAAATCCAGCCTGTAATCATCTAAAAACCACTAAATGGCTATGCCGTAACCTATGAACTCAAATAGCGGCCATTATGATGATAAAATAAGAGCCTGTATATTAGAAATCAGAAAATAAACACCGGAAACAAATGCAACAGAACTGCATATATGCCTATGAGGGTGCCATCCAACACGACCCAAACGCAAAATATGTATGTATTAAAATATATATACGCGACAGTGTGAGTGTGTGGGGGGAATTCGAATATATGCCGAAACCTCCTCACCCACATTACTTAATCATTGCTGGTCCAGACAGCAATAATATAGTGACCACAAAGCTCTTTCACGTCTGACATATTCCGTAATGCCACTGAGCGAGGAAAATGACGTGAAGAACAAAACTTCCCTTAAAGAAGAAAACCCTCTCGTGGGGAAGCTTCTGGCGAATGTTCCATAACCTCAATGAAATCAATAGAAACAAATGAATTGGAGGATACACATATCCTATCATTCATTCCCATGAAAACGGCTGAGTGTCAAATGTATGCGCTCAAATGCCTAATACTAGCAAAACAAATAATGGAAACTATTATTCCTGAGCGACGTAAACTTAACTATCCTGAAGTGATCCCATATAAGATCATGTAATAGCCATACAGTTAGAATAAGCGCAAGATGTAGGCAGCGCTTTACTTCATGCGCTTAAATCTTAAGCACTGACTGCTGATTGGAAGATAAAATAACCAAAGCAGTACGAATAGCTAACTGACTTATTTAACAATAGAATGAACATAAACGTCTCTTCTATTGGAAAATAATGACAAAAGAAGCGTTTCTTCTCTTCTGATAAACTCTGATCTGCGTCTATAAATACATGAACGGAAATAATTCAATGATGTAACGTAAACAATGAGACATCATTTCTGAATATGTGGTTTCCAAGAACCGAGGGTCCTAAGATCCCTGCATAGAGAGACCCTCAGACTCAGGATTGTAACACAATATATGAACTCACGTCCCAAATAATTGAAAAAAAATGTTAATATATGCCCAAACTTGACCTTATGTTAAAAGATTCTCTAAAACAAAACAGGTCTAGAGCGAAAAACATCTACCACTCCAGTTAATAACTGGAGTGGACATCCAGTTAATAACTGGAGTGGACATGTGTGTAAGCGACCCATCGAAATAACATTCAAAGCCGCTCTGCACAACCCCATCCGGCGCATAAAAACTTTGCAGTTAATGCGTCAGATAACAGATAAAAGTGAGCCAAACAGCTGGCTAATTCGCTCTGTGAAACAACAGATGAACCAGCCATATGAAAATGAATTGTGGGATACGTGTATCCTATCATTAATCCCATGAGACATTATCTAGTTCACAATACAAGTGATCTAAAGAACTATACTCGCTACAATTGCCGAACGCTCGCTTTTCGACTGAAAGATAATCATAAATAACCTGATTATCCAGTTCCAGTCAAAATAGGTCGGACCGAGCTCTATAAGAGCCTCGAGCCACCGGCTCAGGGGTGTCTGATCAGTAACTGAAACAGACGAAAACCCTCTATCCAAGTGGCTGTATAGACAATCCTAAAGAAATATATAGGAGAGACACCTATACCTTCGCTATGAGCCCTTATAGGCGAACTGAGTCTAGGACAACATCTCCTACTCTTTCTGTTGGTGTGGCCGATTAGACCCCAACTTAAAGAGTCGACTATTGATGCTTTCTTGTAGCTTAATCCTACAATAATGAAAGCTTACCATCAAAGACTTAGGTATACCTATACCTTCGCTTTGAGTCCTTATATATGATCTGAGTCTAGGACAACCTCTCCTACTCTTTCTGCTGGTGTTGGTCAATTAAACCCCAACTTAAAGGGTCGATCAAAGACTAGTGTTTGGAAAACTAAAGCGACCTGTAGCAAGTTTTCCACCTAGTCAAATGTTAAAGATGAAGACACAAGGCTTCGTCACATCAGAATAACTCCCACTTAACATTTGTTAAGACAAAGATATATATAATAGGTCTGGAAAGAATTTTTAAAAAGTACAAATGACCACAAAATTCCTTTCCATATAGACATTGCGTCACAGTACTTAAAATTGAAGTACATAAGACCATGAGACTAAATTCGCTCTGAAAAAGAAATTATCTTCTCAATTGTGTCCGAGCGAACAGCTAAATGATGAAGGTAAGGCTACAACTAATATCTTAGCCTGCTCATTCAATGCAGAGAAACTCTCAACACATCTTCCCCTGTTGTTTTTAAAAGTATGTGAACAAACACAAACGATTAAAAATACAGAGGAAGAAGACAAGAAACCGGATTACTTTTTCCCGCAGGAAGTTAAATATGGTGTCGTCTACACAATCAAAGACCTGCGACACCGTGTAGACTTAACCAGAAAGAGATCTTATTACCCTGCTCTTTATCCGGATGAAGTCGGCGTCAAACTACGTTAGCGGTTTCTCATAATTACTCGCAGCATTGTGATTCACTGGAACAAAATAAACGATAATATATAGTATCTATATCATCCAAGAGTTGTTCCGGAAGGGAAAGTTATCCTTTTCATCATTCGTCTAAATCAGTTAGAATCAAAGTCACCAGCATTTGAACAGGCAGGTGACTGGACCGAATAAGCACCATTCAACAGCTCAATTTTTGAGACTGACGTTGAGTGCTTCTGCCTTAGCAGGAATACTGCAATGAGCTGCCCAATTGCGACAGCAAGTCCGTTACGGAGGCCTGAGGAGCAGCAGTCATGAATAGCCTGTCCGCCGGCTGCTCGTAGGACAGGGTGTCCAAGATAGCTATTACTGCAGATGACCTGATGAATGAAGCCTCATCTCCTTGGCTACTAGATGGTGTGACTTTCTTCACAGAAGATGGACCTTTTGACGATGCAGACTAGAAATCCTGATTCACTTAGCCAAGGTGCGGTCGGGAGTGCTTGGTAGACACTAAAGAAGCAAAACTGTAGCCGTCCCCGGCTAAGAATTGAACTACGCGTACCGGACAATAGGTATGTACGTAAGCTCTGACTGACGCAAGGTCCTGCCAACAACACCCAGCTCCAGATGTTGTGAAAAGAGAGAGAGAGGGGTCTCCCTCGTGTTCGCGGTCTGGGAGGACCTAACCGAGCGTATCTCAGAACTTGCTGGCTTCATCCTTCCCTCAACATAGGGTGAGCATGATTCGATTAAACAGTGCTCGCTACACCCTTATTCTCTCTCGACCGCTACGGACATACCCAGCATCACACCACTAGTCTACGTGATAGATCTGCTGGTTGAGCTGGCTGGAGACAAGGGACATAAACCTCTTTTGAAGCCTAGTCCTTGTCTAATATCATTGAGCACTTTTCCACTAGCTCTGAATACAATGCATATGCGACACACCTGGAGTCACGGTCCTCATATTCAATCTTAACCGTTTCACCAGTGTCAGAGAACTGAAACCACTCATCGCGGTTTATAGCCCTGTGTAATATAAAGATCACTTTGTCCGTTATTGTAGAGGAAACCATAAGACTAGCCGACCCCGGCTGCCTATTAGACGGGACGTCCCGGACAGGAGGCATGGATGTATACTCCGACTGACACAAGTTCCTACCAACAACATCTGTCACCAGATGATGCTGTAAGAGAGAGAGACCTCTCTCTTGCTCGTAGTCCTGAGTGACCTGCACGAGCGTACCTCAGAACTTGCCGGTTTCCTCCTTCCGTCGTCGCTGGGTGAGCATGGTTGCATGGTGTTTGCTCCACCCTATATCATCTCCTAGCCCAGATCGTATACACCCGGTGTCACAGTTCTCAGAGGCCTGAGTAACCACTTCACTGGTCGAGCTAGCTGGTGACAACGGACTTTGTGCGGTCATGTGTGCTTTTCGAACATAGAGGAAGCTATAAGATTAACTGACCCCGGCAGTCTATGGAAGGAGTGTCCCAGACAGGAAGGCGTGGATGTAAGCTCCAACTGACACAAGTTCCTACCAACAATCTCTGACAACAGATGTTGTTATAAGAGAGAGGGGCCTCTCTCTTGCTCGTGATCACGGAAGACCTGGACGAGCATACCTCAGAACTTGTCTACTTCCTCCTTCCCGTGCTTCCTCCTTTCCGTCATCGCAGGGTGAGCATGTTCATATTTTTATAGTGCTCGCTACACCCTTATTCCTCTTCTCGACCGCTACGGACATACCCGGCATCACATCACCCATATTTTATGTTGTGATAGATCTGCCAGTTGAGCTAGCTGAAGACAAGGGACGTAAACCTCTTTTGAAGCCTAGCCCTTGTCTAATATCATTGAGCACTTTTCAGCAAGCTCTTATAGTATAATGCGGCGACGGAAGCACACCCCCTGACGGCGTCATGAAACCACACCATGTTCTTGTTCCTCTGTAAAAAGAAACTAAACAAGAGAACCCAGGGGGCCAGAGGGCGCTCACCTGACATGGTAGTCTAAATATCAAACCAGGGACTTAATTTGAATAAGCTGCATACGCCCCTCCTAAGAAAAGCATATACCAACTAGATGAAGCAGTTGTGCCCACACAATACACAGGATTTTTCTTCTATTGTCAGTTCCTGCACTTTTACATTCCAAAATTGAGATAAACAAATTTTTTTTGTCTTAAAATTGACCGAAACGCATAAAAAACAAAACAAAAATTTCCGGATTTTGGTCCAAAATTTTCTAAGTCCCACCCAGACTCCAAATTTTAAGTGTAAAAAAAAAATGTTTGTCTTAATTAAAATTGACCGAAACGCATAAAAAACAAAACAAAAAATTTCCGTATTTTGGTCTAAAAAGTCCTACCCGACCCCCAAATTTTCAGCGTAAAAAAAACCAAAACAATTTTGTCTTAAAATTGATCAAAACGCATAAAAAACCCAAAAGTTAAAAAATTTATAGTAATTTATATATTTTTTATACTTACCAATGACCCAGACATAGCTGGTGCTAACTCTTAAAATATAGGGCCAAACACAAATTTTGCCCCCCAATCCCCAAAATTTGCATCTAAAACTAAAGAAAACATGTCCTGAGAGGCCCTCCACACTTCGCCCCTACTGCGCATGCGCAGTGTCAAGGACGTTCCGAAATTGGCGCCATTTATCATTCTAATAACCAGTGCCTGGTAAGCACTATGTACTCAGCGGGGAGGCAAGAGTTCCCAACTCCTGGGAGGGCCATCCCCGTCTGGGTCATTGGTAAGTATAAAAAATATATAAATTACTATAAATTTTTTAACATTTTTATACTGTACCAATGACCCAGACATAGCTGAATAGTAAAAAGGCTGGAGGGCCAAGGACATAGAGCAAAATGGAATACGCTCAATAAAATAAAATAGAGTCATCCCCTGTAGGGAAAAGAAGTAATAGGCCTTACATGTATCTTTCTTATTTATGATAAATTAGAAAGATACAACACCTTCCAAAAATTGAGCTTCATACATCCATGTACTCTATTAATATCCAATAATCCTTATACTAATAATTTTTAAAGTAAGCCAATAATAAAGTAAGTCTAGAGAATAGAGACTCTTATACTCCTAAAAGTGTGTGAGAATTGCATAATCATGTCCGTTGACATATGCAATATTCAAAAGCTATACTTTAAAAACTAAGACTTGAATGAATTTTATAAACTTAAACTTCTCACTAAACAACCATCCCAATAACAGCTCAGAATTACTAACTCCGGAGGAGGTATCCCCTTGTTTTCATAGTAAAAACAGGTGACCCAAGGGAACACCCTCCCCCCCCCCTTTTTCTTGCCCTGGGTCAAATAGCCCAGAGCGAAGAGGGCAGCCGAACGGAGACACTGCCGAAACAGACAGCCTACCTAGGTATAGTAGCAACTGTTAAGTGAATGACATTCTGAGCAGTAGATAATAGACCTAACAATAGAGGCCTCCAGAAATGGACTCGATATTTCTGAGATAAAATTCATGAATGGATGGCTGAGCGCAATGAGCAGCCTTCAAAAATCTATAATAGAACACTATTAATGTAAGCCCAAGAAGTAGAAGAACTCTTACTTCATGAGCCGAAATCTTAAGCACAACTGCTAAGCCAATGATATACCATAAGCAGTACGCTAGTTAATAGAATCCATTAACAATAAAATGGAGCGTAACGTCCTTCTACTAGACATCAAAGACAGAAGAAGCTTACGCCCTTGTAATAAACAGATATCTGTTTATAAATACATAAACTGTACCCGGAAAGAGTAAAGGCCTATGCCCATACGAAGACGGAAGGACCTTAAAATAATAGGTTCCGGATAATAGGAGCCTAACTCTTATGCAACAATCCAACCTAAATAGTAACGGAAGTATTGATTCCGAAACTATGAAAGTGAAAATCATCCATCGATAGTGCATGAAACTCACTGACTCTACAGTAAAAGAGAAACCAACAGAATTACTGTCTAAAAGGTCAGAATTTGAAAACTACTGTTTCCAGAGGCTCAAATGATTACTTAGCTAAATAAGAACCTGAAGTTAAAATCCGTATAGGAATTTAATCTAAAGATTCTAAGTCTATTTATCAAAAAGTTACTAACTGACTTTGATAAAGAGACAAAAGACTCAATTGTAAACTATCGTAGAGTGCATAGGTATGAGGTAACATAAACCTATAACCTAAATAACAACAGGCTGCAGTAGATCTTGTGAAACAAGTATACTAAAAAATAGCAATGAGTAGTATGGAGGGATCAACCATATGAACATAATGATCTCTACACCACGACGGAAGAGCCTCCACTTTAGTCGCATAGAATAGCGAAGAAGAGGATCTCCTATAGTAAGAAATCGCGTCCAAAGCTCGTCCAGTATAGTGCTTACAATGCAATACGGACCACACAACAGAATACATGAAGGTTGCGACCTTGCTGGTTGTGATAAAGATGACACGATTTACCAGTGAAAAAAGATCCTCACATAGAGGAAGATTTCACGTTAAGATCCACAGTAGACAAGAGAGTAAATTACTCATGATCTCTGTGAAGATAGAGATGCTATCAACAGAAATGTATTGTGGTTGTTTATCTTAGCAATACCTGCTAAAAACAACAGCGCCGGAGGATACGCGTATCCTATCATTCTGTCCTATAGATCAATAGAGCGTTAACAGTATTAGCTCAGAGATCTGGACAAGCCAACACATACGTCTGCAATTGATTAGCCAGCTGTGTCATAAATAAAACATCATTGGGCGCTCCCATAGATAGCAAATCTGATTGAATACTTGTTTGTTGAGAGTCCATTCTGACAGCAACAAGCGACCCGTAAGAGAACGGGAGTGCGATAAAACAATCAGACGACCCAGAATATGACGGACCAAAACTGAACTTGGTGTACTATAACCAACAGACGGATTCTTTCCATTAAATTGAATAACGGAAACGAAAGAGTGCCTCCCTGGTTCCGGAGATACGCCACTACTGTCGAATTAAAGGACAGGAATTTGGGCATGCGTTTCTGAATAATGTTCATGCAATGACATAAAGCAAGCCTAAAAAACATTATTCCGCGGAAGTTAACTGATAGCTAAAAGACTGCGGAACTCAAAGACCCTGGCACTTCGAATCCGTAGGGATCAGTATATATCCCAATCTGTTTGACTGGCAACCGTCATAACAGCCACACTCGGGTCCGGCAACTGCGGCGGCACTCTCTGAGTCAACCACCGAAAGTTTGCCCCAGTCTGAATCTCTTGTAACACTAGATAGACAAGAGAATGTATAAATCAAGCAATTCATGGACTGCCGGAAAGTTGCCGTCGAAGAGAAGCTCCTCCGAGAACGAAGCGACTCTGAGAGAGTTCTTAACCTACTATCCACGCGTGGATGTAGCTAGGGCTGCATCACGTGTAACCAACTCCAATCAGCCACTGAAGGGCGGAGTTATACGTGAACAAACTACTGCCCTCAAAAGAAATTACATTGAGAATAATATCCCGTAAATCTTTTCTTGAAGACGTAATGATAACGCCTCAGTAAGGCGGATTACGTATAATAAAGCGTCTAAGTTAAGTCTAATATACATAATGTCGTTCCCAACATTGAGATTGGAAAAGCCATAAACGGTGAAAAAGAATATATGCAGTCTTTAATCACACCGTCTAGACGCATATGAACTCTCGGTATGCCCTGCTCTGCCAAAATAATCTATATGTAAAAAAAGATAAAATGGCAGAAATGAGCCACGCGGACAAGAAACTAAACTATCATGCTTAGTAGCAGGCTTGTATATAAATATAAATATATATAGCGTCGAAAAATAAAACACATGTTGTAATGACAATATTGGACTGCGTCAGTAAGTCAGGGACAAAGTCCCTGTACCGATCGAAAAATCCGAGTCCAATGACGCTATAAGTCTCTTATCCAAGATCGCAGCAATGAAGTCCGAAAAATAATCACTGGAAGAAATGCCAGAAGATATGAAAGGCATCTTCCGATACTAGTAAAGGGAAAACTCGAAATCTTTCGAATCCCTTTCGCCATCCTGTCGGACCCTATAAAGCGTTCGGTCGTCCGTAGCTTGATGCAACCGCGGACCGCACCGACCCAGCGCCGTCGGATAATTCCTGATTCGACCGAGAAACCGTCAATTGCTGGGATGCTGCGAAACAACTGTGCTAACTCGGATAGCACGTCCGTCACTGAGGCCTGAGGAGCAGCGGTCTTACGATGCATTGCCGCAGGAAGCTCCGAGATCGTTACCCCGTGCATACTTCCAATATGCGAGCGAACGGAGTGTATAGGCCTCGTGTCCCTTGGCTACCGGATGGCGCGACCTATTCGCTGTGGAATCACTGAATGCCGAAACTGATCGGATACTCGAGGTCACGTAGCCAATGTGCGGTCGAGTGCCCTGCTGTGAGGATGAGGAAGCATTAAAGACAGTCTCTCGGACTGTCAATATAACGGAGCGTCCCGAGCAACGGACATATGCTCCGAATGTAAAATATCTGAACCACAACATGCGGTCCCCTATGTTGTTGGCTTCCTCCGATCTGTCCTCAATCTGCCGTCACTGGGTGAGTACTAAAGTAATTAAAGTGCTCGCATCACCCAAATCTCCTTCCTAGACCGCAACGGATGAACCCGGCAGCCGAACCATTCGATGAATGTACGCTACACCGGGTGAGCTAGCGAATGTCACTCCGTAAGCGATAGACATATTCCATGAGCACTTATTGCCGCTAACTCTTCATTAACTATGACGACAGAGGCACACTTTTGAAAGACATCTCCATAACTCTTCGAACAAGAAACCAGAAATGCTTGGATAGCAATCATAAAATAATAATATATATAGCGTCGTTCAATAATTCGAAAGTTTGTGTGACATTATTGGACTATGTCGGAACTGAGGGACGATGTCCCTGAACCGAACCAAAAATTTCTAAGTCCACCGACGCTATCAGTTTCTTATCCGGCATCGCAGCATATGTTGTTCCGAAAGGGAAAGCTTGAAATCCACCGAATCCCTTTCGGTATCCCGTCGGACCGGATGAAACTTTCGGACGTCCGTACCCGCTTCCGCGGAGCGTCCCGACCCAGCATCGTCGGATAAAATATATGCGACAGATTCAGTTGATGCTGGGATGCTGCGATAAACTGTGCTATTAAGGAAAGCACGTCCGTTCCCGAGGCCTGTGCAGTAGCGGACTTACGATGCATTGCCGCTGGAAGCTCCGTGTACGTTGACTCCTGCATACTTCCTATGCGAACGTCCGGAGTCTGCAGGCCTCGAGTCCCCGGCTACCGACCCAGCGCTGTCGGATAATTCTCGATCCGACACCGTTTCTGTCGGCTGCTGGGATGCTGCGATACGCTGTGCTATGTGCACAAGAATGTCCGGCGTCGAGACCTGCGGAGGCGCAGTCTATCGCTGCTTCGCCGAGGACAGCTCCGCATCAGATGGCTCCTGCATACTTTTCCTATGCGAACGTCCGGAGTCCATCGGTCTCGAATCCCTGGCTGCCGGATGGTGTGACCTGGTCGCCGAAGAATCCTTGATCGGCGAAGCTGGTAATATATCGGCGGTCACGCAGCCAAGGTGCGGTCGTGTGCGCTGACGAGAAGAGGAAGCCTTAGCAGTCTCAGCGGACTGCCTATACAACGGAGCGTCCCGAGCGACGGACGTATGCTCCGCTAACGACACATTTGTACCACAACATCTGGGGCCAGATGTTGTTGAACGAGAGAGGGGCCTCTCTCGCTTGCCGTCCGGATGGACCGGAACGAGCTATGAACCGGACTAAAAGGCTTCCTCCGTTCTCCCTCCGATCCGCCGTCACTGGGTGTGCATTAAGTTAATTTTATAGTGCTCGCATCACCCCAAAATTCCTTCTAGACCGCAACGGACGAACCCGGCTGCCGAACCATTCGGTGAATGGACGCTACACCGGGCGAGCTAGCGGACGTCAAAGGCCGTCGAACCTACTAGGGTCCTCTTAGGCAATTGGCGTATCACATGAGCACTTTTCCGCTAGCCCTTCATTAATTGTGACGACGGAGGCACACTGTTGGAAGACATCACAGATACATCACCCTAATCTTGATCGTCTGAAATAGAAATTGATAAAGTAGAGTGACCCTGCGGGGAAAGGACCGGAGTGTCCAAATCCCCAACAACATACCGTGACATACGCTTCCCATATTGTCATCGAAATCATACGATACAGAACCGGAGTTAATGCGAGTACACTGACCACATATAGAATGATAATAAGGTCAGAGGAAGACTTCCTCTTAAAACAATTGATCAATATCCTTTCAATGTGAAAAGAAAACAAGTCCTGGTACTCGCACTAACCCCTGGCAATCAAAATACATAATAATAATATGATCCATTAATATAGAAAAAATAATTGAAATCAAAATATTTTGAAAAAATATTTTTTCAGAACAGCCCAAGTTTCTGAAAAGTAACGTTGAGCCCCAATGGATCCCAAGCCTAAGTGTGGACAAAAATTTTAAAAAATTTTTAAACAATTTATTCAACACTTACGAACAATAATAATGTATCTAGTTATGATTGAAATAACATAAAGATATTATTATTTAGAAAACCCCCCCTCACACAGAGGGCTGTTGTAAATGTAAACAATGAGTGTAAAAACACTAAAATAAGACTCCAGGCACCCAGGCCCGAAATCAGTTACCAAAAATACACCATCTGATGCAAAACAGAGACTTCCAGGGAAGAAACTGCAGAACATCAGATGGTAGATGCAGAACACAACGCCTAACCACCCGTAGGTGAAGACGTAAACATGGGGAAAGAACAGAATTCATTCTGTTATTCAGCTAAACTCCCAAGAAATTTTAGTAATAAAAATTACAGAAATTATGCCAAAAGCATGGGAGAATAGCAAGGGGGAACTTAAAGGACAGGGAGAGAGGAAAAACACTTGTAAAAACAGTGTAACTAAATAATCAGAATGACAACAAAATGGCTGCTGCCTTGAAAATAGGTAACTTAACATAATTTCATTAAAAAATTTTAAGTTACAGCCCTGATAATATTCTGTCACACATTCTTTTCCTCTCCTCCTTTTCTATCCTCCTTAGAATCACCATTTCACTAATATTTATGTGTCTGGCATCATTTAAACTGAGATTTAAAAGCACAAAGATCAGTCAGATGTTAACTGATGAAGGGCCAAACTTAGAATGATAAATGGCGCCAATTTCGGAACGTCCTTGACACTGCGCATGCGCAGTAGGGGCGAAGTGTGGAGGGCCTCTCAGGACATGTTTTCTTTAGTTTTAGATGCAAATTTTGGGGATTGGGGGGCAAAATTTGTGTTTGGCCCTATATTTTAAGAGTTAGCACCAGCTATGTCTGGGTCATTGGTACAGTATAAAAATACTAATTTCTGGATTTTGGTTAAAAATTTCCACCCACCCGCAAATTTTCAGTGTAAAAAAAAATAAAAAATTTTGTCTTAAAATTGACCGAAATGCATAAACAAACAAAAAAAAAATTCCGGATTTTGGTCAAAAATTTCTAAGTCCGCAACGGGACCCCAAATTTTCAGCCTAAATATCAACCCAGGGACTTGGCAAAAATTTTTTTGTCTTAAAATTGACAGAAATGCATAAAAAACAAAAAATTTTTTTTTCGGATTTTGGTCCAAAATTTTCTAAGTCCCACCCGCACCCCAAATTTTCAGGGGAAAAAAAAAAATAAATTTTTATCTTAAAATTGACAGAAATGCATAAAAAACAAAAAAAATTTTTTTTCGGATTTTGGTCCAAAATTTTCTAAGTCCCACCCGCACCCCAAATTTTCAGGGTAAAAAAAAAAAAAATTTTTATCTTAAAATTGACAGAAATGCATAAAAAACAAAAAAATTTTTTTTTCGGATTTTGGTCCAAAATTTTCTAAGTCCCACTCGCACCCCAAATTTTCAGGGTAAAAAAAAAAAAAATTTTTTGTCTTAAAATTGACAGAAATGCAGAAAAAACTAGACTTTATGATTCTGGAGAATCATGGTTTTTCCCGATTAGATTCCATGATTTTTCATGACCCCACAGTGTCTGATGAATTGTTTTTAACTGTCTCACTGAAGTTCCCTCATTGATGTTATGAGAAAGGTGAGTATAGTAGTCTCAAATGACTCGGTTTGGGTTTGATAAAATAAAAATGTTTAGGTAAAACCCATCATTAATGGTAGAATGGGTTAATATCAAGATCAATGTTTCCCTATCAGTTTTGCGTCCAGTAAAAGAAGTTACGTTTTTCTGTGGCATTTCCATTTGTTGGTGTCCAAAAACAGACTATTTCTTCATTTTTTTTACATTTAGGGTTAACAAATGCCAACCAGAATAATTTATCCATGCAACTGGTCATATGACACCAAGACCTATCAACGGCCATTTTCTCTTGGAAACTCCACAAAATGTTTGTAAAGAAATCCAGGGAAAACGATTTTTTAAGCTATCGATGGGTATCCGTGTTAACCTCCCCAACAGGGGTTAACGCTTGGTTTTTTAATACCCTTATTACTTACAAAAATGGTCCTCTGTGAATTCCACTTCCAACAAAGGAAATTATGTTTATCTCTCATGTATACATTGGGTGCTGTGCGAGTCTGAAAACAGCCCCATGTTAACAAAATTATGATGCTTGGCAGCTTGTAGATGGTTAATAAACGCTCACCGGAGTATTTTGTCCATGCAGCTTGTAATGTCACATAAAGACCTACGAAAAGTCAATTTGTCTTGAAACCCTACAAGTTACCATTAGGGAAATTCAAAGAAAATGGGAATTTAAAGCTTTCAAGGGATATCTCGCTTTAGCCTGCCCAAAATGGGTTAAGACGTCGACTTTTGAATACCCTTACTGCTTACAAAAATGTTTCCGTATAAATTGTGCGCTCGATAAAAGGAGGCACTTTTCTTTGTGGTGTACCCTTTGGGTGCTGTTGGTGTCCAAAAACAGCCCATTTTATCACAATTTTGACCTTCAACAGCCCGGGGAGGGTTAACTAATGCTGACCGAAATATTTTGTTCATGCATCTTGTAATGTCACACCAAGACCTGCAAATAGCCGATTTTTTCTTGAAAACCTACAAAATGTTGATAGAGAAATCCACAGAAAACGAGTATTTTAAGATTTTAATGGGTATCTCTATTTAACCAGCCCAAAATGGGTTAAGACGTCAAATTTTGAATACACTTACCACTTTCAAAAATATTTTCCGATCAATTTTGCGTCCGATAAATGAAGGCCCCTTTCTCTCTGGTATACAGTTTGGGTGCTGTTGGCGTCTAAAAACAGCCCATTTTATCACAATTTTTACGTTTAGCAGCTCGGGGAGGGTTAACTAATGCTGACCGGAATATTTTATCCATGCAACTTGTAATGTCACACCAAGACCTGAGAGTGACCAATTTTTCTTGAAAATCTACAAGACTCGTTTAGAGAAATCCACGGAAAACACGAACTTCTGAGCATTATGGGGGTATTGCTGTTTAACCAGCTCAAAATGGGTTAACGCTTGGTTTTCTGAACACCCTTATTACTGACAAAAATGATCCACGGTGAATTCCACTCCCAATAAAGGAAGTTATGTTTATCTCTCGTGTATTGTTTGGGTGCAGTGGGGGCCTGAAACCGGCCTATTTCATCAAAATTTTGATGTTTGGCAGCCTGTGGAGGGTTACCATATGCATCGCCTGATATGTCATGTGTACCAAAGGGTGTGTCACAGACAGGTCTAGCAATTAACTATCAAAAATTAGTGATTGGTGTCTAGCCAATAAACTGGCACTGAACGCGAGCAAAACTAAGGCCATTCTACTGCACCCCCAACATGACAATTATAATTTTGACCAAAATATCTCACCTATATCATTAAACAGTACTGAGGTTGAGGTCGCAGGAAATAACAGGAAAATTAAATTCATACAATTTCTTGGAATCAACATGGATGAAAACCTAAAATTTAAGCATCACATATCGACGGTCGCCACAAAAGTGGCCAGGGCAGTTTACGTGTTGAATAGAGTCAAACGTTTGTTACCCATCGAATCGCTAAAACAATTATAAATTATATTTCACCTTGATCCAAAGTCACCTAATCTATGGTGTCCAAATCTGGGGTAATTCGTCTTCTACCAATAGGCTATTAAATCTTCAAAAAAAGGCTATACGGATTATAACCAACAAAAAATTTAATTCTCACACTGACCCACTTTTCAAACGGTTAGAAATTTTGAAAATACACGACCTGTACAAGTTATATTCCCTCTTATTCATGCATGACTGGTCGAGCAATAACTTACCAAGAAGTTTCGACGACTGTTTCCAGATTCATACAAACCCTTCTGGAAGGGTAACCAGACAAACCGGAAATCTAGCAATACATAAACCACGAACCCAATTCTCAATGGCCCTGCCACATTTCAACTTTCCGAAAATGTGGAACGAACTCGACTCGTTCACAAAAGCCCTTACCCGGTCAGCATTTAAGAAAATACAAACAAAGAAATATCTTGATTCATACCAATCCACTATCCACTGTACTAATCCATCTTGCACTGACTGCTTGGCTAATTCTGGATCACTATCATCTACCTAGTTTCCTAACACAAGTGCCCCATCTTTCCCGTAATGATTATCATTATCTTTCTGATCGTTTTTGCATACACTCACTTCGTTCGTAAAGATATCTTAATTTCGGAATTCCTAATGGGGCAAACAACAATTGCTGCTTTGCATTCAGATCTGGTAACATATGTGGGGAAAAAAAAAAAAAAAAAACCAAAAAACAAAACAAAACAAAACAAAAAAAGGGGTCAAGAAATAAAAAGTAAATAAACAATATAAATATACAAATACAATTAAAAAGAGAAATAATCTTTAAAAAAATACAACAATAAAAAAAAAATACTAAAAATAAAATTCTGTAAAATCGGATTCTGCTGTTCAAAAAAAAAAAAAAAAAAATGAATAAATAAATAAATAAAATAAGATAAGGATCAAATAAAATAAAATAATTCATTTTCATTTTTATTTTTATTTATTTTTTTTCTGTTCTTTCAGGTTTTATCTATTTACCTTAATATTTATTTTATCTTAATATTTCACCATATACCATTTTCTCTGCATGTTTCAATATTGTATATATGTACATATTTTACCCTGGGAAAGACGGGAAGACAGTCACTAGACTATGTCATTTCCCAGCAGTATACATATAAACACTTTTTAAAAAAATTCTGTTATGCACTATTATTGTAAAAATATTTGTATACTGCGAATAAATTTCAAATTCAAATTTCAATGACGAATGTATAAAAAAAATCTACAAGACATGTTTCGAGAAAGTGCCGATAAACCCCAATTTTGGCAGTTTTTTGCCAATTCCAACGAAATAAGGGTTAAATCGAAAATTCCGCTTCGGTACATTTTTAGATTTTGTGCCCCTCTATGCATGTGCAAAATTTCGTGAAAATCAGTTCGAAAATGGCTTCTGAATCGAACGGACAAAATGTGTGGAAAAAAAAACAAAAAAAAAAACCAAAAAAACCCAAAAAACTAGACTTTATGATTCTGGAGAATCATGGCTTTTCCCGATTAGATTCCATGATTTTTCTTGACCCCACAGTGTCTGATGAATTGTTTTAAACTGTCTCACTAAAGTTCCTTCATTGATGTTATGAGAAAGGTGAGTATAGTAGTCTCAAATGACTCTGTTTGGGTTTGATAAAATGAAAGTGTCAATGACACTGTAGCTCAACTTGACAAACTTGAACTTGGTAAGTTATAAATGAAATGGCAAAATTGAAGATCATTGGGACCAATGTCAGGTCTTTTGCCAGTGGCAACATTTTTTGACAGAAACCGAAGAAAATCGATAGCTCCCATCTAGAGGTCACCGTAAATAAGCATACCAGGTTTCAAAGCAATCTAATCATAAATGAGCCCTGTAGGGTGAGCCAAAGGGAAATATTGTGGTCTGACTAAACTAAGTTCTAAGAATGTTGGCCACGGCAACATTTTTTGACAGAAATTGAAGAAAATCGATAGCTCCCATCTAGAGGTCACCCCAAACAAGCATGCAACGTTTCAAAGCAATCCGATCATAAATGTACCCTGTAGGGTGTGCCAAAGGGAAATATCGAGTCTTCTGACTAAACCAAGTTCTAAGAACGTTGGCCGCGGCAACATTTTTTGATGGAAATTGAAGAAAAATAATAGGTCTCATCTAGAGGTCTCCCCAAACAAGCATACCAGGTTTCAAAGCAATCAAATCATAAATGTGCCCTGTAGGGTGTGCCAAAGGGAAATACTGTGGTCTGACTAAACCGAGTTCTAAAAACGTTGGCCGCGGCAACATTTTTTGATGGAAATTGAAGAAAATCGATAGCTCCCATCTAGATGTCACCCCAAACAAGCATGCCAGGTTTCAAAGCAATCCGATCATAAATGTACCCTGTAGGGTGTGCCAAAGGGAAATATTGAGTCTTCTAACTAAACTAAGTTCTAAGAACGTTGGCCACGGCAACATTTTTTTACAGAAATTGAAGAAAATCGATAGCTCCCATCTAGAGGTCTCCCCAAACAAGCATACCAGGTTTCAAAGCAATCTGATCATAAATGGGCCCTGTAGGGTGTGCCAAAGGGAAATATTGAGGTCTGACTGAACTAAGTTCTACAAACGTTGGCCGTGGCAACATTTTTTGCCGGAAATTGAAGAAAATCGATAGCTCCCATCTAGAGGTCACCCTAAATAAGCGTATCAGGTTTCAAAGCAATCAAATCATAAATGTGCCCTGTAGGGTGTGCCAAAGGGAAATATTGTGGTTTGACTAAACTAAGTTCTAAGAACGTTGGCCGCGGCAACATTTTTTGCCGGAAATTGAAGAAAATCGATAGCTCCCATCTAGAGGTCACCCCAAACAAGCATAAGAAGTTTCAAAGTAATCTGATCATAAATGCGACCTGTGAGGTGTGCCAAAGGAAATTGTGGACGTACGTACTAACGTACGCCGACGGACGAGAAGTGATGGCAATAGCTCAGCTTGACTTTGTCAAGTTGAGCTAAAAATGTTTAGGTAAAACCCATCATTAATGGTAGAATGGGTTAATATCAATATCAATGTTTCCCTATCAGTTTTGCGTCCGGTAAAAGAAGTTACGTTTCTCTGTGGCATTTCCATTTGATGTTGTTGGTGTCCAAAAACAGACTATTTCCTCAATTTTTTTTACATTTAGCAGCCCATGAAGGGTTAACAAATGCCTACCAGAATAACTGATCCATGCAACTGGTCGTATGACACCAAGACCTATCAACGGCCATTTTCGCTTGAAAACCCCACAAAATGTTTGTAAAGAAATTCAGGGAAAACGATTTTTTAAGCTTTTGATGGGTATCCCTGTTAACCTCCCCAACAGGGGTTAACGCTTGGCTTTTTGAATACCTTTATTACATTTCAAAAATGGTCCTCTGTGAATTCCACTTCAAACAAAGGAGATTATGTTTATCTCTCATGTATACATTAGGTGCTGTGCGTGTCTGAAAACAGTCCCATGTTAACAACATTACGATGCTTGGCAGCTTGTAGATGGTTAAAAAACGCTCACCGGAGTATTTTGTCCTTGCAACTTGTAATGTCACATAAAGACCTACGAATAGTCACATTGTCTTGAAACCCTACAAGTTACCGTTAGGGAAATTCACAGAAAATGGGAATTTAAAGCTTTCAAGGGATATCTCTCTTTAGCCTGCCCAAAATGGGTTAAGACGTCGACTTTTGAATACCCTTACTACTTACAAAAATGTTTCCGTATAAATTGTACACGCGATAAAAGAAGGCACTTTTCTTTGTGGTGTAGGGAAATTCACAGAAAATGGGAATTTAAAGCTTTCAAGGGATATCTCTCTTTAGCCTTTCCAAAATGGGTTAAGACGTCGACTTTTGAATACCCTTACTACTTACAAAAATGTTTCCGTATAAATTGTACGCGCGATAAAAGAAGGCACTTTTCTTTGTGGTGTACCTTTTGGGTGCTGTTGGTGTACAAAAACAGCCCGTTTTATCGCAATTGTGACCTTCAGCAGCCCGGGGAGGGTTAACTAATGCTGACCGGAATATTTTGTTCATGCGACTTGTAATGTCACACCAAGACCTGCAAATAGCCGATTGTTCTTGAAAACCTACAAGATGTTGTTAGAGAAATCCACAGAAAACGGGTATTTTAAGATTTTAATGGGTATCTCTCTTTAACCAGCCCAAAATGGGTTAAGACGTCAAATTTTGAATACCCTTACCACTTTCAAAAATATTTTCCGATCAATTTTGCGTCCGATAAATGAAGGCCCCTTTTTCTGTGGTATATCGTTTGGGTGCTGTTGGTGTCTAAAAACAGCCCATTTTATCACAATTTGTACGTTTAGCAGCTCGGGGAGGGTTAACTAATGCTGACCGGAATATTTTATCCATGCAACTTGTAATGTCACACCAAGACCTCAGAGTGACCAATTTTTCTTGAAAATCTACAAGACTCGTTTAGAGAAATCCACGGAAAACATGAAGTTTTGAGCTTTTTTGGGGTATTGCTGTTTAACCAGCCCAAAACGGGTTAACACTTGGTTTTATGAACACCCTTATTACTTACAAAAATGATCCTCGGTGAATTCCACTTCCAATGAAGGAAGTTATGTTTACCTCTCGGGTATCGTTTGGGTGCTGTGGGGGTCTGAAACCGGCCCATTTCATCAAAATTTCGATGTTTTGCAGCCTGTGGAGGGTTACCATATGCATCGCCTAATATGTCGTGTGTATCAAAGGTTGTGTCATAGGCAGGTCTAGTAATGATGAATGTTTAAAAAAAATCCTAAAGACGTGTTTCGAGAAAGTGCCGATAAACCCCAATTTTGGCAGTTTTTTGCCAATTCTGGCGAAATAAGGGTTAAATCGAAAATTCCGCTTCGGTACATTTTTAGATTTTTTGCCACTCTATGCGTGTGCCAAATTGTGTGAAAATCGGTTGGAAAGTTAAAAAATTTATAGTAATTTATATATTTTTTATACTTACCAATGACCCAGACATAGCTGGTGCTAACTCTTAAAATATAGGGCCAAACACAAATTTTGCCCCCCAATCCCCAAAATTTGCATCTAAAACTAAAGAAAACATGTCCTGAAAGGCCCTCCACACTTCGCCCCTACTGCGCATGCGCAGTGTCAAGGACGTTCCGAAATTGGCGCCATTAATCATTCTAATAACCAGTGCCTGGTAAGCGCTATGTACTCAGCGGGGAGGCAAGAGTTCCCAACTCCTGGGAGGGCCATCCCCGTCTGGGTCATTGGTAAGTATAAAAAATATATAAATTACTATAAATTTTTTAACATTTTTATACTGTACCAATGACCCAGACATAGCTGAATAGTAAAAAGGCTGGAGGGCCAAGGACATAGAGCAAAATGGAATACGCTCAATAAAATAAAATAGAGTCATCCCCTGTAGGGAAAAGAAGTAATAGGCCTTATATGTATCTTTCTTATTTATGATAAATTAGAAAGATACAACACCTTCCAAAAATTGAGCTTCATACATCCATGTACTCTATTAATATCCAATAATCCTTATACTAATAATTTTTAAAGTAAGCCAATAATTAAGTAAGTCTAGAGAATAGAGACTCTTATACTCCTAAAAGTGTGTGAGAATTGCATAATCATGTCCGTTGACATATGCAATATTCAAAAGCTATACTTTAAAAACTAAGACTTGAATGAATTTTATAAACTTAAACTTCTCACTAACAACCATCCCAATAACAGCTCAGAATTACTAACTCCGGAGGAGGTATCCCCTTGTTTTCATAGTAAAAACAGGTGACCCAAGGGAACACCCCCCCCCCCCCCCCCCCCTTTTTCTTGCCCTGGGTCAAATAGCCCAGAGCGAAGAGGGCAGCCGAACGGAGACACTGCCGAAACAGACAGCCTACCTAGCTATAGTAGCAACTGTTAAGTGAATGACATTCTGAGCAGTAGATAATAGACCTAACAATAGAGGCCTCCAGAAATGGACTCGATATTTCTGAGATAAAATTCATGAATGGATGGCTGAGCGCAATGAGCAGCCTTCAAAAATCTATAATAGCAACACTATTAATGTAAGCCCAAGAAGTAGAAGAACTCTTACTTCATGAGCCGAAATCTTAAGCACAACTGCTAAGCCAATGATATACCATAAGCAGTACGCTAGTTAATAGAATCCATTAACAATAAAATGGAGCGTAACGTCCTTCTACTAGACATCAAAGACAGAAGAAGCTTACGCCCTTGTAATAAACAGATATCTGTTTATAAATACATAAACTGTACCCGGAAAGAGTAAAGGCCTATGCCCATACGAAGACGGAAGGACCTTAAAATAATAGGTTCCGGATAATAGGAGCCTAACTCTTATGCAACAATCCAACCAAAATAGTAACGGAAGTATTGATTCCGAAACTATGAAAGTGAAAATCATCCATCGATAGTGCATGAAACTCACTGACTCTACAGTAAAAGAGAAACCAACAGAATTACTGTCTAAAAGGTCAGAATTTGAAAACTACTGTTTCCAGAGGCTCAAATGATTACTTAGCTAAATAAGAACCGAAGTTAAAATCCGTATAGGAATTTAATCTAAAGATTCTAAGTCTATTTATCAAAAAGTTACTAACTGACTTAGATAAAGAGACAAAAGACTCAATTGTAAACTATCGTAGAGTGCATAGGTATGAGGTAACATAAACCTATAACCTAAATAACAACAGGCTGCAGTAGATCTTGTGAAACAAGTATACTAAAAAATAGCAATGAGTAGTATGGAGGGATCAACCATATGAACATAATGATCCCTACACCACGACGGAAGAGCCTCCACTTTAGTCGCATAGAATAGCGAAGAAGAGGATCTCCTATAGTAGGAAATCGCGTCCAAAGCTCGTCCAGTACAGTGCTTACAATGCAATACGGACCACACAACGGAATACATGAAGGATGCGACCTTGCTGGTTGTGATAAAGATGACACGATTTACCCAGTGAAAAAAGATCCTCACATAGAGGAAGATTTCACGTTAAGATCCACAGTAGACAAGAGAGTAAATTACTCATGATCTCTGTGAAGATAGAGATGCTATCCACAGAAATGTATTGTGGTTGTTTATCTTAGCAATACCTGCTAAAACAACAGCGCCGGAGGATACGCGTATCCTATCATTCCGTCCTATAGATCAATAGAGCGTTAACAGTATTAGCTCAGAGATCTGGACAAGCCAACACATACGTCTGCAATTATTAGCAAGCTGTGTCATAAATAAAACATCATTGGGCGCTCCCATAGATAGCAAATCTGAATGAATACTTGTTTGTTGAGAGTCCATTCTGACAGCAACAAGCGACCCGTAAGAGAACGGGAGTGCGATAAAACAATCAGACGACCCAGAATATGACGGACCAACACTGAACTTGGTGTACTATAACCAACAGACGGATTCTTTCCATTAAATTGAATAACGGAAACGAAAGAGTGCCTCCCTGGTTCCGGAGATACGCCACTACTGTCGAATTAAAGGACAGGAATTTGGGCATGCGTTTCTGAATAATGTTCATGCAATGACATAAAGCAAGCCTAAAAAACATTATTCCGCGGAAGTTAAACTGATAGCTAAAAGACTGCGGAACCCAAAGACCCTGGCACTTCGAATCCGTAGGGATCAGTATATATCCCAATCTGTTTGACTGGCAACCGTCATAACAGCCACACTCGGGTCCGGCAACTGCGGCGGCACTCTCTGAGTCAACCACCGAATGTTTGCCCCAGTCTGAATCTCTTGTAACACTAGATAGACAAGAGAATGTATAAATCAAGCAATTCATGGATTGCCGGAAAGTTGCCGTCGAAGAGAAGCTCCTCCGAGAACGAAGCGACTCTGAGAGAGTTCTTAACCTACTATCCACGCGTGGATGTAGCTAGGGCTGCATCACGTCTAACCAACTCCAATCAGCCACTGAAGGGCGGAGTTATACGTGAACAAACTACTGCCCTCAAAAGAAATTACATTGAGAATAATATCCCGTAAATCTTTTCTTGAAGACGTAATGATAACGCCTCAGTAAGGCGGATTACGTATAATAAAGCGTCTAAGTTAAGTCTACTATACATAATGTCGTTCCCAACATTGAAATTGGAAAAGACATAAACGGCGAAAAAGAATATATATGCAGTCTTTAATCACACCGTCTAGACGCGTATGAACTCTCGGTATGCCCTGCTCTGCCAAAATAAACTATATGTAAAAAAGATAAAATGGCAGAAATGAGCCACGCGGACAAGAAACTAAACTATCATGCTTAGTAGCAGGCTTGTATATATATATAAATATATAGCGTCGAAAAATAAAACACATGTTGTAATGACAATATTGGACTGCGTCGGTAAGTCAGGGACAAAGTCCCTGTACCGATCGAAAAATCCGAGTCCAATGACGCTATAAGTCTCTTATCCAAGATCGCAGCAATGAAGTCCGAAAAATAATCACTGGAAGAAATGCCAGAAGATATGAAAGGCATCTTCCGATACTACTAAAGGGAAAACTCGAAATCTTTCGAATCCCTTTCGCCATCCTGTCGGACCCTATAAAGCGTTCGGTCGTCCGAAGCTTGATGCAACCGTGGACCGCACCGACCCAGCGCCGTCGGATAATTCCTGATTCGACCGAGAAACTGTCAATTGCTGGGATGCTGCGAAACAACTGTGCTAACTCGGATAGCACGTCCGTCACTGAGGCCTGAGGAGCAGCGGTCTTACGATGCATTGCCGCAGGAAGCTCCGAGATCGTTACCCCGTGCATACTTCCAATATGCGAGCGAACGGAATGTATAGGCCTCGTGTCCCTTGGCTACCGGATGGCGCGACCTATTCGCTGTGGAATCACTGAATGCCGAAACTGATCGGATACTCGAGGTCACGTAGCCAATGTGCGGTCGTGTGCCCTGCTGTGAGGATGAGGAAGCATTAAAGACAGTCTCTCGGACTGTCAATATAACGGAGCGTCCCGAGCAACGGACATATGCTCCGAATGTAAAATATCTGAACCACAACATGCGGTCCCCTATGTTGTTGGCTTCCTCCGATCTGTCCTCAATCTGCCGTCACTGGGTGAGTACTAAAGTAATTAAAGTGCTCGCATCACCCAAATCTCCTTCCTAGACCGCAACGGACGAACCCGGCAGCCGAACCATTCGATGAATGTACGCTACACCGGGTGAGCTAGCGAATGTCACTCCGTAAGCGATAGACATATTCCATGAGCACTTATTGCCGCTAACTCTTCATTAACTATGACGACAGAGGCACACTTTTGAAAGACATCTCCATAATTCTTCGAACAAGAAACCAGAAATGCTTGAATAGCAAGCATAAAATAATAATATATATAGCGTCGTTCAATAATTCGAAAGTTTGTGTGACATTATTGGACTATGTCGGAACTGAGGGACGATGTCCCTGAACCGAACCAAAAATTTCTAAGTCCACCGACGCTATCGGTTTCTTATCCGGCATCGCAGCATATTTGTTCCGAAAGGGAAAGCTTGAAATCCTCCGAATCCCTTTCGGTATCCCTTCGGACCAGATGAAACTTTCGGACGTCCGTACCCGCTTCCGCGGAGCGTCCCGACCCAGCATCGTCGGATAAAATATATGCGACAGATTCAGTTGGTGCTGGGATGCTGCGATAAACTGTGCTATTAAGGAAAGCACGTCCGTTCCTGAGGCCTGTGCAGTAGCGGACTTACGATGCATTGCCGCTAGAAGCTCCGTGTACGTTGACTCCCGCACACTTCCTATGCGAACGTCCGGAGTCTGCAGGCCTCGAGTCCCCGGCTACCGACCCAGCGCTGTCGGATAATTCTCGATCCGACACCGTTTCTGTCGGCTGCTGGGATGCTGCGATAAGCTGTGCTATGTGCACAAGAATGTCCGGCGTCGAGACCTGCGGAGGCGCAGTCTATCGCTGCTTCGCCGAGGGCAGCTCCGCATCAGATGGCTCCCGCATACTTCCTATGCGAACGTCCGGAGTCCATCGGTCTCGAATCCCTGGCTGCCGGATGGTGTGACCTGGTCGCCGAAGAATCCTTGATCGGCGAAGCTGGTAATATATCGGCGGTCACGCAGCCAAGGTGCGGTCGTGTGCACTGACGAGAAGAGGAAGCCTTAGCAGTCTCAGCGGACTGCCTATACAACGGAGCGTCCCGAGCGACGGACGTATGCTCCGCTAGCGACACATTTGTACCACAACATCTGGGGCCAGATGTTGTTGAACGAGAGAGGGGCCTCTCTCGCTTGCCGTCCGGATGGACCGGAACGAGCTATGAACCGGACTAAAAGGCTTCCTCCGTTCTCCCTCCGATCCACCGTCACTGGGTGTGCATTAAGTTAATTTTATAGTGCTCGCATCACCCCAAAATTCCTTCTAGACCGCAACGGACGAACCCGGCTGCCGAACCATTCGGTGAATGGACGCTACACCGGGCGAGCTAGCGGACGTCAAAGGCCGTCGAACCTACTAGGGTCCTCTTAGGCAATTGGCGTATTACATGAGCACTTTTCCGCTAGCCCTTCATTAATTGTGACGACGGAGGCACACTGTTGGAAGACATCACAGATACATCACCCTAATCTTGATCGTCTGAAATAGAAATTGATAAAGTAGAGTGACCCTGCGGGGAAAGGACCGGAGTGTCCAAATCCCCAACAACATACCGTGACATACGCTTCCCATATTGTCATCGAAATCATACGATACAGAACAGGAGTTAATGCGAGTACACTGACCACATATAGAATGATAATAAGGTCAGAGGAAGACTTCCTCTTAAAACAATTGATCAATATCCTTTCAATGTGAAAAGAAAACAAGTCCTGGTACTCGCACTAACCCCTGGCAAAATACATAATAATAATATGATCCATTAATATAGAAAAAATAATTGAAATCAAAATATTTTGAAAAAATATTTTTTCAGAACAGCCCAAGTTTCTGAAAAGTAACGTTGAGCCCCAATGGATCCCAAGCCTAAGTGTGGAAAACAATTTTAAAAATATTTTAAACAATTTATTCAACACTTACGAACAATAATAATGTATCTAGTTATGATTAAAATAACATAAAGATATTATTATTTAGAAATCCCCCCCTCACACAGAGGGCTGTTGTAAATGTAAACAATGAGTGTAAAAACACTAAAATAAGACTCCAGGCACCCAGGCCCGAAATCAGTTACCAAAAATACACCATCTGATGCAAAACAGAGACTTCCAGGGAAGAAACTGCAGAACATCAGATGGTAGATGCAGAACACAACGCCTAACCACCCGTAGGTGAAGACGTAAACATGGGGAAAGAACAGAATTCATTCTGTTATTCAGCTAAAACTCCCAAGAAATTTTAGTAATAATAATTACATAAACTATGCCAAAAGCATGGGAGAATAGCAAGGGGGAACTTAAAGGACAGGGAGAGAGGAAAAACACTTGAAAAACAGTGTAACTAAACAATCAGAATGACAACAAAATGGCTGCTGCCTTGAAAATAGGTAACTTAACATAATTTCATTAAAAAATTTTAAGTTACAGCCCTGATAATATTCTGTCACACATTCTTTTCCTCTCCTCCTTTTCTATCCTCCTTAGAATCACCATTTCACTAATATTTATGTGTCTGGCATCATTTAAACTGAGATTTAAAAGCACAAAGATCAGTCAGATGTTAACTGATGAAGGGTCAAACTTAGAATGATTAATGGCGCCAATTTCGGAACGTCCTTGACACTGCGCATGCGCAGTAGGGGCGAAGTGTGGAGGGCCTTTCAGGACATGTTTTCTTTAGTTTTAGATGCAAATTTTGGGGATTGGGGGGCAAAATTTGTGTTTGGCCCTATATTTTAAGAGTTAGCACCAGCTATGTCTGGGTCATTGGTACAGTATAAAAATATGGCTTCTGAATCGTACGGACAAAAATGTGTGGAAAATAAAAAAAAAAAAACCCAAAAAACTAGACTTTATGATTCTGGAGAATCATGGCTTTTCCCGATGAGATTCCATGATTCTTCATGACGCCACAGTGTCTGATGAACTGTTTTTAACTGTCTCACTGAAGTTCCTCCATTGATTTTAAGAGAAAGGTGAATATAGTAGTCTCAAATGACTCAGTTTGATAAAACATTGTTTACGTAAAAACCATCATTAACGGTGGAGGGGTTAATATCAATATTGTCGTCCTACGAGTCAATGTCCGACAAAAGGAGTTATGTTTGTTTGACACATACCCACTGAGTGCTGTGTCTGTTTGAAAATGGTCCATTTTATCTCAAATGTATCAAAATATTGATGTCTGGTCCTGTATCAATTATCTCCTATTAGACCACAGTTGTTATGTATTATCATGTCATTTTTTCACACCTTGTAGAGCTCACCTATCACATGTCTGTTAATAGCAGAAGTAAATTTCTCTCCAATTGGTTTTTTCCCCGTAGGATTAGTTTTATTTATCACAATGAAGATATCCATACATACAATGACAAACATGAAGTTATTACATTCATAAATAGGAAGTGTTGTTTGTACATATGTGTAGATAAAATATACCCTGGGACGGAGAAGGGGAGTATAGCTGGGGAAATCTTGGCACCATGCACCACTGCATTTGATAACCGCCTTACAGAGTAGTAAATATACCTGTCCCCCTTCCCATTTTGGGGACCCCCACCTTTTATTGTAAGGTTCCTTAGGCACAACATAGCGTCAGTAAGATGGATATATACTGCCACGTCGCCACCCTGGGGCGGAGGAGGGGCAGTGTATAGCCGTTTTACAGACTAGTATATAACTGGACCCACTGTCGGGGAAATGCTATAGTGTCAACACTATTTGATATTATAAGTAACTGATCCCATTGCAGCTAACGTTAGTTACTGCTTTCTTATCATGCAGTGGCGGGGCGCGGTGGCATTGTGGTAGCCGGTTCTCGTCAGATCACCGAAGTAAAGCAACGTTGAGCCTGGTTTATCATTGGATGGGTGGCCGTCTGAGCTATCAATTCGGACTCCCATGCTGTGTCCTTGGGCAAGGCACTTAACTCTGATTGTCCATATGGGGGCATGATGCCGCCATGTACTAAGGCATACTGCTCATCAACGGTACGCATGTCTTCAACCAATCTAACCCTGCCTGTGCTGCAGTTCGGAGTTACGATGTTGGGAAGCTGGCAGCTGCTCATCATTGCTCGGTGGTTCTCTCCAGGTACTGTGGCTTCCTCCACCCCGTAAAACTGCCATTGTGCATAAGTATATGCCCTTAAACACCAATAAATAAATAATAAATGATATCATGCAGGGCAGTGTGGAATAAGAGGGGAGGCGTACCTTACAATGTGTGTTTGGATGGAGAAAGAGGCAGGGAGGATGTGGTAACCTTGGTAATTTTGTTTGGATAAATCGACCGCTGGCGTGGTACACCGTGGAATTGACCGATGAAGCGGGACACAGTGAGAGTGGAACTTATGGGCAGTTATTCTTGATAATAAATAACTGTACACTTACTTTTGAGTTCATACATGGTGAGTATAGTAGTCTCAAATGAGAATGGCCAATATTTGTCTTGAAAACCTACGACAGGCTTTTAGAGAAATCCTCGGAAAGTTAAAAAATTTATAGTAATTTATATATTTTTTATACTTACCAATGACCCAGACATAGCTGGTGCTAACTCTTAAAATATAGGGCCAAACACAAATTTTGCCCCCCAATCCCCAAAATTTGCATCTAAAACTAAAGAAAACATGTCCTGAAAGGCCCTCCACACTTCGCCCCTACTGCGCATGCGCAGTGTCAAGGACGTTCCGAAATTGGCGCCATTAATCATTCTAATAACCAGTGCCTGGTAAGCGCTATGTACTCAGCGGGGAGGCAAGAGTTCCCAACTCCTGGGAGGGCCATCCCCGTCTGGGTCATTGGTAAGTATAAAAAATATATAAATTACTATAAATTTTTTAACATTTTTATACTGTACCAATGACCCAGACATAGCTGAATAGTAAAAAGGCTGGAGGGCCAAGGACATAGAGCAAAATGGAATACGCTCAATAAAATAAAATAGAGTCATCCCCTGTAGGGAAAAGAAGTAATAGGCCTTACATGTATCTTTCTTATTTATGATAAATTAGAAAGATACAACACCTTCCAAAAATTGAGCTTCATACATCCATGTACTCTATTAATATCCAATAATCCTTATACTAATAATTTTTAAAGTAAGCCAATAATAAAGTAAGTCTAGAGAATAGAGACTCTTATACTTCTAAAAGTGTGTGAGAATTGCATAATCATGTCCGTTGACATATGCAATATTCAAAGGCTATACTTTAAAAACTAAGACTTGAATGAATTTTATAAACTTAAACTTCTCACTAAACAACCATCCCAATAACAGCTCAGAATTACTAACTCCGGAGGAGGTATCCCCTTGTTTTCATAGTAAAAACAGGTGACCCAAGGGAACACCCTCCCCCCCCCCCCTTTTTCTTGCCCTGGGTCAAATAGCCCAGAGCGAAGAGGGCAGCCGAACGGAGACACTGCCGAAACAGACAGCCTACCTAGCTATAGTAGCAACTGTTAAGAGAATGACATTCTGAGCAGTAGATAATAGACCTAACAATAGAGGCCTCCAGAAATGGACTCGATATTTCTGAGATAAAATTCATGAATGGATGGCTGAGCGCAATGAGCAGCCTTCAAAAATCTATAATAGCAACACTATTAATGTAAGCCCAAGAAGTAGAAGAACTCTTACTTCATGAGCCGAAATCTTAAGCACAACTGCTAAGCTAATGATATACCATAAGCAGTACGCTAGTTAATAGAAACCATTAACAATAAAATGGAGCGTAACGTCCTTCTACTAGACATCAAAGACAGAAGAAGCTTACGCCCTTGTAATAAACAGATATCTGTTTATAAATACATAAACTGTACCCGGAAAGAGTAAAGGCCTATGCCTATACGAAGACGGAAGGACCTTAAAATAATAGGTTCCGGATAATAGGAGCCTAACTCTTATGCAACAATCCAACCTAAATAGTAACGGAAGTATTGATTCCGAAACTATGAAAGTGAAAATCATCCATCGATAGTGCATGAAACTCACTGACTCTACAGTAAAAGAGAAACCAACAGAATTACTGTCAAAAAGGTCAGAATTTGAAAACTACTGTTTCCAGAGGCTCAAATGATTACTTAGCTAAATAAGAACCGAAGTTAAAATCCGTATAGGAATTTAATCTAAAGATTCTAAGTCTATTTATCAAAAAGTTACTAACTGACTTAGATAAAGAGACAAAGACTCAATTGTAAACTATAGTAGAGTGCATAGGTATGAGGTAACATAAACCTATAACCTAAATAACACAGGCTGCAGTAGATCTTGTGAAACAAGTATACTAAAAAATAGCAATGAGTAGTATGGAGGGATCAACCATATGAACATAATGATCCCTACACCACGACGGAAGAGCCTCCACTTTAGTCGCATAGAATAGCGAAGAAGAGGATCTCCTATAGTAAGAAATCGCGTCCAAAGCTCGTCCAGTACAGTGCATACAATGCAATACGGACCACACAACGGAATACATGAAGGTTGCGACCTTGCTGGTTGTGATAAAGATGACACGATTTACCCAGTGAAAAAAGATCCTCACATAGAGGAAGATTTCACGTTAAGATCCACAGTAGACAAGAGAGTAAATTACTCATGATCTCTGTGAAGATAGAGATGCTATCAACAGAAATGTATAGTGGTTGTTTATCTTAGCAATACCTGCTAAAACAACAGCGCCGGAGGATACGCGTATCCTATCATTCCGTCCTATAGATCAATAGAGCGTTAACAGTATTAGCTCAGAGATCTGGACAAGCCAACACATACGTCTGCAATTGATTAGCAAGCTGTGTCATAAATAAAACATCATTGGGCGCTCCCATAGATAGCAAATCTGATAAAATACTTGTTTGTTGAGAGTCCATTCTGACAGCAACAAGCGACCCGTAAGAGAACGGGAGTGCGATAAAACAATCAGACGACCCAGAATATGACGGACCAAAACTGAACTTGGTGTACTATAACCAACAGACGGATTCTTTCCATTAAATTGAATAACGGAAACGAAAGAGTGCCTCCCTGGTTCCGGAGATACGCCACTACTGTCGAATTAAAGGACAGGAATTTGGGCATGCGTTTCTGAATAATGTTCATGCAATGACATAAAGCAAGCCTAAAAAACATTATTCCGCGGAAGTTAAACTGATAACTAAAAGACTGCGGAACCCAAAGACCCTGGCACTTCGAATCTGTAGGGATCAGTATATATCCCAATCTGTTTGACTGGCAACCGTCATAACATCCACACTCGGGTCCGGCAACTGCGGCGGCACTCTCTGAGTCAACCACCGAATGTTTGCCCCAGTCTGAATCTCTTGTAACACTAGATAGACAAGAGAATGTATAATTCAAGCAATTCATGGATTGCCGGAAAGTTGCCGTCGAAGAGAAGCTCCTCCGAGAACGAAGCGACTCAGAGAGTTCTTAACCTACTATCCACGCGTGGATGTAGCTAGGGCTGCATCACGTCTAACCAACTCCAATCAGCCACTGAAGGGCGGAGTTATACGTGAACAAACTACTGCCCTCAAAAGAAATTACATTGAGAATAATATCCAGTAAATCTTTTCTTGAAGACGTAATGATAACGCCTCAGTAAGGCGGATTACGTATAATAAAGCGTCTAAGTTAAGTCTACTATACATAATGTCGTTCCCAACATTGAAATTGGAAAAGACATAAACGGCGAAAAAGAATATATGCAGTCTTTAATCACCGTCTAGACGCATATGAACTCTCGGTATGCCCTGCTCTGCCAAAATAAACTATAAGTAAAAAAGATAAAATGGCAGAAATGAGCCACGCGGACAAGAAACTAAACTATCATGCTTAGTAGCAGGCTTGTATATATATATAAATATATAGCGTCGAAAAATAAAACACATGTTGTAATGACAATATTGGACTGCGTCGGTAAGTCAGGGACAAAGCCCCTGTACCGATCGAAAAATCCGAGTCCAATGACGCTATAAGTCTCTTATCCAAGATCGCAGCAATGAAGTCCGAAAAATAATCACTGGAAGAAATGCCAGAAGATAAGAAAGGCATCTTCCGATACTACTAAAGGGAAAACTCGAAATCTTTCGAATCCCTTTCGCCATCCTGTCGGACCCTATAAAGCGTTCGGTCGTCCGTAGCTTGATGCAACCGCGGACCGCACCGACCCAGCGCCGTCGGATAATTCCTGATTCGACCGAGAAACCGTCAATTGCTGGGATGCTGCGAAACAACTGTGCTAACTCGGATAGCACGTCCGTCACTGAGGCCTGAGGAGCAGCGGTCTTACGATGCATTGCCGCAGGAAGCTCCGAGATCGTTACCCCGTGCATACTTCCAATATGCGAGCGAACGGAGTGTATAGGCCTCGTGTCCCTTGGCTACCGGATGGCGTGACCTATTCGCTGTGGAATCACTGAATGCCGAAACTGATCGGATACTCGAGGTCACGTAGCCAATGTGCGGTCGTGTGCCCTGCTGTGAGGATGAGGAAGCATTAAAGACAGTCTCTCGGACTGTCAATATAACGGAGCGTCCCGAGCAACGGACATATGCTCCGAATGTAAAATATCTGAACCACAACATGCGGTCCCCTATGTTGTTGGCTTCCTCCGATCTGTCCTCAATCTGCCGTCACTGGGTGAGTACTAAAGTAATTAAAGTGCTCGCATCACCCAAATCTCCTTCCTAGACCGCAACGGACGAACCCGGCAGCCGAACCATTCGATGAATGTACGCTACACCGGGTGAGCTAGCGAATGTCACTTCGTAAGCGATAGACATATTCCATGAGCACATATTGCCGCTAACTCTTCATTAACTATGACGACAGAGGCACACTTTTGAAAGACATCTCCATAACTCTTCGAACAAGAAACCAGAAATGCTTGGATAGCAAGCATAAAATAATAATATATATAGCGTCGTTCAATAATTCGATAGTTTGCGTGACATTATTGGACTATGTCGGAACTGAGGGACGATGTCCCTGAACCGAACCAAAAATTTCTAAGTCCACCGACGCTATCAGTTTCTTATCCGGCATCGCAGCATATGTTGTTCCGAAAGGGAAAGCTTGAAATCCACCGAATCCCTTTCGGTATCCCGTCGGACCGGATGAAAATTTTCGGACGTCCGTACCCGCTTCCGCGGAGCGTCCCGACCCAGCATCGTCGGATAAAATATATGCGACAGATTCAGTTGATGCTGGGATGCTGCGATAAACTGTGCTATTAAGGAAAGCACGTCCGTTCCCGAGGCCTGTGCAGTAGCGGACTTACAATGCATTGCCGCTGGAAGCTCCGTGTACGTTGACTCCCGCACACTTCCTATGCGAACGTCCGGAGTCTGCAGGCCTCGAGTCCCCGGCTACCGACCCAGCGCTGTCGGATAATTCTCGATCCGACACCGTTTCTGTCGGCTGCTGGGATGCTGCGATAAGCTGTGCTATGTGCACAAGAATGTCCGGCGTCGAGACCTGCGGAGGCGCAGACTATCGCTGCTTCGCCGAGGGTAGCTCCGCATCAGATGGCTCCCGCATACTTCCTATGCGAACGTCCGGAGTCCATCGGTCTCGAATCCCTGGCTGTCGGATGGTGTGACCTGGTCGCCGAAGAATCCTTGATCGGCGAAGCTGGTAATATATCGGCGGTCACGCAGCCAAGGTGCGGTCGTGTGCGCTGACGAGAAGAGGAAGCCTTAGCAGTCTCAGCGGACTGCCTATACAACGGAGCGTCCCGAGCGACGGACGTATGCTCCGCTAATGACACATTTGTACCACAACATCTGGGGCCAGATGTTGTTGAACGAGAGAGGGGCCTCTCTCGCTTGCCGTCCGGATGGACCGGAACGAGCTATGAACCGGACTAAAAGGCTTCCTCCGTTCTCCCTCCGATCCGCCGTCACTGGGTGTGCATTAAGTTAATTTTATAGTGCTCGCATCACCCCAAAATTCCTTCTAGACCGCAACGGACGAACCCGGCTGCCGAACCATTCGGTGAATGGACGCTACACCGGGCGAGCTAGCGGACGTCAAAGGCCGTCGAACCTACTAGGGTCCTCTTAGGCAATTGGCGTATTACATGAGCACTTTTCCGCTAGCCCTTCATTAATTGTGACGACGGAGGCACACTGTTGGAAGACATCACAGATACATCACCCTAATCTTGATCGTCTGAAATAGAAATTGATAAAGTAGAGTGACCCTGCGGGGAAAGGACCGGAGTGTCCAAATCCCCAACAACATACTGTGACATACGCTTCCCATATTGTCATCCAAATCATACGATACAGAACAGGAGTTAATGCGAGTACACTGACCACATATAGAATGATAATAAGGTCAGAGGAAGACTTCCTCTTAAAACAATTGATCAATATCCTTTCAATGTGAAAAGAAAACAAGTCCTGGTACTCGCACTAACCCCTGGCAATCAAAATACATAATAATAAAATGATCCATTAATATAGAAAAAATAATTGAAATCAAAATATTTTGAAAAAATATTTTTTCAGAACAGCCCAAGTTTCTGAAAAGTAACGTTGAGCCCCAATGGATCCCAAGCCTAAGTGTGGACAAAAATTTTAAAAATATTTTAAACAATTTATTCAACACTTACGAACAATAATAATGTATCTATTTATGATTAAAATAACATAAAGATATTATTATTTAGAAATCCCCCCCTCACACAGAGGGCTGTTGTAAATGTAAACAATGAGTGTAAAAACACTAAAATAAGACTCCAGGCACCCAGGCCCGAAATCAGTTACCAAAAATACACCATCTGATGCAAAACAGAGACTTCCAGGGAAGAAACTGCAGAACATCAGATGGTAGATGCAGAACACAACGCCTAACCACCCGTAGGTGAAGACGTAAACATGGGGAAAGAACAGAATTCATTCTGTTATTCAGCTAAAACTCCCAAGAAATTTTAGTAATAATAATTACAGAAACTATGCCAAAAGCATGGGAGAATAGCAAGGGGGAACTTAAAGGACAGGGAGAGAGGAAAAACACTTGAAAAAACAGTGTAACTAAATAATCAGAATGACAACAAAATGGCTGCTGCCTTGAAAATAGGTAACTTAACATAATTTCATTAAAAAATTTTAAGTTACAGCCCTGATAATATTCTGTCACACATTCTTTTCCTCTCCTCCTTTTCTATCCTCCTTAGAATCACCATTTCACTAATATTTATGTGTCTGGCATCATTTAAACTGAGATTTAAAAGCACAAAGATCAGTCAGATGTTAACTGATGAAGGGCCAAACTTAGAATGATTAATGGCGCCAATTTCGGAACGTCCTTGACACTGCGCATGCGCAGTAGGGGCGAAGTGTGGAGGGCCTTTCAGGACATGTTTTCTTTAGTTTTAGATGCAAATTTTGGGGATTGGGGGGCAAAATTTGTGTTTGGCCCTATATTTTAAGAGTTAGCACCAGCTATGTCTGGGTCATTGGTACAGTATAAAAATATACGAATTTTTAACCTTTTGAGGGGTATCGCTCTGTAACCAGCCCTAAACGGATTAATGCTTGGTTTTATGAATACCTTCATTACTTACAAAAATGATCCTCAGTGAATTTCACTTCCAATGAGGAAGGTTATGTTTATCACGCAGGTACACATTGGGTGTAATGGGTGCCCCAAAGCAGCCCACTTTCTCAAAATGTCTATACTTTGCAGGCTCTGGGGGGTTAATAATTGCTTACCGGAATATTTTGTCCATGCAACTTGTAATGTCACTCAAAGACCTGCAAATGGTCAATTTTTCTTGAAAATGTGCTAGATTTTTTTGAGAAATCCACAGAAAACGGGAGTTTTAAGCTTTTGAGGGGTATATCTCCTTAACTAGTCGACAATGGGTTAAGACCTCGATTTTTGAATATCCTTACTACTTACAAAAATGTTTCTCTATCAGGTTTGCGTCCAGTAAAAGAAGTTACGTTTCTCTGTGGCATTTCCATTTGATGTTGTCAGTGTCCAAAAACAGACTATTTCTTCAAAATTTTTGACATTTAGCAGCCCATGGAGGGTTAACAAATACCCACCAGAATAATGTATGCAACTGGTAACGTGATACCAAGACATATCAACGGCCATTTTCTCTTGAAACCCTACAAGATGTTTGTAAAGAAATCCAGGGAAAACGATTTTTAAGCTTTCGATGGGTATCCCTGTTAACCTCCCCAACAGGGGTTAACGCTTGGTTTTTTGATTACCCTTATTACTTACAAAAATGGTCCTCTGTGAATTCCACTTCCAACAAAGGTGATTATGTTTATCTCTCGTGTATACTTTGGGTGCTGTGCGTGTCCGAAAACAGCCCATGTCAACAAAATTACAATGCTTGGAAGCTTGTAGATGGTTAATAAATGCTCACCGGAGTATTTTGTCCCTGCAACTTGTAATGTCACATAAAGACCTACGAATAGTCAATTTTTCTTGAACCCCTACAAGTTACTGTTAGGGAAATTCACAGAAAATGGGAATTTAAAGCTTTTAAGGCATATCTCTCTTAGCCTACCCAAAATGGGTTAAGACTTCGACTTTTGAATACCCTTACTACTTACAAAAATGTTTCTGTATAAATTGTACACTCGATAAAAGGAGGCGCTTTTCTTTGTGGTGTACCCATTGGGTGCTGTTGGTGTCCAAAAACAGCCCATTTTATCACAATTTTGACGTTGGGGAGCCCTGGGAGGGTTAACTAATGCTGAACGGAATATTTTGTCCATGCAACTTGTAATGTCGCACCAAGACCTGCAAATAGCCGATTTTTTCTTGAAAACCTACAAAATGTTTTTAGAGAAATCCACAGAAAATGGGTATTTTAAGATTTTAATGGGTATCTCTCTTTAACCAGCCCAAAATGGGTTAAGACGTCGAATCTTGAATACCCTTACCACTTTCAAAAATATTTTGCGATCAATTTTGCGTCCGATAAATGAAGGCCACTTTCTTTGTGGTATACCGTTTGGGTGCTGTTGACGTCCAAAAACAGCCCATTTTATCACAATTTTGACTTTTAGCAGCCCGTGGAGGGTTAACAAATGCTCACCGCAGTATTTTGTCCATGCAACTTCTATTGTCACATCAAGGCCTGGGAGTGACAATTTTTTCTTGAAAATCTACAAGACTCGTTTAGAGAAATCCATGGAAAACCTGATTTTTTTAGCTTTATCGGGGTATTGCTGTTTAACCAGCCCAAAATGGGTTAACGCTTGGTTTTTTTAACACCCTTATTACGTACAAAAATGATCCTCGGTGAATTCCACTTCCAATAAATTAAGTTATGTTTATCTCTCGTGTATCGTTTGGGTTCTCTGGGGACCTAAAGCCGGCCCATTTCATCAAAATTTCGATGTTTGGCAGCCTGTGGAGGGTTACCATATGCATCGCCAGATATGTCATGTGTATCAAAGGTCGTGGCACAGGCAGGTCTATCAATGATGAAGGTTTAAAAAAAATCTACAAGACATGTTTCGAGAAAGTGCCGATAAACGCCAATTTTGACAGTTTTTTGCCAATTCTGACGAAATAAGGGTTAAATAAACAAGAGGCCCCACGTGGCCTTAATTGCTCACCTGACAAAGTGACTCTAAGAAGTATTTTAGGTCACCTTCACCATGTCATGCCTCATCAACATTGACTGGTTGAGTGATAGATTTTGTTTCAAGTTCAACATTTGTTACCTAAAATTAGTTTTATTTAAAATCATTGGTGTGTGGCCAATCTCCAATGATTTTTAATAAAGCAAATTTATCTCTGCAGACAAACTGGTTTAGCTTGAAGCACAAACAAGGAATGTGAAGAGATAGCCTTGGACATCTCTCCCCAACTGTGGATATCTTCCATGTGCTACATGTACATATTTGCATGCAAGAAAACAAAAATTTTCACAAATTTTCCAAAATATTAGTTTTTTTTATCATCATTGGAACAAGCTCAAATAGCTTATTCCAATAGGGGTATGGGAAGATCAGGTATATTTTTGAGACAGAAATGTGAATATATAAATAATGGTGTTTTTTTGTGAATGATGCTGGAGAATTTTGCGTAAAGATATGGTAAATGGTTTGTTCTAGATACAGAATGATGCAAAAGTATTTAAATTTGATTAGGCAAGTTGTTCCTATAATGCATTTAAAAATTGAAGTAACTGTTTTTTTGCTGCCCGAACTTTTAGATGTGTGTGTCTGTGTTTGTGTGTGTGTGTGTGTGTGGGGGGGGGGGGGGGGGGGGGGGGGGGGGGTAAGAGTGTTCTTGCAAACAAAATTCCTGAATAAATGGAAAATTTTATTTTTTGTGTGAAAGACATAGTGCGTGAATGTTGATTGGAACAAGCTTAGAGAGCTCATTTTAATGTGAAGTCATAAAGCTGTGTTTTACGTACGAAATTCTGGAATAACTAAAAAATTGCTTTTTTGACTCAAAAAGCATGGTGTGCGACCTCTCATTGGAATGAGCTCAAAAAGCTCATTCCAATGGGGTATTTACAAGCGATAAGTACATGTATGTTTAAGAGACAAAAATTAAAATTTGAATAGCGATTTTTGCGAAGAATGCTGACAAGTTTTGGCAGTTATGCTGGTAAAAAGGTAAGATATGCAAAGTGGTTGTTTTTTAGAGGCGACATTTAATTAAGGGGAATTAACCCTTGATTACTGAGGTAACTTCTAAAAGTACTGAAATTTCATGAAGCAATGTGAATAACAGACAACAGTTGCCTAAAAATTTCATGAATAACTAAAATTTTTATTCTTTTGTTTCGAAAACATGGCATATGACCTTTGTTGGAATGAGCTGAATGCGTGTGTTCCAATGAGGGGTCATAAAATTTGAACGGAGATTTGAGTGAATAATGCATTAGTACTGCTAGATTTGGGTAAACGGTTCACCCTGGATACCACCCCTTCTATAGTAGATCTTTTCTGCAAATTTTGTCTAAGATTCTATCAACTTTACAAATAAATACGTTCATGAATCACAATCAGATCCACCCCACAATGTTGCATACCAAATATCAAAAGATTCTGCCTGCTGGATCTGGAGAAGAAGATTTTTTAAGAAATATGCCTGAAATGCACTAAGTTAAAATTTGGGCTCCTATACGGAGCCCAAATATAAACCCAGGGGGCCGATTTGAACAAACTTGAATCAGATCCACCCCACAATGTTGCTTACCAAATATGAAAAGATTCTGAAGCTGGATCTGGAGAAGAAGATTTTTTAAGAAATTTGCCTGAAATGCACTAAGTTCGAATTCGAGCTTCTATAGTGAGCCCAAATATGAAACTAGGAAGCCGATTTGAACAAACTTGAATCAGATCCACCCCACAATGTTGCATACCAAATATCAAAAGATTCTGCCTGCTGAATCTGGAGAAGAAGATTTTTTAATAAATTTGCCCGAAATGCACTAAGTGCGAATTCAGGCTTCTATATTAAGCCCAAATATGAATCCAGGGGGCCGATTTGAACAAACTTGAATCAGATCCACCCCGCAATGTTGCATACCAAATATCAAAAGATTCTGCCTGCTGGATCTGGAGAAGAAGATTTTTGAAGAAATTTGCCTGAAATGCACTAAGTTTGAATTCGAGCTTCTATAGTGAGCCCAAATATGAATCCAGGGGGCCGATTTGAACAAACTTGAATCAGATCCACCCCGCAATGTTGCATACCAAATATCAAAAGATTCTGCCTGCTGGATCTGGAGAAGATGATTTTTTAAGAAATTTGCCTGAAATGCACTAAGTTCGAATTCGAGCTTCTATAGTAAGCCCAAATATGAATCTAAGGAGCCGATTTGAACAAATTTGCATCAGATCCATCCAACAATGTTGCATACCAAATATCAAAAGATTCTGCCTGCTGGATCTGGAGAAGAAAATTTTTTAAGAAATTTGCCTGAAATGCACTAAGTTCGAATTCGAGCTTCTATAGTGAGCCCAAATATGAATCTAGGAAGCCGATTTGAACAAACTGGAATCAGATTCATCCCACAATGTTGCATACCAAATATCAAAAGATTCTGCCTGCTGGATCTGGAGAAGAAGATTTTTAATAAATTTGCTTGAAATGCACTAAGTTCAAATTTGGGCTCCTATACTGAGCCCAAATATAAACCCAGGGGGCCGATTTGAACAAACTTGAATCAGATCCACCCCACAATGTTGCTTACCAAATATGAAAAGATTCTGCCTGCTGGATCTGGAGAAGAAGATTTTTTAAGAAATTTGCATGAAATGCACTAAGTTCAAATTCGAGCTTCTATAGTGAGCCCAAATATGAATCTAGGAAGCCGATTTGAACAAACTTGAATCAGATCCACCCCACAATGTTGCATACCAAATATCAAAAGATTCTGCATGCTGGATCTGGAGAAGAAGATTTTTTAAGAAATTTGCCTAAATGCACTAAGTTCGAAATCGGGCTTCTATACTGAGCCCAAATATGAACCCAGGGGGGCCGATTTGAACAAACTTGAATCAGATCCACCCTACAATGTTGCATACCAAATATCAAAAGATTCTGCCTGCTGGATCTGGAGAAGAAGATTTTTTAAGAAATTTGCCTGAAATGCACTAAGTTCGAAATTGGGCTCCTATACTGAGCCCAAATATTAACCCAGGGATCCGATTTGAACAAACTTGAATCAGATCCACCCCACAATGTTGCTTACCAAATATGAAAAGATTCTGCCTGCTGGATCTGGAGAAGAAGATTTTTTAAGAAATTTGCCTGAAATGCACTAAGTTCGAATTGGGGCTTCTATAGTAAGCCCAAATATGAATCCAGGGGGCCGATTTGAACAAACTTGAATCAGATCTACCCCGCAACGTTGCATACCAAATATCAAAAGATTCTGCCTGCTGGATCTAGAGAAGAAGATTTTTGAAGAAATGTGCCTGAAATGCACTAAGTTCGAATTCAAGCTCCTATAGTGAGCCCAAATATGAATCTAGGGAGCCGATTTGAACAAACTTGAATCAGATCCACCCTACAATGTTGCATGCCAAATATCAAAAGATTCTGCCTGCTGGATCTGGAGAAGAAGATTTTCAAAGAAATTTGCCTGAAATGCAGTAAGTTCAAATTTGGGCTCCAATACTGAGCCCAAATATAAACCCAGAGGGCCGATTTGAACAAACTTGAATCAGATCCACCCCACAATGTTGCATACCAAATATCAAAAGATTCTGCCTGCTGGATCTGGAGAAGAAGATTTTTTAAGAAATTTGCCTGAAATGCACTAAGTTCGAAATCGGGCTCCTATACTGAGCCCAAATATGAACCCAGGGGGCCGATTTGAACAAACTTGAATCAGATCCACCCTACAATGCTGCATACCAAATATCAAAAGATTCTGCCTGCTGGATCTGGAGAAGAAGATTTTTTAATGTTTTTCCCATTGCCTACAGTGTTAAAAAGTGCTGACTCAGCACTTTTTCAAAGTCCCGAAACTGTACCCTATGATAAAACCGATGGCAATTTTTTTTTACCAATCCTTTCTGTTGGTCCTAAGGAAGCTGCACACCAAATAAAAATTCTCAGTGCCGTGCAGTTTTGGAGATATGGGCGTTTTAAATTTTTTCTATTTTTAGCTCCTGCGGTTCCCACGGGGCTGCGGGAAAATTTTTTTTTGCATAAATCAAGTACTCATGACCCAATAAGCCCTCACATAAAATTTCGTTCAAATCAGCCTCTCGGTTTGGAAAATAGAAATTTTGAGCGGGGCAAAAAATTTTGCCCCTCCCATAACGACGCCAAGTATAGCCCCACAAACTTCTCTTGAACAAATCTGAGTCTACACCTCAAAAGGAAGCTGCACACCAAATATCAAGTCTCTGCTACTGCTGGTTCATGAGAAGAAGATTTACAAAGATTTTGGTGGCCCTTGGGGGCGTGGCACCACCCAGGAGGAGGGGCAACTTCATTTGAACAAATCTGAATTGGCATTAGGTAATAAACATTTAGCCAACATTTGAATAAAATTGGGCTAGTGGTTTAGGAGGAGAAGTCGATAATGTAAAGTTAACGCTGGACGGACGACGACGGACGCCGGACGCCGGACAGAAAGTGATTAGTAAAGCTCCCCTTGAGCTTCGCTCAGGTGAGCTAAAAATTCTGCTTCGGTACATTTTTAGATTTTGTGCCCCTCTATGCGTGTGCAAAATTTTGTGAAAATCGGTCCAAAAATGGCTTCGGAATCGTGCGGACAAAATGTGTGGACCCCCCCCCCCCCCCCCCCAAAAAAAAAAATAATAATCCGTAGAAAAACAATAGTCTTTTCCTGAGGGAAAAGCCTAAAAAAAAAAAAAAAAGTAAAAAAATAATAATCCGTAGAAAAACAATAGTCTTTTCCAGAGGGAAAAGCCTAACAAAAAATTTTTTTTTCGGATTTTGGTCCAAAATTTTCGAAGTCCCACCCGCACCCCAAATTTTCAGGGGAAAAAAAAAACAAATTTTTTGTCTTAAAATTGACAGAAATGCATAAAAAACAAAAAAAAATTTTTTTTGGATTTTGGTCCAAAATTTTCTAAGTCCCACCCGGACCCCAAATTTTCAGGGGGAAAAAAAAACAAAACAATTTTTTTGTCTTAAAATTGACAGAAATGCAGAAAAAACAAAAAAAAATTTTTTTCGGATTTTGGTCCAAAATTTTCTAAGTCCCACCCAGACCCCAAATTTTCAGGGTAAAAAAAAAAAAATTTTTTTGTCTTAAAATTGACAGAAATGCCTAAAAAACAAAAAAAAATTTTTTCGGATTTTGGTCCAAAATTTTCGAAGTCCCACCCGCACCCCAAATTTTCAGGGGAAAAAAAAAAAAAATTTTTTTGTCTTAAAATTGACAGAAATGCATAAAAAACAAAAAATTTTTTTTCGGATTTTGGTCCAAAATTTCAAAGTCCACAACGGGACCCAAAATTTTCAGCCTAAATATGAACCCAGGGATTTGGCTTCAACAAACTTGAATCTCACCCCCCTGAGGATGCTGCATACCAAATATCAAAACATTCTTATTGCTAGATCTGAAGAAGAAGATTTTTCAAAAATACTCCTCATACTGCACTAATTTAAACATTTGGGCTCCCATAGAGAGCCCAAATATCCACCCAGGCAATTCATTTCAATAAACATGTGAAACAATCTTCCAAAGATGTTATATGTGAAATTTTAAAGCTTTTCGAGCAGTGCTTTCGGAGAAAAGTAGTCTTATGTTTTTCCCATTACCCACAGTGTTAAAAAATGCTGACTCGGCACTTTTTCAAACTCCCCAAAAAGTACCTCATGATAAAACCGATGGCAATTTTTTTTGATCATTCCATTCTGTTGGTCCTAAGGAAGCTTCACAACAAATAAGAATTCTCAGTGCCGTGTAGTTTTGGAGATATGAGCGTTTTCATTTTTTTCTATTTTTAGCTCCTGTGGTTCCCACGGGGCTATGGGGAAAAAAATTTCGGCATAAATTAGGTACTTATGACCCAATAAGCACTCATGTAAAATTTGGTTCAAATCGGCCTCGCGGTTTGGAAAATAGAAATTTGGGGCGGGGCCAAAATTTTTGCCCCTCCTTTAACATCGTCAAATATAGCCCCTCCAACTTCTCTTGAACAAACTTGAGTCTACACCTCAAAAGGAAGCTGCATACCAAATATCAAGTCTCTGCTATTGCTGGTTCTTGAGAAGAAGATTTTTTAAGAATTGGAGCATTTTTGCCCCATCCCTCTGCTCAATGTGAGCCGAAACCTAATTTGACAAAAAATCGGTGTCCGCAGACACAACCCCTTCTCACATGAAATTTCATTAATATGCGGCCAGTGGTTTGGGAGAAAAAGCCCAAACACCACCTTCACGCCGGACGCCGGACGAAAAGTGATCAGAATAGCTCACCCTGACTTTCAGTCAGGTGAGCTAATAACCGATGAAATAAATATATCCAAAAGAAAAACTCTTTCAAAAATAAAATAAAAATTTTTGAAATTTTTTTTCTTATATAAGAGCCCAAGTTCAGAAAGGGGACGATGAGCCCCAAAAAACCTAAGTGTGGACAAAATTATAAAAATCTGCTGTAAAATTAACTACCACACTATCAGAATATTTAATATTACTTACAACTGTCGTTCCTAAACAAAAATAGGAAACTACCTAGAGCATTGTAAATGTAAACAAAAAAACGGAATCAAGACCCCAGGCAACACGGCCCGAAGTCAGTAAGAGAAACAAGACTATCCGATGTAAAGCAAGATCTTCCTCAGAAGAAAAAAAAGATTCATTGGATTTATGATGCATGACCAAAACACCCTAAGGGTGAGACGTAACCCTGGGGATGTACAGAATAATCTTCTGTATAATACGTCAAACTCCCAAGAAATTTTATAAAAAAAATTTCATTAAAACAAACCAAAAAGCTTGGGAGCTTAACTGGGGGATCAAGGGAAGGTAGGGAAGGAATACTAAATAAACAGTGGATAGATCATAATCAATCAGTGATAACGTCAGGCTCCTGTCCCGAAATTAGGGAACATGAACTAATTTTTATAAACACAAATTTTTATAAATATTATAAAATTACAGCCCTGAACGTTTCAAACCACCGTTTCTTCCTTCCTTCATCCAGTTCTGTCCTTGGATCCACCAATTTAACAATTGATTTGTGTCTGGCATCATTATTAATTGAGATTTAAAAAGCACAAATGTCAGTTTGTTGTTATCTGACAAGGGGCCAAACAAAGAATGAAGTCGGTGCTAGATTCGGTGACTTCCTGGCGTATGCACATGCGCAGAGGGTAAAATGTATGGAAGGCCAGATAGGACTTCTAATTTTCGGTTTTGCATGCAAATTTTGGGGATTGGGAGGCAAAATTTGTGTTTGGCCCTAGATATTTTTATGGTTAGCACCAACTAGTCAGGGTCATTGGTATACAGTATAAAAATATTTTGGGAGGGGCCAAAAATCTTACCCCTCCCATTACAAAGCCAAATATTGCTTCACGAACTTCGTTTGAACAAACTTGATTCTACACCTCAAAAGGAAGCTTCATAGCAAATATCAAGTCATTGTACACACTGGTTCATGAGAAGATTTAAAAAATATTTTGGAGCTTTTTCCCCCACTCCCTCCCTATGGGGCTGGGCATGTTGAGTTGAACAAAAATGAAATGCCCCTTTGGGACCATCACTCACACAAACTTTCACTTGAATTGGCCCAGTGGCTTTGGAGGAGAAGACCAAAACATGGTGTTGACGGACGATGGACGGAGAGCGATGAGATTAGCTCAGCTTGACTTTGTGAAGATGAGCTAAAAACAGTATCTGTTGGATGTATTGTTTTCAAGTTACAACATGGACAAATAAAAGTTAACAGACAGACGGATGGATGGATGGATGGATGGATGGATGGATGGATGGATGGACAGATGGATATTGATGCTGGTTATTGGAAGGAACCATCCTCTAGTCACGACTAATCAACCATAAAAAATAATATCTGTTGGATGTATCATTTTCAAGTTATCACGTGGGCAAACAAAAGTTAATGGACGAATGGACGGACAGACAGACAAATAGAAGGACAGATGGACAATGATGCTGGTTATCGAAAGGAACCATCCTCTTGTCATGACGAATCAAATAAAAAAAAAAGTATCTGTTGGATTATCAAATGGACAATCAAAAGTCCCTAAAAATCCAAGATGGCTGCCATGGTGGCTTGGATATGCCAGAATGCTGGTTATCGAAAGGAACCATCCTCTAGTCATGATTAATCAACCATAAAAAAGCAGTATCTGTTGGATAAAAAGTTTTCAAGTTATCGTGTGGACAATCAAAAGTCCCTGAAAATCCAAGATGGCAGCCATGGTGGCCATATTGGATATGCCAGAATGCTGGTTATCGAAAGGAACCATCCTCTAGTCATGATTAATCAACCATAAAAAAATAGTATCTGTTGGATCTATAGTTTTCAAGTTATCGCGTGGACAATCAAAAGTCCCTGAAATCCAAGATGGCTGCTCTGGTGGCCATATTGGATATGTCAGAATGCTGGTTATCGAAAGGAACCATCCTCAAGTCATGACTAATCAACCATAAAAAAATAGTATCTGTTGGATGTATTGTTTTCAAGTTATCGCGTGGACAAACAAAAGTTATCGGGCGGATGGATGGACGTTCTAACAAATGGCCACTTATGTGGTTATTTTATGGACATATTTAGGTGGCTAACCTAAAACACATGTCCAACATAATAAAACAAGTTTTTTGGGGGAAAATGTTTGGGGGGTCAGCTAACCCTAACCCTACCCTTTACTGACCCTAACCCTACCCACCCCTAACCCTAGCCACATAACTCTAACACCCCTTCACTGACCCCCACCCCAACCCACTCCTAAACCCCACCCTGGAATGCCCTAACCCTACTCTACATTTATCCAAACCTCCACCCCCACAATAAGAGATTCTGTTACGTGGCTAGCCACGTAACAGACTTTAACCACATAAGAATCCTGTTTTACTAACTCGTAGCCACATAAGTAGTCATTTGTTAGTGTGGATGGATGGACAGACAGACGGACAGATGGACATTGCCATACCATAATACTGCCCGCTCATATGAGTGACCGTATAAAAATGAACCTTTTAAGTTACTTGAGAAAACATGACTACTCTCATCTGAAGTGTGTGTGTGAAAGACGGAAGATCAAGATAGGCCCACAAGCACATAAATATTAACAGGTTCAGCTATTGTAAAAAAAAACCCACAAGATTGAACCAGAAGTGCTGACATACATGGTGCAAAGTCGAGGGATGAAGATGTGTACAGATGGATAATATCTCTCACCCAATGGAGCCTACTCAGCCACCAACCCCATAAAATCACTTCAAGTCCTTCAAAACTCATTTTAAAGCAAAACTAGACTGAAGCATGCCCTGTAGAGCACATGAACACAGGACATTGAAGAGAAAACATTTTTACTCGTAAATGTGCAGTGTCTGTAAGACACATATGATGCCCAGCAAGTTTTACAGTGTACTTTAATTTACAGATGCATTTCAAAATACCTAAGACTGAATTGTATAAATACACCTTGCAAAACAAAAATGTGGATTCAATAGAAAACTGTGGGAGGATTTTCTGGACAAATCATACACACAATATTCAAAATTTCAAAAAAATTTACAAATTCCAACAATCCATAATTTTGTGAAAAATTGAACAAAATTAAATTCCTGGCAATATGCACACCTTTGGTATATGTATAAATACCCTGTACAATAAAAGGTTCTAGCTTGAAAACTGTAAGAGGAGTTAGGTGGAGAAACTTTTTACCCTATATACAGCTGGACAAACAGATGGACAGATGGATGAATAGACGGATGGACAGGGATAAAACAAGATGCCCCAGCTTTTAGTCGCAGGGGTATAAAAAAAACAAAAATTCACCCAATGGCCCCCAACCACCATGAGGTAATTTTGTTTTGCGTATAAAATCCCTCAAAATGAAAAAAAAATTCTCCTGGTAAACCATTCAAAATCCTTAAAAGAAATCATCCAATGGCAACCAATCCCCTCTCCCACCAACAAAGGGTAATTTTTATTTCACTTAGGCAGCATGAAAAAAAATCACTTAAATTCTCCAAGTCATTTTGAAGCAAACAACCACTCTGCCCAAAATAGCAAAATCACATGGCCCACAAAGAGAAAAGTGAACCGAAATGTTTATAAAAAAAAACCAACGAAAATGAAAAAATTTATAGTAATTTATATATTTTTTATACTTACCAATCACCCAGACTTAGTTGGTGCTAACTCTTAAAAATTCAGGGCCAAACACAAATTTTGCCCCCCAAATCCCCAAAATTTGCATCAAAATCCAAAAAATAAATGTCCTATATGGTCCTCCATACTTTTGTCCACTGCGCATGCACAGTGTCAAGGAAGTACCGAAATTGGCGCCAAATCTTCATTCTTACAACCAGTGCCTAGTAAATGTTATATAATCAGCGGGGAGGTATGAGTTCCCAACTCATGGGAGGGCCATCCCCGTCTGGGTCATTGGTAAGTGTAAAAAATATATAAATTACTATAAATTTTTTCATATTTTTATAATGTACCAATGACCCAGACTTAGCTGAATAGAAAAAAGGCTGGAGGGCCTAGGACATAGAGGAAAATCCAATAGGCTCAATTACATATAAACAGAATTATCCCCTCAAGGAGAAAAGGAGAAAGAGGACATATATCTTTCTTGTTTATACAAAAAAGAAAAGACATATTATCAATCCGTAATTGAGCACAATAACATCAATGATCTCTATTAACATCCAGTATAACCCATTATACTAATTTTTTTAAAGGAAAGCCAATAAATATAGTCCAGAGAATGAGACTCTTTATACTCATCTAAAAGTGTCCGAGGATTGTATATTAACGTCCGTATGATACGTGACATATATAACTGCTTCACACCGAGCTACACTTTAAAAATATTACATAACTGAGATAGACATTAGCTTTACACTTTAAAACCATCCCAGCACCGACTCGGAATTACTGACTCCAAAGGAGGTATTCCCTTGCTTTTCACTATAGAGCAGGTGATATAAGGGAACACCATCCCCCCCCCCTTCCCCTTGCCCTGGGTCAATCACCCCAGAACGAAGAGGGCAGCAGGACAGAGTCACTGCTGGAACAGAAAGCCTGCATAACTACAGTTGCAACTGTTTAGTGGACGGCATTCTGAGCAACAGATAACGGACATAAACAACGAAGGTCGCCAGAAATAGACTCAATATTTCTAAGGTAAAAAATCGTGAACGTAGAAGGCTGAGACCAGTATGCAGCCTTCATCAAATCGGTAATAGCAATACTATTAGAATAAGCCCAAGATGTAGACAGCGCTCTAACTTCATGCACTGAAATCTTAAGCACAGACTGCTGAGAAGAAGATAATTTTTCATAAGAGTACGAATAGTCAATTGAATCTACCTGGAAATAAAATGGACCGAGATGTCCCTTCTATTAGGCAGCAGAGACAGAAAGAAACATTTTCGTCCCTTTCTGATAAACTCAGATCTACGTTTGTAAATACGCATAGCTCTAACTGGACATAGCAGAGGCCTATGGCCATCTGAGGACGGAAGAGCCTTAATAACAATAGGCTCAGGGTACTTATTAGAAGCCTGATTCTTAGCCGAAATCCAACATTAGTAGTCAAAGTAATAGTATTACCAACACTACGATAGTGAGAATCATCAACAGACAGAGCATGAAGCTCACTAACTCTTCTAGCAGAAGTGAAGGCTAAGAGAAAAGCTGTCTTATAAGATAAATATTTGAAGTCTACCATATCCAGGGGTTCAAATGGCATTTCTTTTAGCTTCAGAAGAACCCAAGCTAAATTCCACTTAGGAATTAACCTACGGGTTCTAGGTCTATTTATCGAAAAGTTTTTAACTAACTTAGATAAAGAGACATTAGATCCAATTTTTAAGCTATCATGATGAGCATAAGTATCCGATAGCATAGACCTATAACCCTTAATAGTTATTGGCTGCAGTTTGATCTCGTCAAACAAGTAGACCAAAGAATTAACAATGTCTGGAATGGAGGGATCATAGATATCAATTGAATGATCCCTACACCAACGAGAGAAAACCTTCCACTTAGCAGCATAATTTAGTGAAGAGGAGGTCCTCCTACAGTTAGAAATTGCGTCCACTGCTCGTCCTGTAAATTGCTTGCTGTGCAAGAAGGACCGCACAATGGAAATATGTGAAGGTTGAGACCTTGCGGGTTGTGATGCAGTGTGCGCGATTTCCCCTGCGAAAGAAGGTCCTCCCATGGAGGAAGCTTCCGAGGAATGTCCCATAACAGACACCTGAGTAGATTTATCCATGGTCTCTGGGGTGACAGAGATGCTACCAACAGAATCCTGCAGTGAGATTGCTTGATTTTTAGCAATATCTGTTGAAACAACGGAGCTGGAGGATATGCGTATCCTACCATTCCGTTCCGAGAGAGCGTCTACTGCGAACGCTCGAGGATCTGGGCATGGCGACACATACGTCTGCAACTGATTGTTGAGATGCGTTGCAAACAAGTCTATCATCGGACAACACCATTGGTAGCAGATCTGATTGAATACTCGTTTGTTGAGAGTCCATTCTGACGTCAACATAGGACCTTCTGAGAAAGGGAGTCCGCTAGAATGTTCAGACGATCTGGAATATGAAGGACCTACAGAAGAACCTGATGCTCTAGGACAAACAGAAGGATTCTTTCCGTTAAGTTGAGCAATGGAATGGAATGAGTGCCTCCCTGGTTCCGAATATGCGCTACTACTGTCGAATTGTCGGACAGAATTTGAACATGTGAATTCTGAATAACGTTCATCCAATGACGTAGCGCAAGCCAAACTGACATCATCTCTTTGATGTTTATGTGCTTGTTCAGAAATTTCGGATCCCAAAGACCCTGGCACCTCGAATCTGTTGGGCTCAAAGTTGTGCCTCAACCTGTTTGACTCGCATCCGTCATAATCGTAAAAATCGGATTCGGTAGTTGCAGTTAAACTCCCGAGTTAACCATTGAATATCTGCCCAAGTCTGAATCTCTTGTTTTACTTGGTTCGACAAGACGATGTTCATTTCGAGCGAATGAATCTTCACACTCCAATTCTGAGTAAAAAATATCTGGAGTGGACGAGTGTGTAGGCACCCCATCGGAATAATCTCTGTGGCTGCTCTGCACAAACCTATCAGTCGCATGACTTCTCTCACTGTTACTACATCTGAGTGTAGACAAAAGCGAGAGTAACAACTGACTAATTTCGCTCTGGGTAACGGCAGACAAACCAGACTGTTGTGCGTCTCGAAGCTCATTCCCAAGTGAATGAAAGACTTGGACGGAACTAGATCCGACTTCTTTTCGTTTGCTATGAAACCGAGACATCTGAGCAGTTGAAGCAGACTCTGAACATCGTTCTGAAGCGTTAATCTGTCGCCGTACCTCTGAAGAATGTCGTCCGAGTAGGCCTACATTACCGCAGACGAATGAGCTTGGAAATGAGTCATTACCGAGTTCATTATTTGAGTGAAGGACCAGGGCGCTAGATTCAGTCCGAAGCACATTGCTCGGAACTAATAAATGACTCCTAGGACAGCGAAGCGAAGGTACTTTCTAAACGCCGGATGTACCATGACGTGAAAGTACACATCCTTGAGATCTATGCTCGCAGCATGATCGTTCACTCGAATGCTCACTCTCACTGATCGAATGGTCTCCATATAAAATTTCAGAGCCACGATCAGCTTGTTTATCCAGCTTAGATCTATCTATAACTGGACGGAACGAGCCATCTGGTTTTGGTACCAGGAACAGGTGACTGTAAAAACCGGGTGATTCCTGGTTTTCTACGACCTCTATTGCATTCTTCTCCAGAAGAGATTGCACCTCTGAAAGATGCGAATCTCTCTTCTGAAGGTTTGACAGAAGCTGAGTCCACCGTGGACTTCGTGTTAACGGAGGTTTTTCTCTAAAGGACAGTTTTAGACCTTCCAAAATAACCTCCTGAACCCATCGGTCATCCGTAATTGACAACCAACTGGTTAAGAATCTCGACAGCCTTCCGCCCACTGGAGTGCAATAAAGGTTCTGACTTTCACCTCCTGGACCTGCGAAGCTTGCGGGAGGAGAAACTACGTCCTCCCCGACCCTCGACCAGTCGACCTAGGGGCATCTGACCGGTTGTCTCGGCCAGCATTACGTCCCCTACCCGAGTCGCTACTCTGATGGTCTCTGGAGTAAGACGTAGAGGCTTTCTTAGATCCTCTATAGGAACTTCCCTTGGACGTACTCGCCCCAGAAGTTCCTGACTTACTCCTCTCTGCTGAGTCCGTTTTTTTCGAAACGTACTTAAAGAGCAGAGAGTCCGAAACTTTCTTGGTAATTTGATCGTAGATTAGTAAAAGCTTACCATCGAAGAGAAGCTCTTCTGAAACCGGAACGCCTCAAAGCCAGGGCAACATCACGTCTGACTAACTCCAAATTTGCCACTGAATGGGGCGGAGTTATATGTGGAAAATGCGATTGCCCTCAAAAGAACTCTCAAGGAAGTTTGAAAATCCTGGAATTCTTTACCATCGAGACGTTGTGATAATGCTCTGGAAAGGTGATCTGCGTAAGATAAGGCGTCTAAACTGGCTCTGTTAGACGAGATAGTCGTCTCCAACGTAAGGAGAGAATCGACATAGACGTCGGCAATGACAACTCCAAATCTTCTGCCTGGTCGACTAAATGCAGAGGAACTCTCGGAACACCCTGTCCTGCCGTTTCAAATTTATTTCTACTGTTGATGAACGGCAGATGTAGAGCATGAGGCAATAAGAAACTGGATCTGCCAGTCTTAGAGGCTAGCCTAAAAATAGCGTCATTCAGCAATTCAAACGTCCGTGAGACACTGCTGGACTGGGCCGGGAATTCAGGCATGACGTCCTTAGCCTGGGCGAAAAAGTCTGTGTCCAGTGACGCTATCAGTCTCTTATCTGGTATTGCAGCTCTCTGGTCCGAAGGAACAACTTCTGGAAGGTGTTGCCGGATGAAATCTACGGCCACCTTATGTTGTTCTGAAAGGGAAAAAGCCAGCTCCGCAGATTCCCTTTCACCATCCGACTGGACCAAATGTGAATCTTGGTCGTCCCTATCTGACACTGCAGGGGAGCGTACCGACCCAGCTTCCTCAGACAGTTCCTGATCTGAAACAGTTTCCGAAGGTTGCTGCGATAAGTTGTGCTATCTGTGATAGCAAGTCCGTCACGGAGGCCTGTGGAGCTGCGTTCTTACGTTGTTTTGCCGCTGGAAGCTCCTGGGACGGTGCCTCTTGCATAATTCTTTTATGCGAACGTCCCGACTGGTAAGGCCTCGTGTCCTTGGCTACCGGATGGAGTGACCTGGTTGACATGGAATCCTTGGTCGGTGAAGCAGGCTGGATATCTGAGGTCACATAGCCAAGGTGCGGTCGTGTGTGCAGGTGTGTGGAAAAGGAAGCCAATAGACTAGCTGCGCCCGGCTGTTTATGCGATGGAGCGTCCCGAGCAGGAGTGGATGTATGCTCCGATTGACGAATGTTATGACAGACAACATCTGGCCCCCAGATGTTGTTGTAAGAGAGAGGGGCCTCTCTCGCTCGTGGTCCGGGTAGACCTGAACGAGCTAGCTACCAGACTGATTGGCTTCCTCTGTTCCATCCTCCGATCCGTCGTCGCCAGGTGTGCGTGATCCGAGATTATAGTGCTCGCCCACCCCTTCTCCTCTCCTGGACAGCAACGGACGAACCTGGCATCACATCACCCGATCTACAAGTGATAGCTTCACCGGGTGAGCTAGCTGGTGACAAGGTCGTCATTCCTACTAAGGATCTAGGCACTTGCCGAATTTCCTTGAGCACTTTTGCCGCTAGCTCTTCATTTGAATGCGATGACGGAAGCACACTTCCTGAAGACATCACGGAAACATCACCCTGTTCTTGTTCCTCTGAAAAAGAGACTGAAAAACTAGAGTGACCCTGTGGCGAGAGGACCGGCATGGACCTCTCACCACTAACAATATACAGTGACACACATCTCCAGCGTTTGTCAATTGGCACACACTGAGCAAGAATTAGTGCGAGTACATTGACTACAGCAAATACAATGAGCATGAGAATCAGAGGAAGACTTCCTCGATTTACAATTTGAACAATATTCTTTCATATTTAAAAAATATTAAACAGCCGTAGTACTCGCACTAACCCTTCAAAATACAAAGATACATAATAATAATATAATCCATTACAAAATTTCGAAAAATAACTCGAAAGAAAAAATTTTCGAAAAAATTTTGACATGAGCCCAAGTTCCCAAAGGGAACGATGAGCCCAACTGGATCCCAAAAACGCCTAACTGCGGACAAACATTTTAAAACATATCTAAAAATTAATGTTACACACTTACGGACAATATTAATGTATCTGGCAATAAGTTGAACCTTACAGAAGACAAGGAATCATTGTCAGAAGTAACCGTTGTCAACGTAAACAAAAGTCAATAAAAAAAACGGAAACAAGACTCCAGGCACTGAAAATACGGCCCGAAATCAGTAACCAATTTTAAAACACTATCCGATGAAAAACAGAATCTTCCACAGAAGAATCTGCAGTACTCAGGCTGGTAGATGCATGACCAAAATGCCTAAACACCCCTAGGGTGAGGACAATAACCATGGGGATAACAGAATAAACATACTGTAACTATGCTAAAACTCCCAAGAAATTTCAATAAAAAAATTTCCAAAATTATACCAAAAGTATGGGAGATTAGCAAGGGGGGTATCAAGGAAAGGGAGAGAGGAAACACTGAACAAACAGTGGAGATTTCATAGCAAGAACGAAAACATCAGGCCCATGCCCCGAAAGTTAAAAAATTTATAGTAATTTATATATTTTTTATACTTACCAATAACCCAGACTTAGCTGGTGCTAACTCTAAAATATCTAGGGCTAAACACAAATTTTGCCCCCCAATCCCCAAAATTTGCATCAAAAACCGAAAAATAGATGTCCTATATGGTCCTCCATACTTTTACTCCTCTGCGCATGCGCAGTGTCAAGGAGGTCTCGAAATTGGCGCCAAATGTCATTCTTACAACCAGTGCCTGGTAAGCGTTATGTACTCAGCGGGGAGGTATGAGTTCCCAACTCATGGAAGGGCCATCCCCGTCTGGCTCATTGGTAAGTATAAAAAATGTATAAATTACTATAAATTTTTGAACATTTTTATACTGAACCAGACTTAGCTGAATAGTAAAAAGGTTGGAGGGCCTAGGACATAAAGGAAAATCCAAGAGGCTCAATTACATATAACAGAATTATTCCCTTAAGGAGAAAAGGAGAGATAGGCTTTACATGTAACTTTCTTATTTGAATCAAAAAAAAGAAAGACACAACACCATTCTGTAATTGAGCACAATAACATCAATGACCTCTATTAACATCCAGTATAACCCTTTATACTAATATTTTTAAAGGAAAGCCAATAAAAGGAAGTCCAGAGAAATGAGACTCTTTATACTCATTAATATTATATTAAAAATATTACATTGATGAGTAAACATTAGCTTTACACTTTAAAACCATCCGGTACGGACTCGGAATTACTGACTCCAAGGGAGGTATTCCCTTGCTTTACACTATAAAGCAGGTGACCTAAGGGACCCCCCGCCCCCTGCCCTGCCCCCCCTCTCCTTGCCCTGGGTCAAATACCCCAGAGCAAAGAGGGCAGCAGGACAGAGTCACTGCCGGAACCGAAAGCCTACATAAGTATAGTTGCAACTGTTTAGTGGACGACATTCTGAGCAACAGATAACGGACCTAAACAATGCAGATCTCCAGAAATGGACTCAATATTTCTAAGATACAAATTCGTGAAAGTGGAGGGCTAAGACAAATATGCAGCCCTCATTATATCTGTAATAGTAATGCTATTAGCGTAAGCCCACGATGTGGAAAGAACTCTTACTTCATGAGCTGAAATCTAAAGCACAGACTGCTGAGTTGAAGATATTTATCATAAGCAGTACAGATAGTTAATTGAATCCATTTAGGCATAGAATGGACCGAAATGTGGAGGAAGCTTCCACGGCATGTCCCACAACAGACTCCTGAGTAGATTAATCCACGGTCTTTGTGGAGATAGAGATGCTACCAACGGAATTTTGCATTGAGATTATTTAACTTGAGCAATGTCTGCTGAATCAACGGCGCTGGAGGATACGCATATCCTATCATTTCATCTCCCTAGATCGATAGAGCATCTACTGCCAATGCTCGAGGATCGGAACATGGTGACACATACGTCTGCAACTGACTGTTGAGATGCGTCGCAAATAAATCCATCATTGACCGCTCTCATTGGTAGCAAATCTTGATTAAATACTCATTGTTGTAAATCCATTCTGACGGCAACAAGCGGCCCTTCCGTGAAAGGGAGTCCGCTAATACGTTCAGATGACCCGGAATATAACGGACCGATAGGAGAACTTGATGTTCTAGTACAAACAGAAGGATTCATTCCGTTAACTTGAATAACAGAATGGAATGAGTACCTCCTTGGTTCCGAAAATACGCTAATATCGTCGAATTGGCGGAAAGAATTGCACGTGAGCATTCTGAATAAAGTTCATTCAATGACGTATCGCAAGCCAAATTGACAACATTGTTGATGTTTATGTGCTTGATTAGGAACTGCGGATCCCAAAGACCCTGGCACTTCAAATCCGTTGGGCTCAATGTTGCGTCCCAACCTGTTTGACTGGCATCCGTCAAAACTGAAAAACTCGGATCTAGCAATTGCAGTGGAACTACCTGAGTTAAACCACCGAATAACTGCCCAAGTCTGAATCTCTTGATAACTTGATTTGACATGAAGATGTCCGTATCGAGCGAATGAATCTTCACCCTCCAATTCTGGGTCCGAAAATTGGAGAGGACGAGTGCGTAGCCACCCCATTGGAATAAAATCCGTGGCAGCTCTGGACAACCTATCATTCTTATGAAATCTCTCGCTGTAACTGTCTGAATGAAGATAATAGTGAGTGTAACAACTGATTAATTTCGCTCTGGTTAACGGCAGACGAACGAGATTGTTATGCGTCTCGAAGCTCATCCCCCGGTGGGTGAATGACTTGGACAACACCAGGTCCGACGTTTACTTATGAAACCGAGACATCGGAGCAATAGAAGCAAATTTTGCACATCGTTCTGAAGTGTTAACTCATTGCCATACCTCTGAAGAATGTCGTCCAGGTAGGCCGACGTTACGGCAGATGAATGAGCTCAGAAATGAGTCATTAGTGAGTTCATTATTCGAGTGAAAACCCAGAGCACTAGATTCAGACCGAAGCACATGCTCGGAGCTGATACACGACTCCTATGACGGCGAAGCGAAGATACTTTCTGAACGCCTGATGTACCATGACGTGAAAGTACGCATCTTGAGATCTATGCATGTAGCATAGTCGTTCACCCGAAAACTCGCTCTGAACGATCGGATGGTCTCCATATAAGAAACTTGGAGCCACGATCAGCTTGTTAATCCAGCTCAGATTTATGAGTGGACGGAACGAGTCATCTGGTTTCGGAACCAGAAATGGATGGTTGTAGAACCTGGGGATTCCTGGTTTTCTACAACCTCTATCGCTAACTTCTCCAGAAGAGACTGGACTTCTGATGGAAGCAAGCCTCTTCTCTGCGTATTTGATGGAAGCTAAGTCCATCTTGGACTTCGAGTTTAGCAGAGGTTTTCGTTCGAAGGACAGTTTAGTCCTTCTGAAATCACCCCTCGAACCCAAGGGACGTCCGTAATCGACTCCCAAATGGCTGAGAAAACACGACAGTCTTCCGCCCACTGGAACACGATAGAGGTTACACCATCACCTCCTGGTCCTGCGAGGCTTGCAGAAGGAGAAACCATGTCCTCCACGGCCCGCCGACCACGAGGCGTCTGACCGGTTGACTCTGCCAGAATTATGGCCCCTATCTGAGTCGCTATCCTGACGGTCTCTAGAGTAAGACCTAGAGGACGCAAAGGAACCTTTATAGAAACTTCCCTTGGACATATTCGTCCCAGAAGTACCTGTCCTACTCTTCTCCGCTGAATCTGACTTATGGAAGCAGGTTTGAATAGCAGAGAGTCTGAAGCTTTCTTAGTTATCTGATCATAGATTGCGAAAAGCTTGCCGTCGAAGAGAAGCTCTCCGGAGACCGAAGCAACTCTGAGAGTATTTAACCTTACTATCCACGCGCGTGGATGAAGCCAGGGCCGCGTCACATTAACCAACTCCAGATTGCCACTAAAAGGGCGGAGTTAAATGTTGAGAATGCTATGGCCCTCGAAAGAACTCCTAAGGAGGTAGATACATCCTAGAATTCTTTTCCATCGAGTTGTAATAACGCTCTGGTAAGGTGATCTGCGTACGATAATGCGTCTAAGCTAGTCCTGTTAGACGATATTGTCGTTTCCAACATCATGGTTGGAACTGACATAGATGACGGTATAGAAAGCACTAGGTCTTTGGCCTGGTCGTCTAGACGCAGAGTAACTCTCGAAATGCCCTGTTCTGCCGTTTCAAATTATTCCATGAATTGATGAAAGGCAGATGTAGAGCATTTGCCGTTAAGAAACTGGACCTGACCGTTTTAGTAGCAAGTTATATATAGCGTCATGCAATAGTTCAAATGTCCGTGCGACATTACTGGACTGTGTCGAAAACTCGGGGACAATGCCCCTAAATCGATTAAAGAATCCTGTGTCCAGTGGCGCTATCAATCTCTCATTCGGCAACGCAGCATTTTGGTCCAGAGGAACAACGTCAGATGATAATGCTGGATATACTCTATGGCAATTATGTTGTTCCGAAAGGGAAAATTACGACTCCTTCGTATCCCTTTAACCATCCTGTTGTACCACTTGTAAATCTTGGTTGTCCATGTGTGAACTTGCAGTGGAACATACCAACCCAGCTTCCTTGGATAATTCCTGATCCGACAGAGTTTCTGTTGGATGCTGGGATGCTGCTATGCTGTGATAGCATGTCCGTAACGGAGACCTGTGGAGCTGCGGTCTTATGGGATTTAGCCGCTGGGAGCTCCTTGGACGTTGACACATGCATATATCTTAATGCAAACGTCCAGAGGATGAACGCCTCGTATCCTTGGCTACCGGATGGAGTGACCTGGTCGCCGTGGAATCCCTGGTCGGCGAGATAGGTTGAATATCACTGGTCACATAGCCAAGGTGCGGTCGTGTGAGCTGCCGTGAGGATGAGGAAGCCGATAGAGCAGTCACTCCAGACTGTCTACATAACAGAGCGTCCCGAGCGATGGATGTATGTTCCGACTGAGGAACGTTATGTACCACAACATCTGGACCCAGACGTTGTTGTACGAGAGAGGGACCTCTCTCGCTCGCGGTCCAGATGAACCTGGACGAGCTAGGAACCAGACTAACAGGCTTCCTCCATACCATCCTCTGATCCATCGTCACTGGGTGTGCACTTTGTATTATTATAGTGCTCGCAACACCCAAATCTCCTTCCTAGACCGCAACGGACGAACCCGGGTGCTAAGCCATTCGGTGAATGGTCGCGACACCAGGCGAGCTAGCGGACGCCAAAGCCATCGATCCTACTAGGGAATGCCGTCGATCCTACTAGGGAACTCCAGGCAATTGATGTATCTGCATGAGCACTTGCCGCTAACACTTCATTTGACTGTGACGACGGAAGCACACTTTTTTAAGACATCACAGTAACATCACCCTGCTATGCTCCTCAATGAGGCCTGTGGAGCCGTGGTCATGCGTGATTAGCCACTGGAAACTCCAGGGACGTTCATTCCAGCATTTATATAATATGCGAACGTCCTAGCTGGAAAGGCTTCGTGTCCTTGGCTAGCAGACGGAGTGACCTGGACGACGTGTATTCTCTGGTCGGCGAAGCAGGAGCTCCAGGGACGTTCATTCCTGCATTTATATAATATGCGAACATCCCCTGGAAATCTGTGGTCACATAGCCAATGTGCTGACGTTAGGATGAGGAAGCCAAGAGAACATCCGCATCCGACTGTCTATGCGACGGAGCATCCCGAGCAGGAGGAGTGGACGTATGCTCCGACTAACAAACGAACATACAACATCGCGGCACAGATGATGATGTAAGAGAGAGGGGGCCTCTCTCGCTTGCGGTCCGGACGAACCTGGACGAGCTAGGAACCGAACTAACAGGCTTCCTCTGTACCATACTCTGATCCATCGTCACTGGGTGTGCACGTTGTATTATTATAGTGCTCGCAACACCCAAATCTCCTTCCTGGACCGCAACGGACAAACCCGGGTGCTGAGCCATTCAGTGAATGGTCGCGACACCGGGCGAGCTAGCGGACGCCAAAGCCATCGATCCTACTAGGGAACTCCAGGCAATTGATGTATCTGCATGAGCACTTTGACGCTAACTCTTCATTTGATTGTGACGACGGAAGCACACTTCTGGACGACATCACGGAAACATCACCCTGTTCTTGTTCCTCTGAAAAAGAGAGTGAAAAACTAGAGTGACCCTTTGGAGAGAAGACCGGCATAGTCCTCTCCCCACTAACAACATACCATGACACACATCTCCCATGTTTGTCAGCCAGTTGATACACACTGAACAAGGGTTAGTGCGAGTACAATGATTACAATTAATGCACAGATCATGAGAATCAGAGGAAGATTTCCTCCCATTACCATTTGAACAATAATCTTCAATGTGAAAAAAGTAAACAGTCATAGTACTCGCACTAAACCTTGAAACAAAGATACATAATAAAATAATCCATTATAACATTACTAAAAAATAATTCAAAAAGAAAAAATGTTTTGAAAAATTTTTTCAGAAGAGCCCAAGTTCCCAATGGGAACAATGAGCCCAAATGGATCCCAAAAAAGCCTAAGAGTGGACAAAAATTTTAAATCATTTCAAAAAATTAATGTAACACTTTCGAACAATATTAATGTATCTTGCTATAACTGAACTAAGTAGAAGACAAGTAATCACTATCAGAAGTAACCGTTGTCAACCTAAACACAAAGTGTAAACAAACCGGAAACATAACTCCAGGTGCTGGTAAACATGGCCCGAAATCAGTTACCAATTTAAACACTATCTGATGCAAAACAGAGGCTTCCAGAGAAGAAACTGTAGAACATCAGATGGTAGATGCAGACCAAAACGCCTAAACACCCAGGGGTGAGGACGTAAACATGGAGAGAAAACAGAAAATAATTCTGTTTCCAACTCAAAACTCCCAAGAAATTTTAGTAATAAACATTACAAAAAATAAGCCCAAAGCATGGGAGAATAGCTAGGGGGGGAATAAAGGAAAGGGAGAGAGGAAACACTGATCAAACAATGGAACATTCATAGCAAGAATGACCACAACAGGGTCATGCCTCGAAAATAGGTAACCTGAAATAATTTCGTAAAAAAATTATAAGTTACAGCCCTGAACATTTCCTTCCACTGTTTCTTCCTCTCCTCCTTCTATTTCCTCCTTATATCCACCATTTCTCTCATAATTATGTGTCTGGCATCATTTAAACTGAGATTTACAAGCACAAATATCAGTAAGATGTAACTGAATTGAGGGCCAAACAAAGAATAACATTTGGCGCCAATTTCGAGTCCTCCTTGACACTGCGCATGCGCAAAGGAGTAAAAGTATGGAAGACCACATAGGACATCTATTTTTCGGTTTTTGATGCAAATTTTGGGGATTGGGGAGGCAAAATTTGTGTTTGGCCCTAGATATTTTAGAGTAAGCACCAGCTAAGTCTGGGTCATTGGTACAGTATAAAAATTTAGGGAACATGAAATAATTTTACATAAAAATTAAAACCTTAGTGAGCATGCTCACATACCCCACATGCCCCGATATTTCAAGCTCGGAAAACTGTAATTTTTAGGAAAATGACCCGGAAATGTGTTACTTGTATTTTTCAGAGTCCAGAGCCCATAATTTCCGCAAAAATCAGCAGAGCAGAACGAAACGCAAACTTGATCTGTAAGTCATTGTGGTACACTCACATACTAAAATGATCGTAATTTCGATACTATCTGAAAGCGTGTAGAAAAAAAGTCTGGAAAACTGTAATTTTGATGAACTTTTCAAAGTCGAAGGGCGGTAATTTCGGTAAAAATCAGTGGAGCAGAACAAAATACAAACTTGATCTGTAAGCCACCATGTTAGACAAACATACCAAAAATCAGCTCAATATCTGGAAAAATGTAGAGAAAAAGCCCGGAAAACTGTAATTTTGATGAACTTTCCAACGTCTATGGGGCCGTAATTTTGGTAATAATCAGTGGAGCAGAACAAAACCCAAACTTGTTCTGTAGGCCACAATGTTAGACTAACATACCAAAAATCAGCTCAATATCTGGAAGCGTGTAGGAAAACAATCCGCAAAACTGTAATTTTGATGAACTTTTCAAAGTTCAAGAGCCGTAATTTCGGTAAAAATCAGTGGAGCAGAACAAAATGCAAACTTGATCTGAAGGCCACCGTGTCAGAATAACATACCAAAAATCAGCTCAATATCTGGAAGCGTGTAGAAAAAAAGTCTGGAAAGTTAAAAAATTTATAGTAATTTATATATTTTTTATACTTACCAATGACCCAGACTTAGCTGGTGCTAACTCCACAAAAACCAGGGCCAAACACAAATTTTGCCCCCCAATCCCCAAAATTTGCATCCAAAACAAAAAGAAATCATGTCCTAAAGGACCTCCATAGTACGACTCTACTGCGCATGCGCAGTGACGCAGTCGTCCCGAAATTGGCGCCAAATATCATTCTTACTGGCAGTGCCTGGTCAGCGCTATGTACTCAGCGGGGAGGCAAGAGTTCCCAACTCAGGGAGGGCCATCCCCGTCTGGGTCATTGGTAAGTATAAAAAATATATAAATTACTATAAATTTTTTAACATTTTTATACTGTACCAATGACCCAGACTTAGCTGAATAGTAAACAGGCTGGAGGGCCTAGGACATAGAGGAAAATCCAATAAGCTCAATTATAAAATAAAGAGATAACCCCTTAAGGAGAAAAGGAGTATTAGGCTTTACATGTATCTTTCTTATTTAATATTTAAATTAGAAAGATACACTACCCTTAATAATTGAGCACAATAACATTCATGTTCTCTATTAATATCCAGTATAACCTTTATACTAATTAATATTAAAACAAGCCAATAAATAAAGTAGTCCAGAGAATTGAGACTCTTTATAATCATTTAAAAGTGTCCGAGTATTGTATATTAAAGCCCGTTTGACACTTGACATATACAAATGCTTCACACCGAGCTACACTTTAAAAATAAGACATGAATGAAATTAAACATTAATATTACACTTTAAAACCATCCCGGAAGCGACTCAGAAATACTGTCTTGGAGGAGGCATTCCCTTGCTTTTCACTATAAAGCAGGTGACCTAAGGGAACACCCGCCCCCCCCCCCTTCCCCTTGCCCTGGGTCAAATAGCCCAGAGCGAAGAGGGCAGCCGGACGGAGTCACTGCCGGAACAGAAAGCCTGCATAACTATAGTTGCAACTGTTTAGTGGACGACATTCTGAGCAACAGATAACGGACCTAAACAATGCAGGTCTCCAGAAATGGACTCAATATTTCTGAGATAAAAATTAGTAAATGTGGATGGCTGAGACCAATAAGCAGCCTTCATTAAATCTGTAATAGCAACACTATTAGCATAAGCCCAGGAAGTAGAAAGAGCTCTTACTTCATGAGCAGAAATCTTAAGCACAGACTGCTGAGAAGAAGATAAATCTTCATACGCAGTACGGATAGTTAACTGAATCCATCTAGCAATAGAATGGACTGAAATGTCCTTTCTATTAGGCATCAAAGACAGAAAGAAACGTTTCCGTCCCTTTCTGATGAACTGAGATCTCTGTTTATAGATACGTAGTGCTCTAACAGGACAGAGTAAAGGCCTACGCCCGTCTGAAGACGGAAGAGCCTTAATAACAATAGGTTCCGGATATTTATTAGGAGCCTGATTCTTAGCTAAAAAACCGACGTTAGTAGTGAAGGTGATAGTGTTCCCAACACTACGATAATGAGAATCATCCACCGATAGTGCATGAAGCTCACTGACTCTTCTGGCAGAAGAGAAAGCTAAGAGAAAAGCTGTCTTATAAGATAAGAATTTGAAATCTACTGTCCCAAGAGGTTCAAATGGCTTTTCCTTCAATTTAAGGAGAACCCAAGCTAAATTCCACTTAGGAATTAATCTAAGAGTTCTGGGTCTATTTATCGAAAAGTTTCTAACCAATTTCGATAAAGAGACATTAGATCCAATTTGTAAACTATCATGATGTGCATAGGTATCAGATAACATAGATCTATAACCCTTTATAGTAACCGGTTGCAGTTTGATTTCGTCAAACAAGTATACTAGAAAGTTAGCAATGTCTGGTATAGAGGGATCAAATATATCAACAGAATGATCCCTACACCAACGACGGAAAACCTTCCACTTAGCCGCATAGTTTAGCGAAGAGGAGGTCCTCCTACAGTTAGAAATCGCGTCCACTGCTCGTCCTGTAAAGTGCTTGCCATGCAAGAAGGACCGCACAACGGAAAAACGTGAAGGTTGAGACCTTGCGGGTTGTGATGCAGTTGGCGCGATTTCCCCTGCCAAAGAAGATCCTCTCGTGGAGGGAGCTTCCGCGGTAGGTCCCACAACAGACACCTGAGTAGATTTATCCACGGTCTCTGTGGCGACAGAGATGCTACCAACAGAATCTTGCATTGAGATTGTTTTATCTTTAGCAATACTTGTTGAATTAACGGCGCTGGAGGATACGCATATCCTATCATTCCGTCCCAAGGGATCGATAGAGCGTCTACAGCAAATGCTCTTGGATCCGGACACGGGGACACATACGTCTGCAACTGATTGTTGAGATGTGTCGCAAATAAGTCTATCATTGGCCGTTCCCATTGGTAGCAAATCTGATTGAATACTTGTTTGTTGAGAGTCCACTCCGACGGCAACAAGCGACCCTTTCGAGAAAGGGAGTCTGCTAGCACATTCAGACGACCCGGTATGTGACGGACCGAAAGAAGAACGTGATGTTCCAACGCAAACAGAAGGATTCTTTCCGTTAGATTGAACAACGGAACTGAATGAGTGCCTCCCTGATTCCGTATATACGCCACTACTGTCGTATTGTCGGATAGGATTTGGACATGAGCATCGTGAATAATGTCCATCCAGTGACGTAACGCAAGCCAAATTGACATCATTTCCTTGATGTTTATGTGCTTGCACAGGAATTGCGGATCCCAAAGACCCTGGCATCTCGAATCCGTTGGGATTAATGATGCACCCCAACCTGTTTGACTGGCATCCGTCATAATGGTAAAACTCGGATCCGGCAACTGCAGCGGAACTCCTTGAGTTAACCACTGAATGTTTGCCCAAGTCTGAATCTCTTGTTTCACTTGATCTGACAAGAGAACGTCTACATCGAGCGAATGAATTTTCACACTCCAATTCTGAGTCAAGAAAATTTGAAGAGGCCGTGTGCGTAGCCGTCCCATCGGAATGAGATCCGCAGCGGCTCCGCACAGACCTATCAGTCTCATAAATTCTCTCGCTGTGACTTTGTCTGTATTTAGACAATAGCGAGCGTAACAACTGACTAATTTCGCTCTGGTTAACGGCAGACGAACGAGATTGTTGTGCGTCTCGAAGCTCATTCCCAGATGAGTGAATGACTTGGACGGCACCAGATCCGACTTCTCCTCGTTTACTATGAAACCGAGACGTCGGAGCAATAGAAGAAGATTCTGAACATCGTTCTGAAGCGTTAACTCGTTGCCGTACCTCTGAAGAATGTCGTCCAGGTAGGCCGACGTTACCGCAGACGAATGAGCTCGGAAGTAAATCATTACCGAGTTCATTACTCGAGTGAAAGCCCAGGGTGCTAGATTCAATCCGAAGCACATGGCCCGGAACTGATACACCACTCCTAGGACTGCGAAGCGTAGATACTTTCGGAATGTCGGATGTACCATGACGTGAAAGTACGCATCTTTGAGATCTATGCTCGTTGCATAATCGTTCACCCGAATACTCGCTCTGACCGATCGAATCGTCTCCATATAAAACTTCGGAGCGATGATCAGCTTGTTTATCCAGCTCAAATCTATGACTGGACGGAACGAGCCGTCTGGTTTCGGAACCAGAAACAGATGGCTGTAGAATCCCAGCGATTCCTGGTTTTCTACGACCTCTACCGCGTTCTTCATTAAAAGAGACTGCACCTCTGATAGCAGAGCGTCTCTTTTCTGAGGGTTTGACGGAAGATGAGTCCACTTGGACTTCGAGTTAATGGAGGCTTTCGTTTGAAGGATATCTTTAGACCTTCCGAAGTCACTCCTCTCACCCAAGGGTCGTCCGTAATCGACGCCCACTCTTGAGAAAAACTCGACAACCTTCCGCCAACCGGAACGCGATAGAGGTTTGAGCCATCACCTCCTGGATCTGCGAGGCCTGCGGTAGGAGAAACCACGTCTTCCACGACCCGCACCTCGCCTCGTCGACCTCGGGGCGTCCGACCGATTGTCCCGGCCTGAAGGACATCCCGAACGAGAGTCGCTATCCTGACGGTCTCTCGAATAAGAGCTAGAGGACGCACCGGAACCTCTATAGGAACCTCTCTTGGGCGGATAAGACCCAGAAGTGCCCGCCTTATTCGTGTCTGCTGAATCCGACCTTTTAGGAGCGGATCTAAACAACAGAGAATCACTAGCTTTCTTTTTAATATTATCATAAATAGCGGAAAGCTTGCCGTCAAAGAGAAGATCTCCTGAGACCGAAGCGACTCTAAGAGAGTTCTTCACCTTAGAATCCACTAGTGTGGATGTAGACAGGGCTGCGTCACGTCTAACCAACTCCAGATTAGCCACTGAAAGGGCGGAGTTACACGTGGAATAAGCTACTGCCCTTGAAAGAAGTCTTAAGGAGGATTGTATATCCTGAAACTCTTCCCCTTGAAGACGCAGTGATAACGCCTTCGTAAGGTGATCTGCGTAAGATAAGGCATCTAAATTGGCTCTGTTAGACGCAATAGCTGTTTCCAACACTGCGGTTGGAATAGAAGCTGACGACGGTAATGATAGCTCTAAGTCTTCCGCCTCGTCGTCCATACGCAGAGGAACTCTCGGTATACCCTGACCTGCCGTGTCGAATTTATTCCTTGCATTAATGAAAGGCAGGTTGAGAGTATTTGCGGACAAGAAGCCTGCTTTCCCTGTCCTGGAAGCAAGTTTAAAAATAGCGTCGTTCAATAATTCAAATGTTCTTGCAACATTATTGGACTGCGACGGAAACTCGGGAGCGATGTCCCTGAACCGCTCGAAAAAATCAGAGTCCAATGACGCTATAATTCTCCTGTCCGGAAGCGCAGCAGTCTGGCCCGACGGAACAACTTGAGGAAGAAAGTGCCGGATGAAGTCTACGGCAGCTTTGTGTTGTTCCGAAAGGGATAGCTCCAATTCATCCGTATCCCTTTCACCATCCGGTCGGACCTCCCGATGTTCCCGGTCGTCCGCCCCCGATGCTTCGGCGGAGCGTACCGACCCAGCGCCGTCGGATAATTCTCGATCCGACACCGTCTCTGTCGGCTGCTGGGATGCTGCGATAAGCTGTGCTATCTGCACTAGAATGTCCGACGTCGAGACCTGCGGAGGAGCGGTCTTTCGCTGCTTTGCCGAGGGCAGCTCCGCATCGGATGGCTCCCGCATACTTTTCCTATGCGAACGTCCGGAGTCCATCGGTCTCGAGTCCCTGGCTGCCGGATGGTGTGACCTGGTCGCCGAATAATCCTTCCTCGGCGAAGCTGGCAAGATATCGGAGGTCACGCAGCCAAGGTGCGGTCGTGTGCGCCGGCGAGAAGAGGAAGCCTTAACAGTCTCTGCGGACTGCTTATACAACGGAGCGTCCCGAGCGACGGACGTATGCTCCGCTAAAGACACATTTTGTACCACAACATCTGGTCCCAGATGTTGTTGTACGAGAGAGAGGCCTCTCTCGCTCGCGGCCCGGCTGGACCTGGACGAGCTAGGAACCGGACTAAAAGGCTTCCTCCGTTCTCGTTCACTATCCGCCGTCACTGGGTGTGCATCTAATATTTTTATAGTGCTCGCATCACCCAAAATTTCCTCTTGGACCGCATCGGACAAACCCGGCTGCCGAACCATTCGGTGAATGGACGCTACACCGGGCGAGCTAGCGGACGACATTTGTCTAATCTCCATGAGCACTTTTGCCGCTAGCTCTGTATTTAATTGTGACGACGGACGCACACTTGAAGAAGATAACATGGAAACATCACCCTGTTCTGGTTCCTCTGAAATAGAAACTGAGAGAGTAGAGTGACCTTGTGGAGAAAGAGCCGGCATCGCTCTTTCTCCAGAAACAACATATCGTGACACACGTTTCCAATGTTTCTCATCCCAATGTTCACATACAGGACAGGGATTAATGCGAGAACACTGACTACAATTTATGCAATAATCATGAAAGTCAGAGGAAGATTTCTTCCTATTACAATTTGAACAAGTTCCTTTCATTGTGAAGGAACAACAATAAGTCCTAGTTACTCGCAAAAACCCCTGACACAAAGATACATAATAACATGATCCATTAATAAATGAAAAAACAATTGCAAAACAAAATAATTTTGAAAAAATATTTTTTCAGAGAAGCCCAAGTTGCTGAAAAGTAACGTTGAGCCCCGATGGATCCGATGGCAAAGTGTGGTCAAAAATTTTAAAATTATATAAAATAATTAATGAGACACTTTCGGATAATATAAATGTATCTTATAATGAGATAAACTACCTCAAAGACAAACAGCCCCCCTCAAAAAAGGCTGTTGCCAATGAAAACAAACAGTGTAAACACAGAAGAAAACATGACTCCAGGCACTGAAAAAACTGGCCCGGAATCAGTCCTCAATTACACTCTATCTGATGCAAAACAGAGACTCCCAGGGGAGAATCTGCAGAACATCAGATGGAAGATGCAGAACACAAACGTTATACACCCATGGGTGAAAACGTAACTATGGGGAAAATAACAGAAAACATTCTGTAACCAAGCAACTCTCCCAGGGAAATTTTAGAAATGAAACTTCTCAAAAATATGCCAAAAGCATGGGAGAATTGCAAGGGGGGACTTTAGAAGGTTAGGGGAGAGGAAACACTGAATAAGCAGTGCAACAATTAGCAAGAATGACAACAAGAGGCGTTTGCCTCGAAAATAGGCAACTTAACATAATTTTAACAAAAAATTTTAAGTACAGCCCTGATTATTTTTTGCCACTTCTTTTTTCCTCTCCTCCTTCTATCCTCCTTAGAATCACATTTTCTCCAAGAATTACGTGTCTGGCATCCTTTAAACTGAGATTTACAAGCACAAAGATCAGTGAGATGTTGACTGATGAAGGGCCAAACAGAGAATGATATTTGGCGCCAATTTCGGGACGACTGCGTCACTGCGCATGCGCAGTAGAGTCGTACTATGGAGGTCCTTTAGGACATGATTTCTTTTTGTTTTGGATGCAAATTTTGGGGATTGGGGGGCAAAATTTGTGTTTGGCCCTGGTTTTTGTGGAGTTAGCACCAGCTAAGTCTGGGTCATTGGTACAGTATAAAAATACTGTAATTTTGATGCATTTTTCAGAGTCCAAGGGGCGTAATTTCGGTAAAAATCAGTGGAGCAGAACAAAACGCAAACTTATTCTGTAGGCCACCATGTTAGACTGACATACCAAAAATCAGCTCAATATCTGCAAGCGTGTAGGACAAAAGTCCACAAAACTGTAATTTTGATGAACTTTTCAAAGATCAAGGGCTGTAATTTCGGTAAAAATCAGTGGAGCAGAACAAAATCCAAACTTGATCTGTAGGCCACCATGTTAGACAAACATACCAAAAATCAGCTCAATATCTGGAAGCATGTAGAGAAAAAGCCCGGAAAACTGTAATTTTGATGAACTTTTCAAAGTCTATGGGGCCGTAATTTTGGTAAAAATCAGTGGAGCGGAACAAAACCCAAACTTGTTCTGTAGGCCACCATGTTAGATTAACATACCAAAAATCAGCTCAATATCTGGAAGTGTGTAGGTAAAAAGTCTGCAAAACTGTAATTTTGATGAACTTTTCAAAGTTCAAGGGCCGTAATTTCGGTAAAAATCAGTGGAGCGGAACAAAATGCAAACTTGATCTGTAGGCCACCATGTTAGACTGACATACCAAAAATCAGCTCAATATCTGGAAGCATGTAGGACAAAAGTCCGCAAAACTGTAATTTTGATGAACTTTTCAAAGTTCAAGGGCCGTAATTTCGGTAAAAATCAGTGGAGCAGAACAAAATGCAAACTTGATCTGTAGGCCACCATGTCAGACTAACATACCAAAAATCAGCTCAATATCTGGAGGCGTGTAGAAAACAAGTCCGGAAAATTGTAATTTTGATGAATTTTTCAGAGTCCAAGGGCCATAATTTTGGTAAAAATCAGTGGAGCGGAACAAAATGCAAACTTGATCTGTAGGCCACCATGTTAGACTCACATACCAAAAATCAGCTCAAAATCTGGAAGCGTGTAGAAAAAAAGTCCGGAAAACAAGTAGGACTGACTGACGTACTGACGGACGGACCAGTCAAAAACATTATACCCCCGCAACTTCGTTGCGTGGGGTATAATAAGTTACAGCCCTGGACACATCCTTCCACTGTTTCTTCCTCTCATCCTCTTATTTTATCCTTGGATCCACCATTTCCTTCATGATTTTGTGTCTGGCATCATTTTAACTGAGATTATAAGCACAGATATCAGTGAGATGTTACTAATTGAAGGGCCAAACAAAGAATGAAGATTTGGCGCCAATTTCGGTACTTCCTTGACACTGCGCATGCGCAGTGGACAAAAGTATGGAGGACCATATAGGACATTGATTTTTTGGATTTTGATGCAAATTTTGGGGATTGGGGGGGGGGGGGGGCACAATTTGTGTTTGGCCCTGAATTTTTAAGAGTTAGCACCAGCTAAGTCTGGGTCATTGGTGCAGTATAAAAATATTGGTCGACCTTGGTGTATGGCTCTACTACATTTTACCAAAATCTGATTATATTTGTTCAAGTTATTGGATTCATAAAGTCATTATTAGACAAACACCAGATTTTTGACAAAAAGGAGCTTAACTCCTTCATTAACAAAACTGGATGACTAACCAATCAGAAAGAGACCTTCCCACAATGTCTCCATGTACCAAGTTTTATCAAAATCTGATTATATTTGCTCAAGTTATCATGTCGACAAAATTTGTGGACAGATGGATAGATGGACTGATAGATGTAATCCAGTATATCCCTATTCTCTTCGAGAGTGGTGATACAATCAAATTTCTCAGTTATCAAAGTTAGGGATAAAACGCATCCAACAACATGAGTCAAGATTTTATCCAGATTCAGGAAAATAAGTAAAAACCGTATTTACAAGTTTATTTTTCAACTCAATACAAATGGTTATCAGGGAGTGCGGGAGCTACGCTTTTATGGCATTGGACTTCAAACCGAAAGGTCAATGGTTCAATCCCCACCAGTAGCTGCATTGTCTCCATGGGCAAGGTACTTAATCCTGATTGCTAATGAGGGGGCATGGAGCCACTGTGTACTATGGTATACTGCACATCGATGGAGCACTTGCCTTCAATCAATGCTAATCCTGCTTGTGTTAGTATGCTGGGGAGTCTGACAGTTGCTTGCCACTGCTCAGTATTTGTCTCTGGAAACTCTGGCTTCCTCCACCCATAAAACTGTTTGACATGAGGTGTCCCTGGGTGTAAAAAGTGTCATTAAACCTCAATAATACAAAACAAACAAAACTGGTTATCACATTATAAAGAAGGTCAAAAAAGTGTTCAAGACAAGATGTGGCATATACATATTATCGCTACAGTGACGTGATCTGGGTCGTCGTATCACGTCGAGTTGAGGAGGTCTGATTGCCAGATCAAATGAGCTGCCACAGGCAGCGAGTTTGATCCGGCAATCTGCTGACCTCAACGAGACGTGATGCGATGACCCAGATCACTTCACAGTAGCAATAAAAGGTTCATTATATGACTTCACAGTAGCAATAAAAGGTTCATTATATGACTTAATAGTTCAACATTGCATGCCAATGCTAGCATTAACAATTCCCCCAACCTTTTTTTGGTATATTGGATTGAAGTAAAAAAGAACTATTTTTGTTTACACTTATTTTTGTAACAGGTGCACACCTCTGGGGAATCCCCTGATGAGCATGAATACGATAAAAAAAATATGACTACGATAAAAAAAACCCAGACCGCTGTTCGAGTATACCCATCCCAGCTATGAGTAAAGTTCTCTCTGCAATCGGAACACCTAATTTTGCGAATTTGAATGCACCCATAAATAGTCTGTTATACTAAAGTGATACGGAATCGGATTCCACACTGTGGATTTTCTGGGGACCCGGAAAAGATCGTCGAACAGTAGTGATATTAACAGTTAAATTACATAGTCATATGATAAAGAACAAGAATACAAGAAAGTAAAAAGAGACAGATACATGCCTAATTTGATTTCCAGAATATTGCTAGATGCCATAGTGAAGACCTTTTCATCATAATCTAATGTTCCATCGTCCAAAACATTAGTTTCTGGTACGTCAAATAATCTGAAAATAAAGCATATAAAATATTTTAATTGGATTCTCCCTCAAAAGCAAAAGAAAAATACAATAAGGGAAATGGAAAATGATTAAAAATAACATCAAAATGTTTTCTCTGTTGTTGGCACTATTCTATATTAATTGCATAAAATAATTATTTTCACACCAAAGCTGAACAGCTTCAGAAACTTCCTTGACACTGTATTGCATCAAGTGCTTGAGACTTAAGCATGTTGAATTCAACAAGCTTTAACCTTCTACATACTGATGTCAAAATACTGAAATTTCAAGCAGAAATTTTTCCCATAATGCAATTAGGAATTTAACCAATTCAATTTTGTTTGACAGAGCTCTTTGAATCTTGAGCATATCCAAACATCAGTCTAAAGGTGTTGAATGAAGCTGAATGGTGACTCAACAAGCAAAAGGGCAGCAACAAAGTCACATGATATGGCACATACTGAAAAAGACTGCACGTTCCCTGGTTAGTATGATAGGACAGCTGTGCATGTCTCCTGTACTGAATGATGCTGAATTCCACATGGTGAAGTATGGTAGATGTAAACTGTTAACTTGATAGTTTGTGTCTACTGCAAACACTTACAACACCATTTCTCTTAAAAGGATAAGTTGAGTAAGATCTGTGAAAGTTAATCACACGAAATGAAAACCAACTAGAACATTGAGATTTTATCTTCCTTACAAAGGCAAAAACTGGAAATAAAGTGACACAAAATTTTTCCCATGATGCAAATAGGAATTTAACCAATTCAGTCTTGTTTGACAGAGCACACTGAGTTCTGTTAACTCGTTGCCCAGCACAGGGTTCCTCTCGTTAATGAGACAAGTATAATTTGGGCACATGTAATCGTATTTTCATCCTGTAAATTGAATGGAATTTTTCACCAATGATTTCTTATGGTGCATTTAGATCAATTTTTCATCAAATCTAGTCATGGCTGCTTAATAGCAGCCATGAACAGATTTGATAAAAAATATCTTGAAAATATGGGTTAAGAGTTAAACATGATTGAATTGGTTAAATTCCTAGTTGCATTATGGGAAACACTTGTTGTTTGAAATTTTGGTATTTTGATATCAATGTCCTGAGTGTTAAGTTTTAGGAGTATTATCAAATGTGAAAAGCTGAGGTGCATAAATTTTAACTCAAGAGAGTTTTAACATCAGTGTAAGAATTCACTCCTAAAAAAATATTTCTCTAAAAATATATTTCTGAAGTTTGTAAAGGCTTTATCCAATAAATTGTAACAACAATTTGATATATGCCTATAGACACATTCTAAAGATGTGTAACAAAACAAATCCATATTGTTAACTCCTAACTGAGAATGAAGCACATTCCTGAGATTTGAAGAATTTATTATGTCATGGTACCAGCACATTTCAAAAGATACCAGATAGTGGCAGGGACAGCCTAGGGGGGAATTTTTGGGAGACTTCATGTCTCCCTCAAGAAAAAATAGGGAGACTGCTGAGTCAAGTAGGGAGACTTCAAAGGCAAGTGGAGAAAATTAAGAAAATTTATGTACCACCTCCTGTCGCCCCTTCATATTTTCAGCTCGTGGTTCTCCATCAACACACGATTAATCCAGGTCCAGTTGTCTATGATGCATCTAATCTTAAAAAATCACAAAGTAATTATTGATTGAAAATCCTCCACTGCTACCCTCTCCTTCATGGCCCCTCCCCTCTTCTTCATGCCAATCCCCCCAGCACCCTCCTGTGGTTGCCTTTCAAAGTCTACTAAGCTAATAATTTCCTAAGTCTGAAAGTATGAACAGGCCGAGAAGAAAGAAGGTTGTTTGAAAGGTACTTTTTCAAGATCCCTCATATGCACATTTGTGCCCTGTACAAAGCTTTTTTTGTTATCACTAAAGCTTTTTTTCACGTGTTTCAATTCCATTCGTGTTTTTCTGGGAATAGACGGCCCAACAGTTAAAAGTCGTCCGCAAAATGAAATAAAAATACAGTGTTAGAAAATATGTCCGTTGTGTATATTATTTTCAGCAGAGAATTTTTGGCATCCTATGCGACGTAACCTACTTTCAAACTGGGTTATTTTGTTGAGTCGCATAAGTCATCCGTTTTCGTTTTAACACTTGAAGCTCCAATTGAAACGGAACAAAATAGAAATAAAAAATTCGCAAAAAGCGACAATGGACAATTGATTCTCCTGTGATTTCAAACAAATGGTCGCTTATTTGACGAATGAAAATGCCCATTTATCACACTCAAGCACATTCCATTCTTGAAAATAATCCTTTTTATGTAAACCTTGGATCACTCAGTTCAGCCTTTCTTCATTTTGGTCAATTTATAGAGGGCAACTTGTAATCACCAGACTATTTTTCTAGGTAACTTTGGGCTTAGAAGGGCGACATAATCGCCCTCACGGCTGGTCCCTGAATAGTGATTTCAGCATTGAATCAGTTCATGAATTTATGATATACAATACTTGATATCCTTATTAAATCATACATAATTTTTACATAGAAATACAATACTAAGACAGAAACAATGAGGGTGGAGTTCAGAGGACAGAAATCAATGACCCTGGGTTGGTGTTTTTCAAGTGCTTCACATGCACAGTAGGCATGAGTGCAATATAGAACCAGAGGCTCAAGTGAGCCTAAAACACATCTACTATGACACAACCAAAGGCAGTTATTTTGGCCATTCATTTCTGCTGGTCCAAGAAAAGCTTCCTGTGTTCTGTGAAGTATTAAAAAACAGCCAAGCGAACAAAATTTTTGTTTTGTTTTCAACTACAGTGGTTCTCTCTACAACCCCAACCCCCCCTCCCCCCCCCCCCCCCACACACACCAAAAAGAGAAAAATTCTGGCATAAATGAAAATACTTATGACCCAGTTACATACTACATGATAAATTTGGTTCACATCTGCCCACTGGATCTGAAAATAGAAATTTTGAGTGTAGTCCAAATTTTGACTTACTAAGTTTCTTTGAAAAAAATAGGCCGATGAAATTGTCAGATGTGTACCCATATGTGCAACTAGTAGAAAGCTGTATGACAGAGGGCCATCCCAGATGCCGACATTATGTACACCATACATGGTATGGGTACATATAGAAATGGATTGGAGGAGTTCCTAATTTGATGGATAAAGGGTTAATATCTCCGGATCAAATTATTAGATTTACATAAAAATCTATACAGCACAGCACATCAGTAACCTGAATACATATATAAAGTAACCTGATAATCGGATTAATATTTTTTGAGTTATCGCATGCCGAAGAAATGGATTGGAGGAGTTCTCAATTTGAAGGAAAAAGGGTTAATATCACAGGATCAAATTATCAGATTTACACCAAAAACTATACAGCTCGGCACATCAGTAACCTTAACACATATATGAAGTAACATGACAATTGGATTGATATTTTTTGAGTTAACTCGTGCCAAAAGGATTGGAGAAATTTTCAATTTCAAGGATAAAGGGTTAATATCTCAGGATCAAATTATCAGATTTACACCAAAAACTATACAGCTCGGAACATCAGTAACCTGAAGATATATATAAAGTAACATGACAATTGGATTCATATTTTTTGAGTTATCTCATGCCAAAGGGATTGGAAGAATTCTCAACTTGAAGGATAAAGAGTTAATATCTCAGGACCAAATTATCAGATTTACACCAAAAACTATACAGCTCAGCACATCAGTAACCTGAACATAAATATAAAGTAACTTGACAATCCAAGCAATATTCTTCAAGTTATCGAATGCCAAAGGGATTGGAGGGATTTTCAATTTGAAGGATAAAGGGTTAATATCTCAGGATCAAAATAACAGATTTACACCAAAAACTATACGTCTCGGCACATCAGTAACCTGAACTCAAATATAAAGTAACTTGACAATCCAAGCAATATTTTTCAAGTTATCGAATGCCAAAGGGATTGGAGGGATTTTCAATTTGAAGGATAAAGGGTTAATATCTCAGGATCAAATTATCAGATTTACACCAAAAACTATACAGCTCGGCACATCAGTAACCTGAAGACAAATATAAAGTGACTTGACAATCCCAGCAATATTTTACAAGTTATTGAATGCCAAAGGGATTGGAGGAATTTTCAATTTGAAGGATAAAGGGTTAATATCTCAGCATCAAAATAACAGATTTACACCAAAAACTATACAGCTCGGAACATCAGTAACCTGAAGATATATATAAAGTAACATGATAATTAGATTGATATTTTTTCAGTTATCTCATGCCAAAGGGATTGGAGGAATTCTCAATTTGAAGGATAAAGAGTTAATATCTCAGGATGAAATTATCAGATTTCCACCAAAAACTATACAGCTCGGAACATCAGTAACCTGAACACAAATATAAAGTAACTTGACAATCCAAGCAATATTTTGCAAGTTATCAAATGCCAAAGAAATGGATATGGACGGATGGACAGACAGACAGACGGACAGACACAAAGGATGGACGAACGACGGATGGCCACCCCCGATGCCGGCATTATGTGTACCATACATAGTATGGGTACACATAAAAAGTGAATCTGCATCACTAAAGGAAGTTCCAAAAAAGAAATCTAAGCATTATAGCAAGTGACTTCTAAAAAGAGGATTTTTAAAGCATTTTAGGCTTATGGAGCATTAACCCCACCCCAAGGGATATAGTAATTTTTGGGGGAAAAAATCAGAAGAGTAAATTCCACCAACCTGAAGATGGCTGCAGCTTCATTTGAACAAAGGAGAAAAGGTTTACACCAAAGATGGTCTGCACCATAAATGAATAAATTTGACCCAGTGGTTTTAAAGAATAAGAAAAATTTCAAACTAGAGAAACAGAATTTTACTGCCACCAGTAAATTCAACTCTGTGTGAAAATGGCTAAAACATCAAAAATAAACAAAACAGAAAGAGAATTTATGGAGGTTTATTTTGGGGGGTAAAATATTTTTAAAGAAATCAGAAATAGGTTTTCGTTAACAGTATTACATGAAATAAAATCTTTGGAACCCACATTGAAGTCTTGAGATGGTTAAATTAAAGATATTCATACAGGAATCAGAAAATTTTTTTCCAAGAAACCAGAAAACACATATATGTGCACAGCATTAAAAAGGTTTGATCAAGGCATCAATAAAATATTTGAAACCCACACTGAAGTCTTGACAGGTTTAAATTAAAGACATTCATACAGGAATCAGATAAATGTTTCCAAGGAACCACAAAAACATATATGTTCACAGCATTGAAATGGTTCAACATGAAATAAATCTTTGGAAAACACACTGAAGACATGGGAGGGTTAAATTAAAGATATTCATACAGGAATCAGATAATTTTTTTTCCACGGAATCAGAAAAACATACATGTGCACAGCATTGAATGGGCTCAACATAAAATAATATATTTGGAAAACCCTTTTTAGTCTGGAGAGGGTTAAATTAAAGATATTCATACAGGAATCAGATCAATTTTTCCTCTGTCACTTATGGAAATCTTGAGAGGGTTAAAAGGTTTCAAACTTATTTTCATTCCCTTTAGTTTAAAACAACTGAATAATATGTGTGTTTGACAGGTAGATATTGATAGAAGTTGATGGAAGAGATAAAATTGGAAACTCTAACAATTTGTACATGGAATCTTACTCCAAAAATACTGACTCATCATTTTTTTTCAATACCCTCTACAGGACACCCTGATAGAACTGGCAGCAATTTTTTTTAAACAATCCATTCTACTGGTCCTAAGAATGCTTCATACCAAATAACAATTCTCTGTTCTGTGTGGTTTGGGAAATATGGGCTTTTGAATTTTTTTCTGTTTTTAACCCCTGGGGTTGCCATGGGGTTGTGAAAATTTTTGTTTCAGGCATCAATCAATTACTTAGGACCCACTTATACTGCATGCTAAATTTGGTTGAAATTGGCCAGCGGTTCTTGAAATAGAAATTCTGGTCAGAGCTCAAAATGGATATGCCCTCCCAGAGATCCCAAATATTGACCTACCAACTTCCCTTGAAAAAACTTCAATCTTCAACACCAAAGGATGTTCCATACCAAACATCAAGGCATTCCCTCTGGTGGTTCATGAGAAGATTTTTCAGCTTTTGGGCCATTAACCAGAGCCCAAAGATGGCAGCTGCTTCATCTGAACAAAATAGAAAGAGTATACTCCATAGATGGTCTGTGCAATATATGTTTGAATTTGGCCTAGTGGTTGTGAAAAAGAAGTCAAGTTTGCAAAAGTTAATGGATAACGGATGCCAGATGTAATGGTAATAGCTCCCACTGACTTGCAATCAGGTCAGCTAACAAGAAGGACACCAACGCCCTACAGCTCACCAACATTCCTCTTTGATAGTCACTTTGGCAAACACAAGAACTGTATCAAACAGGCTCATAACATGCGACAAAGCTGACCTAAACACAACCTCTTAAAACTAAAACACAGAAACTGACAAACACTAAGTTAAACATGAAATTCTGAGCTAAACAGAAAACTAAATGTAAGTAAAAAATAAATAAAAAAGTTAAGAGAATGGTTTAAAACACATAGGGTGAGGGTTAAATAGGGGTAGAATGATAATAAGCACCATATAGAAGCAAAAAAAGGCCATGGGATAAAAAGGGTGTCGGCAGCTGCACTGAATAGAAACGTTAACACACTGAAAATGTCTAAGTGTGAGCTAAACAGAAAACTCAATGTTCGAAAGTTGAAGAGAAATTTGAATTGAAATTCAGTGGACAAGGGTGAAACCATGGTACAATGATAATGAAGAACATATATGAGGAATATAAGCACCATGGGAAGAGAAGGAACACAGCAGGTGACCTAAACACTAAGACAATCATGAAATTCTGAGCTAAACAGAAAAGTAAACGTAACTAAAAAATGTTAAGAAAAAAGTTGAAAATGCACTGGGTGAGAATGAACTAATGGTAGAATGATAATAAGCACCATATGGAAGCAATATAAAGGCCATGGGATGAAAAGGGTATTGGCAGCTGACCAAAACAAAAACCGTAACACACTGAAAATGTCTAAGTGTGAGGTAAACAGGAAACGTAACATTAACAAGAGGCCCCAAGAGGCCTGAGGGCACTCACCTGACATGATAGCCTAAATATCAACCCAGAGAATTGATTTCAACAAGTTGCATCTGCTCCTCCTAAGAAAAGCTTATACCAAATATCCAAAGATTCTGACTAGTGGATCTAAAAAAAAAAGAAGATTTTTAAAGAATATTCCTCATATTGAACTAAGTTATAATTCGGGCTCCCGCAGGGAGCCCATGTATGAACCTAGGGACTTGGCTTTAACAAACTTGTATCTCACCCCCCCCCCCCCCCCCCCCCTCCCCTTAAGGATGCAGCACACCAAATATCAAAACATTCCGACTGCTGGATCTGAAGAAGATGATTTTTAAAGAAAATTCCTCATTTTGAACTAAGTTACAATTCGAGCTCCCACAGTGAGTCCAAATATGGACCTAGGGACATGGCTTGAACAAACTTGAATCTCACCCCCCTAAGGATGCTGCATACCAAATATCAAAACATTCCGACTGCTGGATCTGAAGAAGATTTTTAAAGAAAATTCCTCATTTTGAACTAAGTTATCATTCAAGCTCCCACAGTGAGTCCAAATATAGACCTAGGGACATGACTTGAACAAACTTGAATCTCACCCCCCTAAGGATGCTGCATACCATATATCAAAACATTCTGACTGCTGGATTTGAAGAAGATTTTTAAAGAAAATTCCTCATTTTGAACTAAGTTATAATTCGGGCTACCACAGTGAGCCCAAATATGAACCCAGGGACTTGACTTGAACAAACTTGAATCTCACCCCACTAAGCATGGTGCATACCCAATATCAAAAGATTCTGCCTGCTGGATCTTGAGAAGAAGATTTTCAAAGAAATTTGCCTGAAATGCACCAAGTTCAAATTTGTGCTCCTATACAGAGCCCAAATATAAACCCAGGGGGCCGATTTCAACAAACTTGAATCAGATCCACCCCACAATGATGCATACCAAATATCAAAAGATTCTGCCTGCTGGATCTGGAGAAGAAGATTTTTTAAGAAATTTGCCTGAAATGCACTATGTTCGAATTCGAGCTTCTATAGTGACCCCAATATGAATCTAGGGAGCCGATTTGAACAAACTTGAATCAGATCCACCCCACAATGTTGCACACCAAATATCAAAAGATTCTGCCTACTGGATCTGGAGAAGATGATTTTTTAAGAAATTTGCCTGAAATGCACTAAGCTCGAAATCGGGCTCCTATACTGAGCCCAAATATGAACCCAGGGGGCCGATTTGAACAAACTTGAATCAGATCCACCCTACAATGTTGCATACCAAATATCAAAAGATTCTGCCTGCTGGATCTGGAGAAGATTTTTTAATCTTTTTCCCATTGCCTACAGTGTTAAAAAGTGCTGACTCAGCACTTTTTCAAAGTCCTGAAAAAAGTACCTTGTGATCAAACCGATAGGGATTTTTTTTAACCATTTTATTCTACTGGATAAAAGTAAGCTTTATACAAAACAAGAATTCTCTGGGCTGTGTAGTTTTGGAGATATGGCAGTTTTAAGAATTTTCCTATTTTTAGCTCCCGAGGTTCCCACGGAGCAACGAGAAAATTTTTTTTTGCATCAATCAACTACTTATGACCCATTATCATCTCATATCAAATTTGGTTCAAATCGACCTCACGGTTCTGAAAATAGAAATTTTAGGCGTGGCCAAAATTTTTGCCCCTCCCATAACGAAGGCAAATAATGCCCGACAAACTTTTCTTGAACAAACTTGATTCTAAACCTCAAAAGGACTCTGTATACCACATGTCAAGTCTCTGCTACTGGTGGTTCATTAGAAGAAGATTTTCAAACAATTTGGCCATTTTTTCCCCACACCTCTGCTCAATATGAGCCGAAACCTAATTTGGATAAAAATCAAAATGCCCCTATATAACCACTACTTACATGAAATTTAATTAAAATGTGGCCAGTGGTTTAGGAGAAAGAGGCTCAAACACCACCTTCACGCAGGACGAGGGACGACAGACGATGGACGACGGACGAAGAGTGATAAGAAAAGCTCACCCTGACGTTCAGTCAGGTGAGCTAACAAGAAGGACGCCAACGCCCTATAGCTAACCAACATTCCTCTTTGATAGTAACTTTGGCAAACATAAGAACTGTATCAAACAGGCTCATAACATGCGACAAAGCTGACCCAAACACAACCTCTTAAAACTAAAACACAGAAACTAACATAAACACAAAGTTAAACATGAAATTCTGAGCTAAACAGAAAACTAAACATAAGTAAAAAATGAAAGTGTCAATGACACTGTAGCTTGACTTGTCAAGACATGTACATGTACAGTATGTGACACAGCAATGACAAACATCTAGGTAATGACCTGATAACAAAGGTACATATAAAGTATTGTAATGTCCTGTACATAAATACTGACCGTAGCCTGTAACAAATGTATAGGTAAAGTATTCTAAAGGTGGGTGACAGTCAGATGCTAAACTAGAAAAGAAATCTTTGAGTCCCAGAGTGGGTCTGACTGAACCCCAAAATATTTGTTCTCATATCACAGTGATAACAAAGGCACCCCAAAACACACTCATTCCTGTTCCAAGGTGAAAACAAAGGTACCCAAGAAGTTTCGTGAAGATCAGTTCATAAATACGAGCTGAAAAGAAGTTGTGACAAAAAACTGATTTGACCTAATTTCGGTACAAAATGGCCACTGGCAGCCATCTTGAATTTTGGACCGCACTCAGAAACACTCGTTCTCGTCCCAAGGTGATAACAAAGCTATCCAAGAAGTTTCGTGAAGATCGGTTGATAAATACAGCCTCTAACCCGAGCCGTATTGACATGTGCACTTACAGTGTATAAGTAGCACTAAATAAATCAAAATTCATCTAATTTGCATAATTTCTGCACGAGAAAAAAACCCGTACTGTATGTGATGTATTCCATTTTACTAAACATTCAAACAAAAAATTATTCAAATCAGAACTTTCATACAGAAGTTCTGTACAAAAGACTGCCTGCACTAATTTTGGTACAAAATGGCTGCTGGTGGCCATCTTGAATTTCGGACTACACCCAAAAACACCCGTTCTCATCCCACGGTGATAACAAAGGTACCCAAGACGTTTTGTAAAGATCGGTTCATAAATACGGCCTCTAGCCTGAGCCGTACAAAAGTTGTGTACAAAAAACTGATTAGACCTAATTTCGGTACAAAATGGCAACTGGCAGCCATCTTGTATTTCGGACTGCACTCAGAAACACTCGTTCTCGTCCCAAGGTGATAGCAGATGTACCAAGATGTTTCGTGAAGGTCGGTTGATAAATCCTTCCTCTAGCCCGAGCCGTATTGACATGTGTACTTACTGTGTGTAAGTAGCACTGAAAAAATCAAAGTTCATCTAATTTGCATAATTTCTGCACAAGAAAAAGAACCCTATTATATGTGATGTATCCCAAGGTAGTAAACATTCACACAAAAAATTATTCAAATCGGAGCTTTCATGTGGAAGTTCTGCACAAAAATCTGATTGCTTCTAATTTTGAACAAAATGGCTGCCAGCGGCCATCTTGAATTTTGGACCGCACCCAAAAACACTCGTTCTCGTCCCACGGTGATACCAAAGGTACCCAAGAAGTTTCATAAAGATCGGTTCATAAATGTGGCCTCTAGCCCGAGCCGTATTGGCATTTGCACTGACAGTGCTGAAAGTAACACTAAATACATCAAATTTAGTCTAATTTGCATAATTTAAGTACGAGAAAAAAACCTGTATTATAAGTGATGTATCCCATGGTGCTAAACATTCATACAAAAAATTATTCAAATCAGCGCTTTCATATGGAAGTTCTATGCAAAAAACAGATTTCTGCATCGTCGGTACGAAATGGTGGCTGGCTGCCATCTTGAATTTCGGACCGAACCAAAAAATACTTGTTCTCATCCCACGGTCATAACAAAGGTGCCCATGAAGTTTCGTAAAGATCGGTTCATAAACACGGCCTTTAGCCCGAGCCGTATTGAACTGTTGATGGATAGACGGACAGACGGACGACTGGCCATGGCATAAGCTCAAATTTGGCTTCGCCAAAGTTGAGCTAATAAATAAAAAGTTAAGAGAATGGTTTAAAACACATAGGGTGAGGGTTAAATAGTGGTAGAATGATAATAAGCACCATATAGAAGCAATATAAAGGCCATGGGATGAAAAGGGTGTCGGCAGCTGCCCTGAATAGAAACGCTAATACACTGAAAATGTCTAAGTGTGAGCTAAACAGAAAACTCAATGTTCAAAAGTTGAAGAGAAATTTGAATTGAAATTCAGTGGACAAGGGTGAAACCATGGTACAATGATAATGAAGAATATTATGAGGAATATAAGCACCATGGGGAGAGAAGGAACACAGCAGGTGACCTAAACACTAAGTCAAACATGAAGTTCTGAGCTAAACAGAAAAGTAAATGTAACTAAAAAATGTTAAGAAAAAAGTTTAAAATGCACTGGGTGAGAATGAAATAATGGTAGAATGATAATAAGCACCATATGGAAGCAATATAAAGGCCATGGGTTGAAAAGGGTGTCGGCAGTTGACCTAAACAAAAACCTTAACACACAGAAAATGTCTAAGCATGAGGTAAACAGGAAACTTAACTTTAAAAATGGGATGAAAAATTTGAAGAAATTCACTGAACATGGGTTAAATGATGCTAGAATGATAACGAGGAACATGTATGATGAAATATAAGCACTATGGGAAGAGAAGGAAAACAGCAGCTGACCTAAACACAAACTTAAACATGAAATTCTGAGGTAAACAGAAAAGTAAACGTAACTAAAAATGGTAAGAAAAAGGTTTAAAACACACTGGGTGAGGGTTAAATAGTGGTAGAATAACAATAAGCATTATAAAGGCCATGGGATGAAAAGGGTGTCAGCAGTCAATGTAAACAAAAAAATTAATCCACTGAAAATGTCGAAGTGTGAGCTAAACAGAAAACTAAACGTTCAAAATTGGAAGAAAATTTTTCCAGACATTCACTGGACAAGGGTTAAACCATGGTAGAAAGATAATGAAGAAGATGTATGATGAATATAAGCACCATGGGAAGAAGAGAAGGAACACAGCAGTTGAGCTAAACACTAAGTTAAACATGAAATTCTGAGCTAAACAGAAAACTAAACACAAGTAAAAATGTCAAGAAAAATGTTTAAAATGCAGAGTATGAGGGGTTAATCATGTTACAATGATACTGAGGAACATGTATGATGAATATAAGTGCCATAGGAAGAGAAGGAGCACAGCAGCTGACCTAAACACTAAGATAAACATGAAATTCTGAGCTAAACAGAAAAGTAAACGTCACTAAATAATGTTAAGAGAAACGTTTCAAACCCACTGGGTGAGGGTTAAATAGTGGTAGAATGATAAGCACCATATGGAAGCATTATAAAGGCCATGGGATGAAAAGGGTGTCGGCAGTCGAAGTAAACAAAAACTTTAACCCACTGAAAATGTCGAAGTGTGAGCTAAACAGAAAACTAAATGTTCAAAATTGGAAGAAAATTTTTAAGAAATTCACTGGACAGGGGTTAAACCATGGTAGAATGATAATGAAGAAGATGTATGATGAATATAAGCACCATGAGAAGAGAAGGAACACAGCAGTTGAGCTAAACACTAAGTTAAACATGAAATTCCGAGCTAAACAGAAAACTAAACGCAACTAAAAATGTCAAGAAAAATGTTTAAAATGCAGAGTATGAGGGGTTAATCATGGAACAATGATACTGCGGAACATGTATGATGAATATAAGTGCCACGGGAAGAGAAGGAGCACAACAGCTGACCTAAACACTTAGTTAGACACGAAATTCTGAGCTAAACAGAAAATTAAACGCAACTAAAAATGTCAAGAAAAATGTTTAAAATGCAAGGTATGAGGGGTTAAATCATGGTAAATGATAATAATCATTATATAACAGCATTATAAAGGCCATGATATGGAAATTAAAATTTTTTAGCAAATTTTGTTTCTTAACATACCTACCACAATTTTTTACAATTGGCTGTAACTTAAGTGCAAGCCCTACATCGGAGCTAACTCAAGCTAAGAAACTTTTCAAACAAGTTGGAAAAGTGAAAGAGTGCAAAAGCACGAAAAAGATCGAAAAAGGGTCGAGTGAGACCAGCGCTTGACATTACAGGTACTCTCTCTGAACACCTCTTGCATTTACCAAGCGCATGTGCAACAACCGTGATGTCAATTCCGTATTTCCCCCAACGAGAAGTTTGTGATTTAGCGGGGAGGTATCAATATCAAAGATATCCCCAAGCAGGGTGGGCCTCCGGTAAACAATTGTGGTAGGTATGTGAAGAAACAAAATTTACTAAAAATTTTTAATTTCTTCTCAACCTACTCACAATTGTTTACAATTGCATGAATAAACAATAGGAGGAGGTAAATCACATAACCAATACCAACAAGAGCAGCAGAAAGAAATGCAAGGAGGGCAGAGAGTAATAACAAAACCTGTAACGAAGAAAGAGAGAAGGCACCTGAAAAGAACAAGGCTGAGCGGAGCACAAACATGATAAAAACAAATTTAATGAGGGTGCACAACAGCCTGAGCAGCAACGAGAGGGCCTAAAGAAAAAAGGTCCTCAGATTGCTGCAGTACGTGGCGGAGATAAAAGGAGGAGAAGGTAGAAGCATTCCTCCAGTAAGCCGCATTCATAACATCCTGGAGCGAAACAGAATTGGAGAACGCCCAGGATTGAGAAATGGCACGAACCTCATGAGCATTAAACCGGTTTGAAACAAGATCCGAAGCAGACAAGCTGGAATAAGCCAGCTTGATTGCAAGACAGATCCATCTGGAAATAGAATGGGAGAGATAGACTGCCTCCTAGGAATGAGAGACAGAAAGAATCTCTTCCGACCCCTCCGAATGAACTGAGTGCGATTAATGTAAGCCTTGATCTCACGAACAGGACAAAGAAGAGGCCTCCGGCCATTGACAGCAGGGAAAGCCCGAATGCAGATGGGAGGAGGTACCGAATCAGGAAGTTGATTCTTGGCCAGAAAAGAGCAATCAGTAAAGAAGGTGACACTGTTAGCCTCATTTCTGAAGAAAGCAGAATCAACAGATAGCGCATGAAGCTCACTGACCCGTCTGGCAGAAGCAAACGCTAGAAGGAAAGCTGTCTTATAGGTGAGAAAACGCATATCGGTCTCAGATGAAAACTCGAATGGAGCCCCCTCCAAACAATGCAACACCCATGCCAAGTTCCACTTGGGTGTAAGACACAAAACTCGAGGCCTCTTCAAAGAAAAGTGCCGAATTAGTTGAGAAAAAGATTACAACCGATGCACTGCTTTCCCACATACGAGAAAGTATCAGACAGCATAGACCGATAGCCCTTTATAGTAATAGGCTGGAGGCCCTTGGAGTCAAAAAGGTATACCAGAAAATCCACAATTTGAGTGACTGACGGATTACGGTAATCCACATTTTGAGCTGTACACCAGTGGCAGAAAACCTTCCACTTAGCAGCATAAGTCATGACAGTGGATTGTCACCGTGATGCAGAAATGCACTCCACTGATCGTCTCGAAAAACCTCTACGTCAGAGACAGGACCTGAAAAAAGACAGGCGTGAAGGAACATGCTCGCCATGTTGTTATGATACTTCCTGGGACCACCCTGGGAAAGAAGATCGTGAAGTGGAGGTAGACGAATCAGCCGATCTGCCAACAGAGGCCACAGCAGATTGATCCACACCCTCTGTGAAGACAGAGGTGCGATCAGAATGATCCTGCAACTGCAAGCACAAATCTTCGCCAACACTTGAGGAAGAATCGGTGCAGGAGGGAAGGCATAGCCGATCCAACCTGTCCCGTCCAGAGACAGAGCGTCTACCGCAAATGCCAGTGGATCTGGACAAGGAGAGACAAATGTCTCCGCCTGATGATTCCAGAGAGTGGCGAAAAGATCGACCAGAGGACATCCCCACCGCTCGCAAATCGCCTGAAACACCGACCGAGAGATCTGCACCAGAAGGTCCCGATGCAGAGAATCGGAAGGGACATGAGTTGGGAGGGGCACCCGAGATAACAGGGGTGCCAACGGAAGGACAGTCACAGACCGGACTGGATGACATCGAGGACCCAAGTGTCTGATGTTATCTCTGTCCAATGGTCAAAAAACTGTGACAGCCTTCCCCTGACTAGAGGCGAATCGAGGTGAGGACCTTCATTTGCGGCCTCTATGAGGCCCCTGAGAGGAGAAACCACCCCCTTGGGAAGCAACAGAGTCCTGAGACTTTCCACCCTGAGGCTGCCAGTGAGCCTGGCCGCGTTGGCGCTTTTTCTGAGCAGAAGGAGCCGACGGAGCCGAAGGCGTGGCCGACGAAGCAGGGTGCTTTGTAGGCCTGGAATGACCACCACCCACAGCAGCAGGTTGGTCCAGCTGCCATAACAAAAGCTGGTCCTTCAAATGACGAAGAACCTCACCACAGACAGCTTCCACGGAACCACTGAACAGCTGAGGTCCAACCAAAGAAGCAGACCTCAGAACAGTACACTGCTCAGAAGGAAGGGATGGAGAAGAATCCAACACCGCATCCCGGCATGCAAGCTCCAAATTAGCCGAGTTACAGGTGTGAGCATGTGTCAGGTTCATATGAGCCTGTGTCAAAACACGCAAAGGCATCTGAGCATCATCAAACTCCCCTGGCGGAAAATATGCGGCCAGGGCAGCGACGACATGGTCCGCGAGAGATAAAATACCCAGCATCTCTCGGGACAGGCCCACCATAGATTCAACGACCGACATCGAGAGAACTGCCGACTCAAACTTAGTCAACAGGAGGGAAGAAGAATCTTCGTCCACAGTAGTCATCCCTTGGAAGACTGGTGGACAGACGGATTTGTAAACACGAAACTGCGACGGAGGCAGAAAAGCATCAGCTCGTGAAAAGAAAAAACGCGTTTTGGAGTCCAAGCCCTGGAAGGACTCAACAACCTAAGCCGATTGCAGAGGACGCAAAACTCCAGAGCTAGAATGCTCAACAGGGTTACGGCGCTCCACAGAAGACCGCGGCCAGACGGTCACTGATGGCTGGTCTGAAGGCTGAATGTCAGGCAATAAGCCAAAGACAAAATCCAAAGCCTGCTGCAAGACTGACAAGGGGGGGGGGGGGGGGGGCCCATCGCCTTCAAGAAAATCGTCATCCTCTGTAGCAGAAGAGACGTAGCCCAACTCGGGCTGACCAGCAGGTACCTCCTGTGAATTCTGAACAGTATCCAAAGGGCCAGGTGAGGAATCTAGGTGACCGACCAAAGAAGGTTGTGCTTCAGGAGACACAGGGAAGCCAACTTGAGGGTTGCTAGAAAGAAACCGGGTGAGTGCCAAAACGGCCTGTCGCAGCTCACCCTGAGAATCTGTCGTAGCAGCAGCGCCCTGCAGAGTGTCTTCCAATGGACCCTTCTAGCAGAAGAACCCAAATTCTCAGAAGGGACCGACAACGAACGTCGACCAGCAGACAGAATAGGGAGACGGTGAGAAGACTCCGAAGGATAGTCCCAAGAGTGACGCCCAGGGGCAATCACTGACCTCTGCGGAACAGAAGGCCCTGCCTGCAAATCCTCTAGAGAGACCGACGGCATACGTCAATCGGTAGCTGAACCTGGGACACGATGAGAAGACACCGGAGGATTGTCCCAAGAATGACAGGAACCTGCCATTGGCCTCTGCGTGACAGAAGGCCCCAACTGCCCATCCTCTGACACCGACAACAAGCATCGATTGACAGCCAGACTTGGAACACAGTGAGGAATCACTGGAGGAAGGTTCCAAGAGTGACAACTGACTGGAGCTGTCACTGACCTCTGCTGAACAGCAGGCCCTGGATGCCAATGCCCCAGCCCCATCTTGCTAGTTGGCACACCAGCAGGGGAAGGCGGAACAACAAACGATTCGCTCGAGGGGCGAGGAATCGCTGCCAAAGCGACCGAATGGCCCAACAGACCAGGAGCAACCCTAGCCAGATGAGTCGGAGCAGACAGCAAACCCGCACAGCTTCGCTGTGAAGCCAGTGTAGGCTGAGAGCTCAGAGACCCACCAGCAGATACAGTCTCGGACCCCCGAGACAGTACGCCACCCCCGAAGAGATGGAAGAGCCACTATCATACAAGATAGGATCAGCAGGAACAACTTCCCCAGCAACTGTCGACAGCGCAGGAGGCAAATTGGAGAGTGTCAACAAGCTGACCTCGGAGAAACTCTCGACAAAAACAGCCGCCTCAAGGGTGACATCAGAAGCCAAACAGACCACAGTCTCCATGTCAGGCATCACAGCGCCAGCACCGTCAACAGTTGCAGAGGAACTTGCTGCAGAAAGAGACTGATCAACATCCTGTGTGACCGAGTCACCACGTGCACTCCAAGAAAAGTCTGAAGAGGCACGGCTACCCTTACACCGAGAACGAGGGGTTCTAGCCCTGGAGAGAACCACCTTGTTCACAGATGCCCAGAATTTAGTGGACCAAACCCCACAAATACCACAGGAATGGGCCTGTGTGCAATTGTTGCAAGTGACACAAGTAGCATGAGAGTCGTTTACATGTTTCACCTGCAAACAAGAGGTACAAGGAATTGTTTTAGCCATAATTTCAATTGGGAACAAGAAGGACGCCAACGCCCTATAGCTCACCAACATTCCTCTTTGATAGTAACTTTGGCAAACACAAGAACTGTATCAAACAGGATCATAACATGTGACAAAGTTTACCTAAACACAATCTCTTAAAAGTAAAACACAGAAACTGACATAAACACTAAGTTAAACATGAAATTCTGAGCTAAACAGAAAACTAAATGCAAATAAAAATGTCAAGAAAAATGTTTAAAATACAGGGTATGAGGGGTTAATTATAGAACAATGATACTGAAGAACATGTGTGATGAATATAAGTGCCATGGGAAGAGAAGGAGCACAGCAGCTGACCTAAACACTAAGTTAAACATGAAATTCCGAGCTAAACAGAAAACTAAACGTAACTAAAAATGTCAATAAAAATGCAGAGTATGAGGGGTTAATCATGCAACAATGATACTGAGGAACATGTGTGATGAATATAAGTGCCATGGGAAGAGAAGGAGCACAGCAGCTGACCTAAACGCTAAGTTAAACATGAAATTCCGAGCTAAACAGAAAACTAAACACAACTAAAATGTCAAGAAAAATCTTTAAAATGCAGGGTATGAGGGGTTAATCATGGCACAATGATACTGAGGAACATGTATGATGAATATAAGTGCCATGAGAAGAGAAGGAGCACAGCAGCTGACTGACCTAAACACTTAGATAAACATGAAATTCTGAGCTAAACAGAAAACTAAACGCAATTAAAAATGTCAAGAAAAATGTTTAAAATGCTGGTATGAGGGGTTAATCATGCAACGATGATACTGAGGAACATGTATGATGAATATAAGTGCCATGGGAAGAGAAGGAGGACAGCAGCTGACCTAAACACTAAGTTAAACATGAAATTCTGAGCTAAACAGATAACTAAACGCAAATAAAAATGTCAAGAAAAATGTTTAAAATACAGGGTATGAGGGGTTAATTATAGAACAATGATACTGAAGAACATGTGTGATGAATATAAGTGCCATGGGAAGAGAAGGAGCACAGCAGCTGACCTAAACACTAAGTTAAACATGAAATTCCGAGCTAAACAGAAAACTAAACGTAACTAAAAATGTCAATAAAAATGCAGAGTATGAGGGGTTAATCATGCAACAATGATACTGAGGAACATGTGTGATGAATATAAGTGCCATGGGAAGAGAAGGAGCACAGCAGCTGACCTAAACGCTAAGTTAAACATGAAATTCCGAGCTAAACAGAAAACTAAACGCAACTAAAATGTCAAGAAAAATCTTTAAAATGCAGGGTATGAGGGGTTAATCATGGCACAATGATACTGAGGAACATGTATGATGAATATAAGTGCCATGAGAAGAGAAGGAGCACAGCAGCTGACTGACCTAAACACTTAGATAAACATGAAATTCTGAGCTAAACAGAAAACTAAACGCAATTAAAAATGTCAAGAAAAATGTTTAAAATGCTGGGTATGAGGGGTTAATCATGCAACGATGATACTGAGGAACATGTATGATGAATATAAGTGCCATGGGAAGAGAAGGAGGACAGCAGCTGACCTAAACACTAAGTTAAACATGAAATTCTGAGCTAAACAGATAACTAAACGCAAATAAAAATGTCAAGAAAAATGTTTAAAGTTCAGAGTATGAGGTTAATCATGGAACAATGGTACTGAGGAACATGTGTGATGAATATAAGTGCCATGGGAAGAGAAGGAGCACAGCAGCTGACCTAAACACTAAGTTAAACATGAAATTCTGAGCTAAACAGAAAACTAAACGTAACTAAAAATGTCAAGAAAAATGTTTAAAACGCAAAGTATGAGGGGTTAATCATGGAACAATGATACTGAGGAACATGTATGATGAATATAAGTGCCATGGGAAGAGAAGGCGCACAGCAGCTGACCTAAACACTTAGTTAAACATGAAATTCTGAGTTAAACAGAAAACTAAACGCAACTAAAAATGTCAAGAAAAATGTTTAAAATGCAGGGTATGAGGGGTTAAATCATGGTAGAATGATAATAATCATCATATAGCAGCATTATAAAGGCCATGATATGGAAATAGGGAGAGTAAGTGACCTAAACAGAAACTTTAACATTATTGGATATGTACGCCGACCGATCGACACAACTAAAGTTGGTGAGCTAAAAAACTCCAACAATGGTCATTGTTTCCTGTTTCCCATACTCTACTTGTGATATAAAGGATTAATCCAAGTGGCAGCTTTGGATGGAGCACCGTATTTTTTAATGACTTTTAGAGCAACACACTTTTTCATAATATTTCCCAGACTTTCAATGATCATTTTTTTCAATGCATTTCCATTAGCATGGGTATTGTTTACAGGACAAATTATTCCAAAACTTTAATCTTCAACACCAAAGGATGTTCCATACCAAATATCAAGGCATTCCCACTGGTGGTTTGTGAGAAGATTTTTCAGCTTTTGGGGAATTACCCAGAGCCCAAAGATGGCAACTGCTTTATTTGAACAAAATAGAAAGGGTATACTCCATAGATGGTCTGTGCAATATATGTTTGAATTTGGCCTAGTGGTTGTGAAGAAGTAGTCAAGATTGCAAAAGTTAACGGACGACGGATGCCAGATGTGATGGCCAGTAATGGTAAAAGCTCCCACTGACTTGCAGTCAGGTAAGCAAAAAACTCCAACAAAGGTCATTGTTTCCTGTTTCCCATACTCTTTTTGTGATATAAAGGATTAATCCAAGTGGCAGCTTTGGATGGAGCACCTTGATTTTTAATTTCTTTTAGAGCAACACACTTTTTCTAGTATTTCCCAGACTTTCAATGATCATTTTTTTCCCTGCATTTCCATAAGCATGTGTATTGTTTACATGACAAATTTTCCCAAAATTAAAACTTACCTGAATTGACAACAAGAAAAATACACAATTAAACTTGACAATTTAAACCTTAACTGAATCAAAAATATGAAAATAAATTACAGAACTCACTCGCAATTCAAAAAATTTGTGACTTTTTTCAGTTTATCTGATAGCCATTCTTTATGACCCTTATTGAAAGCTCTGGCTAGCCTGGGAGTTTCAATATCTTTTGCTGAAATAAAGAAAAGTGTACAAATTTGTAGAGTTCTAAATGAATTTTTGTGGTCATAATTTGTTCATCAATCAGCATCAATAGTTATTTTGTTAGATCATGTCTGTCAACACTCGCCAATTAATTGTAAAAATACAAATCCACAGACACCAAATATTTTTTTTCTGCAAACTAAATATGAAACACCAACAGTAGCACCCTGTCAACTTAATAGCCACTTTTCCAGTGAAAAATATTCAGTTAAAAAGAGTATTCAATTAACACGAAGTTCCTCTATTCCACTGATAAAATGAGCATTTTTTTTATTATACCTTGTTTGACAGAGCTCATGGAGTTCTGTCAAACAAGCTATAAAGGATAGGGTTATTCGCTTTAGAAATATGCAAATAAGAGGACTTCACTGTACTAGGAATGTTAAAAAATTTATAGTAATTTATATATTTTTTATACTTACCAATGACCCAGACTTAGCTGGTGCTAACTCTTATATTCTAGGGCCAAACACAAATTTTGCCCCCCCCCCCCCCCCCCCCCCAATCCCCAAAATTTGCATTAAAGTCCAAAAATTAGATGTCCTATGTGGTCCTCCATACTTTTATTCACTGCACATGCGCAGTGTCAAGGAAGTCCGAAATTGGAGCCAAATCCTCATTCTTACAACCAGTGCCTGGTAAGTGTTATGTAATCAGCGGGGAGGTATGAGTTCCCAACTCATGGGGGGGGGGGGGGGGGGGCCATCCCCATCTGGGTCATTGGTAAGTATAAAAAATATATTACTATAAATTTTTTAACATTTTTATACTGTACCAATGATCCAGATTTAGCTGAATAGAAAAAAAGGCTGGAGGGCCTAGGACATAAAGGAAAATCCAATAGGCTCAATTACATGTAAACAGAATTATCCCCTCAAGGAGAAGAGAACAGGTTTTACATGTATCTTTCTTGTTTATACCAAAAAAGAAAGACACAATACCATTTCGTAATTGAGCACAATAACATCAATGATCTCTATTAACATCCAGTATAACCCATTATACTAATCTTTTTAAAGGAAAGCCAATAAATCAAGATAGTCCAGAGAATGAGACTCTTTATACTCATTTAAAAGTGTCCGAGAATTGTATATTAGCGCTCGTATGACACGTGACATATACAAATGCTTCACACTGAGCTACACTTTAAAAATATTACATAAATGAGATAGACATTAGCTTTACACTTTAAAACCACCCTGGCACTGACTCGGAATTACTGACTCCAGAGGAGGTATTCCCTTGCTTTTCACTATAAAGCAGGTGATATAAGGGAACACCATCCCCCCCCCCCATTCCCCTTGGTCTGGGTCAAATACCCCAGAAAGAAGAGAGCAGCAGGACAGAGTCACTACAGGAACAGAAAGCCTGCATAACTATAGTTGCAACTGTTTAGTGGACAACATTCTGAGCAACAGATAATGGACCTAAACAACGCAGGTCGCCAGAAATGGACTCAATATTTCTAAGATAAAAATTTGTGAACGTGGAAGGCTGAGACCAATATGCAGCCTTCATCAAATCGGTAATAGCAACACTATTAGCATAAGCTCAAGATGTAGATAGCGCTCTTACTTCATGTGCCGAAATCTTAAGCACAGACTGCTGAGTTGAAGATAATTTTTCATAAGCAGTACAGATAGTTAATTGAATCCACCTTGCAATAGAATGGACTGCAATGTCCTTTCTATTAGGCAGCAGAGACAGAAAGAAATGCTTACATCCCTTTCTGATAAACTCAGATCTATGTTTGTAAATACGCATGGTTCTAACTGGACAGAGCAAAGGCCTATGACCATCTGAAGACGGAAGAGACTTAATAACAACAGGTTCAGGATACTTATTAGGAGCCTGATTCTTAGCCAAAAATCCAACATTAGTAGTTAAAGTAATAGTATTACCAACACTTCGATAGTGAGAATCATCAACCGATAGTGCATGAAGCTCACTAACTCTTCTGGCAGAAGAGAAGGCTAAGAGAAAAGCTGTCTTATAAGATAAGAATTTGAAGTCCACTGTATCAAGAGGCTCAAATAGCACTTCTTTTAGCTTCAGAAGAACCCAAGCTAAATTCCACTTAGGAATTAATCTAAGTGTTTTAGGTCTATTTATCGAAAAGTTTTTCACTAACTTAGATAAAGAGACATTAGATCCAATCTGTAAGCTATCATGATGAGCATAGATATCCGATAGCATAGACCAATAACCCTTAATGGTTACTGTCTGCAGTTTGATCTTGTCAAACAAATATACCAGAAAATTAGCAATGTCTGGAATGGAGGGATCATAAATATCAATAGAATGATTCCTACACCAATGATAGAAAACCTTCCACTTAGCAGCATAATTTACCAAAGAGGAGGTCCTCCTACAGTTAAAATTGCGTCCACAGCTCGTCCTGTAAAATGCTTGCTGTGCAAGGAAGACCGCTTAATGGAAATACGTGAAGGTTGAAACCTTGTGGGTTGTGATGCAGTGTGCGTGATTTCCCCCATGAAAGAAGGTCCTCCTGTGGAGGAAGCTTCCGCGGAATGTCCCACAACAGACACCTGAGTAGATTTATCCATGGTCTCTGGGGTGACAGAGATACTACCAACAGAATCTTGAAGTGAGATTGCTTGATTTTTAGCAATATCTGCTGAATCAATGGAGATGGAGGATACGCGTATCCTATCATTCCGTCCCATGAGATCGAGAGGGCGTCTACTGCAAACGCTCGAGGATCAAGGTATGGCGACACATACGTCTGCAACTGATTGTTGAGATGCGTCGCAAATAAGTCTATCATTGGACGATCCCATTGATAGCAAATCTGATTGAATATTCGTTTGTTGAGAGTCCATTCTAACGGCAACATGCAAACTTTCCGAGAAAGGGAGTCTGCTAGAACGTTCAGACGCCCCGGAATATGACGGACCGATAGGAGAACTTGATGCTCTAGGACAAATAGAAGGATCCTTTCCGTTAAACTGAACAACGGAATGGAATGAGTGCCTCCCTGGTTCCGAGTATACGCTACTACTGTCGAATTGTCAGACAGAATTTGAACATGCGAATTCTGAAGAATGTTCATCCACTGACGTAGCGCAAGCCAAACTGACATCATCACTTTGATGTTTATGTGCTTGTTTAGGAACTGCAGATCCCAAAGATCCTGGCACTTCGAATCTGTTGGGCTCAGAGTTGCGCCCCAACCTGTTTGACTCGCATCTGTCATTATCATAAAACTCGGATCCGGCAGTTGCAGTGGTACTCCTTGAGTTAACCACTGAATATCTGCCCAAGTCTGAATCTCTTGTTTCACTTGATTCGACAAGACGATGTTCGTTTTGAGCAAATGAGTCTTCACACTCCAATTCTGAGTAAAAAATATCTGGAGTGGACGAGTGCGTAGCCGCCCCATCGGAATAAGATCCGCAGCGGCTCCGCACAAACCTGTCAGTCTCATGAATTCTCTCGCTGTTACTACATCTGAGTGAAGACAAAAGTGAACGTAACAACTGACTAATTTCACTCTGGTTAACGGCAGACAAACGAGATTGTTGTGCATCTCGAAGCGCATTCGCAGGTGGGTGAATGACTTGGACGGCACTAGATCCGACTTCTTTTCATTTACTATCAAACCGAGACGTCGGAGCAGTTGAAGCAGACTCAGAACATCATTCTGAAGCGTTAAGTCATTGCCGTACCTCTGAATTTATGTTTATTTATTTATTGGTGTTTAAGGTCACATATTTCTGAACAATGGCAGACCATGACCGTGACCATTTTATGGGTGGAGGAAGCTGGAGTACCCGGAAAGAACCACTGAGCAATGGTGAGCAACTGTCAGCTCCCCAACATACCAACTCCACACGTTAGCATTGGTTGAAGACAGGTGCACCATCGACATGCAGTACACCTTAGTACACAGCGTCACCATGCCCCCACGTGGACAATGGGGGTGAAGTGTCTTGTCCAAGGACACAACGCGGTTGCCACAGGTGGGATTCGAACCGAGGACCTCTCGGCTTGCAGCCTGCACTTCTACCAACTGAGTCACCGCGCCCCCACCGTACCTCTGAAGAATGTCGTCCAAGCAGGCCACTGTTACTACAGACGAATGAGCTCGGAAATGAGTTACCGAGTTCATTATTCGAGTGAATGCCCAGGGTGCTAGATTCAGACCGAAGCACATCGCTGGGAACTGATAAACGACTCCCTGGACAGCGAAACGAAGTTACTTTTTGAACGCTTGATGTACCATGACGTGAAAGTACGAATCTTTGAGATCTATGCTCGCAGCATAATCGTTCACTTGAATGCTCGCTCTGGCCAATCAGATGGTCTCAATATAAAATTTCAGAGCCACGATCAGCTTGTTTATCCAGCTCAGATCTATGACTGGACGAAACGAGCCGTCTGGTTTTGGAACCAGAAACAGGTGACAGTAGAAACCTGGAGATTCCTGCTTTTCTACGACCTCTGTAGCGTTCTTGTCCAGAAGAGATTGAACTTCTCATAGAAGCGATTCTCTCTTCTGAACATTTGACGGAAGCTGAGTCCAACGTGGACTTCCAGTTAACAGAGGTTTTTCCTTGAAGGACAGTTTTAGACCTTCAGGAAATCACCCTTGCACCCATGGGTCGTTCGTAATTGACAACCAATTGGTTAAGAATCTCGACAGCCTTCTGCCGACTGGAACGCAATAGAGGTTTACACCATCACCTCCTGGCCCTGTGAGGCTTGCGGGAGGAGAAACCACGTCCTCCACAACCCACACCTTGTCCAGTCGACCTAGGAGCGTCTGAACGGTTATCTCGGACAGCATACTGGCCCCTACCTGAGTCGCTACTCTGACGGTCTCTGGAGTAAGACGTAAAGGTTTTCTTAGATCCTCTATAGGAACTTCCCTTGGACGTATTCGCCCCCGAAGTGCCTGCCTCACTCCTCTCTGCTGAGTCCGACATTTTTGAAGCGGATTTAAAAAGCAGAGAATCCGAAGCTTTCTTAGTAATCTAATCATAGATAATAGAAAGCTTTCTATCGAAGAGAAGCTCTCCGGAGACTGAAGCGACTCGAAGAGAGTTTTTCACCTTACTATCCACTCTAGAGGATGCAGCATCACGTCTGACTAATTCCAGATTTGCCACTGAAAGGGCGGAGTTATACGTAGAATATGCTATAGCCCGTGAAAAAACTCTTAAGGAAGTTTGAACATCCTGGAATTCTTTCCCTTTCGAGACTGTCGTCTCCAGTATACTGGAGTTAATAGACATGGACACTGGCAATGACAACTCCAAGTCTTCTGGCTGGTCGTCCAAACGCGGAGGAACTCTCGGCACGCCACGTCCTGCCGTTTCAAATCTATTTCTTGAATTGATGAAGGCAGCTGTATAGCGCTAGGTGATAAGAAACCGGATTTGCCAGTCTTAGAGGCTAGCTTGAATATAGCATTATTCAACAGCTCAAATGTCCGTGTGACATTTCTGGACTGGGTCGGAAACTCAGAGACAGTGTTCCTATTCCGGCCGAAAAAGTCTGTGTCCAGTGACGCTATCAGTCTCTTATCCGGTAATGCAGCATTTTGGTCCAGAGGAACAACTTCTGGAAGGTGTTGCCAGATGAAATCGACGGCCACCTTATGTTGTTCGGAAAGGGGAAATTCCAGCACAGCTGATTCCCTTTCGCCATCCGACTGGACCATATGAGATTCTCGGTTGTCCCTTTCTGACTCTGCAGGGGAGCGAACCGACCCAGCTTCCTCAGGCAGTTCCTGTTCCGAAAAAGTTTCTGATGGCTGCTGGGATGCTGCAATGAGTTGAGCTATCTGTGATAGCAAGTCCGTCACGGGGGCCTGTGGAGCCGCGGTCTTACGTGATTTAGCCCCTGGGAGCTCCTGGGACGTTGATTCCTGCATACTTCTTTTATGCAAACGTCCCGACTGGTAAGGCTTCATGTCCTTGGCTACCAGATGGAGTGACCTGATCAACGTGGAGTCCCTGGTCGGTGACGCAGGCTGTATATCAGAAGTCACGTAGCCAGGTTGCAGTCGTGTGTGCTGCCGTGAGGATGAGGAAGCCAATAGACTAGGTGCGCCGGACTGTCTATACGATGGAGCATCCCGAGGAGGGGACGTATGCTCCGACTGACGAACATTACGTACAACAACATCTGATCCCAGATGTTGTTGTAAGAGATAGGGGCCTCTCTCGCTCGCGGTCCGGGCAGACCTGGACGAGCTAGGTACTGGACTGATTGGCTTCCTCCTTTCCATCTTCGGATCCGTCGTCGCCGGGTGTGCATGATCCATGTTTATAGTGCTCGCAACACCCGATCTCCTTTCCTGGACCGCAACGTACGAACCCGGCGTCACAACCATTTCGTGAATGATTGCTGCACCGGGCGAGCTAGCGGGCGACAATGCCATCGATCCTACGTGGGACCTCTTAAGCATTTGCCGAATTTCATTTGAGCACTTTTGTCGCTAGCTCTTCATTTGTCTGTGACGACGGAGGCACACTTCGTGAAGACATCACGGAAACATCACCCTGTTCTTGTTCCTCTGAAAAAGAGACTGAAAAACTAGAGTGACCCTGTGGCGAGAGGACCGGCATGGACCTCTCACCACTAACAATATACCATGACACACGTCTCCAACGTTTGTCATTCCAATTGGCACACACAGAGCAAGAATTAGTGTGAATACACTGACTACAAATAATACACTGAGCATGAGAATCAGAGGAAGACTTCCTCGAATTACAATTGAGAATCAGAAGAAGACTTCCTCAAATTACAATTTGAACAAACTTCTTTCATTTTGAAAAAAGTTAAACAGTCATCGTACTTGCACTAACCCTTGAAAACAAGATACATGATAATAATATAATCCATTACAAACATTTCGAAAAATAATTCGAAAGAAAAAATTCTCGAAAAAATTTTCAAGTTGAGCCCAAGTTCCCAATGGGAACGATGAGCCCAAATGGATCCCCAAAAAGCCTAAGTGTGGACAAAAATTTTAAAACATGTCTAAAAATTAATGTTACACTTACGCACAATATTAAGTATCTGGCTATGAGCAGGACTTAATAGATGACAAGGAATCACTGTCTGAAGTAACCGTTGTCAATGTAAACAAAAGTGAATAAAACTGGAAACAAGACTCCAGGCACTGAAAATATGGCCCGAAATCAGTAACCAATTTTAACACTATCCGATGTAAAACACAGGCTTTCTGAGAAGAAACTGCAGTACATTGGATGGTAGATGCATGACTGAAATGTCTAACCACCCTAGGGTGAGGACGTAACCATGGGGAAAAACAGAATAAACATTCTGTTACCAAGCCAAAACTCCCAAGAAATTTCAGTAAAAATAATTAAAAAAATTGTGCCAAAAGAATGGGAGAATAGCAAGGGGGTATTAAGGAAAGGGAGAGAGGAAACACTGAACAAACAAAGGAAATTTCATAGCAAGAATGAAAATATCAGGCCCATGTCCCGAAAGTTAAAAAATTTATAGTAATTTCTATATTTTTTATACTTACCAATGACCCAGACATAGCTGGTGCTAACTCTTAAAATATAGGGCCAAACACAAATTTTGCCCCCCAATCCCCAAAATTTGCATCTAAAACCAAAGAAAACATGTCCTGAAAGGCCCTCCACACTTCGCCTCTACTGCGCATGCGCAGTGTCAAGGACGTTCCGAAATTGGCGCCATTAATCATTCTAATAACCAGTGCCTGGTAAGCGCTATGTACTCAGCGGGGAGGCAAGAGTTCCCAACTCCTGGGAGGGCCATCGCTGTCTGGGTCATTGGTAAGTATAAAAAATATATAAATTACTATAAATTTTTTAACATTTTTATACTGTACCAATGACCCAGACATAGCTGAATAGTAAAAAGGCTGGAGGGCCAAGGACATAGAGCAAAATGGAATACGCTCAATAATATAAAATAGAGTCATCCCCTGTAGGGAAAAAGAAGTAATAGGCCTTACATGTATCTTTCTTATTTAAGATAAATTAGAAAGATACAACACCTTCCAAAATTGAGCTTCATACATCCATGTACTCTATTAATATCCAATATAATCCTTATACTAATAATTTTTAAAGTAAGCCAATAAATAAAGTAAGTCTAGAGAATAGAGACTCTTATACTCCTAAAAGTGTCTGAGGATTGCATAATCATGTCTGTTGACATATGCAATAATCAAAAGCTATACTTTAAAAACTAAGACTTGAATGAATTTTAAAAACATAAACTTCTCACTAAACAACCATCTCAATAACAGCTCAGAATTACTAACTCCAGAGGAGGTATCCCCTTGTTTTCATAGTAAAACAGGTGACCCAAGGGAACACCCTCCCCCCCCCCTTTCCTTGCCCTGGGTCAAATAGCCCAGAGCGAAGAGGGCAGCAGACTGAGTCACTGCCGAAACAGACAGCCTACCTAGCTATAGTAGCAACTGTTAAGTAAATGACATTCTGAGCAGTAGATAATAAACCTAACAATAGAGGCCTCCAGAAATGGACTCGATATTTCTGAGATAAAAATTCATGAATGTGGATGGCTGAGCGCAATGAGCAGCCTTCAAAAATCTATAATAGCGACACTATTAATGTAAGCCCAAGATGTAGAAGAACTCTTACTTCATGAGCCGAAATCTTAAGCACAACTGCTAAGTCAATGATATACCATAAGCAGTACCGATAGTTAATAGAATCCATTAACAATAGAATGGAGCGTAACGTCCTTCTACTAGGCATCAAAGACAGAAGAAGCTTACGCCCATAGTAATAAACAGATATCTGTTTATAAATACATAAACTCAACCCGCAAAGAGTAAAGGCCTATGCCCATACGAAGACGGAAGGACCTTAATAACAATAGGTTCCGGATATTAGGAGCCTAACTCTTATGCAAAAATCCAACCTAAATAGTAACGGAAGTAGTGCTTCCGAAACTATGAAAGTGAAAATCATCCATCGATAGTGCATGAAACTCACTGACTCTATAGTAAAAGAGAAACCAACAGAATTACTGTCTAAAAGGTCACAATTTGAAAACTACTGTTTCCAGAGGCTCAAATGATTACTTAGCTAAATAAGAACCGAAGTTAAAATCCATATAGGAATTTAATCTAAAGATTCTAAGTCTATTTATCAAAAAGTTACTAACTGACTTAGATAAAGAGACATAAGACTCAATTGTAAACTATCGTAGAGTGCATAGGTATGAGGTAACATAAACCTATAACCTTAATAATAACAGGCTGCAGTAGATCTTGTGAAACAAGTATACTAAAAAATTGCAATGAGTAGTATGGAGGGATCAACAATATGAACATAATGATCCCTACACCAACGACGGAAGAGCCTCCACTTTAGCCGCATAGAATAGCGAAGAAGAGGATCTCCTATAGTAAGAAATCGCGTCCAAAGCTCGTCCAGTACAATGCTTACAATGCAATACGGACCACACAACGGAATACATGAAGGTTGCGACCTTGCGGGTTGTGATAAAGATGACACGATTTACCCAGTGAAAAAAGATCCTCACATTGAGGAAGATTTCACGTTAAGACCCACAGTAGACAAGAGAGTAAATTACCCATGATCTCTGTGAAGATAGAGATGCTATCAACAGAAATGTATTATGGTTGTTTATCTTAGCAATACCTGCTGAAACAACAGCGCCGGAGGATACGCGTATCCTATCATTCCGTCCTATAGATCAATAGAGCGTTAACAACATTAGCTCAGAGATCTGGACAAGCCAACACATACGTCTGCAATTGATTAGCAAGCTGTGTCGTAAATAAATCATCATTGGGCGCTCCCATAGATAGCAAATCTGATTGAATACTTGTTTGTTGAGAGTCCATTCTGACAGCAACAAGCGACCCGTAAGTGAACGGGAGTCCGGTAAAACAATCAGACGACCCGGAATATGACGGACCAAAACAGAACTTGGTGTACTATAACCAACAGACGAATTCTTTCCATTAAATTGAATAACGGAAACGAAAGAGTGCCTCCCTGGTTCCGGAGATACGCCACTACTGTCGAATTAAAGGACAGGATTTGGGCATGCGTTTCTGAATAATGTTCATGCAATGACATAAAGCAAGCCTAAAAAACATTATTCCGCGGAAGAAAATTGGTTGCTAAGAGACTGCGGAACCCAAAGACCCTGGCACTTCGAATCCGTTGGGATCAGTATTATATCCCAATCTGTTTGACTGGCAACCGTCATAACAGCCACACTCGGGTCCGGCAACTGCGGTGGCACTCTCTGAGTCAACCACCGAATGTTTGCCCCAGTCTGAATCTCTTGTAACACTAGATAGACAAGAGAACGTGTAAATCGAGCAATTCATGGATTGCCGAAAAGTTGCCGTCGAAGAGAAGCTCCTCCGAGAACGAAGCGACTCTGAGAGAGTTCTTAACCTTACTATCCACGCGTGTGGATGTAGCTAGGGCTGCGTCACGTCTAACCAACTCCAATCAGCCACTGAAGGGCGGAGTTATACGTGAACAAACTACTGCCCTCAAAAGAAATTACATTGAGAATAATATCCCGTAAATCTTTTCTTGAAGACGTAATGATAACGCCTCAGTAAGGCAGATTACGTATGATAAAGCGTCTAAGTTAAGTCTACTATACATCATGTCGTTTCCAACATTGAAGTTGGAAAAGACATAAACGGCGAAAAAGAATATTTCCAGTCTTTAACCACACCGTCTAGACGCATAAGAACTCTCGGTATGCCCTGCTCTGCCAAAATAAACTATTCGTATAAATGATAAAACGGCAGAAATGAGCAACGCGGACAAGAAACTAAACTATCATGCTTGGTAGCAGGCTTGTATGCATATATAGCGTCGAAAAATAAAACACATGTTGTAATGCCATTATTGGACTGCGTCGGTAAGTCAGGGACAATGTCCCTGAACCGATCGAAAAATCCGAGACCAATGACGCTATAAGTCTCTAATCCAAGATCGCAGCAATGAAGTCCGAAATAACAATCACTGGAAGATAATGCCAGAAGATATGAAAGGCAGCTTCCGATACTACTAAAGGGAAAACTCGAAATCTTCCGAATCCCTTTCGCCATCCTGTCGGGCCCTATAAAGCGTTTGGTCGTCCGTACCTGATGCAACCGCGGACCGCACCGACCCAGCGCCGTCGGATAATTCCTGATTCGACCAAGAAACAGTCAATTGCTGGGATGCTGCGAAACAACTGTGCTAACTCGGATAGCACGTCCGTCACTGAGGCCTGAGGAGAAGCGGTCCTACAATGCATTGCCGCTGGAAGCTCCGTGATCGTTATCCCATGCATACTACCAATATGCGAGCGAACGGAGTGTATAGGCCTCATGTCCCTTGGCTACCGGATGGCGCGACCTATTCGCCGTGGAATCACTGAATGACGAAACTGATCGGATACTGGAGGTCACGTAGCCAATGTGCGGTCGTGTGCCCTGCTGTGAGGATGAGGAAGCATTAAGGACAGTCTCTCGGACTGTCAATATAACGGAGTGACCCGACTGACAGACATATGCTCCGAATGTAAAATATCTGAACCACAACATGCGGTTCCCTATGTTGTTGGACGAGAGAGGGACCTCTCTCGCTCACAGCCCGGACGGACCTGGACAAGCCAGGAACCGGACTTAACAGGCTTCCTCCGATCTGTCCTCAATCTGCCGTCACTGGGTGAGTACTAAAGTAATTAAAGTGCTCGCATCACCCAAATCTCCTTCCTATACCGCAACGGACGAACCCGGCAGCCGAACCATTCGATGAATGTACGCTACACCGGGTGAGCTAGCGAATGTCACTCCGTAGGTGATAGACATATTCCATGAGCACTTATTGCCGCTAGCTCTTCATTAACTAAGACGACAGAGGCACACTTTTGAAAGACATCTCCGTAACTTTGCGAACAAGAAACCAGAAATGCTTGGTTATATCAAGCATATAATAATAATATATAGCGTCGTTCAATAATTCGAAAGTTTGCGTGACATTATTGGACTATGTCGGAACTGAGGGACGATGTCCCTGAACCGAACCAAAAATTTCTAAGTCCACCGACGCTATCAGTTTCTTATCCGGCATCGCAGCATTCTGGTCCGACGAAAGAAGCTGTAGAAGACCAAGTCAGATGACATACACAACAGCATATGTTGTTCCGAAAGGGAAAGCTCGAAATCCTCCAAATCCCTTTCGGTATCCCGTCGGACCGGATGAAATTTTCGGACGTCCGTACCCGCTTCCGTGGAGCGTCCCGACCCAGCATCGTCGGATAAAAAATATGCGACAGATTCAGTTGATGCTGGGATGCTGCGATAAACTGTGCTATTTAGGAAAGCACGTCCGTTCCCGAGGCCTGTGCAGTAGCGGTCTTATGATGCATTGCCGCCGGAAGCTCCGTGTACGTTGACTCCCGCACACTTCCTATGCGAATGTCCGGAGTCTGCAGGCCTCGTGTCCCTGGCTACCGAATGGAGTGACCTGGTCGCCGATGATTCTCTGACTGGCGAAGCTGACTGGATATCCGTGGTCACGTAGCCAAGAGCGGTCGTGTGCGCAACTATGAGAATGAGGAAGCCTTATTGACAGTCTACTCCGGACTGACTATATATCGGAGCGTCCCGAGCGGCGGACGTATGCTCCGATTGCGAAACATTTTGTACCACAACATCTGGGGCCAGATGTTGTTGAACGAGAGAGGGGCCTCTCTCGCTTGCCGTCCGGATGGACCGGAACGAGCTATGAACCGGACTAAAAGGCTTCCTCCGTTCTCCCTCCGATCCGCCGTCACTGGGTGTGCATTAGGTTGATTTATAGTGCTCGCATCACCCCAAAATTCCTTCTAGACCGCAACGGACGAACCCGGCTGCCAAACCATTCGGTGAATGGACGCTACACCGGGCGAGCTAGCGAACGTCAAAGGCTGTCGAACCTACTAGGGTCCTCTTAGGCAATTGGCGTATTTACATGAGCACTTTTCCGCTAGCCCTTCATTAATTGTGACGACGGAGGCACACTGTTGGAAGACATCACAGAAACATCACCCTAATCTTGATCGTCCGAAATAGAAATTGATAAAGTAGAGTGACCCTGCGGGGAAAGGACCGGAGTGTCCAATTCCCCAATAACATACCGTGACATACGCTTCACATATTGTCATCGAAATCATACGATACAGAACAGGAGTTAATGCAAGTACACTGACCACATATAGAATGATTATAAAGTCAGAGGAAGACTTCCTCTTATTACAATTGATCAATATCATTTCAATGTGAAAAGAAAACAAGTCCTGGTACTCGCACTAAGCCCTGGCAATCAAAATACATAATAATAATATGATCCATTAATATAGAAAAAATAATTGAAATCAAAATATTTTGAAAAAATATTTTTTTAGAACAGCCCAAGTTTCTGAAAAGTAACGTTGAGCCCCAATGGATCCCAAGCCTAAGTGTGGACAAAAATTTTAAAAATATTTTAAACAATTTATTCAACACTTACGAACAATAATAATGTATCTAGTTATGATTAAAATAACATCAAGATATTATTTTCCAGAAATCCCCCCCTCACACAGAGGGCTGTTGTAAATGTAAACAATGAGTGTAAAAACACTAAAATAAGACTCCAGGCACCCAGGCCCAAAATCAGTTACCAAAAATACACTATCTGATGCAAAACAGAGACTTCCAGGGAAGAAACTGCAGAACATCAGATGGTAGATGCAGAACACAACGCCTAACCACCCGTAGGTGAAGACGTAAACATGGGGAAAAGAACAGAATTCATTCTGTTATACAGCTAAAACTCCCAAGAAAATTTAGTAATAATAATTACAAAAACTATGCCAAAAGCATGGGAGAATAGCAAGGGGGGACTTAAAGGACAGGGAGAGAGGAAAACACTTAAAAAACAGTGTAACTAATTAATCAGAATGACAACAAAATGGCTGCTGCCTCGAAAATAGGTAACTTAACATAATTTCATTAAAAAATTTTAAGTTACAGCCCTGATAATATTCTGTCACACATTTTTTCCTCTCCTCCTTCTCTATCCTTAGAATCACCATTTCACTAATATTTATGTGTCTGGCATCATTTAAACTGAGATTTACAAGCACAAAGATCAGTCAGATGTTAACTGATGAAGGGCCAAACTTAGAATGATTAATGGCGCCAATTTCGGAACGTCCTTGACACTGCGCATGCGCAGTAGAGGCGAAGTGTGGAGGGCCTTTCAGGACATGTTTTCTTTGGTTTTAGATGCAAATTTTGGGGATTGGGGGGCAAAATTTGTGTTTGGCCCTATATTTTAAGAGTTAGCACCAGCTATGTCTGGGTCATTGGTACAGTATAAAAATTTAGGGAACATGAACTAATTTTGAATAAAAGTTAAAAAATTTATAGTAATTTATATATTTTTTATATTTACCAATGACCCAGACATAGCTGGTGCTAACTCTGAAAATTCTAGGGCCAAACACAAATTTTGCCCCCCAATCCCCAAAATTTGCATCTAAAACCAAAAGAAATCATGTCCTGAAGGTCCTCCATACTTTGCCTTCACTGCGCATGCGCAGTGTCAAGGACGTCCTGAAATTGGTGCCAATTATCATTCTTACAAGCAGTGCCTGGTCAGCGCTATGTACTCAGTGGGGAGGGCCATCCCCGTCTGTGTTATTGGTAAGTATAAAAAATATATAAATTACTATAAATTTTTTAACATTTTTATACTGTACCAATGACCCAGACATAGCTGAATAGTAAAAAGGCTGGAGGGCCTAGGACATAGAGGAAAATCCAATAAGCTCAACTATATAAATAGAGTCAACCCCTCGAGGAGAAAAGGAGTATTAGGCTTTACATGTATCTTTCTTATTTCATGATAAATTAGAAAGACACAACACCCTCCATAATTGAGCATAATAACATTCATGTTCTCTATTAACATCCAGTATAACCCCTTATACTAATTATTTTTAAAGTAAGCCAATAAATAAAGTTAGACCAGAGATTTGAGACTCTTTATATTCCCTTAAAAGTGTCCGAGGATTGTATATTAACGCCCGTTTGACACGTGACATATACAAATGCTTCACACCGAGCTACACTTTAAAAACATGACATGAATGAATTTTTAACATTAATATTACACTTTAAAACCATCCCGGTAAAGACTCAGAATTACTGACTCCGGAGGAGGAATCCCCTTGCTTTTCACCACCCCCTTCCCCTTGCCCTGGGTCAAATAGCCCAGAGCGAAGAGGGCAGCAGGACGGAGTCACTGCCGGAACAGAAAGCCTGCATAACTATAGTTGCAACTGTTTAGTGGACGACATTCTGAGCAACAGATAACGGACCTAAACAATGCAGGTCTCCAGAAATGGACTCAATATTTCTGAGATAAAAATTCGTGAATGTGGATGGCTGAGACCAATATGCAGCCTTCATTAAATCTGTAATAGCAACACTATTTGCGTAAGCCCAAGATGTAGAAAGAGCTCTTACTTCATGAGCCGAAATCTTAAGCACAGACTGCTGAGTTGAAGATAGATTATCATAAGCAGTACGGATAGTTAATTGAATCCATCTAGCAATAGAATGGACCGAAATGTCCTTTCTATTAGGCATCAGAGACAGAAAGAAGCGTTTTCGTCCCTTTCTGATAAACTGAGATCTTTGTTTATAAATACGCAAAGCTCTAACAGGACAGAGTAAAGGCCTACGCCCGTCTGAAGACGGAAGTGCCTTAATAACAATATGTTCCGGATATTTATTAGGAGCCTGATTCTTAGCTAAAAATCCAACATTAGTAGTAAAGGTAATAGTGTTACGGACACTACGATAGTGAGAATCATCCACCGATAGTGCATGAAGCTCACTGACTCTTCTAGCAGAAGAGAAAGCTAAGAGAAATGCTGTCTTATAAGACAAGAATTTGAAATCTACTGTCCCAAGAGGTTCAAATGGCTTTTCTTTCAGTTTAAGAAGAACCCAAGCTAAATTCCATTTAGGAATTAATCTAAGAGTTCTGGGTCCATTTATCGAGAAGTTTCTAACTAATTTAGATAAAGAGACATTAGATCCAATTTGTAAACTATCATGGTGTGCATAGGTATCAGAAAACATAGACCTATAACCTTTAATAGTAACAGGCTGCAGTTTGATCTCGTCAAACAAGTATACTAGAAAGTTTGCAATGTCTGGTATGGAGGGATAAAAAATATCAACAGAATGATCCCCACACCAACGACGAAAGACCTTCCACTAAGCCGCATAATTTAGCGAAGAGGAGGTCCTCCTACAGTTAGAAATCGCGTCCACTGCTCGTCCTGTAAAATGCTTGTCGTGCAAGAAGGACCGCACAACGGAAAAACGTGAAGGTTGAGACCTTGCGGGTTGTGATGAAGTTGACGTGACTTCCCCTGCGAAAGAAGATCCTCTCGTGGAGGAAGTTTTCGCGGTAAGTCCCACAGCAGACATCTGAGTAGATTTATCCACGGTCTCTGTGGAGACAGAGATGCTACCAACAGAATTTTGCACTGAGATTGTTTTATCTTTAGCAATATTTGCTGAATCAACGGCGCTGGAGGATACGCATATCCTATCATTCCGTCCCACGAGATCGATAGAGCGTCTACTGCATATGCTCGGGGATCCGGACATGGAGACACATACGTCTGCAACTGATTGTTGAGTTGTGTCGCAAATAAGTCTATCATTGGCCGTTCCCATTGGTAGCAAATCTGATTGAATACCTGTTTGTTGAGAGTCCATTCTGACGGCAACAAGCGACCCTTCCGTGAAAGGGAATCTGCTAATACATTCAGACGACCCGGAATATGACGGACCGAAAGTAGAACTTGGTGTTCTAGCACAAACAGAAGGATTCTTTCCGTTAAATTGAATAATGGAACGGAATGAGTGCCTCCCTGGTTCCGGATATACGCTACTACTGTCGTATTGTCGGACAGGATTTGGACATGTGCTTTCTGAATAATGTTCATCCAATGACGTAATGCAGGCCAAATTGACATCATTTCCTTGATGTTTATGTGCTTGCCTAGAAACTGCGGATCCCAAAGACCCTGGCACTTCGAATCCGTTGGAATCAATGTTGCACCCCAACCTGTTTGACTGGCATCCGTCATAATCGTAAAACCCGGATCCGGCAACTGCAGTGGGACTCCCTGAGTCAACCACTGAATGTTTGCCCAAGTCTGAATCTCTTGTTTCACTTGATTTGACAAGAGAACGTCTATATCGAGTGAATGAATCTTTACACTCCAATTCTGAGTCAAGAAAATTTGGAGAGGACGAGTGCGTAACCGCCCCATCGGAATGAGATCCGCAGCGGCTCCGCACAGACCTATCAGTCTCATGAACTCCCTCGTTGTGACTTTGTCTGAGTGAAGACAATAGCGAGCGTAACAACTGATTGATTTCGCTCTGGTTAACGGCAGACGAACGAGATTATTGTGCGTCTCGAAGCTCATTCCCAGATGAGTGAATGACTTGGACGGCACCAGATCCGACTTCTCCTCGTTTATAATAAAACCGAGACGTCGGAGTAATAGAAGCAGATTCTGCACATCGTTTTGAAGCGTTAACTCGTTGTCGTACCTCTGAAGAATGTCGTCCAGGTAGGCCGACGTTACCGCAGACGAATGAGCTCGGAAATGTATCATTACCGAGTTCATTATTCGAGTGAAAGCCCAGGGCACTAGGTTCAAGCCGAGCCACATCGCTCGGAACTGATAAACCACTCCTAGGACTGCGAAGTGTAGATACTTTCTGAATGTCGGATGTACCATGACGTGAAAGTACGCATCTTTGAAATCTATGCTTGTAGCATAGTCGTTCACCCGAATACTCGCACTGACTGACTGAATCGTCTCCATATAGAACTTCGGAGCGACGATCAGCTTGTTTATCCAGCTCAGATCTATGACTGGACGGAACGAGCCGTCTGGTTTCGGAACCAGAAACAGATGGCTGTAGAAGCCCGGTGATTCCTGGTCTTCTACGACCTCTACCGCGTTCTTCGTCAGAAGAGACTGTACTTCTGATAAAAGAGCATCTCTCTTCTGTGGATTTGACGGAAGCTGAGTCCATTTTGGACTTCGAGTTAATGGAGGCTTTCGTTTGAAGGATATTCTTAGTCCTTCCGAAATTACCCCTCGGACCCAGGGGTTGTCCGTAATCGACGCCCACTCGTCTATAAAACTCAATAATCTTCCGCCAACCGGAACACGACAGAGGTTCAAACCATCACCTCCTGGACCTACGAGGCCTGCGGAAGGAGAAACTACGTCCTCCACGACCCGCACCTCGTCCCGTCGACCTCGGAACGTCTGACCGGTTGTCTCGGCCAGAATAACGTCCCGTATGTGAGTCGCTGCCTTGACGGTCTCTAGAATAAGACCTAGAGGACGTATAAGAACGTCTATAGGAACTTCTCTTGGGCGTACTTGTCCCAGAAGTGCATGTCTTACTCTTTTCTGCTGTATCCGACTTTTTAGAAGCGGATTTGAAAGCAGAGAATCCGAAGCTTTCTTAGTTATCTTATCATAGATTGCCGAAAGCTTGCCTTCGAAGAGAAGTTCTCCTGAGACCGAAGCGACTCTGAGAGAGTTCTTCACCTTACTATCCACACGCATGGATGTAGCTAGGGCTGTGTCATGTCTAACCAACTCCAGGTTTGCCACTGAAAGGGCGGAGTTATACATGGAATAAGCTACTGCCCTTGAAAGAAGTCTTAATGAGGATTGTAAATCCTGGAATTCTTTCCCTTGAAGACGCAATGATAACGACTTAGTAAGGTGGTCTGCGTATGATAAAGCGTCTAAGCTAGCTCTGTTAGACATTATTGTCATCTCCAACGTCGCGGTTGGAATAGACATAGACGACGATAAAGACAATTCCAAGTCTTCCGCTTCATCGACTAGACGCAGAGGAACTCTCGGTATGCCCTGCCCTGCCATTTCGAATTTATTCTTTGAATTGATGAAAGGCAGATTGAGAGCATTAGCGGACAAGAAACTAGCCTTGCCTGTTTTGGTAGCAAGCTTATAGATAGCGTCGTTCAATAATTCGAATGATCTTGTGACATTATTGGACTGTGACGGAAACTCAGGGACGATGTCTCTGAACCGATCAAAAAATTCTGTGTCCAATGACGCTATCAGTCTCTTATCCGGCATCGCAGCAGTCTGGCCCGACGGAACAACTTGTGGAAGGTAATGCCGGATGAAATCTACGGCAGCTTTATGTTGTTCCGAAAGGGATAGCTCCAAATCCTCGGAATCCCTTTTGCCATCCTGTCGGACCGCATGATGTTCTCGGTTGTCCGTACCTGACGCATCAGCGGAGCGTACCGACCCAGCGTCGTCGGATAATTCTTGATCCGACAGAGATTCTGTCGTTTGCTGGGATGCTGCGATAATTTGTGCTGTTTGGGATAGCACGTCCGTCACTGAGGCCTGTGGAGTAGCGGTCTTACGTTGCTTAGCCGCTGGAAGCTCCGTGTACACTGACTCCTGCATACTTCTCTTATGCGAATGTCCGGAGTCTACAGGCCTCGTGTCCCTGGCTACTGGATGGCGTGACCTGGTCGCCGTGGAATCCCTGATTGGAGAAACTGGCTGGATATCCGTGGTCACGTAGCCAAGGTGCGGTCGTGTGCGCTGCCGAGAGGATAAGGAAGCCTTTTGGACAGTCTCTCTGGACTGTCTATATAACGGAGCGTCCCGAGCGGCGGACGTATGCTCCGAATGGAAACATTTTGTACCACAACATCTGGTCCCAGATGTTGTTGTACGAGAGAGGGACCTCTCTCGCTCGCAGCCCGGATGGACCTGGACGAGCTAGGAACCGGACTAATAGGCTTCCTCCGTTCTCTCCTCTGATCCGCCGTCACTGGTTGTGCACCTTGTATATTTATAGTGCTCGCATCACCCAAATCTCCTTCCTGGACCACAACGGACGAACCCGGCTGCCCAACCATTCGATGAATGGACGCTACACCGGGCGAGCTAGCGGACGTCAACGCCATCGATCCTACTAGGGACCTCTTAGGCAATTGGAGTATCTCCATGAGCACTTTTGCCGCTAGCTCTTCATTTAGTTGTGACGACGGAGGTACACTTTTGGAAGACATCACGGAAACATCACCCTGTTCTTGTTCCTCTGAAATAGAGATTGATAAACTAAAGTGACCCTGCGGAGAAAGGACCGGCATGGCCTTTTCCCCACTAACAACATACCGTGACACCCGTTTCCAATGTTTGTCATCCCAATATATACATACTGAACAGGAGATAGTGCGAGTACACTGACTACAATTAATACAATGATCATGAAAGTCAGAGGAAGATTTCCTCTTATTACAATTTGAACAATATCCTTTCATTGTGAAAAGAACACAAAAAGTCCTAGTACTCACACCAACCCCTGAAAACAAAGATACATAATAACATGATTCATTAACATAGAAAAAATAAATGAAATCCAAAACATTTTTTGAAAAGTTAAAAAATTTATAGTAATTTATATATTTTTTATACTTACCAATGACCCAGACTTAGCTGGTGCCAACTCCAACAAAACCAGGGCCAAACACAAATTTTGCCCCCCAATCCCCAAAATTTGCATCCAAAACAAAAAGAAATCATGTCCTAAAGGACCTCCATACTACGCCTCTACTGCGCATGCGCAGTGACGCAGTCGTCCCGAAATTGGCGCCAATTATCATTCTTACTGGCAGTGCCTGGTCAGCGCTATGTACTCAGCGGGGAGGCAAGAGTTCCCAACTCCAGGGAGGGCCATCCCCGTCTGGGTCATTGGTAAGTATAAAAAATATATAAATTACTATAAATTTTTTAACATTTTTATACTGTACCAATGACCCAGACTTAGCTGAATAGTAAACAGGCTGGAGGGCCTAGGACATAGAGGAAAATCCAATAAGCTCAACTATATAGTAAAGAGGTAACCCCTTAAGGAGAAAAGGAGTATTAGGCTTTACATGTATCTTTCTTATTTAATATTAAATTAGAAAGATACACTACCCTTAATAATTGAGCACAATAACATTCATGTTCTCTATTAACATCCAGTATAACCCTTATACTAATTATTTTTAAAGCAAGCCAATAAATAAAGTAGTCCAGAGAATTGAGACTCTTTATAATCATTTAAAAGTGTCCGAGTATTGTATATTAAACCCGTTTGACACTTGACATATACAAATGCTTCACACCGAGCTACACTTTAAAAATAAGACATGAATGAATTTAAACATTAATATTACACTTTAAAACCATCCCGGAAGCGACTCAGAAATACTGACTTGGAGGAGGCATTCCCTTGCTTTTCACTATAAAGCAGGTGACCTAAGGGAACACCCGCCCCCCCCCCCCCCCTTCCCCTTGCCCTGGGTCAAATAGCCCAGAGCGAAGAGGGCAGCCGGACGGAGTCATTGCCGGAACAGAAAGCCTGCATAACTATAGTTGCAACTGTTTAGTGGACGACATTCTGAGCAACAGATAACGGACCTAAACAATGCAGGTCTCCAGAAATGGACTCAATATTTCTGAGATAAAAATTCGTAAATGTGGATGGCTGAGACCAATAAGCAGCCTTCATTAAATCTGTAATAGCAACACTATTAGCATAAGCCCAGGAAGTAGAAAGAGCTCTTACTTCATGAGCCGAAATCTTAAGCACAGACTGCTGAGAAGAAGATAAATCTTCATAAGCAGTACGGATAGTTAACTGAATCCATCTAGCAATAGAATGGACTGAAATGTCCTTTCTATTAGGCATCAAAGACAGAAAGAAACGTTTCCGTCCCTTTCTGATAAACTGAGATCTCTGTTTATAGATACGTAGTGCTCTAACAGGACAGAGTAAAGGCCTACGCCCGTCTGAAGACGGAAGAGCCTTAATAACAATAGGTTCCGGATATTTATTAGGAGCCTGATTCTTAGCTAAAAAACCCACATTAGTAGTGAAGGTGATAGTGTTCCCAACACTACGATAATGAGAATCATCCACCGATAGTGCATGAAGCTCACTGACTCTTCTGGCAGAAGAGAAAGCTAAGAGAAAAGCTGTCTTATAAGATAAGAATTTGAAATCTACTGTCCCAAGAGGTTCAAATGGCTTTTCCTTCAATTTAAGGAGAACCCAAGCTAAATTCCACTTAGGAATTAATCTAAGAGTTCTGGGTCTATTTATCGAAAAGTTTCTAACCAACTTCGATAAAGAGACATTAGATCCAATTTGTAAACTATCATGATGTGCATAGGTATCAGATAACATAGATCTATAACCCTTTATAGTAACAGGCTGCAGTTTGATTTCGTCAAACAAGTATACTAGAAAGTTAGCAATGTCTGGTATAGAGGGATCAAATATATCTACAGAATGATCCCTACACCAACGACGAAAAACCTTCCACTTAGCCGCATAGTTTAGCGAAGAGGAGGTCCTCCTACAGTTAGAAATCGCGTCCACTGCTCGTCCTGTAAAGTGCTTGCCATGCAAGAAGGACCGCACAACGGAAAAACGTGAAGGTTGAGACCTTGCGGGTTGTGATGGAGTTGGCGCGATTTCCCCTGCGAAAGAAGATCCTCTCGTGGAGGAAGCTTCCGTGGTAGGTCCCACAACAGACACCTGAGTAGATTTATCCACGGTCTCTGTGGCGACAGAGATGCTACCAACAGAATCTTGCATTGAGATTGTTTTATCTTTAGCAATACTTGTTGAATTAACGGCGCTGGAGGATACGCATATCCTATCATTCCGTCCCAAGGGATCGACAGAGCGTCTACTGCAAATGCTCTTGGATCCGGACACGGAGACACATACGTCTGCAACTGATTGTTGAGATGTGTCGCAAATAAGTCTATCATTGGCCGTTCCCATTGGTAGCAAATCTGATTGAATACTTGTTTGTTGAGAGTCCACTCCGACGGCAACAAGCGACCCTTTTGTGAAAGGGAGTCTGCTAGCACATTCAGACGACCCGGTATGTGACGGACCGAAAGAAGAACGTGATGTTCTAATGCAAACAGAAGGATTCTTTCCGTTAGATTGAACAACGGAACTGAATGAGTGCCTCCCTGATTCCGTATATACGCCACTACCGTCGTATTGTCGGATAGGATTTGGACATGAGCATCGTGAATAATGTCCATCCAGTGACGTAACGCAAGCCAAATTGACATCATTTCCTTGATGTTTATGTGCTTGCACAGGAATTGCGGATCCCAAAGACCCTGGCATCTCGAATCCGTTGGGATTAATGATGCACCCCAACCTGTTTGACTGGCATCCGTCATAACGGTAAAACTCGGATCCGGCAACTGCAGCGGAACTCCTTGAGTTAACCACGGAATGTTTGCCCAGGTCTGAATCTCTTGTTTCACTTGATCTGACAAGAGAACGTCTACATCGAGCGAATGAATTTTCACACTCCAATTCTGAGTCAGGAAAATTTGAAGAGGACGTGTGCGTAGCCGCCCCATCGGAATGAGATCCGCGGCGGCTCCGCACAGACCTATCAGTCTCATAAATTCTCTCGCCGTGACTTTGTCTGCGTGCAGACAATAGCGAGCGTAACAACTGACTAATTTCGCTCTGGTTAACGGCAGACGAACGAGATTGTTGTGCGTCTCGAAGCTCATTCCCAGATGAGTGAATGACTTGGACGGCACCAGATCCGACTTCTCCTCGTTTACTATAAAACCGAGACGTCGGAGCAATAGAAGAAGATTCTGAACATCGTTCTGAAGCGTTAACTCGTTGCCGTACCTCTGAAGAATGTCGTCCAGGTAGGCCGACGTTACCGCAGACGAATGAGCTCGGAAGTAGATCATTACCGAGTTCATTACCCGAGTGAAAGCCCAGGGTGCTAGATTCAATCCGAAGCACATGGCCCGGAATTGATACACCACTCCTAGGACTGCGAAGCGTAGATACTTTCGGAATGTCGGATGTACCATGACGTGAAAGTACGCATCTTTGAGATCTATGCTCGTTGCATAATCGTTCACCCCGAATACTCACTCTGACCGATCGAATCGTCTCCATATAAAACTTCGGAGCGACGATCAGCTTGTTTATCCAGCTCAAATCTATGACTGGACGGAACGAGCCGTCTGGTTTCGGAACCAGAAACAGATGGCTGTAGAATCCCAGAGATTCCTGGTTTTCTACGACCTCTACCGCGTTCTTCATTAAAAGAGACTGCACCTCTGATAACAGAGCGTCTCTTTTCTGTGGATTTGACGGAAGATGAGTCCACTTTGGACTTCGAGTTAATGGAGGCTTTCGTTTGAAGGATATCTTTAGACCTTCCGAAGTCACTCCTCTCACCCAAGGGTCGTCCGTAATCGACGCCCACTCTTGTGAAAAACTTGACAACCTTCCGCCAACCGGAACGCGATAGAGGTTTAAGCCATCACCTCCTGGACCTGCGAGGCCTGCGGTAGGAGAAACCACGTCTTCCACGACCCGCACCTCGCCTCGTCGACCTCGGGGCGTCCGACCGATTGTCCCGGCCTGAAGGACGTCCCGAACGAGAGTCGCTATCCTGACGGTCTCTCGAATAAGACCAAGAGGACGCACCGGAACCTCTATAGGAACCTCTCTTGGGCGCATTAGACCCAGAAGTGCCTGTCTTATTCGTGTCTGCTGTATCCGACTTTTTAGGAGCTGATCTGAACAACAGAGAATCATTAGCTTTCTTTTTAATTTTATCATAAATAGCAGAAAGCTTGCCGTCAAAGAGAAGTTCTCCTGAGACCGAAGCGACTCTAAGAGAGTTCTTCACCTTAGAATCCACTAGTGTGGATGTAGCTAGGGCTGCGTCACGTCTAACCAACTCCAGATTTGCCACTGAAAGGGCGGAGTTACACGTGGAATAAGCTACTGCCCTTGAAAGAAGTCTTAAAGAGGATTGTATATCCTGAAACTCTTCCCCTTGAAGGCGCAGTGATAACGCCTTAGTAAGGTGATCTGCGTAAGATAAGGCATCTAAATTGGCTCTGTTAGACGCAATAGCTGTTTCCAACACCGCGGTTGGAATAGAAGCTGACGACGGTAATGATAGCTCTAAGTCTTCCGCCTCGTCGTCCATACGCAGAGGAACTCTCGGTATACCCTGTCCTGCCATATCGAATTTATTCCTTGCATTAATGAAAGGCAGGTTGAGAGTATTAGCGGACAAGAAACCTGCTTTCCCCGTCCTGGAAGCAAGTTTAAATATAGCGTCGTTCAATAATTCAAATGTTCTAGCAACATTATTGGACTGCGACGGAAACTCGGGAGCGATGTCCCTGAACCGCTCAAAAAATTCAGAGTCCAATGACGCTATAATTCTCTTGTCCGGAAGCGCAGCAGTCTGGCCCGACGGAACAACTTGAGGGAGAAAGTGCCGGATGAAGTCCACGGCAGCTTTATGTTGTTCCGAAAGGGATAGCTCCAAGTCATCCGTATCCCTTTCACCATCCGGTCGGACCTCACGATGTTCCCGGTCGTCCGCCCCCGATGCTTCGGCGGAGCGTACCGACCCAGCGGCGTCGGATAATTCTTGATCCGACACCGTTTCTGTTGGCTGCTGGGATGCTGCGATAAGCTGTGCTATCTGCACAAGAATGTCCGACGTCGAGACCTGCGGAGGCGCAGTCTTTCACTGCTTCGCCGAGGGCAGCTCCGCATCAGATGGCTCCCGCATACTTTTCCTATGCGAACGTCCGGAGTCCATCGGTCTCGAATCCCTGGCTGCCGGATGGTGTGACCTGGTCGCTGAAGAATCCTTCATCGGCGAAGCTGGTAATATATCGGCGGTCACGCAGCCAAGGTGCGGTCGTGTGCGCTGACGAGAAGAGGAAGCCTTAACAGTCTCTGCGGACTGCTTATACAACGGAGCGTCCCGAGCGACGGACGTATGCTCCGCTAAAGACACATTTTGTACCACAACATCTGGTCCCAGATGTTGTTGTACGAGAGAGGAACCTCTCTCGCTCGCGGCCCGGCTGGACCTGGACGAGCTAGGAACCGGACTAAAAGGCTTCCTCCGTTCTCGCTTACTATCCGCCGTCACTGGGTGTGCATCTATTATGTTTATAGTGCTCGCATCACCCAAAATTTCCTCTTGGACCGCATCGGACGAACCCGGCTGCCGAACCATTCGGTGAATGGACGCTACACCGGGCGAGCTAGCGGACGACATTTGTTTAATCTCCATGAGCACTTTTGCCGCTAGCTCTGAATTCATTTGTGACGACGGACGCACACTTGAAGAAGATAACATGGAAACATCACCCTGTTCTGGTTCCTCTGAAATAGAAACTGAGAGAGTAGAGTGACCTTGTGGAGAAAGAGCCGGCATCGCTCTTTCTCCAGAAACAACATATCGTGACACACGTTTCCAATGTTTCTCATCCCAATGTTCACATATAGGACAGGGATTAATGCGAGAACACTGACTACAATTAATACAATGATCATGAAAGTCAGAGGAAGATTTCTTCCTATTACAATTTGAACAACGTCCCTTCATTGTGAAAGAACAACAATAAGTCCTAGTTACTCGCAAAAACCCCTGACACAAAGATACATAATAACATGATCCATTAATAAATGAAAAAACAATTGCAAAACAAAATAATTTTGAAAAAATATTTTTTCAGAGAAGCCCAAGTTGCTGAAAAGTAACGTTGAGCCCCGATGGATCCGATGGCAAAGTGTGGTCAAAAATTTTAAATTTATATAAAATAATTAATGAGACACTTTCGGATAATATAAATGTATCTTATAATGAGATAAACTACCACAAAGGAAAACAGCCCCCCTCAAAAAAGGTTGTTGCCAATGAAAACAAACAGTGTAAACACACTAGAAAACATGACTCCAGGCACTGAAAAAACTGGCCCGGAATCAGTCATCAATTACACTCTATCTGATGCAAAACAGAGACTCCCAGGGGAGAATCTGTAGAACATCAGATGGAAGATGCAGAACACAAACGTTATACACCCATGGGTGAAAACGTAACTATGGGGAAAATAACAGAAAACATTCTGTAACCAAGCAACTCTCCCAGGAAATTTTAGAAATGAAATTTCTCAAAAATATGCCAAAAGCATGGGAGAATTGCCAGGGGGGACTTTAGAAGGCTAGGGGAGAGGAAACACTGAATAAGCAGTGCAACAATTAGCAAGAATGACAACAAGAGGCCCATGCCTCGAAAATAGGCAACTTAACATAATTTCATCAAAAAATTTTAAGTACAGCCCTGATTATTCTTTGCCACTTCTTTTTCCTCTCCTCCTTCTATCCTCCTTAGAATCACATTTTCTCCAAAAATTACGTGTCTGGCATCCTTTAAACTGAGATTTACAAGCACAAAGATCAGTGAGATGTTGACTGATGAAGGGCCAAACAGAGAATGATAATTGGCGCCAATTTCGGGACGACTGCGTCACTGCGCATGCGCAGTAGAGGCGTAGTATGGAGGTCCTTTAGGACATGATTTCTTTTTGTTTTGGATGCAAATTTTGGGGATTGGGTGGCAAAATTTGTGTTTGGCCCTGGTTTTGTTGGAGTTAGCACCAGCTAAGTCTGGGTCATTGGTACAGTATAAAAATATATTTTTTCAGCAAAGCCCAAGTTTCTGAAAAGTAACATTGAGCCCCAATGGATCCCAAGCCTAAGTGTGGACAAAAATTTTAAAAATATTTTAAAAAATTAATGCAACACTTACGAATAATAATAATGTATCTTGTAATGATTAAACTAGTACAAAGACAAAAAATTCCCCTCCACAGAGACTGTAGCCAATGTAAACAAGAAGTGTATAAACACCAGAAACATGACTCCAGGCACTGATAACCCTGGCCCAAAATCAGTTACCAATAATACACTATCTGATGCAAAACAGTGACTTCCAGGGAAGAAACTGCAGAACATCAGATGGTAGATGCAGAACACTACGCCTAAACACCCATGGGTGAGAACGTAAACATGGGGAAAAGAACAGAACTCATTCTGTTACCCAGCTAAAACTCCCCAAGAAATTTTAGTAATAATATTACTGGAAATATGCCAAAAGCATGGGAGAATAGCAAGGGGGGACTTGAAGGAAAGGGAGAGAGGAAACACTGAACAAGCAGTGAAACATTATAGCAAGAAAGACAACAACAGGCCCATGCCTCGAAAATAGGCAACTTAACATAATTTCATTAAAAAATTTTAAGTTACAGCCCTGAATATTTTCTGTCACTCATTTTTCCTCTCCTCCTATATCCTCCTTAGATCCACCATTTCTTTAATATTTATGTGTCTGGCATCATTTAAACTGAGATTTACAAGCACAAATATCAGTCAGATGTGAACTGATGAAGGGCCAAACAAAGAATGATAATTGGCGCCAATTTCGGGACGTCCTTGACACTGCGCATGCGCAGTGAAGGCAAAGTATGAAGGACCTTCAGGACATGATTTCTTTTGCTTTTAGATGCAAATTTTGGGGATTGGGGGGCAAAATTTGTGTTTGGCCCTAGAATTTTCAGAGTTAGCACCAGCTATGTCTGGGTCATTGGTACAGTATAAAAATGTTAAAAAATTTATAGTAATTTATATATTTTTTATATTAATGGCGCCAATTTCGGAACGTCCTTGACACTGCGCATGCGCAGTAGGGGCGAAGTGTGGAGGGCCTTTCAGGACATGTTTTCTTTAGTTTTAGATGCAAATTTTGGGGATTGGGGGGCAAAATTTGTGTTTGGCCCTAGAATTTTCAGAGTTAGCACCAGCTATGTCTGGGTCATTGGTACAGTATAAAAATATTATAAGTTACAGCCCTGAACACATTCTTCCACTGTTCCCTCCTCTCATCCTTTTATTTCATCCTTGAATCCACCATTTCTCTCATGATTATGTGTCTGGCATCATTTAAACTGAGATTTTAAGCACAGATATCAGTGTGATGTTACTGATTGAAGGGCCAAACAAAGAATGAGGATTTTGCTCCAATTTCGGACTTCCTTGACACTGCGCATGCGCAGTGGATAAAAGTATGGAGGACCATGTAGGACATCTAATTTTTGGATTTTGATGCAAATTTGGGGGATTGGGGGCGGGGGGGGCAAAATTTGTGTTTGGCCCTAGAATATAAGAGTTTGCACCAGCTAAGTCTGGGTCATTGGTACAGTATAAAAATATAAGAATTTCATTGTAGCACATTCACTTTTTAATACAGACCACCAGATACGTGCTTCCACCTCTGAACCAGTCAATACAATCACACACAAATTCCAGGTTTTTTCTATTATAGTTTGAACTTAATCTATGGGTCATTTTCGATTTTTTCAACAAATATTGTTTAAAACAAATGTTGTTCTGGGATACCTTGCAGTACAGATTTTTCTCAACAAATAAAGTGCAAGATTAATTTTGGTAGACAGAATTTTTTTGCCATTAAATGCTTTGCTACAACTTATTGGAGAGAGCCTAGAAGGCATGCTTCAAAAATTATAGCAACACAAATCTGTATCATGAAATAAAATCTGTTTGTGTCCGATGATAAATACAATAAACACAAAAAGCGTTCAACGAATATGAGACTTTTAACCCAATTCCAACAAGTGATGAGCCAATCACGACAGTGTGGCAGGAACCAATTCGGATTGTTCAAGTATCATAATAGCTGATGCCGATACAGATTCTGGGTGCTTTTTATTAAAGGGTAGTCAGTCACCATGCCTCTTCTTTCTGGTTGTTTTTCAATTGCAAAAATGGAACAGTGAAACCCTGTTAATTGAATAGCCACTTTGCTGATGAAAATTATTTAATTAACCAAAGCATTCAATTAACAGGGATTTGGTCACATTCCTGTATTCTGGCGATTAATGAAGCATTTATTCTCTTATAACATGTTTGACAGTGCTCATGGAGATCTGTCAAACAAGATATAATAGATTAAATGCCTGTATTGGATGTACTGAGGCCAAAGGGTCTATAAACATGGGGAATTTAGTGACTTTCAGGGTAACTTCTTGACATATTACATGATTTTTTATTCAAATTTGTGATGATGGTATGTTAGATGGCTTTGTGTTTTGACATCAGGCATGCAGTTCTGTCAGGGCAAAATCACGGAAACGAAAAACAGGTCCCCAAAATTAGCATTACACTTTTCATAAACAGGCACTTAAAACACATTAAAAGTTTTCTGCCAAGACTAAAATTGTATCATTTTTCATTGACGAAACGGTGATCATAACAGTAACAACATTGTTCTTGTTTTGACAATCTCAGTCAATCCAGATTGTTGAGCATGCATGCTTCCAACAGTTTCTGATTCTTGATTACTAAAATTGAATGCACCCAATTTTAGCGTGTTTGACAACAAAACATGAAGCCAAACACATGAAACTGTATCATTGAAAACAATAACAAAATTACTTTTTATCACTGAAACTGACGATGAGGGGAAAATATCTTTTCTAAAATGCAAGATATGTCCTTCCAATTTTACAGCGCTCTTTGTCAGAACTGAGGAGAAGTGGTTGTTCATGCTTTATTCATAATCAAGGTTTACAGACATTTTGTCTCAATTCAAAACCATTACTTTCCAGAACAGGATGTTTAGCACTTGGATGTTTCGCCCCTCCTAAATGAGAAAACACAAAGAATTTTTATTTATTTTTTTTTATTTGTTTAACTTTAAAGTAAAAGCCAAAATACTTATTTCATTGTCCTACAGTTATGATTGTTTGTTTTTTTTATCTTTTTCACTTGCAAGTAATGATGCACACACTCATCTGATTCATCCTAGTAGCAGTTCATCTGTTTAATTAAATTGAGTGTTCAAGGGCACAAAAGACATTAATGAAAACACATATAACTTGTTTCACTTTTTTATTTTTTATTTCATCAAATTTATTCACTCTCTCATCAATAACAATCCACTGCATATTCTAGGTCCTTCTTAAACATTTGCAGTTCTTAAACTTGAAATGAGGATAAGAAAATGGTAGTCCAAACATGGCCTCACCCTGTAAGACCATACTTTCAGGCCATGTCTGCACTAAGAAAATGGGTACACAATCAGTAAAAAATTATAAATTTATAGTAATTTCTATATTTTTGTACTTACCAATGGCCCAGACACAGCTGGTGCTAACTCTAAAATATCTAGGGCCAAACACAAATTTTGCGCAGATGCCAGGAAGTGACCGGAATTGGCGTCAACACCGTTCTTTGTAAAAGAGAGTATTACATAATAATTCAGCAGGGAGGTATGAGTGCCCACTCATGGGAGGGCCCTTCCCGTCTGGGCCATTGGTAAGTATAAAAATATAGAAATTACTATAAATTTATAATATTTTTACACAATATACCAATGGCCCAGACACAGCTGAATCGTAAAAAGGTGGAGGGCCTAGGACTTCTGAAATAATTCCAATCTTGCAATCCATGATGATGGAACTTAGAATAATAAGGAATTACATGTATGTCTCTCTATACAGTAATAGAAGAGACATATTCTAAATAAGGCGTCCAATTAAGTAATTCTTTATTGTAAGCATGAAGACAAGTTACTAATTTTTAAGGCAAGTCTGGACTAAGCCCCCAAAATTAGGTTGGCGTATCTGAGAATGAGAGAAAATCTCCCACAAACATATGCCTTACAATAACATTTCAGCTGTATGCAGGATATAAACACGGATAAAGCAGCTTCCTTCAAAGATACATACTTTTTAAGCCAGATAAGGGGTAAAAATCACACCCCCCCTTTTTTGAAGAAGTCTTCAAAAGAAAAAGGGGAGAGCTCTGGAAACAATAAGAGCAGTACCAAAAAACAAGATAAATAATCGTCGAACAGGCACTCAGGTATTAATTCATGATTAATAAATGGTGCTTAACGTTACTTCAGAAGTTACGGCTATAGAGGCGATCCTGGTAATCTTAAACGTAATCTATTCAATCAAATGAATTGGAGGATGCACGTATCCTATCATTCATCCCCATGAATTCTGAAGAACACCTACTGCATGCGCTCAATAATCTGGGCATGGCGACACAAATGACGGTAACTAATTGTGCGGCGCAAACTGAACTATCATGGGGTGATCCCACTGGTAGCAAAACTGTCCAAATAATCGCATGTTGAGCGTCCATACAAATGAAACAGGCGACCTTTCCGAGGAGCGAGTCTGCTAGTATGTTCAGATAATCTGGTAAATGATGGATAGAGAGATGAACATGAAAATTCTTCTCCGTTAGATATCATAATGGAAATGAATGGATGCCGCCCTGGTTCCTGATGTACGCTACCACTACTGAGTTGTCCAACAATATCTGAACAAGCATGTCCGCATTGATGTAGCTCTAACAATATTGACATCATTCTTGATGTTTATGTGTTTCTCCAGGAACCGAGGGTCCCAAGACCCCTGCATTTCGAGTCTGTTGGATTCAGGGTCGTGCCCCAAACTATGGACTCATATCCGTCATAATCGTGAAAGCCGGATCTGGCAGTTACAGCAGAACTCTTCGAGATAACCACTGAATATCTGCCCCAATATGGACCTTTTGTTTCCTAGATCCATTAAAACAATACTGGTCCTGAGCGAATGTGTTATCACACACCAGTTCTGAGTAAGAATAACTGGAGGGGACAGGTGCATAAGCGACCATCTAAACAAGATGCGTAGCTGCTTAGCACAACCCCATCAGTCGCATAAAACTAATTTTGTTCTGGATAATGGCAGACGAACCAGATTGTTATGAGACATTACCGAGTTTAATATTCGAGTGACAGGCCAGGGTGCTATCTTCAGACCGAAGCTATCCTTAGATCTATGCTAAAAGCATAGTCAATCACTCACTTTAACCGACTAAATGATAACCATAAATAAACTTTTAGAGCTTTGATAAACTTGTTATCCAGCTCCAGTCTATTATCTGTCAGAATGAGCTCTGTGGTTTTGGTACGAGTAACATATGACTACAGAATCCTAGAGAATCTTGATTCTCGACTACCTCTATTACTTTCATTGTCGAGAGAACCATACCTCCAATTGGAGAGACTCTTATGCAAGGATCTGATGGAAGCATTGTCCATCAGACATTAAGTTAGTTGTGGTTCTCTCGAAAGATAGCCGTAGGCCGTCCGAGACCACACTTCTCGCCTACTGGTCTTTCGTAATAGTTATCCAGTTTGATGCGAATCTTGATAACCATCCGTCAACAGCTAAGCAATAGAGGTCCTAACCCACATCTGTAGTACCTGCGAGGCCTACGGAAACAGAAACTATGTCTCCTTCGTGAAGAGTCACGATCCAGTGGTTTAGGGGCATCTGACCGGTAGTCTCGATCAGACCTAAGCCCCCTATCCGAGTCGCTATATGACGATCCCTAGAGTAATTATAGGAGGGTTAACTATACCCTCGCAAGGAGTCCTTTATAGACAACCTTCTGTCTAGGATGTCCTCCCTTTCTCCTTTCTGCTATTGCAGGTCGATTAGACACCAACTTAAGGAGCAGAGTATTGATGCTTTCTTTGTAGCTTGGTTATAAACCAATGAAAGCTTATTGTCAAAAACTTAGTGTCTGGAAACCGGAGCAACTCGAAGAGAGTTTTTCACCTTGTCATCTATTAAGGATGATGACTCAAGGGCTCTGTCACGTCTGATTAACTCCAAATTAGCAACTGTTAAGACAGAGTTATACGTGATAAATATAATAGCCCTGGAAAGGACTTTAAAAGAGGTAAGAACATCCTCAAATTCCTTTTCGTAGAGACGTTGCGTCACAGTTGTTAAAGGTGATCTGCGTAAGAGAGTGAGTCTAAATTCGCTCTGAATGAAGAAATGTCATCTCAATTGTAACCGAGCGAATAGTGAATGACGAAGGTAAGGTCATAGCTAGGTCCTTAGCCTACTCATTCAAACGTAGGGGAACTCTCAATACATCTTCCCCATTTTCCAAAAATCGGTAAAATTACAGAAGATGATGACAAGAAACCGACTTACTTCTTTCCACTGGAAAGTTGAATATGGCGTCATCTAAAAGGCCATAGGCCCTCGACACCTGTCTATACTTAACCGGAAAAGACATTTCCTTCTCTTTTTCCGGATGAAGTCAGCGTCCAACAACTCTAGCGGTTTCTTGCAAGTAGTCGCAGCATTCTGATTCGCTGGAACAAATTCAGGGTAGTGTTGATGGATTAAATCCATCTCAACCATGTGTTGTTCTGAAAGGGAAGGGTAATCCCCCTCCATATCCCTTTCATCATTCGTCTGAATCAGTTGAAAATCACGGTCAGCGGCATCTGAACTAGCAGATGATGGGACCGACCCAGCACCATCCGACAGCTCAGGTTCTGAGACAGCCGTCGGCTGCTTCTGCACTTGCTGGGATGCTGCGATGAGCTGTGCAATCTGCATCAGCCAAACCGTTATGGAGGCCTGAGGAGCAGCAGTCTTCTATTCTAGTGCCCGGCTGCTCCCGGTAGTGTGTCCGAGATGGCTCTTTTCTCCGGACGTCCCGATATATGAGGCCTTGTCTTTAGCAATTGAATAGTGCTTCTTCTCGAGCTGTCATGGCATTCTGATTCTCAGGAACAAACTCAGGGAAATATCGATGCATAAGATCTATCGCCAACCTGTGTTGTTCCGAAAGGGAAGGGTAATTCTCCTCCAAATCCCTTTCACCATCCGACTGAATCAGATTATACTCATGGTCATCGGCATCTGAACGCGCAGATAACTGGACCGACCCAGCATCATTGGATAGCTCAAGTTCTGAGACTACCATCGGCTGCTTCTGCACTTGCTGGGATGCTGCTATAAGCTACGCAATCTGCGACAGCAAGTCCGTTACGGAAGCCTAAGGAGCAGCGGTCTTCTGTTGTTTGGCCGCCGGCTGATCCTGGGACAGTGTGTCCAAGATGGATCTTTTCTGCGGTCATCCCGATGAATGAGGCCTCGTCTCCTTGGTTACTGTATGGTGTGACTTCTCTGATGAAGAGTGACTTTCTCGATGATGCAGGATGGATATCAGAAGTGACGTAGCCAAGGTATGGTTGTGTGTGCTTGGTAGACGCTGAAGAAGAAGCCGTAACTATAGCTGTCCCCGGCTGCAAACTAAATGGAGCGTTCCGGACGGGAGGCGTGGATGTATGCTCTGACTGACGCAAGTTCCGAACCACAACATCTGGCCCCAGATGTTGTTATAAAAGAGAGAGGGGGGGGGGGGGGGGCTTTCTCGCTTGCAGTCCTTCAGACCTCGCCAAGCTTCCTGCTGAACTTGCCTCTGTCATCGCAGGGTGAGCCTGATATTATTTTATAGTGCTCGCTCTACCCTTTCTACTCTCTTCGACTGCAACGGACACACCTGGCATCATGGTACCCTCGGACAGTGTACCGCTTCACCGGTCGAGCTAGCTGGCGACAGATCTGAAACCATGCTGTGGTTTATTGCCCTGTCTAATATTCATGAGCACTTTTGCCGCTAGCTCTGACTGACTATCTAAATGCGACGACGGAAGCACACTCTCTAAATGCGTCACGTAAACATCACCATGTTTGTGTTCCTCTGTAAATAGAAACTAAACAAGAGGCCCCAGGGGGCCTGAGGGCGTTCACCTGACATAGTAGCCTAAATATCAACCCAGAGAATTGATTTCCACAAGTTGCATCTGCTCCTCCTAAGAAAAGCTGACACCAAATATCCAAATATTCTGACCAGTGGATCTAAAAAAAGATTTTTAAAGAATATTCCTCATATTGAACTAAGTCATAATTCAGACTCCCACAGGGATCCCATATATGAACCCAGGGACTTGGCTTTAACAAACCTGAATCTCACACCCCTAAGGATTCTGCACACCAAATATCAAAACATTCCGACTGCTGGATCTGAAGAAGAAGATTTTTAAAGAAAATTCCTCATTTTGAACCAAGTTACAATTCGAGCTCCCACAATCAGCCCAAATATGGACCTAGGGACATAGGTTGAACAAACTTGAATCTTACCCCCCTAAGGATGCTGCATAAAAAATATCAAAAGCATTCATCTGCTGGATCTGAAGATTTTAAAGAAAATTCCTCATTTTGAACTAAGTTGTCATTCAGGCTCCCATAGTGAGCCCAAATATGAACCAAGGGACTTGGCTTGAACAAACTTGAATCTCAGCCCCCTAAGGTTGCTCCATGCCAAATATCAAAACATTCCAACTGCTGAATCTGAAGAAGAAGATTTTTAAAGAAAAATTCCTCATATTGACTAAGTTATAATTTGGGCTCCCACAGGGAGCCCAAATATGGACCCATGGACTTGGCTTTAACACACTTGAATCCCCCCCTCCCCCCAAGGATGCTACTCACCACATATCAAACCATTCCGACTGCTGGATCTGAAGAAGATTTTTTAAGAAAATTCCTCATTTCGAACAAAGTTACAATTCAAGCTCCCACAGTGAGCCCAAATATGGACCTAGGGACATGGCTTGAACAAACTTGAATCTCACCCCCCTAAGGATGCTGCATACCAAATATCACAAGATTCTGCCTGCTGGATCTTGAGAAGAAGATTTTCAAAGAAATTTGCCTGAAATGCACTAAGTTCGAATTTGGGCTTCTATAGTGAGCCCAAATATGAATCCAGGTGGCCGATTTGAACAAACTGGAATCAGATCCACCCCACAATGTTGCATACCAAATATCAAAAGATTCTGCCTGCAGGATCTGGAGAAAAAGATTTTTGAAGAAATTTGCCTGAAATGCACTAAGTTCGAATTCGAGCTTCTATAGTGAGCCCAAATATGAATCTAGGGAGCCGATTTGAACAAAATAGAATCAGATCCACCCCACAATGTTGCATACCAAATATCAAAAGATTCTGCCTGCTGGATCTTGAGAAGAAGATTTTCAAAGAAATTTGCCTGAAATGCAATAAGTTCAAATTTGGGCTCCTATACTGAGCCCAAATATAACCCCAAGGAGCCGATTTGAACAAACTTGAATCAGATCCACCCCACAATGTTGCATACCAAATATCAAAAGATTCTGCCGGCTGGATCTGGAGAAGAAGATTTTCAAAGAAATTTGCCTGAAATGCAGTAAGTTCAAATTTGGGCTCCTATACTGAGCCCAAATATAAACCCAGGGGGCCAATTTGAACAAACTTGAATCAGATCCACCCCACAATGTTGCATACCAAATATCAAAACATTCTGCCTGCTGGATCTGGAGAAGAAGATTTTTTAAGAAATTTGCCTGAAATGCACCAAGTTCGAAATCGGGCTCCTATACTGAGCCCAAATATGAACCCAGGGGGCCGATTTGAACAAACTTGAATCAGATCCACCCTCCAATGTTGCATACCAAATATCAAAAGATTCTGCCTGCTGGATCTGGAGAAGAAGATTTTTTAATGTTTTTCCCATTGCCTACAGTGTTAAAAAGTGCTGACTCGGCACTTTTTCAAAGTCCCGAAACTGTACCCTATGATAAAACCGATGGCAATTTTTTTTTACCAATTCTTTCTGTTGGTCCTAAGGAAGCTTCACACCAAATAAAAATTCTCGGTGCCGTGCAGTTTTGGAGATATGGGCATTTTAATTTTTTTCTATTTTTAGCTCCTGCGGTTCCCATGGGGCTATGGGAAAAAAAAAATCAGCATAAATTAGGTACTTATGACCCAATAAGCCCACACATAAAATTTGGTTCAAATCAGCCTCTCGGTTTGGAAAATAGAAATTTTGGGCGGGGCCAAAAATTTTGCCCCTCCCATAACGACGCCAAGTATAGCCCCACAAACTTCTCTTGAACAAATCTGAGTCTACACCTCAAAAGGAAGCTGCACACCAAATATCAAGTCTCTGCTACTGCTGGTTCATGAGAAGAAGATTTTTTAAGATTTCAGCACACTTTTTGGGTGTGGCCCTACCCACGGGCGAGGCAACTTGATTTGAACAAAATCAAATTGCGATGTCATAACAAACTATTATCTCAAATATCAATTAAATTGGTTCAGCGGTTTGGGAGGAGAAGACGCAAACACCATGTTCACGGACGACGGACGGTGAGTGATCACTATAGCTCTCCTGACTGAAAGTCAGGTGAGCTAAAAACTAGAGCGACCTTTTGGCGAGAGGACCGGCAGCAGCCCCTCGCTAACAACATACCGTGACACCCGTCAGCAACGTTTCTCGTTTCTCATCCCATGCGACACATGTTGAGCAAGAATTAGTGGAAGTACATTGACTACAAGCAAGGCAACCAACATGTAAATAAGAGGAAAGACTTCCTCGCCTTGCTCATTGAGCAATATGCTTACATAATGAAGTAAACTAAGTCGATCGTACTCCCACCAACTCCACATTAAATAATATAAAAAAGATACATAACAAAAAACATTCAAAATATAAATCGAAAAATAGTTTACACAAAAAAAAAATTTGAAAAATTTTGACAAGAGCCCAAGTTCCCAAAGGGAACAAAGTGCCCAAAGGTATCCCAAAAGAGCCCAAGTGTGGACAAAAATTAATTTTTCTATCCAAAAAAGTAACTGCTACACTATGGGACTGATAAATGTATCTTACAACAGACCTACCACATAATAAATAAGAAACTGCACGTATATAAAGAGTGTTGCTAATGTAAACAACGACAGAATGAAAACAGGAAACGGGACCCCAGGCAACACGGCCCGAAGTCAGTAACAGATTTTTGAACTATCCGATGTAAGGCAAGAGATTCGTCAGAAGAAAAAACGATACATTGGATGTATGATGCATGACCAAAAACGCCTAAACACCCAAAGGTGAGGACGTAACCCTGGGGATATACAGAATAAACATTCTGTGTAACACGTTAAACTCCCAAGAAATTTTATAAAAAAATTTCAATAAAACAAGCCAAAAAGCTTGTGAGTTTAACTGGGGGGATCAAGAGAGGGTAGGGAAGGAATACTTAACCAACAGTGGAAACATCATTATCAACAATGATGACGTCAGACCCATGTCCCGAAATTGGGGAACATGAGCTAATTTTTATAAATATTATAAAATTACACCCCTGAACGTTTCAAACTACTGTTTCTTCCTTCCTTCATCCAGTTGTGTCCTTGGATCCACCAAATTAACCATTGATTTGTGTCTGGCATCATTATAAACAGAGATTTAAAAAGCACAAAAGTCAGTTTGTTGTTATCTGACAAGGGCCAAATAAAGAATGGTGTTGGCGCCCATTCTGGTCATTTCCTGGCGTCTGCGCATGCGCAGAGAGCAAATGTATGGAAGACCAGATAGGACTTCTAATTTTCGGTTTTGCATGCAAATTTTGGGGATTGGGGGGCCCTAGTGTTTGGCCCTAGATATTTTAGAGTTAGCACCAGCTATGTCTGGGCCATTGGTATACTGTGTAAAAATATATAAATATGTTCCCTTATAGCTTGTGTTGGAACTCAAAAGAAGGTTCCATGGGTTCCCAGATGTCAAATCCATGGAACCTGTTTTAAGGTTCCGTAAATTTCTGAATCTGCATGACTGGAACATTATATTCAATTAACAGGGCTATTCAATTAAGGGGTTTCCAATTAATTGGGCCCCACTCTATTTTCTCCATATATAAATAAAACACTCAATTTCCATCCACAATATCCACCTTTTTGACTATTAGTTTATTTGAAATTTGTAAAAAACATTTTGAGTTATCATAGCTCCAGTGTAGGTCGGACAGTACTATATAGTGGGTGACTTTAAAAATAATTTACTATCTGAAGATACACTGTAGTACTTTAAAAACTTTCATCACAATTCAGATATGATAACTATGCATAATAGTCAAGAACAATCTTACTTTTGCCCACCAGAACATGATATACAGATTCTGATATCATATTCAGGTTTTCTCGCTGCCCCTGACTGATCTTCACTTGTGTTACCGACTCTATATATTCTGTATTCCATAGCCTGTCCCTAATACATCTTGCTAGTATCTGAAAATGTTTAATAATTTTTATTACCAAAGTCTTCAAACGAACAAACCAACAAAGCTATTCCAGTACTAAAACAATTGGAAACAAGGGCAACTGAAGCGTGTCATATATCCCTGACGGTGTCATAATGCCATGGTGGCCAAATTGAATTGGCTAGCTGGACCAAAAGCAAAAGGAATCATTGTCTAGTCATCCACAAATAACTCCAAAAATTGATTTGATCAATAAGGGGTTCTTTTGTTATTGGACGGAAACCCAAAGTTAACGGATGGATGGACGGACGGATGGATGGACATGGTGAAAATATTAATGCCCACAAGAGCATCAGGGGACATAACTAGAGGCTCAAGTGTGTCTAAAATGCTCACCTGGCTAAGTTGTCAAAAGAGATGAGCATGTCAGTAAGTGATGAACTGCAAGAGAAATATTTTGATTTGCCATGACACAACCAAAGCAATTTTTTGGACATTCGTTTCTGCTGGTGCTAGGAAAGCATCTTAGGCAAAAACAAAGCTCTGTTCTTTGAAGTCTTAAAAAAGTGTCGGTACGAAATTTTATTTTGTTTTAAACTTCTGTGGTTCTCTCTACCCCAACCCCAAAATTTATTTGGGGCATAAATCAAGTACTTATGGCCAAATTAAGTACTACATGACAAACTTGGCTGATATCAACCCATTGGTTCTGGAAATAGCCTGGGTATCCTCCCACAGGGAGCCCAAATATTGACCTACTGATTTCCTTTGAAAAAAAACATGAATCTGCATCACTAAAGTAAGTTCCATATTAGAAATCTAAGCATTATTGTGAGTGGTTTATGAGAAGATGATTTTTAAAGATTTTTAAAGAAGTTTAGGCTTTTGAGACATTAACCTACCCCAAGAGGCATAGTAACATTTTATGGAAAAAAACTCGGAACAGTAAACTTCACCAAAATGCTTTGTACCAATGTAGTTCAGATTTGGCACAGAGGTTCTGAAGAAGAATACTTACTTGATGGAGCACAAGAAAGATAATGACTCAGCATTTTCCCATTGCCAAAATGTGTTAAAACGGGCATCCCTATATGCACCTCATGACAAAATCGATAGCAATTTATTTGGCGTGTAGATGACTTTTGCCAATATTTTTTCCTGAACAGGAACTTTCTCTTTTTGTTTACAAATCATAGCTTATGACCCCTCCTTTGAACAAGCTTGAAAGACTCATTTCAATAAAGGGCATACACTATTTTTGAAAGCAACAATTGCAAAAATAAACTTTTGCAAATTATAAAAAATTTGAATGGAGAGATTTGTGTTTTTTTTATGGGTTTAATTTTTCTGGACTTATTTTTAACATTTTCAGGATTCATTACTAGCTTGGAAACAAAGCAGTACAGGCCAAACATTGCATGTTTTATCTATTACAGCCAGAATTCTCACTTATAATGCTGATTTGGGGAATATATATGTCTTTAAACAAGAGGCCCCAGGGGGCCTGAGGGTGCTCACCTGACATGGTAGGCTAAATACCAACCAGAGAATTGATTTCAACAAGTTGCATCTGCTCCTCCTAAGAAAAGCTTATACCAAATATCCAAAGATTCTGACCAGTGGATCTAAAAAAAAGGATTTTTAAAGAATATTCCTCATATTGAACTAAGTTATAATTCGGGCTCTCACAGGGAGCCCATATATGAATCCAGGGACTTGGCTTTAACAAACTTGAAGTTTACAATTATAAGTTACAATTCGAGCTCCCACAATGAGCCCAAATATGGACCTAGGGACATGGCTTGAACAAACTTGAATCTTACCCCCCTAAAGATGCTGCATAAAAAATATCAAAAGCATTCATCTGCTGGATCTGAAGAAGATTTTTAAAGAAAATTCCTCATTTTGAACAAAGTTGTCATTCAGGCTCCCATAGTGAGCCCAAATATGAACCAACGGACTTGGCTTGAACAAACTTGAATCTCAGCCCCCTAAGGTTGCTGCATGCCAAATATCAAAACATTCCGACTGCTGAATCTGGAGAAGAAGATTTTTAAAGAAAAATTCCTCATATTGACTAAGCTTATACCAAATATCCAAAGATTCTGACCAGTGGATCTAAAAAAAAAAGATAAGATTTTTAAAGAATATTCCTCATATTGAACTAAGTTATAATTCAGGCTCTCACAGGGACCCAGGGACTTGGCTTTAACAAACTTGAATCTCCCCCCCCCCTCTCCCCCCCCCCCCCCCCCCCCCAAGGATGCTACACACCACATATCAAAACATTCCGACTGCCGGATCTGAAGGAGATTTATTAAGAAAATTCCTCATTTCGAACTAAGTTAAAATTCAAGCTCCCACAATGAGCCCAAATATGGACCTAGGGACATGGCTTGAACAAACTTGAATCTCACTCCCCTAAGGATGCTACATACCATATATCAAAACATTCCGACTGCTGGATCTGAAGAAGAAGATTTTTAAAAAAAATTCCTCATTTTGAACTAAGTTATCATTTGGGCTCCCACAGTGAGCCCAAATATGGACCTGGGGACATGGCTTGAATAACCTTGAATCACACCCCCCTAAGGATGCTGCATACCAAATATCAAAACATTCCGACTGCTGGATTTGAAGAAGATTTTTAAAGAAAATTCCTCATTTTGAACTAAGTTATAATTCGAGCTCCCACAGTGAGCCCAAATATGAACCCAGGGACTTGGCTTGAACAAAATTGAATTACCCCCCCCCCCCCCCCCCCCCCCCCCCCCCCCCTAACCATAGTGCATACCCAATATCAAAAGATTCTGCCTGCTGGATCTTGAGAAGAAGATTTTCAAAGAAATTTGCCTGAAATGCACTAAGTTCAAACTTGGGCTCCTATACTGAACCCAAATATAAACCTAGGGGGCTGATTTGAACAAACTTGAATCAGATCCACCCCACAATGTTGCATAATAAATATCAAAAGATTCTACTTGCTGGATCTGGAGAAAAAGATTTTTTAAGAAATTTGCCTGAAATGCAATAAGTTTCAATTCGAGCTTCTATAGTGAGCCCAAATATGAATCCAGGGGGTCGATTTGAACAAACTTGAATCAGATCCACCCCACAATGTTGCATACCAAATATCAAAAGATTCTGCCTGCTGGATCTGGAGAAGAAGTTTTTAAAAAATTTGCCTGAAATGCAATAAGTTTCAATTCGAGCTTCTGTAGTGAGCCCAAATATGAATCCAGGGGGTCGATTTGAACAAACTTGAATCAGATCCACCCCACAATGTTGCATACCAAATATCAAAATATTCTGCCAGCTGGATCTGGAGAAGAAGATTTTTTAAGAAATTTGCCTGAAATGCACTAAGTTCAAAATCGGGCTCCTATACTGAGCCCAAATATGAACCCAGGGGGCCAATTTGAACAAACTTGAATCAGATCCACCCTACAATGTCGCATACCAAATATCAAAAGATTTTGCCTGCTGGATCTGGAGAAGAAGATTTTTTAATGTTCTTCCCATTGCCTACAGTGTTAAAAAGTGCTGACTCAGCACTTTTTCAAAGTCCCGAAACTGTACCCTATGATAAAACCAATGGCAATTTTGTTTTTACTAATCCTTTCTGTTGGCCCTAAGGAAGCTTCACAGCAAATAAAAATTCTCGGTGCCGTGCAGTTTTGGAGATATGGGCGTTTTAATTTTTTTCTATTTTTAGCTCCTGCGGTTCCCACAGGGCTGCAGGAAATTTTTTTTTTTGCGTAAATCAAGTACTTATAACCCAATAATACGTCATATTAAAGTTGGTTCAAATCGCCCTCTGGGTTCAGAAAATAGAAATTTTGGGTGGGGCAAAAATTCTTGCCCCTCTCAGAACAAAGGTAAATATCACCCGTCAAATTTCTCTTGATCAAACTTGAGTCTACACCTCAAATGGAATCTGCATACCAAATATCAAGTCTCTGCTATGGCTGGTTCATAAGATTTTTAAAAATTTTGTGCATTTTGGCCCCACCCCACTCCACAATATGAGCAGAAATCCAATTTGAAGAAAAACCCAAATGCCCCTACATAACCACTACTTACATGGAATTTAATAAAATGTTGCCAGTGGTTTAGGAGAACGAGGCTCAAACACCACCTTCACGCAGGACGATGGATGACGGATGGACAGACGGCGGATGAAGAGTGATAAGAAAAGCTCACCCTGACTTTCAGTTAGGTGAGCTAAAAAACCTTGAGCAAAAATTTGAAACATCTAAGCATCTTGGTGATAGGGGTGGTAAGATATAAAAATACGAAAAAATTACAACAAAAATGGCCACCATTCTGCCAAGCTCAATTTTTTTTCTACAAAATTTGATATGCATCATATTTACATAATGGCTGATTAATATTAAAAATTTGGAAAGGCAACAGTTAAGAATCTTGGAGATAGAGGTGGTAAAATATAAAAGTATGAAAAAATACGAAAAATTTACAACAAAAAATGGCCGACATTAAGCCATGTTTAACAAAATTTGACTTGCATCATATATACACAGTGTCTGATTATTGTTGAAAATTTAACAAAAAGGTAACAAAAAAATATGAAAAAATTACAACAAAAATGGCCATCATACGGACATCTTTAATATTTTTTCTACAACATTTGCCGTGCATCATATTTTTATAATGAATAATTAATGCTACAAATTTGAAACACCAACAATCAACCCTGTTGGTCGTGGTCAAGCCTGGAAATAAGCAGACTGTCATATGCAGAATTAGGTCCCCAGAGGGTAAATGTGGCATTGCTACCCCGCACAGCAGGGTAGCATCACTGAATTTACCCTCTGTTAACATAATTTCATTAAAAAATTTTAAGTTACAGCCCTGATTATTTTCTGTCACTCATTTTTCCTCTCCTCCTTCTATATCCTCCTTAGAATCACCATTTCTCTAATATTTATGTGTCTGGCATCATTTAAACTGAGATTTACAAGCACAAAGATCAGTCAGATGTTAACTGACGAAGGGCCAAACAAAGAATGATTAATGGCACCAATTTCGGGACGTCCTTGACACTGCGCATGCACAGTAGTGGCGAAGTATGGAGGGCCATTCAGGACATGATTTCTTTGGTTTTAGATGCAAATTTTGGGGATTGGGGGCAAAATTTGTGTTTGGCCCTAGATTTTTAAGAGTTAGCACCAGCTATGTCTGGGTCATTGGTACAGTATAAAAATATAACATACCACAGACACCTCCCTTGTGGGTACATAGTTTCTTTTCGCTTTTAAACAACTCACAATGTCTTATTATGTGCATAGAACACAAATGATTTGTGGGGTTAACCCCTCAACGTCAAAAAACCTTGGAATGGTCGATTGTACTTAAGAATAGACCCACAATGTATCTCTCAGGCAGGCAGGCAGGCAGGCAGGCAGGCAGGCAGGCAGGCAGGCAAGTGCAATCCATAAGTCCCCCAATGGTAATCAGTGGGGAACTAATAAATGATTTTCACAAAACAGGCTCAAACTCAGTTGTCAATTAAGAGTTAGAAATAGTGTTTGGACAAGCTTTCAATGTTAATTGTCAATGAGGTGTAATCAGACAAAAATGTTGTAGGTCATCAACTTGACAAAAGGGTGCATTTAATTTAAATAAATACTTCATAACCTCATGAGTGACACACAATGTATGAAGTATTTCTCTAATTAAATGCTGCCTTTTGTAAAGATTCTCAACCTGCTAAGCTCAATGGATTAACAGTAATTAGTCAATTAATCAGTTATTATCCAGGTGCAACAACAAGTGTTCATACCAACATGATTTTGCCTGACTACTATTTGAATCAGTGGCATAGATATAACTTTTGTGATGACCCTTTCCAACTGCCAAAGATTTTGTCACAACTTTCGACTTCTGCTGGATTTTTTCTGTGACCAATAAAACAAATGTTCATTCACCCATGAAATAATTACCAGTTCATTTTTCAACTTGATGAATTTATTTGGTTTATAAAGCAGCAAAAAAAACCCACTTCTCTACCATCCGATTAACATTTGGCACAAAACACTCTGTTTGGCACTAAAATATCTGGAATGGCTGAAAATTTGACATCAGACTGTTTCAGACCAGCATGAACACTGCTGAGTGACTTTGATTGTGTTTGACAGTGGCTAACCACTCAAGATGTGGAAATATTCCAGAAAGTTCACTTCCCTATAATGTGTAAGTCTAGTTGCATGGCAATGATTTCCAATAAGTACCATCACACTAATGCAAACAGTTCTGACATGTTACATAATATCTTATTGCAAGGTAAAGACACACCAAGCTTGTACCATCATTTCTCAGTTCTTGAGAGTGGAGTTTCTATCCAAGAAGTATTTCTCAAATGCTGTGAACAAGCTTAAGAACCACCCGTAAAATTTCAGCTTTTAGACGGCTGACTTCAACCTGAACCTTTTGCTTGTGCCTCCTGTGTGACTTAGGAACAAACATATGCCACAGGATGTGTATGGGAAAAAACAAGACCTTCTCCCAATGTACGCCAATAACTATTTTGTGAGAATCAGATTATATTTTTCCTACTTATCTTGCTCACATGGTCATTATCAAACACCAAATTTTCAAGGGGGGAGGGGGCACAACTCCTACAAGTGCCAAGGAAATTTGACCAAGATCTTCTCACAATGTATGCCCATGGCAAGTTTCATGAAAATCTGTTTACAATTATTCAAGTTATTGTGCCAGTATGTCATTATTAGACAAACACTGCATTTCTAAACAAGAGCACCGCGTAGCGGGACAATATATGCCCGTTTTGTATTTTTGAAGGGTAGGGGTAAGGATGGGGGTGAGGGTGAAAATTGTTTGGACCAACCCCATATTCGAACTTGACCTGTATTTTGTTGTGATTAAACAACATACCAAGTTTGGAACCAATCAGAAAACAAATAATAAAAGTTATCATCCGGAAATCAAATATTTGATGCATTCTATGTCCAACAAGGTCCATAATTCATGGGAACTTCGAAGTTCGAACTGACCCCATATTCGAACTTGACCTGTCTTTTGTTTTGATTAAACCACATACCAAGTTTAGGAGTCAATCGAAAAAAAAATACTAAAGTTATCATCTGGAAACCAAATGTTGACGAACGGACAGACTGGCGGATGGACAAATGGATAGACAGATAGACTGATTCCATAATTCGACGGTTTTTCAACAGGCGTATAATAAAAAATCAGTTAGGCCATACTAAAGTTATAATCCGGAATACACAAAATGCACAAATTCAAGAGGAATAACTCTGGGAAGGTACGTGCAATTTTGGCCGAAAGTGAACTTGAGCAAACTAAAGTTATCATCCGGAAACCACATAATTCACAAATTTGCAATCATTCAAGGGGAATAACTATGGAACGGTACATGCGATTATGGCCAAAGGTGAACTTGAGCTGTGCTTTGTGGTCAAAAACAAAATCTGAGAATTTGAAAAAAATCGGTCAAGGCAAACTAAAGTTATCATCCGGAAACCACAAAATCCACAAATTTGCAATCATTTAAGGAGAATAACTCTGGAAAGGTATATGCGATTGTGGTCAAAAGTAAACTTGAGCTGTATTTTGTGGTCAAAAACAAAAAACTGAAAATTTGAAATAAATCGGTCAAGGCAAACTAAAGTTATCGTCCGGAAACGAAAAGTTGGGCTAAATTCCCATAAATAAAGGGCCATAACTCTACTGCAAATAGGCCGCTAGAAACGGAAATCGAACCCATCCTGTATTTTGTCATACTAAATCCACATGCCAAATTTAACTCAGCTCAAACCATTACAATTAAAGTTATCGTCCAGAAACGAAATGTGTCCATGGACGGACAGACAGACAGACGGGTGGAGAGACCATTCACATAATACGTCCCGTTTTTCAAAAGGGTGTATCAAATCAACATCTGAAAAATTTGGTGTCAATCCGTCAAGGCGTTCGGCTTTAAATGAACGGAAACCAATTTTTTTTCAAAAATTGTGTTTTCAAAGGGCCATAACTCTGCAGCGGATGGACTGAGAAACACCAATATCGAACTTGACCTTCATTTTATTGCTACAAACAACATCTGAAAGTTTGATGTCGATCCGTCAAGGCGTTCGACTTTAAATGAAGGGAAACCAATTTTTTTTTAAAGATTGTGTTTTCAAAGAGCCATAACTCTGCCGTGGATGGACTGAGAAACACCAATATCGACCTTGACCTGTATTTCATTGCTAAAAATAACATCTGAAAAATCTGGTGTCAATCCGACAAGGCGTTCAACTTTAAATGAACGGAAACCAATTTTTTTAGAAAAATTGTGTTTTCAAAGGGCCATATCTCTGTAGCAGATGGACAGAGAAACACCAATATCGAACTTGACCTGTATTTTAATGCTAAAAACAACTTCTGAAAGTTTGATATCGATCCGTCAAGGCGTTCGACTTTAAATGAACGGAAACCAAATTGTTTACGGACAGACAGATGGACAGACAGACAGACGGACAGACTGATAACATAATACAACCGTTTTTTAACGGTATATACGGGCGTATAAAAAGGGGCATGACCTCAACAAACGCCAGTGAAATTTGGTGAATAGCGAACTTGAATGAGGTCTTATCACAATGTATGACTATAGCAAGTCTCTTTATAGCAAGCTTCATGAAAATCTGATTACACTTGTTCAAATCATCTCATTCACCAAGTCATTGTCAAACATGAAACAATTTAAAGTAATTTATATATTTTTTATACTTACCAACGGCCCAAACTTAGCTGGTGCTAACTCAAAATTATCTAGGGCCAAACACAAATTTTGTCCCCTAATCCCCAAAATTTGCATGCAAAACTGAAAATTAGAAGTCCTATCTGGCCCTCCATACATTTACTCTCCACGCAGATGCCAGGAAGTCACCGAAACTGGCACCAACATCATTCTTTGTAAAAAAGATTATAATATAATAATTCAGTGGGGAGGTATGAGTGCCCAGTACTGCCCATTCATGGGAGGGCCATTCACGTCTGGGCCATTGGTAAGTATAAAAAATATATAAATTACTTTAAATTTTTTCATATTTTTATACTGTAACCAATGGCCCAGACTTAGCTGAATCATAAAAAGGTGGAGGGCCTACAACTTCCAAAACAGTTGATCAACATAGATCAAATCCTTCAATCCATGATGAAGGAAATTAGAATAATTAGAATTTACATGTATGTCTCTTATACCATAAAAGAGGAGACATATCCTAATATGGATCTCAATTATGTAAATCCTAAATCTGACCATGAAACCATGCTAATTAGGATGTAACGATTCACAATATTTAAGGCTAGTCTGAACTAAGCCCCAAAAATTAGGATGGCATATTTGAGAATGAGAGAAAATTGCCCATAAACCTATGCCATACAATAATACTACAGCTGAATGCCGAATATAGTAAAACAGCTTCCTTCATAGTTACATACCCAATAAGCCAGAGAAGTGGATAAAATGCCCCCTCCCCCCACCCCCTTTTTTTAAACATATCTTCAAACGAAAGAGGAGAGAGCTCTGGAATCAATAAGCGGTACCAGGAAACAAAATAAATAAATATCGATCAGGCACTCAGGAATTAATTCATGAATAATAAATGGTGCTCAACACCACTTCACAAGCCAAAGCTATAGCAACGATTTTGGTAAATAATATTGTCTGCTACAAAATATGCACTACAGACGGCGTATACAGGTACAACGAAATCAGTGATATAAAATATAACATACACATATTAAAACCAGACACATAGAACAATCTCTGCAGAGAAAACACACTTCAAAGATCACCCACAGGCGGCCTCTGTACAATAAAATCCAGTAAGAACACTCTCCAACGTGTACTATCTGATAACTACAGCTATAAACACGTGAGAATATGCGATTTGAAAACCGACAAAATAGAGACCAGGATCTAGAAATGGAGGTAGGTATGATTAACAGGCTCCAACACGGATCGCCCCCGAAATATATAATAATTTCAAGGTCCACCAAAGCGATAGCCTAATAAAATATTGCGTGAGTGCATTAAAATCCAGCATGTAATCATCTAAAAACCACTAACTGGTTATGCAGTCACATATAAACTCAAATAGCAGCAATTATGATGATTTTAATAAGCGCTTGTATATCAGAAATCAGAAAATAAACACCGGAAACTAATGCAAGAAAAACTGCGTATATGCCCATGAAGGCGGCATTCAACACGACCCCAAAAGCATAGTATGTATGTATAAAGATGTATATACAAGACAGAGTGTGAGTGTGGGGAGGGGGAGGGGGGAAATTCAAAGTCATGTAGAACCCTCCTCACCCACATTACTTAATCATTGCTGGTCCAGACAGCGAAAATATAGGAACCCCAAAGGCTCCCTCACGTCTAACAGACTCCCTTATGCCACTATGGGCAGAGAATGACGTGAAGAACAAAACTTCCCCTGAAGAAGATGGTCCTCTCGTGGAGGAAGCTTCTGGCGAATGTTCAATAACAGGCACTTTAGAAAACTGATAGAAGGATATTGTAACGACAGATATGTTATTAGTAGGAATCACACTGAGATTATTAAATCTTAACCTAATCTACTGAATCAAATGAATTGAAGGATACACTTATCCTACCATTCATTCCCCTGAATACGGCTGAACGTCAACTGTATGCGCTCAAAAGTCTAACACTGGTGACACAAATGAAGGAAACTATTGTTCCTATGCGTCGCAAACTTAACTATCCTAGAGCGATCCCACATGCATGTTCGCTAATAATATAATTCAATGATGTAGCGGAAACAATAAGATTTCATTCTTGATGAATATGTGATCTACAAGAACTGAGGGTTCCAAGAACCCTGCATATAGAGTCCGTCTGACTCAGGGTTGTAACCCAATTATGAACTCACGTCCGTCATAATTGAGAAAACCGAATCTGGCAACTGTTAAACCACTGAATATCTGCCCAAACTTGACCTTATGTTTACCAGATCCGTTAAAACAATACAGGTCTTCAGCGAAAAACATCTTCCCACTCCAGTTAAGAATAACTGGAGGCAACATGTGCGTAAGCGATCCATCAAAATAACATTCGTAGCCGATCCGCACAATCCCATCCAACGCATAAAATTGTTCGCTGTTAAGAAAGAAGACAAAAGCGAGTCTAACAACTGGCTAATTCGCTCAATGAAAAAACAAATGAGCCAGCTTGTTGAAAATGAATTGTAGAATACGTGTGTCCTATCATTCATCCCATGAGACATTATCTAGTTCATTCTTAAAGTGATCTTAGGAACTATAATTGCCGTACAGTCAAACAATCGAACGCTCACTTTTTCGACTGAATGATTATCCTAAATAACCTTTAGAGCCATGATAAACACGTTATCCAGTTCCAATTAATTATCGGTCAAACCAAGCTCTAGAAGAGCCTCGAGCCACCAGCTCAGGGGTATCTGATCAGTAAATTCAAACAGACCTAAACCCCCTATCCAAGTGGCTGTATAGTCAATCCCTAAAGTAATATATAGGAGGGATACCTATACCTTCGCTATGAGTGCTTATAGACGATCTGAGTCTAGGACAACCTCTCCTACTCTTTCTGCTGGTGTTGGTCGATTAGACCCCAACTTAAAGAGCCAAGTATTGATGCTTTCTTGTAGCTTAATCCTACATTAATGAAAGCTTACCGTCAAAGACTTAGTGTCTGGAAAACTAAAGCGACCTGTAGCAAGTTTTCCACCTAGTCAAATATTAAAGATGACAACGCAAGGCTTCGTCACATCAGAATAGCTCCCACTTAACAACTGTTAAGACAGAGATATATGTGATAAATAGGCCTGCAAAGAATTTCTAATAAAAAGGTACAAATGTCCACAAAATTCCTTTCCATATAGACGTTGCGTCACAGTACTTAAAAGTGAAGTACATAAGACAGTGAGTCTAAATTCTCTCTGAATAAGAAATTATCTTTTCAATTGTGTCCGAGCAAACAGCGAAATGATGAAAGCAAGACTACAGCTAAGACCTTAGCCTGCTCATTCAATGCAGAGAAACTGTCAATACGGTCATTTTTTAAATGTATATGATCAAAAAACGGTTAAAAATACAGAAGAAGATGATAAGAAACCGTATTACTTCTTCCCACAGGAAGTAAAATATGGCGTCGTCTACATAATCGAAGACCTGTGACACCCGTGTAAACTTAACCGGAAAAAGAGATATCCTCCTCTTTGTCCGGATGAAGTCAACGTCTAACAACGCTAGCGATTTCTCACAATTACTCGCAGCATTTTGATTCACTGGAACAAGTTCAAGGAAACGATAATGGATAGTATCCATATCATCCATGAGTTGTTCCAAAAGGGAAGGTTATCCTCCTCCGTATCCCTTTCATCATCCGTCTAAATCAGTTTTAGAATCACAGTCACCGGCATCTGAACAGGCAGATGACTGGACCGACCAAGCATCATCCAACAGCTCAAGTTTTGAGACTGACATTCAGTGCTTCTGCATAAGCAGGAATACTGCAATGAGCTGCACAATCTGCAACACCGAGTCCGTTACGGAGGCCTGAGGAGCTGCGGACATGTATTGGTTATCCGCCTGGGATAGTGTGTCCGAGATGGCTCTTAACTACGGATGTCCCGATGAATGAGGCCTCGTCTCCTTTGCTACTAGATGGTGCGACTTCCTCGACAAACTGTGGACCTATTGACGATGCAGACTAGATATCCGAAGTCACATAGCCAAGGTGCGGTCAAGAGTGCTTAGCAGACGCCGAAGAAGCCGAATTGTAGCCGACCCCGGCTGATAATTAAACGGAGCGTCCCGGACAAAAGGCATGTTCGTATGCTCCGAATGATGCAAATTCCTACCAACAGCATCTGGCCCCAGATGTTGTTAAAAGAGAGAGGGGTCTTCCTCTTGCTCGCGATCCAGGGAGACCTAGCCCAGCGTACCTCAGAACTTGCCGGCTTCCTCCTTTCCATCGTCGCAGGGTGAGCATGATTGGATTTTATAGTGCTCACTACACCCTCGTTTCTCTCCTCAACCGCTACGGACATACCCGGCGTCACACTACCCATATTCTGAGTAACGATCTGCCGATTGAGCTAGCTGGAGACAAGGGCCGCCAGCTCTGATTTACTATGTAAATGCGACACACCCAGTGTCACGGTCCTCATATTCAAGAGTAACTGCTGCACCGGCGACAGGGAACTGAAACCACTCATCGCGTTTATAGCCCTGTGCAATATAAAGTGCACTTTAGCTTTATATAGAGGAAGCCGTAAGACTAGCCGACCCCGTCTGCCTATTAGATGGGACGTCACGGACAAGAGGCATGGACGTAAACTCCGACTGACGCAAGTTTCTACCAACAACATCTGGCCCCAGATGATGCTGTAAGAGAGAGAGACCTCTCTCTTGCTCGTGGTCCTGGCAGACCTCTACGAGCGTACCTCAGAACTTGCTGGCTTCCTCCTTCCGTTATCGCTGGATGAGCATGATTGTATATTATAGTGCTCGCTCTACCCTTGTTCTCTCCTCGACCGCTATGGGCATACCCGGCATCATAACAACCATATTCTGAGTCATAGAAGCACCGGTTGAGCTAGTTGGCGACAAGGCCGAAAATCACATGATCTGTGATCTGGGGCCTTGTCTTATATCATTGAGCACTTTGCCACAAGCTCTAATTGTATATTGTAGTCAGCTGCGTCACAGTTCTCAGAGGCCTGAGTAACCGCTTCACTGGTTGAGGTAGCTGGTGACAGGGAACTAAAACCATATGCCATGGTTTGTAGCCCTATCCAAATGTGACAACGGACTTTTTGTGCGGTCGTGTGTGCTTTTTGGACGTAGAGGAAGCCGTAAGAGTAGCTGACCCCAGCAGCCTATTAGAAGGAGTGTCCCGGACAGGAAGGCATGGACGTAAGCTCCAACTGACGCAAGTTCCTACCAACAACCTCTGACCCCAGATGTTGTTGTAAGAGAGAGGGGCCTCTCTCTTGCTCGCAGTCGTGGAAGACCTGGACGAGCATACCTCAGAACTTGTCTGCTTCCTCCTTTCTGCCGTCGTAGGGTGAGCATGTTCGATATTATAGTGCTTGCAACACCCTTTTTCCTTTCCTCGACCGCTATGGACTTACCCAGAGTCATAACACCCATATTCTGAGTGATAGAGTGCCGGTTGAGCTAGCTGGCAACAAGGATGAAAACCACATGATCTGGGGCCTTGTCTATCTCAATGAGCACTTTTGCCGCTAGCTCTAATTGCATATTGCAACGACGGAAGCAAACTATCTGACGGCGTCACAAAACCTCACCATGTTCTTATTCCTCTGTAAATAGAAATTAAAAAAACTAAAGTGACTTTTTGGCGAGAGGACCAGCAGTGTCCCTTTGCCGCTAGAGGACCGCTAGTGTCCACTCGCCTAACAACAAACCATGACAGCCATCACCAACGTTGTCAAAATCTGATACATGGTGCAAGAATTAGTGGTAGAACATTGACTATAAGCAAGACAATGACCATGTAAATAGAGGAAAGGCCTCCTCATATTTGCCCTGCTATTTGAGAAATATTATTACCTAAATGCTGAAATTTTTGAAATTTTTTTTCTTATATAAGAGCCCAAGTTCCCAAAGGGAACGATGAGCCCAAAAGAGCCTAAGTGTGGACAAAATTATAATAATATCCAAAAAATTAACTGCCACACTACCTGAATATTTTATGTTACTTATAACCGTAGTTTCCCTAAAAATAATAGGAAGTTACCTATACAAATAAAGTAATGTCAATGTAAGCAACTTCAAAATAAAAACCGGAAACAAGACCCCAGTCAACATGGCCCGAAGTCAGTAACAGAAATAAAACTATCCAGTGTAAAGCAAGATCTTCAGCTGAAGAAAAAATAGGCCGATGAAATCGTCAGATGTGTACCCATACACGCAACTAGTAGAAAGCTGGAGGGCCATCCCAGATGCCGACATTATGTACACCATACATGGTATGGATACATATAGAAATGGATTGGAGGAGTGCCTAATTTGATGGATAAAGGGTTAATATCTCTGGATCAAATTATTAGATTTACATAAAAAACTATACAGCACAGCACATCAGTAACCTGAATACATATATAAAGTAACCTGATAATCGGATTAATATTTTTTGAGTTATCGCATGCCAAAGAAATGGATTGGAGGAGTTCTCAATTTGAAGGATAAAAGGTTAATATCACAGGATCAAATTAACAGATTTACACCAAAAACTATACAGCTTGGCACATCAGTAACCTTAACACATATATGAAGTAACATGACAATCAGATTAATATTTTTTGAGTTATCTTATGCCAAAGGGATTGGAGGAATTTTCAATTTGAAGGATGAAGGGTTAATATCTCAGGATCAAATTATCAGATTTGCACCAAAAACTATAGAGCTCGGCACATCAGTAACCTGTACACAAATATAAAGTAACTTGACAATCCAAGCAATATTTTTCAAGTTATCGAATGCCAAAGGGAGAGGAGGAATTGTCAATTTGAAGGATAAAGGATTAACATCTCAGGATCAAAATAACAGATTTACACCAAAAACTATACAGCTCGGAACATCAGTAACCTGAATGTTAAAAAATTTATAGTAATTTATATATTTTTTATACTTACCAATGACCCAGACTTAGCTGGTGCTAACTCTAACAAAACCAGGGCCAAACACAAATTTTGCCCCCCAATCCCCAAAATTTGCATCCAAAACAAAAAGAAATCATGTCCTAAAGGACCTCCATACCACGCCCCCACTGCGCATGCGCAGTGTCACGGACGTCCCGAAATTGGCGCCAATTATCATTCTTACTGGCAGTGCCTGGTCAGCGCTATGTACTCAGCGGGGAGGCAAGAGTTCCCAACTCCTGGGAGGGCCATCCCCGTCTGGGTCATTGGTAAGTATAAAAAATATATAAATTACTATAAATTTTTTAACATTTTTATACTGTACCAATGACCCAGACTTAGCTGAATAGTAAACAGGCTAGAGGGCCTAGGACATAGAGGAAAATCCAATAAGCTCAACTATATAATAAAGAGGTAACCCCTTAAGGAGAAAAGGAGTATTAGGCTTTACATGTATCTTTCTTATTTAATATTAAATTAGAAAGATACAATACCCTTAATAATTGAGCACAATAATATTCATGTTCTCTATTAACATCCAGTATATCCCTTATACTAATTATTTTTAAAGTAAGCCAATAAATAAAGTAGTCCAGAGAATTGAGACTCTTTATAGTCATTTAAAAGTGTCCGAGTATTGTATATTAAAGCCCGTTTGACACTTGACATATACAAATGCTTCACACCGAGCTACACTTTAAAAATAAGACATGAATGAATTTTAACATTAATATTACACTTTAAAACCATCCCGGAAGCGACTCAGAAATACTGACTTGGAGGAGGCATTCCCTTGCTTTTCACTATAAAGCAGGTGACCTAACGGAACACCCGCCCCACCCCCCCTTCCCCTTGCCCTGGGTCAAATAGCCCAGAGCGAAGAGGGCAGCCGGACGGAGTCACTGCCGGAACAGAAAGCCTGCATAACTATAGTTGCAACTGTTTAGTGGACGACATTCTGAGCAACAGATAACGGACCTAAACAATGCAGGTCTCCAGAAATGGACTCAATATTTCTGAGATAAAAATTCGTGAATGTGGATGGCTGAGACCAATAAGCAGCCTTCATTAAATCTGTAATAGCAACACTATTAGCATAAGCCCAAGAAGTAGCAAGAGCTGTTACTTCATGAGCGGAAATCTTAAGCACAGACTGCTGAGAAGAAGATAAACTCTCATAAGCAGTACGGATAGTTAATTGAATCCATCTAGCAATAGAATGGACCGAAATGTCCTTTCTATTAGGCATCAAAGACAGAAAGAAACGTTTCCGTCCCTTTCTGATAAACTGAGATCTCTGTTTATAGATACGTAACGCTCTAACAGGACAGAGTAAAGGCCTACGCCCGTCTGAAGACGGAAGAGCCTTAATAACAATAGGTTCCGGATATTTATTAGGAGCCTGATTCTTAGCTAAAAAACCCACATTAGTAGTGAAGGTGATAGTGTTCCCGACACTACGATAGTGAGAATCATCCACCGACAGTGCATGAAGCTCACTGACTCTTCTAGCAGAAGAGAAAGCTAAGAGAAAAGCTGTCTTATAAGATAAGAATTTGAAATCTACTGTCCCAAGAGGTTCAAATGGCCTTTCCTTCAATTTAAGAAGAACCCAAGCTAAATTCCATTTAGGAATTAATCTAAGAGTTCTGGGTCTATTTATCGAGAAGTTTCTAACCAACTTAGATAAAGAGACATTAGATCCAATTTGTAAACTATCATGATGTGCATAGGTATCAGATAACATAGACCTATAACCCTTAATAGTAACAGGCTGCAGTTTGATTTCGTCAAACAAGTATACTAGAAAGTTTGCAATGTCTGGTATAGAGGGATCGAATATATCTACAGAATGATCCCTACACCAACGACGAAAAACCTTCCACTTAGCCGCATAGTTTAGCGAAGAGGAGGTCCTCCTACAGTTAGAAATCGCGTCCACTGCTCGTCCTGTAAAGTGCTTGCCATGCAAGAAGGACCGCACAACGGAAAAACGTGAAGGTTGAGACCTTGCGGGTTGTGATGGAGTTGGCGCGATTTCCCCTGCGAAAGAAGATCCTCCCGTGGAGGAAGCTTTCGCGGTAGGTCCCACAACAGACACCTGAGTATATTTATCCACGGTCTCTGTGGCGACAGAGATGCTACCTACAGAATCTTGCATTGAGATTGTTTTATCTTTAGCAATACTTGTTGAAATAACGGTGCTGGAGGATACGCATATCCTATCATTCCGTCCCAAGGGATCGACAGAGCGTCTACTGCAAATGCTCCTGGATCCGGACACGGAGACACATACGTCTGCAACTGATTGTTGAGATGTGTCGCAAATAAGTCTATCATTGGCCGTTCCCATTGGTAGCAAATCTGATTGAATACTTGTTTGTTGAGAGTCCACTCCGACGGCAACAAGCGACCCTTTCGCGAAAGGGAGTCTGCTAGCACATTCAGACGACCCGGTATGTGACGGACCGAAAGAAGAACGTGATGTTCTAGCGCAAACAGAAGGATTCTTTCCGTTAGATTGAACAACGGAACTGAATGAGTGCCTCCCTGATTCCGCATATACGCCACTACTGTCGTATTGTCGGATAGGATTTGGACATGAGCATTGTGAATAATGTCCATCCAATGACGTAATGCAAGCCAAATTGACATCATTTCCTTGATGTTTATGTGCTTGCACAGGAATTGCGGATCCCAAAGACCCTGGCATCTCGAATCCGTTGGGATTAATGATGCACCCCAACCTGTTTGACTGGCATCCGTCATAATGGTAAAACTCGGATCCGGCAACTGCAGTGGAACTCCCTGAGTTAACCACTGAATGTTTGCCCATTTCGGAATCTCTTGTTTCACTTGATCTGACAAGAGAACGTCTACGTCGAGCGAATGAATTTTCACACTCCAATTCTGAGTCAAGAAAATTTGGAGAGGACATGTGCGTAACCGCCCCTTCGGAATGAGATCCGCAGCGGCTCCGCACAGACCTATCAGTCTCATAAATTCTCTCGCTGTGACTTTGTCTGCGTGCAGACAATAGCGAGCGTAACAACTGACTAATTTCGCTCTGGTTAACGGCAGACGAACGAGATTGTTGTGCGTCTCGAAGCTCATTCCCAGATGAGTGAATGACTTGGACGGCACCAGATCCGACTTCTCCTCGTTTACTATAAAACCGAGACGTTGGAGCAATAGAAGTAGATTCTGAACATCGTTCTGAAGCGTTAACTCATTGCCGTACCTCTGAAGAATGTCGTCCAGGTAGGCCGAGGTTACCGCAGACGAATGAGCTCGGAAATAGATCATTACCGAGTTCATTACCCGAGTGAAAGCTCAGGGTGCTAGATTCAATCCGAAGCACATTGCCCGGAATTGATACACCACTCCTAGGACTGCGAAGCGTAGATACTTTCGGAATGTCGGATGTACCATGACGTGAAAGTACGCATCTTTGAGATCTATGCTTGTTGCATAATCGTTCACCCGAATACTCGCTCTGACCGACCGAATCGTCTCCATATAAAATTTCGGAGCGACGATCAGCTTGTTTATCCAGCTCAAATCTATGACTGGATGGAACGAGCCGTCTGGTTTCGGAACCAGAAACAGATGGCTGTAGAATCCCGGAGTTTCCTGGTTTTCTACGACCTCTACCGCATTCTTCATTAAAAGAGACTGCACCTCTGATAACAGAGCGTCTCTTTTCTGCGGATTTGATGGAAGTTGAGTCCACTTTGGACTTCGAGTTAATGGAGGCTTTCGTTTGAAGGATATCTTTAGACCTTCCGAAGTCACTCCTCTCACCCAAGGGTCGTCCGTAATCGACACCCATTCTTGTGAAAAGCTCGACAACCTTCCGCCAACCGGTACGCGATAGAGGTTTAAGCCATCACCTCCTGGACCTGCGAGGCCTGCAGTAGGAGAAACCACGTCCTCCACGACCCGCACCTCACCCCGTCGACCTCGGGGCATCCGACCGGTTGTCCCGGCCCGAAGGACGTCCCGAACGAGAGTCGCTACCCTGACGGTCTCTCGAATAAGACCAAGAGGACGCACCGGAACCTCTATAGGAACCTCTCTTGGGCGCATTAGACCCAGAAGTGCCTGTCTTATTCTTGTCTGCTGTATCCGACTTCTTAGAAGCAGATTTGAACAACAGAGAATCCGAAGCTTTCTTTGTAATTTTATCATAAATAGCAGAAAGCTTGCCGTCAAAGAGAAGTTCTCCGGAGACCGAAGCGACTCTAAGAGAGTTCTTCACCTTAGAATCCACGAGTGTGGATGTAGCTAGGGCTGCGTCACGTCTAACCAACTCCAGGTTTGCCACTGAAAGGGTGGAGTTACACGTGGAATAAGCTACTGCCCTTGAAAGAAGTCTTAAAGAGGATTGTATATCCTGAAACTCTTTCCCTTGAAGGCGCAGTGATAACGCCTTAGTAAGGTGATCTGTGTAAGATAAGGCATCTAAATTGGCTCTGTTAGACGCAATAGCTGTTTCCAACACCACGGTTGGAATAGAAGCCGACGACGGTAATGATAGCTCTAAGTCTTCCGCTTCGTCGTCCATACGCAGAGGAACTCTCGGGATACCCTGTCCTGCCGTGTCGAATTTATTCCTTGCATTAATGAAAGGCAGGTTGAGAGTATTAGCGGACAAGAAACCTGCTTTCCCCGTCTTGGAAGCAAGTTTAAATATAGCATCGTTCAATAATTCAAATGTTCTTGCAACATTATTGGACTGCGACGGAAACTCGGGAGCGATGTCCCTGAACCGCTCAAAAAATTCCGAGTCCAATGACACTATAATCCTCTTGTCCGGAACCGCAGCAGTCTGGCCCAACGGAACAACTTGAGGGAGAAAGTGCCGGATGAAGTCCACGGCAGCTTTATGTTGTTCCAAAAGGGATAGCTCCAAATCATCCGTATCCCTTTCACCATCCGGTCGGACCTCATGATGTTCCCGGTCGTCCGCCCCCGATGCTTCGGCGGAGCGTACCGACTCAGCGCCGTCGGATAATTCTCGATCCGACACTGTATCTGTCGGCTGCTGGGATGCTGCGATAAGCTGTGCTATCTGCACAAGAATGTCCGGCATCGAGACCTGCGGAGGTGCAGTCTTTCGCTGCTTCGCCGAGGGCAGCTCCGCATCAGATGGCTCCCGCATACTTTTTCTATGCGAACGTCCGGAGTCCATCGGTCTCGAATCCCTGGCTGCCGGATGGTGTGACCTGGTCGCCGAAGAATCCTTGATCGGCGAAGCTGGTAAAATATTGGCGCAGCCATGGTGCGGTCGTGTGCGCTGACGAGAAGAAGAAGCCTTAGCAGTCTCCGCGGACTGCCTATACAACGGAGCGTCCCGAGCGACGGACGTATGCTCCGCTTGCGACACATTTTGTACCACAACATCTGGTCCCAGATGTTGTTGTATGAGAGAGGGGCCTCTCTCGTTCGCGGCCCGGCTGGACCTGGACGAGCTAGGAACCGGACTCAAAGGCTTCCTCCGTTCTCGCTTACTATCCGCCGTCACTGGGTGTGCACCTAGTATGTTTATAGTGCTCGCATCACCCAAAATTTCCTCCTGGACCGCATCGGACAAACCCGGCTGCCGAACCATTCGGTGAATGGACGCTACACCGGGCGAGCTAGCGGACGACATTTGTCTAATCTCCATGAGCACTTTTGCCGCTAGCTCTGAATTCATTTGTGACGACGGACGCACACTTGTAGAAGATAACATGGAAACATCACCCTGTTCTTGTTCCTCTGAAATAGAAACTGAGAGAGTAGAGTGACCTTGCGGAGAAAGAGCCGGCATAGCCCTTTCTCCAGAAACAACATACCGTGACACACGTTTCCAATGTTTATCATCCCAATGTTGACATATAGGACAGGGATTAGTGCGAGAACACTGACTACAATTAATACAATGATCATGAAAGTCAGAGGAAGATTTCTTCCCATTACAATTTGAACAATATCCTTTCATTGTGAAAAGTCAACAACAAGTCCTAGTTACTCGCACAAACCCCTGACACAAAGATACATAATAACATGATCCAATAATAAATGAAAAAACAATTGCAAATCTAAATAATTTTGAAAAAATATTTTTTCAGCAAAGCCCAAGTTGCTGAAAAGTAACGTTGAGCCCCGATGGATCCGATGGCAAAGTGTGGTCAAAAATTTTAAATTTATATTAAATAATTAATGAGACACTTACGGATAATATAAATGTATCTTATAGTGAGATAAACTACACCAAAGGCAAACAGCCCCCCTCAAAAAAGGCTGTTGCCAATGTAAACAAACAGTGTAAAACACCAGAAAACATGACTCCAGGCACTGACAAAACTGGCCCGGAATCAGTCATCAAAATTACACTCTATCTGATGCAAGACAGAGACTCCCAGGGGAGAATCTGCAGAACATCAGATGGAAGATGCAGAACACAACGTTTATACACCCATGGGTGAAAACGTAACTATGGGGAAAATAACAGAAAACATTCTGTATCCAAGCAACTCTCCCAGGAAAATTTTAGAAATGAACTTTCTCAAAAATATGCCAAAAGCATGGGAGAATTGCAAGGGGGGACTTTAGAAGGCTAGGGGAGAGGAAACACTGAATAAGCAGTGCAACATTTAGCAAGAAGGACAACAAGAGGCCCATGCCTCGAAAATAGGCAACTTAACATAATTTCATCAAAAAAATTTTAAGTACAGCCCTGATTATTTTTTGTCACTTCTTTTTCCTCTCCTCCTTCTATATCCTCCTTAGAATCACCATTTCTCCAAAAATTACGTGTCTGGCATCCTTTAAACTGAGATTTACAAGCACAAAGATCAGTGAGATGTTGACTGATGAAGGGCCAAACAGAGAATGATAATTGGCGCCAATTTCGGGACGTCCGTGACACTGCGCATGCGCAGTGGGGGCGTAGTATGGAGGTCCTTTAGGACATGATTTCTTTTTGTTTTGGATGCAAATTTTGGGGATTGGGGGGCAAAATTTGTGTTTGGCCCTGGTTTTGTTAGAGTTAGCACCAGCTAAGTCTGGGTCATTGGTACAGTATAAAAATATATATATATAAAGTAACATGACAATTGGACTGATATTTTTTCAGTTATCTCATGCCAAAGGGATTGGAAGAATTCTCAATTTGAAGGATAAAGAGTTAATCTCAGGATCAAAATACCAGATTTACACCAAAAACTATACAGCTCGGCACATCAGTAACCTGAACACGAATATAAAGTTACTTCACAATCCAAGCAATATTTTTCAGCAATAAATGCCTAAATACCCCAAGGGTGAGGACGTAACCATGGGGATGTACAGAATAATCTTCAGTATAATACGTTAAACTCCCAAGAAATTTTATAAAAAAAAAAATTTCAATAAAACAAGCCAAAAAGAATGGGAGTTAAACTGGAGGGATCAAGGGAGGTAAGGGAAGGAATACTTAACAAACAGTGGAAAAATCATTATCAATCAATGATGATGTCAGGCCCATGTCCTGAAATTGGGGAACATGAACTAATTTTTATAAATATTATAAAATTACAGCCCTGAATGTTTCAAACTACCGTTTCTTCCTTCCTTCATCCAGTTGTGTCCTTGGATCCACCAAATTAACCACTGATTTGTGTCTGGCATCATTGAAACTGAGATTTAAAAGCACAGAAGTCAGTTTGATGTTATCTGACTGAAGGGCCAAACAAAGAATGATGTTGGCGGCAGTTTCGGTGACTTCCTGGCATCTGCACATGTGGGGAGAGTAAATGTATGGAGGGCCAGATAGGACTTCTAATTTTCGGTTTTGCATGCAAATTTTGGGGATTGGGGGACAAAATTTGTGTTTGGCCCTAGATAATTTTAAGTTAGCACCAGCTAAGTCTGGGCCATTGGTTATAGTATAAAAATACTGAATTTCCAACAAAAAGGATCATAACTCCAACAAACGTTCACAAAATGTGGCGAATAATGAATCTGTCCAAGGTCTTCTCACAATGTATATATATAGCAAGTTTCATTAAAATCTGATTGCATTTGTTCAAGTCATTGCATTCACAAAATGTGCGGATGGACACACAGCAAGACAGATACCTACACAGGCCCCATTTCTGTACCCACCGCCAAACTTTGTGGGGGGATGGGGGGGGGGGGGGGGGGGGGGGGGGAGAAAGATAATAAGGGACTAGGAGGAAAAAACAGGTATTTCAGTAGTAAAAATCTGATCTCCATGTATTGTGATCTATATTGTGGGACTAAAACTCAAAAGCCATTTAAATTCACTGTGTCACCAAGAAATCACCATTAACCCAATGCTTGCAATGTGTGTGGTGTGATGGTAATCTTTAGTATTAGTATGGAAGTGTTACAACCTGAAGACCAATGCAGCTGTTTGCAGTCTTGATGCCTCTTGCATTGCATTCCTCCTGTAACGTTTTCAGAAGTACACAAATTGACTTTGGTAACAAGAAAATATCTGCCGATAACTGCTGGATTATTTTCTTCATGCTTCGGTCAACCACAGTTTTCAGATCTATGAAATAAAGAATGAAAGTGTCAATGACACTGTAGCTCAACTTGACAAACTTGAACTTGGTAAGTTATAAATGAAATTGCAAAATTGAAGTTCATTGGTACCAATGTCATTTTTTTTGCCAGTGGCAACATTTTTTGACAGAAACCGAAGAAAATCGATAGCTCCCATCTAGAGGCCTCCCCAAACAAGCATGCCAGGTTTCAAAGCAATCTGATCATAAATGTGCCCTGTAGGGTGTACAAAAGGGAAATATTGTGGTCTGACTAGACTAAATTCTAAGAACGTTGGCCGTGGCAACATTTTTTGACGGAAATGGAAGAAAATCGATAGCTCCCATCTAGAGGTCACCGTAAATAAGCACACCAGGTTTCAAAGCAATCTAATCATAAATGTGCCCTGTAGGGTGAGCCAAAGGGAAATACTGTGGTCTGACTGAACTAAGTTCTAAGAATGTTGGCTGCGGCAACATTTTTTGATGGAAATTGAAGAAAATCGATAGCTCCCATCTAGATGTCACCCCAAACAAGCCTGCCAGGTTTCAAAGCAATCCGATCATAAATGTACCCTGTATGGTGTGCCAAACAGAAATATTGAGTCTTCTGACTAAACTAAGTTCTAAGAACGTTGGCCGCGGCAACATTTTTGACAGAAATTGAAGAAAATCGAAAGCTCCCATCTAGAGGTCACCCTAAATAAGCATACCAGGTTTCAAAGCAATCTGATCATAAATGTACCCTGTAGGGTGTGCCAAAGGGAAATATTGAATCTTCTGACTAAACTAAGTTCTAAGAACATTGGCCGCGGCAACATTTTTTGACGGAAATTGAAGAAAATCGATAGCTCCCATCTAGAGGTCACCTTAAATAAGCATACCAGGTTTCAAAGCAATCAAATCATAAATGTGCCCTGTAGGGTGTGCCAAAGGGAAATATTGTGGTTTGACTAAACTAAGTTCTAAGAACGTTGGCCGCGGCAACATTTTTTGACGAAAATTGAAGAAAATCGATAGCTCCCATCTAGAGGTCACCCCAAACAAGCATGCCAGGTTTCAAAGCAATCCGATCATAAATGTACCCTGTATGGTGTGCCAAACAGAAATATTGAGTCTTCTGACTAAACTAAGTTCTAAGAACGTTGGCCGCGGCAACATTTTTTGACAGAAATTGAAGAAAATCGAAAGCTCCCATCTAGAGGTCTCCCCAAACAAGCATACCAGGTTTCAAAGCAATCTGCTCATAAATGTGCCCTGTAGGGTGTGCCAAAGGGAAATATTGAGGTCTGACTAAACTAAGTTCTACGAACGTTGGCCGTGGCAACATTTTTTGCCGGAAATTGAAGAAAATCGATAGCTCCCATCTAGAGGTCACCCTAAATAAGCATACCAGGTTTCAAAGCAATCAAATCATAAATGTGCCCTGTAGGGTGTGCCAAAGGAAAATACTGTGGTTTGACTAAACTAAGTTCTAAGAACGTTGGCCGCGGCAACATTTTTTGACGGAAATTGAAGAAAATCGATAGCTCCCATCTAGATGTCACCCCAAACAAGCATGCCAGGTTTCAAAACAATCCGATCATGAATGTACCCTGTAGGGTGTGCCAAACGGAAATATTGAGTCTTCTGACAAAACTAAGTTCTAAGAACGTTGGCCGCGGCAACATTTTTTGACAGAAATTGAAGAAAATCGATAGCTCCCATCTAGAGGTCTCCCCAAACAAGCATACCAGGTTTCAAAGCAATCTGCTCATAAATGTGCCCTGTAGGGTTAGCTCCCATCTAGAGGTCACCCTAAATAAGCATACCAGGTTTCAAAGCAATCAAATCATAAATGTGCCTTGTAGGGTGTGCCAAAGGGAAATATTGTGGTTTGACTAAACTAAGTTCTAAGAACGTTGGCCGCGGCAACATTTTTTGACGGAAATTGAAGAAAATCGATAGCTCCCATCTAGAGGTCACCCCAAACAAGCATACCAAGTTTCAAAGTAATTTGATCATAAACGCGACCTGTGAGGTGTGCCAAAGGAAATTGTGGACGTACGTACTAACGTACTAACGTACGTACGCCGACGGACGAGAAGTGATGGCAATAGCTCAGCTTGACTTTGTCAAGTTGAGCTAAAAATGAAACGAGATAAAAAGGCTTTGTATTTATTCTGTGCATGAGGTTAGAGTCTAAGGTGACTTGTGACTATATCAGCTGCAAGACAAGTATAAAATCAAGTTAGATAAGTTATGTAACAAGAGGCCCCAAGGGGCCTTAATCGCTCACCTGCCAAAGTTGTTCAAAGAGGTATTTGGGGTCACATTCAGTTAGATATGGTTCATCAACAGTACAAAGGAATGAAGTCATGAAAGGGAACTTTTATGGAAAAACACTAAGGAATGGATTTGAACAAATCTGAACCTAACATGCTCCCCTCTGCCACCCTCCACCCCACACCCATCAATACAGAGCCCAGTATATTAAGCCAGGGACTCAAATTGAACAAACTTGAATCTGATCCCCCTTTAATGTTATATACCAAATATGAACGAATTCTGACTGGTGGATCTGAAGAAGATTTTTAAAGAAAATTAAAGAAATTCCCTCATATTGCACTAAGTTCAAATTCAGGCTCCCATAGGGAGCCCAAATATAAACCCACGGACTCAATTTGAACAAACTTGAATCTGACAGAACCCCCCCCCCCCCCCCTCCCCCATAGATGTTGTATACCAAACATGAAAGGATTCTGACTGGTGGATCTGAAGAAGATCTTTAAAGAAATTTCCTCCAAAAGAGAGCCCAAATACTAACTCAGGGATCCGACTTAAACAAACTTGAATCTGCCCCCACCCCCTAACCCCCTACTCTAGAGATGTTGTATACTAAATATTAATGCATTCTGACTGGTGGATCTGAAGAAGATTTTTGAAGAAATTTCATCATATTTCACAAAGTTAAAATTTGGGCCTAACCCAGGGACTCGATTTGAACAATCTGACCCCCCAAGAGATGTTATGTACCAAATATCAATGATGGTTCTGGTGAAGATTCTTTTAATTTTGGAAAACAATTATGGGTGCTATCAGAGTAATGCCCCTTGTGGTGCCCCCTCTGGGCATGGCAACTTTATTTGAACAAACTGGAATTGAAATATGATAAGGAACATGCACATCAAATTTGGTTCAATTCGGCCCTGTGGTTTATGAGAAGTCGATGATGTAAAGTTCATGCCAGACGACAGACAAAAAGTGATCAATTAAGCTCCCCTGACTTTGTCAGGTGAGCTAAAGGCACTTCTCCACTTCGCAGGGTCCTCACAGTTTTTTTTTTTTGCAATGTGGCTATTATTAATTTAAAAGGGTTATAATGTATTGGCATTTTTTATACTAACTAAACCCATGGTTTCTAAGTAATATTATACTGATAGAATGGGACTAGTTTTATGGGAAAAAATAACTTCATTTTAGGCATATATAGTATTTTCAGTCGAATCGAATATCAAATCGAATTTGCAGCCCAAAATATCAAAATTGAACAAATATCAAACATCGAATATGTAGAGAGAATTATTCGTGACCTGTATGGCATATTGAGGCAAGGGACATCATCAAGACGAGGAGGGGTGTACACCTGAATTGTTCCCACTTGATGGCTCATGTACATACTGGTAAAAAATTCGAACAGTATCATCATGCTTGTTGAAGACATGCCTTGATGATGTAGTTCAAATATTAGTCAGTTGGTATTGCAGTTAAAACAAGAGGCCCCAAGGGGACTTAATCACTCACCTGACAAAAAGTGGTTCAAAGAAGTATTTTGGGTCACATTCAGTTAGTCATGGTTCATCAACACTACAGAAGAATGTCATGAAATTATTCATAACTCTAGTATCCATGTCAGAAGATTATTATCATAGGTCTCCCTGACTGCTTTCAATTCTATCAGCTGTAGACAAGCACTGCCAAACTTCCAAGGGTTGTTACGCTGCAGTTTGAAAAGCAAATTTTATGGAAAAACACAAAGAAATGGATTTGAACAAACATGAACCTAGCCTGCCTGCCCCACCCCCCTCCCACCCCCACAGAGAGCTCAAATATTAAGCCAGGGACTCGAATTGAACAAACTTCAATCTGATCCCCCTAGAGATGTTATATACCAAATATGATAGGATTCTGACTGGTGGATCTGAAGAAGATTTTTAACCCTTAAGCCCCCATATAGCTCAAAACCACCACTTTTATATTGCATTGAAGCAGGTGCTCCCTTGTGTAATCATTTGTATTACTCTTGTGTGTAGACTGAATTTTCCCTGGCAGTGGTTCTACATCACTGCTGGCTGCCTGTATAGGCAGCCAGCAGTGATGTAGAACCACTGCCAAGTCATCAATAACTATGTAAGCAGAAAAAGGCCATAAATACTTTAAAATTAATCTGAGGACTTAAGGGTTAAAGAAATTTCCCCCAATGGAGAGCCCAAATATTAACCACAAGGGACTCAATTTGAACAAACTTGAATCTGCCCCCCCCCCCCCTCCCCTAGAGATGTATACCAAATATCAAAAGATTCTAATTGATGGTTCTGGAGAAGAAGATTTTTTTAATTTTGGAAAACAATTTATGGGTACTATCAGAACAAGAGGCCCCAGGGGGCCTGAGGGCGCTCACCTGACATGGTAGACTAAATAGCAACCCAGAGAATTGATTTCCACAAGTTGCATCTGCTCCTCCTAAGAAAAGCTGAAACCAAATATCCAAATATTCTGACCAGTGGATCGAAAAAAAGATTTTTAAAGAATATTCCTCATACTGAACTAAGTCATAATTCGGGCTCCCACAGGAAGCCCATATATGAACCCAGGGACTTGGCTTTAACAAACCTGAATCTCACACCCCTAAGGATTCTGCACACCAAATATCAAAACATTCCGACTGCTGGATCTGAAGAAGAAGATTTTTAAAGAAAATTCCTCATTTTGAACCAAGTTACAATTCGAGCTCCCACAATCAGCCCAAATATGGACCTAGGGACATGGCTTGAACAAACTTGAATCTTACCCCCCTAAGGATGCTGCATAAAAAATATCAAAAGCATTCATCTGCTGGATCTGAAGATTTTTAAATAAAATTCCTCATTTTGAACTAAGTTGTCATTCAGGCTCCCATAGTGCGCCTAAATATGAACCAAGGGACTTGGCTTGAACAAACTTGAATCTCAGCCCCCTAAGGTTGCTCCATGCCAAATATCAAAACATTCCAACTGCTGAATCTGAAGAAGAAGATTTTTAAAGAAAAATTCCTCATATTGACTAAGTTATAATTTGGGCTCCCACAGGGAGCCCAAATATGGACCCATGGACTTGGCTTTAACACACTTGAATCCCCCCTCCCCCCAAGGATGCTACTCACCACATATCAAACCATTCCGACTGCTGGATCTGAAGAAGAAGATTTTTTAAGAAAATTCCTCATTTCGAACAAAGTTACAATTCAAGCTCCCACATTGAGCCCAAATATGGACCTAGGGACATGGCTTGAACAAACTTGAATCTCACCCCCCTAAGGTTGCTGCATACCAAATATCAAAAGATTCTGCCTGCTGGATCTTGAGAAGAAGATTTTCAAAGAAATTTGCCTGAAATGCACTAAGTTCGAATTTGGGCTTCTATAGTGAGCCCAAATATGAATCCAGGTGGCCGATTTGAACAAACTGGAATCAGATCCACCCCACAATGTTGCATACCAAATATCAAAAGATTCTGCCTGCAGGATCTGGAGAAGAAGATTTTTGAAGAAATTTGCCTGAAATGCACTAAGTTCAAATTCGAGCTTCTATAGTGAGCCCAAATATGAATCTAGGGAGCCGATTTGAACAAAATAGAATCAGATCCACCCCACAATGTTGCATACCAAATATCAAAAGATTCTGTCTGCTGGATCTGGAGAAGAAGATTTTTTAAGAAATTTGCCTGAAATGCACTAAGTTCAAATTTTGGCTCCTATACTGAGCCCAAATATAAACCCAAGGGGCCGATTTGAACAAACTTGAATCAGATCCACCCCACAATGTTGCATACCCAATATCAAAAGATTCTGCCTACTGGATCTTGAGAAGAAGATTTTCAAAGAAGTTTGCCTGAAATGCACTAAGTTCAAATTTGGGCTCCTATACAGAGCCCAAATATAAACCCAAGGGGCCGATTTGAACAAACTTGAATCAGATCCACCCCACAATGTTGCATACCAAATATCAAAAGATTCTGCCTGCTGGATCTGGAGAAGAAGATTTTCAAAGAAATTTGCCTGAAATGCAGTAAGTTCAAATTTGGGCTCCTATACTGAGCCCAAATATAAACCCAGGGGGCCGATTTGAACAAACTTGAATCAGATCCACCCCACAATGTTGCATACCAAATATCAAAAGATTCTGCCTGCTGGATCTGGAGAAGAAGATTTTTTAAGAAATTTGCCTGAAATGCACTAAGTTCGAAATCGGGCTCCTATACTGAGCCCAAATATGAACCCAGGGGGCCGATTTGAACAAACCTGAATCAGATCCACCCTCCAATGTTGCATACCAAATATCAAAAGATTCTGCCTGCTGGATCTGGAGAAGAAGATTTTTTAATGTTTTTCCCATTGCCTACAGTGTTAAAAAGTGCTGACTCAGCACTTTTTCAATGTCCCGAAACTGTACCCTATGATAAAACCGATGGCAATTTTTTTTTACCAATTCTTTCTGTTGGTCCTAAGGAAGCTTCACACCAAATAAAAATTCTCGGTGCCGTGCAGTTTTGGAGATATGGGCGTTTTAATTTTTTTCTATTTTTAGCTCCTGCGGTTCCCATGGGGCTACAGGAAAAAAAAAATCAGCATAAATTAGTTACTTATGACCCAATAAGCCCTCACATAAAATTTGGTTCAAATCAGCCTCTCGGTTTGGAAAATAGAAATTTTGGGTGGGGCAAAAAATTTTGCCCCTCCCATAACAACGCCAAGTATAGCCCCACAAACTTCTCTTGAACAAATCTGAGTCTACACCTCAAAAGGAAGCTGCACACCAAATATCAAGTCTCTGCTACTGCTGGTTCATGAGAAGAAGATTTTTTAAGATTTCAGCACACTTTTTGGGTGTGGCCCTACCCACGGGCGGGGCAACTTGATTTGAACAAAATCAAATTGCGATGTCATAACAAACTATTATCTCAAATATCAATTAAATTGGTTCAGCGGTTTGGGAGGAGAAGACGCAAACACCATGTTCACGGACGACGGACGACGGACGACGGACGGTGAGTGATCACTATAGCTCTCCTGACTGAAAGTCAGGTGAGCTAATAATGTTGACCACTTTAGGAAACTCACATCCCATCACTTGTCCTACTATGCTAGTACAGTGGAACTGGTCTTCCAAAGTAAACAAGTAAAGCTCAACTTCCAAGGGTTCTGATGAAGATGCATGAGATAGTGGTGATGTTTCATGGACATAGCCTACTCGAAATTTATTCTATCTTAGCTTTCCTTTACAAAATACTGCTATCCAATTACCAAACACGGATAGAAGAGGACACTGGGCAAAAATATTTCTTGAATAAAGAAAGAGTTAAAAAATTTTATAGTAATTTATATATTTTTTATACTTACCAATGGCCCAGACTTAGCTGGTGCTAACTCTAATATTCTAGGGCCAAACACAAATTTTGCTCCCCCAATCCCCAAAATTTGCATCAAAATCCAAAAATTAGATGTCCTATGTGGTCCTCCATACTTTTATCCACTGCGCATACGGAGTAGTCAAGGAAGTCCGAAATTGGAGCCAAATCCTCATTCATACAACCAGTGCCTGGTATGTGTTATATAATCATCGGGGATGTATGAGTTCCCAACTCATGGGAGGGCCATCCCCGTCTGGGTCACTGGTAAGTATAAAAAATATATAAATTACTATAAATTTTTTAACATTTTTATACTGTACCAATGACCCAGACTTAGCTAAATAGAAAAAAGGCTGGAGGGCCTAGGACATAAAGGAAAATCCAATAGGCTCAATTACATGTAAACAGAATTATCCCCTCAAGGAGAAGAGGAGAACAGGTTTTACATGAATCTTTCTTGTTTGTATCAAAAAAGAAAGACACAATACCATTCCGTAATTGAGCACAATAACATCAATGATCTTTATTAACATCAATATAACCCATTATACTAATCTTTTTAAAGGAAAGCCAATAAATAAAGATAGTCCAGAGAATGAGACTCTTTATACTCATTTAAAAGTGTCCGAGGATTGTATATTAGCGCTCGTATGACACAAGACATATACAAATGCTTCACACCGAGCCACACTTTAAAAATATTACATAAATGAGATAGACATTAGCTATAAAAATTTAAAACCATCCCGGCACCGAATTACTGACTCCAGAGGAGGTATTCCCTTGCTTTTCACTATAAAGCAAGTGATATAAGGGAACACCATCCCCCCCCCCCCCCCCTGCATAACTATAGTTGCAACTGTTTAGCGGACAACATTCTGAGCAACAGATAACAGACCTAAACATCAAAGGTCGCCAGAAATGGAATCAATATTTCTAAGATAAAAATTCGTGAACATGGAAGGCTGAGACCAATATGCAGCCTTCATCAAATCGGTAATAGCAAAACTATTAGCATAAGCCCAAGATGTAGACAGCGCTCTTACTTCATGCGCCGAAATCTTAAGCACAGACTGCTGAGCTGAAGATACTTTTTCATAAGCAGTACGGATAGTTAATTGAATCCATCTTGCAATAGAATGGACTGTAATGTCCTTTCTATTAGGCAGCAGAGACAGAAAGAAAGGCTGACGTACTTTTCTGATAAACTCAGATCTACGTTTGTAAATACGCATGGCTCTAACTGGACAGAGCAAAGGCCTATGACTGTCTGAAGATGGCAGAGCCCTAATAACAATAGGTTCAGGATACTTATTAGGAGCCTAATTCTTAGCCAAAAATCCAACATTAGTACCTAAAGTAATAGTATTACCAACACTACGATAGTGAGAATCATCAACAGATAGTGCATGAAGCTCACTAACTTTTCTAGCAGAAGGCTAAGAGAAAAGCTGTCTTATAAGATAAGAATTTGAAGTACACTGTATCAAGAGGCTCAAATGGCACTACTTTTAACTTCAGAAGAACCCAAGCTAAATTCCACTTAGGAATTAACCTGAGGGTTCTAGGTCTATTTATCGAAAAGTTTTTCACTAACTTAGATATTTACCTATTTATTTACTTATGTTTAAGGTCACATACTTATGCACAATGGCTAATCATGACCGTGACAGTTTTACGGGTGGAGGAAGCCAGAGTACCCGGAGAGAACCACCGAGCAACGACGAGCAGCTGCCAGCACCCCAACATCGTAACTCCGCACTGCAGCACAGGCAGGGTTAGACTGGTTGAAGACATGCGTACCATCGACGTGCAGTACGCCTTAGTACACGGTGTCATCGTGCCCCCACGCGGGCAATGGAGATGAAGTGTCTTGCCCAAGGACACAACGCGGTTGCCGCAGGAGGGATTCGAACCGAGGACCTCTCGGCTTGCAGCCTGCACCTCTACCTACTGAGCCACCGTGCTCCCACACTAACTTAGATGTAACCTATCATGATGAGCATAGGTATCCGATAGCATGGACCTATAACCCTTAATGGTTATTGGCTGCAGTTTGAGCTTGTCAAACAAGTAGACCAGAAAATTAGCAATGTCTGGAATGGAGGGATCATAAATATCAATAGAATGATCCCTACACCACCGATAGAAAACCTTCCACTTAGCAGCATAATTTAGCGAAGAGGAGGTCCTCCTACAGTTAGAAATTGCGACCACTGCTCGTCTTGTAAAATGCTTGCTGTGCAAGAAAGATCGCACAACGGAAATACGTGAAGGTTGAGACCTTGCGGGTTGTGATGCGGTGTGAGCAATTTCTCCTCCCGTGGAGGAAGCTTCCACAGAATGTCCCACAACAGACACTTGAGTAGATTTATCCATGGTCTCTGGGGTGACAGAGATGCTACCAACAGAATCTTGCAGTGAGATTGCTTGATTTTTAGCAATATCTGCTGAATCAACGGAGCTGGAGGATACGCGTATCCTATCATTCCGTCCCAAGAGATCGAGAGTGTGTCTACTGCAAATGCTCTAGGATCTGGGCATGGTGACACATACGTCTGCAACTGATTGTTGAGATGCGTCGCAAATAAGTCTATCATTGGACGATCCCATTGGTAGCAAATCTGATTGAATATTCGTTTGTTGAGAGTCCATTCTGACGGCAACATGCGACCTTTCCGAGAAAGGCAGTCTGCTAGAAAGTTCAGATGACCCGGTATATGACGGACCGATAGAAGAACTTGATGCTCTGGGACAAACAGAAGGATCCTTTCCGTTAAGTTGAACAATGGAATGGAATGAGTGCCTCCCTGGTTCCGAATGTACGCTACTACTGTTGAATTGTCGGACAGAATTTGAACATGCGAATTCTGAAGAATGTTCATCCACTGACGTAGCGCAAGCCATATTGACATCATCTCTTTGATGTTTATGTGATTGTTTAGGAACTGCGGATCCCAAAGACCCTGGCACCTCGAATCTGTTGGGCTCAGAGTTGCGCCCCCAACCTGTTTGACTCGCATCCGTCATTATCATAAAACTCGGATCTGGCAGTTGCAATGGTACTCCTTGAGTTAACCACTGAATATCTGCCCAAGTCTGAATCTCTTGTTTCACTTAATTCGACAAGACGATGTTTGATTCGAGCGAATGAGTCTTCACACTCCAATTCTGAGTAAAAATCGTGACATAGACGCTGTAGCTGCGACGGGTGGTGCAATCTCACAAAATTCTAAGTTCATCAAGGGCCATAACTCCAAGAAAAATATTTGGAACAGCACATGCATTGAACAGTGGCTAGACATCAATAAGATACACTTACATGCCAAATATAAAGTCATTCCATCAAGTATTTCAAAAGTTATTGAGTTTTGAAACTCGTTGGTCACAGACAAACTCGTTGGTCACAGACAGACCGACCGACAGACAGACCGACAGACAGAGCGACATTGCCACTTATAGAGCTGCTAGTCACAGCTAAAAATATCTGGAGTGGACGAGTGCGTAGCCGCCCCATCGGAATAAGATCCGCAGCGGCTCCGCACAAACATGTAAGTCTCAAGAATTCTCTCACTGTTACTACATCTGAGTGAAGACAAAAGCGAGAGTAACAACTGACTAATTTCGCTCTGGTTAACCACAGCCGAACGAGATTGTTGTGCGTCTCGAAGCTCATTCCCAGGTGGGTGAATGACTTGTATGGCACTAGATCCAACTTCTTTTCGTTTACTATGAAACCGAGACGTCGGAGCAGTTGAAGCAGACTCTGAACATCGTTCTGAAGCGTTAACTCGTTGCCGTACCTCTGAAGAATATCGTCCAGGTAGGCCAACGTTACTACAGACGAATGAGCTCGGAAATGAGTCATTACCGAGTTCATTATTTGAGTGAATGCCCAGGGCGCTAGATTCAGACCGAAGCACATCGCTCGGAGCTGATAAATGACTCCCAGGACAGCGAAGCGAAGATACTTTCAGAGCGCTGGATGTACCATGACAGGAAAGTATGCATCTTTGAGATCTATGCTCGCAGCATAGTTGTCCACTCGAATGCTCGCTCTGACCGGTCGGATGGTCTCCATATAAAATTTTGGAGCCATGATCAGCTTGTTTATCCAGCTCAGATCTATGACTGGACGAAACGAGCCGTCTGGTTTTGGAACCAGAAACAGGTGACTGTAGAAACCTGAGATTCCTGGTTTTCTACGACCTCTATAGTGTTCTTGTCCAGAAGAGACTGAACTTCTGATAGAAGCGATTCTCTCTTCTGAACATTTGATGGAAGCTGAGTCCAACGTGGACTTCGAGTTAACGGAGGTTTTTCCTTGAAGGACAGTTTTAGACCTTCGGAAATCACCCCTTGCACCCATGGGTTGTCTGTTATTGACAACCAATTGGTTAAGAATCTCAACAGCCTTCCGCCGACAGGAACACAATAGAGGTTTACACCATCACCTCCTGGCCCTGCGGGAGGAGAAACCACGTTCTCCACGACCCGCACCTAGTCCCGTCTACCTAGGGGCGTCTGACCGGTTATCTCGGCCAGTATAACGGCCCCTACCTGAGTCGCTACTTTGACGGTCTCTGGAGTAAGACGTAGAGGCTTTCTTAGATCCTCTATAGGAACTTCCCTTGGATGTATTCACCCCCGAAGTACCTGCCTTACTCTTCTCTGCTGAGTCCGACTTTTTTGAAGCAGATTTAAAAAGCAGAGAGTCCGAAGCTTTCTTAGTAATCTGATCATAGATAATAGAAAGCTTTCCGTCTAAGAGAAGCTCTCCGGAGACTGGGGTGACTCGAAGAGAGTTTTTCACCTTACTGTCCACTCTTGTGGACGCAGCCAGGGCAGCATCACGTCTGACTAATTCCAGATTTGCCACTGAAAGGGTGGAGTTATACGTAGAATATGCTATAGCCCGCGAAAGAACTCTTAAGGAAGTTTGAGCAGAGGAACTCTTGGCACGCCTTGTCCTGCCATTTCAAATCTATGTCTAGCATTGTTGAAGGACAGCTGAATAGTGCTAGGCGATAAGAAACCGGATTTGCCAGTCTTAGAGGCTAGCTTGAATATAGCGTCATTCAAAAGTTCAAATGCCCATGTGACATTTCTGGATTGGGTCAGAAACGCAGGGACAGTGTCCCTAATCCGGCCAAAAAAGTCTGTGTCCAGTTACGCTATCAGTCTCTTATCCAGTAATGCAGCATTTGGGTCCTGAGGAACAACATCTGGAAGGTGTTGCCGGATGAAATCTACGGCCACCTTATGATGTTCGGAAAGGGAAAATTCCAGCTCTGCTGATTCCCTTTCGTCATTCGACTGGACAATATGAGATTCTCGGTCGTCCCTTTCTGACTCTGCAGGGGAGCGAACCGACCCAGCTTCCTGTTCCGGAAAAGTTTCTGATGGCAGCTGGGATGCTACAATGAGTTGAGCTATCTGTGATAGCAAGTCCGTCACAGAGGCCTGTGGAGCCGCAGTCTTAAGTGATTTAGCCGCTGGGAGCTCCTGGGACGTTACTTCCTGCATACTTCTTTTATGCAAACGTCCCGACTGGTAAGGCCTCGTGTCCTTGGCTACCGGATGGCGTGACCTGATCGATGTGGAATCCCTGGTCGGTGAAGCAGGCTGGATATCAGAAGTCACCTAGCCAAGTTGCGGACGTGTGTGCTGCCGTGAGGATGAGGAAGCCAATAGACTAGTCGCGCCGGACAGTCTATACAACGGAGCGTCCCGAGGAGTGGACGTATGCTCCGACTGATGAACATTACGTACAACAACATCTGATCCAGATGTTGTTGTAAGAGAGAGGGGCCTCTCTTGCTCGCGGTCCAGGCAGACCTGGACGAGCTAGATACTGGACTGATTGGCTTCCTCCGTACTATCCTCTGAACCATCGTCGACGGGTGTGCACGATCCATGTTTATAGTGCTCGCAACACCCGATCTCCTTTCCTGGACCGCAACGGACGAACCTGGCTTCACAACCATTTCATGAATGATTGCTTCACCGGGCAAGCTAGCGGGCCACAATGCCGCCAATCCTACGTGGGACCTCTTAGGCATTTGCCGAATTTCATTGAGCACTTTTTCCGCTAGCTCTTCATTTATCTGTGACGACGGAGGCACACTTTGTGAAGACATCACGGAAACATCACCCAGTTCTTGTTCCTCTGAAAAAGAGACTGAAAAACTAGAGTGACCCTGTGGTGAGAGGGCCGGCATGGACCTCTCACCACTAACAATATACCGTGACATGTGTCTCCAACGTTTGTCACAGAGCAAGAATTAGTGCGAGTACACTGACTACAATTAATACACTGAACATGAGAATCAGAGGAAGACTTCCTCGAATTACAATTTAACAAACTTCTTTCATTTTGAAAAAAGTTAAACAGTCAACGTACTCGCTCTAACCCTTGAAAACAAGATACATGATAATAATATAAACCATTACAAAGATTCTGAAAAATAATTCGAAAGAAAAAATTTTCGAAAAAATTTTCAAATTGAGCCCAAGTTCCCAATGGGAATGATGAGCCCAAATGGATCTAAAAAAAGCCTAAGTGTGGACAAAAATTTTAAATCATGTCTAAAAATTAATGTTACACTTATGGACAATATTATGTATCTGGCTATGAGCAGAACTTAATAGATGACAAGGAATCACTGTCTGAAGTAACCGTTGTCAATGTAAACAAAAGTGAATAAAACTGGAAACAAGACTCCAGGCACTGAAATACAGCCCAAAATCAGTAACCAATTTTAACACTATCTGATGTGAAACAGAGGCTTCTTGAGAAGAAACTGCAGTACATCGGATGGTAGATGCATGACTGAAATGCCTAACCACCCTAGGGTGAGGACGTAACCATGGGGAAAAACAAAATAATCATTCTGTTACCAAGTCAAAACTCCCAAGAAATTTCATTGTAAAATTATTACAAAAATTATACCAAAAGCATAGGAGAATAGCAAGGGGGGTATTAAGGAAAGGGAGAGAGGAAACACTGAACAAACAATGGAAATTTCATAGCAAGAATGAAAATATCAGGCCCATGCCCCGAAATTATGGATCATAAGTTACAGCCCTGAACACATCCTTCCACTGTTTCTTCCTCTCATCCTTCTATTTCATCCTTAGATCCACCATTTCTCTCATGATTATGTGTCTGGCATCATTTAAACTGACATTTTAAGCACAGATATCAGTGTGATGTTACTGACTGAAGGGCCAAACAAAGAATGAGGATTTGGCTCCAATTTTGGACTTCCTTCACTACTGCGCATGCGCAGTGGATAAAAGTATGGAGGACCACATAGGACATCTAATTTTTGGATTTTGATGCAAATTTTGAGGATTGGGGGGGGGGGGGGGCAAAATTTGTGTTTCGCCCTAGAATATTAGAGTTAGCACCAGTTAAGTCTGGGTCATTGGTACAGTATAAAAATTTGTAATTTCTTACCTCAAAAACATAGCTTATGACTGCCCACTGTAATGAGCTTCCACATCTCATGCTTTTTCAAAGATTCTCAGATTTATTGTCTGGGTGATTACTCCACAGGTGTTGCAGTGCTAACCTCTGTGAGTTGAATAATCCACTCTCTGTGTACTATTACAGTCTTTCTACCAATTTCTGCTATTTTTTTTTACTAAATTAATTCCAATTCACAAAAAAGCTAAAAGTCAGTGAATTCCTGTCAATCTGCAGTTGTGAACTATATTTAATAATAATTAGAGCTGGATAGATTAAGGGTGCAATTTTGTAAAACAAATCAGAGGAGCAAAGTACTAGAGATGAGCAGTATTGGAATTTTGAGTTTGGTATCAGTGTTGGTATTTTTAAAGGGGTATACCTCGGAATTGGTTCAGTATTCAGTATCTGACTTGACTGAGATTTGCTGATAGTACCAAAGGGGAATTCACATCAGGAAAATATAGAATAAGTTGTTCTTGTAACATTCTACCACAGGGTCACAAATGCAACTGCCAATAAGCTCAACAGTGGCATTCTTTTACGAAAACAAATCATATCTACACTGATTTTGTGACTTGTTCTAAACACACCTTAAACTTTAAAGCCCTATTTCAGGCATATGCAAACTCAGAGCATGTGCCCTTAGCATGCCATCATTTGGTGGCCCTGCTGATAATAGCCAAATTCCCTGCTGATAATAGACAAATCCTTTGGGCAGCCAAAACTTGGCTAGAAATCACTGCTAAGCAGCTGAACTAGTGATGCGGACCATACTGCAAAAAAAAAAAAAAAGTATGGTACCGGTCCAAGGCTGGACATGGTCCGTACCAGATCACCCATACTGTACCAGTACACTGATATATCGGACCACCCCCCGGGGTGGTTCACTAGTTCTGGATAAAACACTTTATATTTATGCATTTATATTTTTCTTTGATTTGCAACTTAAACGAGACCAGCACAAAATCAGTTATGGAAACAGGTTTCTTAGATGCTGTTTAAGCATGGTGGCTTATTGAATCGTCAGACAAGGTCACAAGGAGCATTGGATCGTCTGACAAGGTCACAAGGGGCAAAATTTGCAGACACAAACTATGACATATGCTGATTATGCTTGTTTATATCTGTGTCTCTGTCTGTGATAAAAGGGGGTCACTATGCTGACTGCTGACACTCACGCTAATCATGTCGACTAAGATTGTTTTGGTTTCATTTAAGAAAATGCCAAGCAAGGCTGAATATAATTAACAGGACGTCTGTAGAATGAGGTCCCTACTCCCTTATAGATTAATTTGGCGACACTAACCGGATAGGCAGATAGACGAGTTATCGGGCACCTCTGGACCCACATAGCAGGCAGAACATTTACCATTTTGGGAACCTCAATTTGAAGCTAGGTCATTCAGACTAGACAAGATCTCATCGACAGTGAGGTGTAAAGTCTACTAACATGGCTCGGATGTGGCGCAGGTAAAAATCACTACAGGAAATATTTTCCCATAGTTACAGTTAACGTCAACTTAAACATATAGTATCCCCACCAACACACATCATCAACACAACGTCAAATAACACTGTCACAATGCAATGACTCATTTTCCAATTCCAGGACTTTCAAGGTTTTTAACCTTTTACTCAATGTCGTAATGTCAAAACCGTCCTGTGGTATTCACAAAAATCACCATTCATTTTGTGACAACATGAAATAATGTTGTATTGCATGGTATACAGTGGTAGCTAGGTTTTGATTGTAGAAACTAGCAAGTTACCAGCACTTAATGTGTAACATTTACACCAAATTAATAACCAATATACCAGTTAAACTGGAAACACTGTAATAGACACTGGAATGCCCTGGACAGGTTCACTTGGAAAAAAAATGGAACACCTACCCATGTACCAGAGCGTATCAGACCACTATTTTTTGAACTTGACATGCTCTGGTCTGCATCACAAAGCTGAACATGTATGGATTGTAGTCTAGTGAGAATTCAGGGCAATTGTCAAGGCTACTGAGGGTTAACAAAACTGAAAAGAAAATCTGTCACTTCTTTCTTCAAAATGAACCCTTCAATTATCAAGCCTCAACAGGGACTTATAAATAGTGAATGTAGGAAAACTTGAATATTCAGACAGTTTCGGTTTTCAATGATTGGTTCGGTTTTTCAGTATATTGCCCATCTCTACAAAGTACAGTGGAACCCTTTTAACTGAATAGCTACTTTGCCAGTGAAAATTATTCAATGAACAGGAGTATTTAATTAACATTGATTTGGTCCCTTGCCTGTATTCTAGGGATAAACTGCATGCTTATTCTATTATATATTGTTTGACAGAGCCCTGTCAGGGTAATTTCATGACATATATTATAACATTTATATTCAATTACCAGGAGTTTACTTTATACCTGTATGCAATTAAAAGCAGACCTGTTTGGTCTCACACTGATTTTTTTAGTCTCAGAATCAAGATACTGTGGGATCAAATAGAAAAAATAAAAGTGTTGACACTGGCAATGTTTAACTTTTACACTGGGGAAAAGGAAGGCAGGAGAATCATACCTTTGTGGATTAATTAATCAAAACAAAAAAACAAAAAAAAGGAACCTTACCATCATGTTTTTTATTCCTAGCTGTGTGTCGACAGTGAAACTGACAGCCACATGGTAATTCTGTTAATACTGAGAGTAATGGTGGATGACTTATATTCGGTGTATCTGTTAAAATCTGTGTTAGAACTGGTTTCATTAACCTACAAAAAAGTATCATACTGTTGTAACCTTTCAACTAATGTAGCTTGAAAAAATGATTGTTGCAATATTTATCTTGTGTCATAGTAAATTGAGCGGATTGAGATGTTCAATAGATTCACTCTTATTTCCCAGGTTAACCCTTTACCCAACGCAGATGATATCAAAATTTATGATATTAAATATTATTTTTTCAAAATTTTCAAAATATTTCAACAAAACCATATCATGTGACCTCTCATTGGAATGAGCTCGACAAACTCATTCCAATGAGGGGTCACATGATATAGTTTTGTTGTAATTTTCAGAAAATTAATATTTTTTCAACTGCTGAATTTGCATATTACGCAGGCGGATGGGGTCGATTCGTTAGGTAAAGGGTTAACCATCAGTACAAGTTAAAACTGGTAAATGGATATGGAAAACATATTGCGATGGTGAATGTTATTTTTTATGAAAACTTGTGATGGAAGAAGAGGTAGTATATCAGCTGGAATTCCAACCTAAAAGAAAAAATTACATACAAGAATTTTAACTTCACTTACCTCAATACAAAAGGTTCAAGAAGATCAAAAATAGCTGACATCCAGAGGGATGCCTGAAAAAAAAGAAGTCAAAGGGTTAAAACCAAAATATAATTTTTGTAACATGTTTTAGTGCTGTTAATTGCGATCAACTGAAAAATGCTGGTATTATGATAGATATAACTTCTTTTAATCTGCATCACAATCATTTAAAAGCAAATAAATTTGTTCAAGTGATCTGCATTATGAAAATGTATTGGAGATTATCAATAAACAGTGCTTTACTTTTGTGAAAATATATTGAAGAGCACCAATAAGCACTTCCCAAGATATTGTTACAAAACAATTATTGAGATAGAAAATCTAACGAATAAAATTAATCCAGTACACTGTCAACTGATTAGCTGAAACTAGCAAAAGTTATTCTTGCAGCCAGTTATGTTAAAAAAAAAAAGCTGCATCATATTCAAAAAATTAGCTGGTTCTTAACTTAAAGTTATTAAGGACCAAACACAAATTTTGAACCCCCCAATCCCCAAAATTTGCTTGCAAAACCAAAAATTAAAAGTCCTATCCGGCCCTCCATACATTTACTCTCCGCGCAAGCGCAGACGTCAGGAAGTGACTGGAATTGGAGCCAACATCATTCTTTGTAGTAATACATAAAAATTCAGCAGGGAGGTACGAGTGCCCACTCATGGGAAGGCCATCTCCGTCTAGGCCATTGGTAAGTATAAAAATATACAAATTACTTTAAATTTATAATATTTTGACACTGTAAACCAATGGCACAGACTAGCTGAATCATAAAAAGGTGGAGGGCCTGTGCCTTCAGAATTAGTAGATCAACACAGTTCCAATCCTGTAATCCAAGGTGAAAGGAAATTAAAATTATTAGGAATTACATGTATGTGTCTCTATACAGTAATAGAGAGGACATATCATATAAAAAGGAGCCCAGTTCAAGTAATGCCATATACTTAGCATGAAGATTATGCTAACTGGATGTAACAACATCCTAATTTTTAAGGTTAGCCCGGACTAAGCCCCAAAAATTAGGATGGCGTATATGAGAATGAGAGAATATCCCCCACAAACATATGCCACATACAATAAAACTCCAGCTTAATGCAGGATATAATTATGGACAAAACAGCTTCCCTCATAGTTACATACCTATCAAGCCAGAAGAGAGGTAAAAAATCCCCCCCCCTCCTTTTCTATTGAAGGAATCTTCAAAAAGAAAGAGGGGAGCGTTCTGGAATCAGGAAAAGGCGGTACCAAAAAACAATATAAATATTTGTTGAACAGGCACTCAGGTATTAATTATTATTAATAAATGGTGCATAACGCCACTTCAGAGGCTAAGGCTATAGCAACGATCCCGGTAATTAAAATCGCCTGCTATATAACGTACACCGCAATAGGCATACACAAATAGGACGAAACCAGAGAAATAATATATAACATACACATGTCCAATAGAACCACAATGAACGATCTCTGGAAAGTGACACCCTTCTGAGGTAACCCACAGGCGACCCCATTCAGGCGTACAATACATTTCAGTAACACCGACGTGTACTATCTGATATCTATGACACTATAAACGTACGAATATACAAGAGTGTAAACAAGGTGTATTCGATTGAGTACCGACATTAATAGAAACCTGGATCTAGAAATGAAAGTAGGTATGATTAACAGTCTCGACCCGGACCGCCCTGAAATAATTCATAATTTCTAAGGTCCATAACATACAATAATGCGTCTGCCTAATAAATCATTATTATGCGCGAGCATTGAAAACCCACATGTAATCATCTGAATACCTGTTAACTGGCTATGCAGCCTCCGAGGTACCCAAAGACTAGCAATTTATTTATGATGAATTATGCGCTCTTATGACATATAGACGAACAATCACAGGAAACCAACCAACTAAAAAGTGGATGTGCCCATGAGGTCACCATAGAACATGACCCAGGCGCCAATCGAGAAGTCATGAAATGCATGTATGTATTTAAACTCATACGAGGCTTGCGGGAAGAAAACTACATGGCGGTGGGGGTGGGGGGGGATTCAAAGTCATATCGAACCCTCCTTACCCGCATTACTTAATCGTTCTTGTGTTAGTCATAAAATAATATAGGAACCGCAATGGTTCCCTCACGTCTAACCGACTCCTTTATGCCACTATGGACAAGAAGGACGTGAAGAACAAAAACTTCCCCAGATAAAGAAGGTCCTCTCGTGGAGGAAGCTTCCGGGGAACGTCCCATAACAGACACTTGAGAAGACTTATCCAAGGTTTCTGTGATGACAGAGGTGCTACTAGTAGGATTCACAACGACGAGACTGTTTGATCTTAAAACATAATCTACTGAATCAAATGAATTGGAGGATACGCATATCCTATCATGCATCCCCATGAGATCGGCAGAGCGTCTACTGCATACGCTCAGTGGTCTGGGCATGGCGAGATCTGGTAGCTATCTCTCTAGTAGCAAATCTGTCCAAATACTCACTTGTTGAGTGTCCACTCCAATTGTAACAGGCGGCCTTCCCGAGAGAGCGAGTCTGCTAGTACGTTCAGACGACCCGGTATATGACGGATAGAAAGATGAACATGATGATTCATGACATATTAGGAAAATCTTCGTTAGTTGGCATAATGGAAATGAATGGGTGCTGCCCTGGTTCCCAATGTGCGCTACTACTGTCGAGTTGTCCGACCAAATTGAACATGAACGTCCGTTATTATGTGAATCTAATGTTGTAGCGCTAACTATAATTAACATCATCACGTTGATGTTTATGTGCTTCTCCTGAAACCGAGGGTCCCAAATACCCTGACAATTCAAGACTGCGGGACTTAAGGTCGCGCCCCAACCCGTCTGACTCACATCCGTCATACTCGTGAAAGCCAGATCCGGCAGTAGCAGTGTAACTCCATGAGTTAACACTGAATATCTGCCCATAATTGAACCCATGTTTTACTAGGTCCGTTAAAACAACACTGGTTCAAGCTCTTCACACTCCAGTTCTGAGTAAAGAATATCTGGAGGGGACGTGCACGAGACGGCCCATCAGAATGAGATCCAAAGCCGCTCTGCACAACTCCAACAGTCGCATGAATTCCTTCACTATTAATGCGTCTGAGTGTAGACAAAAGCGAGCATAACAACTGACTAACTTCGCTCTGGGTAACAGAAGATGAACCAGAGTGTTGTATGGCAAACCGCAGGTACTTTTAGAATGCCATATGTACCTGGACATGAAAGTACCGATCCTTAGATCTGTGCTTGCCGCATAGTTGATCACTCGATCGCTCGCTTTTACCGAATGAATGATTTCCATAAATAAACTTTTAGAGCCATGATAAACTTGTTATCCAGCTCAAGTCTATTACCGGTTGGAACGAGCCATATGGCTTTGGTACGAGGAACAGGTGATTGTAAAAATCTTGAGAATCCTGATTCTCGATGACCTGTATTGCTTCCTTTGATAAGAGAGTTTATACCTCCGGTTGGAGAAACTCTCTTATGCAAGAATTTGATGGAATATTTGTCCAACACGGACAACTTGTTAGTGGGGTTTTACTCGGAATGATAGCCGTAAGCCGTCCGAGACTACACTTCTCACCCACTGATCTACCGTGATAGTTACCCAGTTTTCTGCGGAGCTTGATAACCTTCCGTCAACTGGCCAGCAATAGAGGTCTAAACCATCACCTGTATGACCTGCGAGGCTTACGGAGGAGGAACCACGTCCTCCCTGCGAAAAACCTTGTCACGTCGGCCTAGGGGGGTCTGGCCTATAGTCCCGATCAGACCTACGCCCCTTTCCCGAGTCGCTATACTGACGACCTCCGGAGTAATTACAAGAGGGTTTCTTGCACCCTCGTGAGAAGTTTCTTTTTGACAATTTTTGTCTGGAACGCCCTCCTTTACTCTTGTCTGCTGAAGCGGGACGTTGATACGCCGACTTCAAAAGCAGAGCACTAGATGCTTTCTTAGTAGCCTGTTCATAGACTAACAAAAGCTAGTCATCGAAAATAAAATGTCCGGAAACCCGAGCGACTCAGAGAGAGCTTTTCACCTTGTCATTTTATCAGTGATGATGACGCAAGGGCAGCATCACGTCTGATTAACCACTGTTAGGGCAGAGTTATACATAATTGCCCTGGAAAGAACTCTAAGAGAGGTACGAACGTCCTCAAAATTACTTTCCCTTGAGATGCTGTGCCATAGCTCTTGTTGGGTGATCTGCATAAGACATAACGTCCAAATTCGCTCTATTTGAAGAAATTGCCGTCTCAATTGTGTCTGAGCGAATAGTGAATGATACAGATAAGGATTCCTCTAGATCCACGGCCTGCTCGTCCAAACGCAGAAGAACTCTCTGAACATCTTTCCCGACTGTTTTTAAATGAACGTGGTAAAATATATATACGGAAGATGAAGATAAGAAACCGCTTTCTTCCTCACACTCAAGAGGATAAATACGGCTGCGTCTATATGTCCGAAGGCCTGAAACACCTGCATAAACTGAACCAGAAAAGAAAGGACTTCCTCCTTTGTCCAGATAAAGTCGGCGCCTAATGACGCCAGCGGTTTTTCTCTTGTCGTCGCAGCATTCTGATTTGGCGGAACAAAATCAGGGTAGTATTGATGGATGAAAGCCATCGCAACCATGTACTGTTCCGAAAGGGAAGGGTAATCTTCTTCCTTATCCCTTTCACCATCCAAGAGAATCACTTGTGAATCTCAATCCATATCATCTGCTCGAACAGACGACTGGACCGACCCAGCATGGTTCAACAGCTCAGATTCTGAGGGAGGCTGCATCTGCACTTGCTGGGATGCTGGAATTAGCTGCACAATCTGTGACAGCAAGTCCATCATCGAGGCCTGAGGAGCAGCAGATTTCCGTTTCTTAGCCGCATGCTGCTCTTGGGATGGTGTGTCGGAAACGGATCCTTTCTCCGAGCGCCCCGATGATCAAGGCCTTGTCTCCTTAGCTACCGGATGGTCCGACTTCACGGGCGAAGAGTGGTTCCTTCTTTGTGCAGCAGGCTGGATATCCGAAGCTGGGTAGCTAGGATGCGGTTGTGTGTGCTTAAATAACATAGCGGAGGAAGCTGTGACTGAAGCCGGCCCTGCCTGCAGATTAGACGGAGCGTCCCGAGCGGCGGGCGCACATATGCTCCGTCTCGTGCAAGTTTCCAACCAGAAAACTTCATTCCGGCCTTGTGAAACGTAGTGGAAGAAGCCTTCACTGAAGCCGACCCAGGCTGCAGACTAAACAGAGCATCCCGAGTGGAGGGCGGACATATGCTCCAGCTTGTGCAAGTTTCTCAAAACAACATCTGACCCCAGACGTTGCTATATTAGAGAGGGGGGCCTCTCCCGCTCACGGTCTATCAGACCTCGCCGAGTACAAGAACGTGCAGACTTCCTGCCTATTTCCGTTGTCGCTGGGTGAGCTATTTATATTATAGTGCTCGCTCTACCCAATCCACCTCTTAGACTGCAACAGACTTACCCGGCATCACGGCATCCACGGACGGAGTACTGCTTCACCGGTCGAGCTAGCTGCTTGCAAGAGATTAAAACCTTTACCCAAAGGCCCTAACTCTTGCAATAATGAGCACTGCAGCTAGCTCTATACGCTCCATGACGAAGGTAGCACACGTGGATGGGTGTCAGAATATCATCACCATGTTCATGTTCCTTTGAAACAGAAACTGACAGAATGAATTAAAACGCAGTAAGAGGCTCTGATCCTCAGAACCTCACCGCCAACAACCTACCGCGATACCCAACTCCAACATCCGTCATCCCAGTGCAATACAAGACTGACAAGAGTTCGCAGGAGTGTATCAACTAAGGTCGATATCAGTCCTTCAAACTCCACAACAAATATATATGTAACTGAGATACATGAATAATAGCAATCATAATTAATTTCAAAATATTTTTTGTAAACAAAATGTTTTTTTTGAAAAACGCCCAAGTTCCCAAAAGGAACATGAAGAGCCCAAGGGCATCCCGATACAGCCTAAGTGTGGACAAAATCTATATTTTTTGAGCTACACTACCAGAATAAAAATCCATGTATCCTACAGTATATTACAGTAATAGAATACTAGAGGGGGTATCAGTACCCCGTGGCACACCAGCAGGTGGTCAATGTAAAGGGGTGGCTAGAGTAAAAAAAAAAAGTCCAAAACCTGCACACAAAAGTCCAAAATTAAAGTAAATAAGCAGCTAAAAAGTTAAATAATATAATAATAGCCCCAACAAGCATGCTAACATAAAATAGGAACCATGGCAATATGCTACAAGGTAAGTCTCCACTTTGAAGAAAAGAAAGACAAACCTCAAAACCTGCACATAAAAGTAAACTAGAGTGATGTCACGCATGCAGCCCGACTGTCCCAGGAATGGCAATGCTTAGACGCAAAATAGTCGGAGTCATTTTTTGTTAACAGTTTACCTAACGAATCTGTCATATCTGCACTCGTGATATACAAAATTTGCTATTCAAATTTTATTTTTTCATTTCTCTACTTCAAAATATACCTCATGACCTATTAATGGAACAAACTTGATGAGCTTGTTGCAATAAGGACTAATAAGCCATGATTAGAAGGAAAAAATGAAAAAAATCTGATGTTTCAGAAAAATAATTTGTACTGTTGGCTTCAACTTGTGTTAGGTAAAGGATTAAAGATGCAGTACATAAAGCAATGTTGGGCTATATGAGTCAATTTTCTTTTTTGCATGTAATAACTCCCTGTCTGGGTTTTTAACCAAAACTATAAACCAGCATTTTTGACGAAAGAAAAAAAAATGCCTAATTGGCCCGGGGTGGGGGGGGGGGGGGGGGGGGGGATGTTGGGGGGGAGGATGTTGGGTGGGCTAACTAAGTTTTAAAAAAGGTTCCACATGTAGTGACTGTAAATAGTCCAAAATGCATATTGGAGAAAAAAAGTGACTGTAAATAGTCCAAAATGCATATTGGAGAAAAAAAGAAGAAAAAAGGCCTAAGCCTAATTGGGGGTGGGGGTGGGGGGTGGGGGGTGGGGGTAGGGGGTGGTGGTGTTTGTCTGGGTTTTTAACCACAAACTTGGAGTCATCCTACCAAGCTACAATGAAATCCCTTTATAATTTTAACCTGTGGAATATTCTAAAGGTTTTCGGGCTTCGGGCCTCTGTTGCCATCACAGTTGCCCAAAAGGGGATGTTCTCATCTAGACATTTTTTGAAGTCAACCTATCAAGTTACAATGAAATCCCTCCATAAATATGACCTGTAGACTGTGCTGAAGGTTTTCGGGCTTTGGGCTCCTGTTGCCGTCACAGTTGCCCAAAAGGGGATGTTCTCATCATGTGGATTGATCCTACAAAGTTACAAGGAAATCCCTTCATAAATATGACCTGTAGACTGTGCTGAAGATTTTCGGGCTTCCGTCACAGTTGCCCTATCAAGTGCAAAAGGGGACTTTCTCATGTAAAAATTCAAAGTTCATCTAATTTGCATAATTTTCGCACAAGAAAAAAACCTGTATTATATGTGATAAATCCCATGGTACTAAACATTCACACAAAAAATTATTCAAATCAGAGCTTTCATGTGGAAGTTCTGCGCAAAAATCTGATTGCCCCTAATTTTGAACAAAATGGCTGCCAGTGGCCATCTTGAATTTTGGACCGCACCCAAAAACACTCGTTCTCGTCCCACGGTGATACCAAAGAAGTTTTGTAAAGATCTGTTCATAAATGTGGCCTCTAGCCCGAGCCGTATTGGCATTTGCACTGACAGTGCTGAAAGTAACACTAAATACATCAAAGTTAGTCTAATTTGCATAATTTACGTACGAGAAAAAAAAACATATTATATGTGATGTATCCCATGGTACTAAACATTCCTACAAAAAATTATTCAAATCAGCGCTTTCATATGGAAGTTCTGTACAAAAAACAGATTTCTGCATCGTTGGTACAAATTGAAGGCTGGCAGCCATCTTGAATTTCGGACCAGACCCAAAAACACTCGTTCTCGTCCACGGTCATAACAAAGGTACCCAAGAAGTTTCGTAAAGATCGGTTCATAAATACGGCCTCTAGCCCGAGCCGTATTGAATTGTTGACGGACAGACGGCCGACGGACGACTGGCCATGGCATAAGCTCAAATTTGGCTTCGCCAAAGTTGAGCTAAAAATGAAAGTGTCAATGACACTGTAGCTCAACTTGTCAAGACATGTACATGTATAGTATGTGAAACAGCAATGACAAACATCTAGGTAATCACCTGATAACAAAGGTACATATAAAGTATTGTAATGGTCTGTACATAAATACTGACCGTAGCCTGTAACAAATGTATAGGTAAAGTATTGTAAAGGTGGGTGACAGTCAGATGCTAAACTAGAAAAGAAATCTTTGAGTCCCAGAGTGGGTCTGACTGAACCCCAAAATATTTGTTCTCATAGAACAGTGATAACAAAGGCACCCCAAAACACACTCATTCCTGTCCCAAGGTGAAAACAAAGGTACCCAAGAAGTTTCGTGAAGATCATCAGTTCATAAATAAGAGCTGTATAGAAGTTGTGACAAAAAATTGACTGGACCTAATTTCGGTACAAAATGGCCACTGGCAGCCATCTTGAATTTTGGACCGCACTCAGAAACACTCGTTCTCGTCCCAAGGTGATAACAAAGGTACCCAAGAAGTTTTGTGAAGATCGGTTGATAAATACAGCCTCTAGCCCGACTTGACTTGTGCACTTACAGTATATGTGTAGCACTAAATAAATCAAAATTCATCTAATTTGCATAATTTCTGCACGAGAAAAAAACCCGTACTGTATGTGATGTATTCCATTTTACTAAACATTCATACAAAAATTTATTCAAATCAGAACTTTCATACAGAAGTTTTGTACAAAAGACTGATTGCACTAATTTGGGTACAAAATGGCTGCTGGTGGCCATCTTGAATTTTGGACCACACCCAAAAACACCCATTCTCATCCCACGGTGATAACAAAGGTACCCAAGAAGTTTCGTAAAGATCGGTTCATAAATAAGGCCTCTAGCCTGAGCAGTATAGAAGTTGTGTACAAAAAACTGATTAGGCCTAATTTTGGTACAAAATGGCCAAAGTTGAGCTAAAAAGCATCACATTTGTTTCAATGGGTTAAAATTGAGAAAAATACACAGATAATGTTACAGGAACCACCATGGCAATATGCCAGTGAGGTAAAACTCCACTTAAAACCTGTACACAAAAGTCAAAAACCTGCACACAAAAGTCCAAAATTAAGGTAAATAAGCAGCTAAAGGGTTAAATAATATAATAATAGCCCCAAGAAGCATCCTAACATAAAATAGGAACCATGGCAATATGCTACAAGGTAAGTCACCACTTGGAAGAGAAGAAAGACAAACCTCAAAACCTGCACATAAAAGTAAAAGAAAGTATCACATTTGTTTCAAAGGGTTAAAATTGAGAAAAATACCCTGCAAATGTCACAGTAACCACAATGGCAATATGCTAGTAAGGTGAAACTCTACTTGAAAAATATCCACTTGGAAGAAAAGAAAGACAAACCTCAAAACCTGCACATAAAAGTAAAAAAAGTATCACATTTGTTTCAAAGGGTTAAAATTGAGAAAAATACCCTGAAATGTTAAGGCAACCACCATGGCAATATGCTAGTAAGGCACTCGAAGACAACATTTCAAAACCTGTACACAAAAGTCAAAAACCTGCACAGAAAAGTCAAAAACATGTACACAAAAGTCCAAAATTCAAGTAACTAAGCATGGAAAGGGTTGAATAAAATATTACTATTAAGATCAAAACCTGCACACAAAAGTTCAAAATGAATGAATCCGGACGCCGACATGAGGGTTATGCCATAGGGTCACACAACTATTGTTGGTGAGCCAATAAACTAGAGGGGGTATCAGTACCCCGTGGCTCACCAGCAGGTGGCCAATGTAAAGGGGTGGCTGGAGTAAAAAAAAAAGTCCAAAACCTGCACACAAAAGTCCAAAATTAAAGTAAATAAGCAGCTAAAGGGTTAAATAATAAAATAATAGCCCCAAGAAGCATGCTAACATAAAATAGGAACCATGGCAATATGCTACAAGGTAAGTCTCCACTTTGAAGAAAAGAAAGACAAACCTCAAAACCTGCACATAAAAGTAAAAAAAAAAAGAAGCATCACATTTGTTTCAATGGGTTAAAATTAAGAAAAATACCCAGATAATGTCACAGTAACCACCATCGCAATATGCCAATAAAGTGAAACTCTACCTGAAAAATATCCACTTGGAAGAAAAGAAAGAAAAACCTCAAAACCTGCACATAAAAGTCCAAAAAGTATCACATTTGTTTCAAAGGGTTAAAATTAAGAAACATCGCGACATCGACGCCGTAGCTGCGACGGGTGGTGGAATTTCACAAAATTCTAAGTTCATTAAGGGCCATAACTCCAAGAAAAATATTTGGAACAACACATGCATTGAACAGTGGCTAGACATCAATAAGATACACTTACATGCCAAATATAAAGTCATTCCATCAAGTATTTCAAAAGTTATTGAGTTCTGAAACTCGTTGGTCACAGACAGACCGATCGACATTCTAAGTTCATCAAGGGCCATAACTCCAAGAAAAATATTTGGAACAACAGATGCATTGAACAGTGGCTAGACATCAATAAGATACACTTACATGCCAAATATAAAGTCATTCCATCAAGTATTTCAAAAGTTATTGAGTTTTCAAACTCGTAGGACACCGACCGACCAACCGACCGACCGACCAACAGACAGACCGACAGACAGACAGACAGACAGACAGACCGACATTGCCACTTATAGAGCTGCTAGTCGCAGCTAAAAATACCCTGAAAATGTTACAGTAACCATCATGGCAATATGCCAGTGAGGTAAAACTCCACTTGAAGACAACATTTTAAAACCTGTACACTAAAGTCAAAAACCTGCACAGAAAAGTCAAAAACCTGTACACAAAAGTCCAAAATTCAAGTAACTAAGCATGGAAAGGGTTGAATAAAATATTACTATCCCTAAAAAGCATGCTGACATAAAAAAAAAGCAAAATAAAAAAAAAATCAAAACCTCCACACAAAAGTTAAAAATGAATGAATAAAATAACGAGCTAAGAGTTAAATAATATAGTAATAGCCCAAAGAAGCATGCTAGCATAAAATAGGAACCAAGGCAATATGCTACAAGGTAAGTCGCCACTTTGAAGAAAAGAAAGACAAACCTCAAAACCTTCACGTAAAAGTAAAAAAAAAAGCATCACATTTGTTTCAATGGGTTAAAATTGAGAAAAAAAAAACGGATAATGTCACAGTAACCACCATCGCAATATGCCAGTAAGGTGAAACTCTACTTGAAAAATATCCACTTGGAAGAAAAGAAAGAAAAACCTCAAAACCTGCACATAAAAGTCAAAAAAGTATCACATTTGTTCCAAAGGGTTAAAATTAAGAAAAATACCCTGAAAATGTTACAGTAACCACCATGGCAATATGCCAGTGAGGTAAAACTCCACTTGAAAAAAATATCAAAACCTGTACACAAAAGTCAAAAACCTGCGCACAAAAGTCCAAAATTAAGGTAAATAAGCAGCTAAAGGGTTAAATAATATAATAATAGCCCCAAGAAGCATCCTAACATAAAATAGGAACCATGGCAATATGCTACAAGGTAAGTCGCCACTTTGAAGAAAAGAAAGACAAACCTCAAAACCTGCACATGAAAGTAAAAAAAAGTATCACATTTGTTTCAAAGGGTTAAAATTGAGAAAAATACCCTGCAAATGTCACAGTAACCACAATGGCAATATGCCAGTAAGGTGAATCTCTACTTGAAAAATATCCACTTGGAAGAAAAGAAAGAAAGACAAACCTCAAAACCTCCACATAAAAGTCAAAAAAGTATCACATTTGTCTCAAAGGGTTAAAATTGAGAAAAATACCCTGAAATGTTAAGGTAACCACCATGACAATATGCCAGTAAGGTAAAACTCAACTTGAAGACAAAATTTAAAAACTTGTACACAAAAGTCAAAAACCTGTACACAAAAGCCCAAAATTCAAGTAACTAAGCATGGAAAGGTTTGAATAAAATATTACTATCCCTGAAAAAAAAACAAAACCTGCACACAAAAGTTCAAAATGAAAGTGTCAATGTCACTGTAGGTCAACTTGTTTAAGACATGTACATGTATAGTATGTGACACAGCAATGACAAAAATCTAGGTAATGACCTGATAACAAAGGTACAAACAGGGGTCAGCCGAGTGGGCGACTTGGGCGAAGAAGTCGCCTTGTCATTCCTCAAGTCGCCTTGGCTTACATTGAGGGCGAAATTCAAGTCGCCCTCCAAAACTTCCTTGGGAGACATGGCAGTTTACTGTATTTTCTTATGTTTTATTTTTTAAAAACACCCGCTTCCGCATTCGCAAAAAAAAGTAAACACGCCTAAACTAGCCCAATTTTATATTTCTGAAAAGAATTGTAATGGCGTAGACGTTCGAACAATTCGCCCCAACTGATAGCAACCAGCACAAAATGGCTATTTAAAAACAAAGTGCCAGCCAAAACAACGAATCACACAAGACACGCATCGAGTTAATTAGAATTTATTAAAGTTAACCACCGTTTCAAAACAAACAAAAATGTATTGGAGACAGTTCGTCCATATCGAAATTGCTTGCGGTTACGCTCTGTTCCACTGAAAAATTGGTTGCATTGAAATTCGCCCCGCAATTTGCATTGAATGTTTTTCTTTGAAAACTTGCGAAGTTGTGTTGGAAGGGGGTTAACCGTTAAATGTAATAAGGCTACAATAGAAATCACAGGTATTTGGATGGATAAGAATGGCAGACCTTCAAAGCACCAATCGCACGTGTCAGTGTAAGATGGTTGGCAGAAATTGTCAGTTTTCTGAACAGTGTTTTATTACCCAGCGCAGCTGGGAAGGGAGACAACTGAAATATTTTGTCATTTACCTGAGAAATAAATTAACTCAAATTGTCAATAACGCTTAATTTACGAAGGATATCGAAAACTTTTTTAACTACGCTTTTCAACTCAGTTAGGGCATTCAGAAACCATGAATGACCCAGCTTCTTAAATGAACTTGGAATTTATTTTAAACACTTTAAATATTTTTTTTAAAAAGAATATACCTCCTATTACAGAGAAGAACACTCTCACCATGGGTCATACTAAATTTCAAATCCACTTTGTTGAGGCAAATACAAAATTAACTGCATGGCAACCTTAGTCATCACTGTTAGGCAAAGAGTTAGGGGGTATTCAGAAACCATGAACGACACAGTTTTTTGGGGGGTGGGGGGGGGGGGGGGTGGGGGGGATTTTAATCTACATTCTGTTATATACCATCTGACTTAGTTTTGTGTGTGTATGTATGTTTGTATAACTTTTATTTATTTTTTTCTCCACAATTGTGTCCTCTATGTTCATTTATTTTGTCATTGATGTCATATACGTTTTATGTTTTTTTTTCTGATTTCTCCTTCATGTCCACTGACTTCTCCCTCCTGGATCCTGACTTCTCCCTAAAGTCTCTGGAGGGAGAAGTCACTTCTCCCTAAAATCAGCTGCCAGGCTGACCCCTGGGTACAAATAAAGTATTGAAACGGTTCTGTACATAAATACTGACCGTAAGCCTGTAACAAATGTATAGGTAAAGTATTGTAAAGGTGGGTGACAGTCAGATGCTAAACTAGAAAAGAAATCTTTGAGTCCCAAAGTGGGTCTAACTGAACCCAAAAATATTTGTTCTCATAGCACAGTGATAACAAAGGCACCCAAAAACACTCGTTCCAGTCACAAGGTGATAACAAAGGTACCCCAAGAAGTTCGTGAAGATCAGTTCATAAATACAGACTCTAGCCCGAGCCGTATTGACATGTGCACTTACTGTGTATAAGTAGCACTGAACAAATCAAAGTTCATCCAATTTGCATAATTTCTGCACCAGAAAAAAAAACCCTGTATTACATGTGATGTATTCCATGCTACTAAACATTCCTACAAAAATTTATTCAAATCAGAAACTTTCGTACAGAAGTTCTGTACAAAAAACTGATTGCACTAATTTTGGTACAAAAAGGTTGCTGGTGGCCATCTTGAATTTTGGACCGCACTTAAAAACACTCGTTCTCCGTCCCCACGGTGATAACAAAGGTACCCAAGAAGTTTCGTAAAGATCGGTTCATAAATACAGCCTCTAGCCTGAGCTGTATAGAAGTTGTGTACAAAAAACTGATGGACCTAATTTCGGTACAAAATGGCCACTGGCAGCCATCATAAATTTTGGACCGCACCCAGAAACACTCGTTCTCATCCCAAGGTGATAACAAAGGTACCCAAGAAGGTTCGTGAAGATCGGTTCATAAATACAGACTTTAGCCCGAGCTGTATTGACATGTGCACTTACGGTGTATAAGTAGCACTGAATAAATCAAAGTTCATCTAATTTGCATAATTTTTGCACGAGAAAAAAACCTGTATTATATGTGATGTATTCCATGTTACTAAACATTCATACAGAAATTTATTCAAATCAGAACGTTCATACAAAAGTTCTGTACAAAAAACTGATTGCACCAATTTTGGTACAAAATGGCCATCGGCAGTCATCTTGAATTTTGGACTGCACCCAAAACACTCGTTCTCGTCCCAAGGTGATAACAAAGGTGCCCAAGAAGTTTCGTAAAGATCGGTTCATAAATACAGACTCTAGCCCGAGCCGTATTGGCATTTGCAGTTACAGTGCTGAAAGTAACATTAAATAGATCAAAGTTAGTCTAATTGGCATAATTTATGCACGAGAAAAAAACCTGTATTATTTGTGATGTATCCCATGGTACTAAACATTCACACAGAAAATTATTCAAATCAGCGCTTTCATATGGAAGTTCTGTGCAAAAATCTGATTGCACCTAATTTGAACAAAATGGCCACCAGCGGCTATCTTGAATTTCGGACCACACCCAAAAACACTCGTTCTCGTCTCATCACGGTGATAACAAAGGTACCCAAGAAGTTTCGTAAAGATTGGTTCATAAATACAGCCTCTAGCCTGAGCCCGTGTGTACGGCACGATGGACGGACAGACAGTTGACAGGTCATGGCAATACCTCAAATTTGGCTTCGCTAAAGTTGAGCTAATGAATGAATCGGACGCCGACGCAGACGCCAACATGAGGGCTATGCCATAGGCTTACACAACTATCGTTGGTGAGCCAAGTACTACCTATATATGAGGCTGTTGATAATGTAAACAACGTCAATGTAAACAAGACATCAGGCACACAAAAAGGCCCAAAATCAGAACCAAATGCTATCAAATGCAAAGCTAGATCTTCATACGAAGAAAAAAATGATACATCGGATAGAAGATGCAAGACTAAATGGGCCCAACACCCCTAGGGTGAGGATGTAACCCTGGGGAAGAAACAGAATAATATTCTGTAATAAATGTTAAACTCCCAAGAAATTTAATAAAAAAATTTCAATAAAAAATAGCTTAAGAGTTTAACAGGAAGGGTTCATGGAAGGATAGGGAAGGAATATTTAACACACAGCGGAATAATCATTTTTAAAATGATAACGTCAGGCATATGTCCCAAAATTGGGAAACATAAAATAATTTTATAAATATTATAAAGTTACAGCCCTGAATGTCCAAAAACCACCGTTGAACACTTCCTTCATCCAATAACAGCCTTGCATTCCACCAATTCTTGCATTGATTTGTGTCTGGCATCCTCAAAAAAGGAGATTTTAAAGCACAGATGTCATTTCATTGTTGATGACTTTTAAGGCCAAACAAAGAATGATGTTGGCGCCAATTCCGGTCACTTCCTGACATTTGCGCATGCGCGGAGAGTAAATGTATGGAGAGCCAGATAGGACTTTTAATTTTCAGTTTTGCAAGCAAATTTTGGGGATTGGGGGGTTCAAAATTTGTGTTTGGCCCTTAATAACTTTGAGTTAAGCACCAGCTAGTCTGGGCCATTGGTTTACAGTGTAAAAATATATTAAAACATGTGGCTAGGATTGTGATAGAAATATGAATCTTGCTATAATATGGTTACAACACCATCTGGCTATTTATCAGGCCTTTAAAGTTGTCACGATTTATGAGAATCAGTTTTGAAAAGCGTGAACTTCCAGTTGCGAGAATCAATTTTAGGCTCTTAAATATTTAGAATTTGAGAGTACTGTTATGGGCCTATGAGTGCAACATGTACATAATGCCACAATACAAATCAAATGTCATATTTATATATTTATGAAAGTTTAACCTTAAAGAATCCAGTTTTAATTTTGGTGCTTTTCTTGTCATACATGTATGTGTAGAGGGTGGGGGGGGGGGGGTGCAGTGGCTTAGTAGGTAGAGATGCAGGCTGCAAGCCAAGAGGTCCTCGGTTCGAACCCCAAATGTGGCAACCATGATGTGTCCTTGGGCAAGGACACTTCACCCCCACTGCCCATATGGGGGCATGGTGAATCTGTGTACTACAGCGTACTGCACGTTGATGATGCACCTGTCTTAAACCAATGCTAACCCTGCTTGTGTGGAGTAAGTATGTTGGGGAGCTGACAGTTGCTCTCCGGCTTCCTCCACCCGAAAACTGTTGTGGTCATGATTAGGCCACTGTGCAGAAATATGTGACCTTAAACACCAATAAATAAATAAATAAATAAATAAATAAATAAATAAATAAATAAATAAATAAATAAATAAATAATGTATGTGCAGAACACATGTTCCAAAGTGCAGGCTTCTGGTGATCTTGCTAATGGAAATTATGGTGCTGTGGTAGTGGTGTCTAGTGATGTCTTGACTGCCTGCAGGCAGTCAAGACTTCACTAGACCACCTTTGCTAGTGATATTTTGGTACCTTATAATGAGGGAGCAAACAATAAGAATTCTGGCTTTTAAAAGCCACCTTTTAGTATCTATGACAAGAATCAAATAAACATCTTGCACGAATGAAAGTTGATTCACATTGTTTCCATTGCGAGAATCATTTGCATGAATCCATTCTGATTCTCACATGAATTTTAAGCTACTGTTTATGTCAAGTTAAGTAATGTATCCAAACAAAAAAAGAGTGAATGACACAAAAAAACCTTAACAAAATGTAATACTCACATAATTTTCTCTCATACTTCTGGGACCCAGAAGGTTCCAATCATCATTTCTAGAATAGACAAAAAAAAACAAACAAAAACAATTTACAACTAAATATGCAAACATATGGTGTGACAATATTCATATGGATAGAATGGATACTAAGCTTATGTGAATTAACCCCTTTGCCCAACACAAATAAAAGACAACATAAAAAATTCTTGAAAACACACATAGCTCATTACCGTCATTGCAAGAAACTCAAAAAGCTTGTTCCAATGATGAGCCATAAACTATGTTTTTGAGGCAAAAATTGAAAAAAATAAAATTTGAATGGTGGTTCATGTGAATAGCCCTGCCTATTTATGGCCACTATGCAAGAGGGTTAAAAATTATCATTTGAAGCTGGTGTATTACTTGCTGTGTAACACAAGAGTGTAGCAAAGGAAAATGAAAAAATTAAAGTAATTTGTATATTTTTATACTTACCAATGGCTCAGACTTAGCTGGTGCAAACTCAATAATATTCAGGGCCAAACACAAATTTTGAACCCACCAATCCCCCAAATTTGCATAGCAATCCGAAAATTATAAATTCAAAGTAACTTGTATATTTTTTATACTTACCAATGGCCCAGACTTAGCTTAGCTGGTGCTAGCTCAAAAATATCCAGGGCCAAACACAAATTTTGCCTTTTGCCCCCCCCCCCCCCCCCCCTCAAACAGGGGGGGTCAGGCAAAAAAATTATGGATACAAGGTGGAAATTTTTACATTTTCAATTTTTTGGGACCCACCACCCCCGGAATGCAAATGTTTGACCAGTCATGTCTTGGACACCCACCCCTCCCGCACAGTATTTCCCTCAAAGACAATTGGGGACCCACCCCAATTTATAAAATCTGTTCAACGATGTATTCAAATTACCTAAATCAAAAAAAAATAAATAAAATAAATACTTTTCCCAAACATGAAAAGTGCAGCAAACCAACGTGTCCGATATCCCAGCCCTGCTCTTGGGCATCCAAGGCAATCCCTATCCACAGATGGCCCCAAAACAATCTTTCCGCATATAAAGCCACAACGGAAATGCAGCATCAGACCCCCAGGTAACCACTGGAACTCGCCTTCATCAACTGAATTGCAGATATACCACCCATTTCATGTTCCAAGCAACACAACCCTTACCCCGATGTACAACATGTCTATGCTGTTCAGACACCAGTCGAATCCCACCACCAAGAAGCCCTGCACAAAAATATATTGTTCCCACCTGGATATCTTCAACTGTCCACAAGAAATAGTTGTTTTTCATTTCATTACTTTTCGGTTAAATGTTAGTTTGTACAGCTGGCCTGAGAGAGACCTAATACTGAAGTTCTTTGACCCATGCCAGGGGTGGCTTGTCTGAGATGAATTGCCTCTTATTTATTTTTTTATGTTAGTGTCACTAGAATCATATTCTACCTTGAAATTATACACGTTTTCCACAATCAAGATTTTTATTCTATCACAATCTCTCTTCAATTATTCCATACATGGAAGCACACTAGACCAATGGCATGAGGCACCCTGAGGCTTACAGAACAAATCAAATAATAGGAGCTACAAAGCACTAATAAGAGGCAGACTGCCTTAGTAAATATAACGGAGTGAAAATCATGACCAAATAGCTGGGAATCACTTTTTCTGTTTTGCAAATTTTTGCCAGACCAAGGAACAGGACCCCACCTCCTAATGAAGTGTAAAACATTGGGGAAAAAATTCTAACATGGAGCCCCCAACACATTATCAATGCTCTATTCTGTTCTAAGTTATGAATCTAAGCACTTGAATTCACTTTGGTTGTAATTCTGGTCTGTAAAATGATATTTGGCAAAAAAATTGCATGACACCGGCAAAAACTACACTTTGGTGCTCGGACCCTCCCACCCACCCGGACCTTGTATCCTGGCATTTTTTTGCGACCCCCCCCCCCCCCCCCCCCCGCCCCAAACACCAACATTTGCATGTAAAACCGAAAAATTTATGTCCTTTGTGGTCCTCCATACTTTTGTGATCTACGTATGTGCAGTATCCAGGAAGCATCGTAATTGGCACCAAGCATCATTCTTTCTACAGTGCCTGCTAAATATTATAATCAGCGGGGTGGTATGAGTGGAGAGGGCCATCCCCGTCTGGGCCATTGGTAAGTATAAAAAAAAATACAAATTACTTTGAATTTATAATTATTTTTATACAACAACTAATGGCCCAAACTTGGCTGAATCGTAAAAAAGGCAGGAGGGCCTAGGACATAAAGGAAAATCTAATTACTCAATCACTTCTTAAAGGATATCTCCTACAGGAGAATAAGAGAGAAAGGAATTATTTTTGTCTTTCTCATTTACGAGAAATGAGAAAGACATAACACCAACAATGTGACTGAGCATTACATAATATATAATTCTCCATTTAATGCCAGCATAACCCATTATGCTAATTTGGTAAAGGGAAGCCAATATATAAAGATAGTCCAGAGAATGAGACTCTTTATACTCATTTAAAAGTGTCCAAGGATTGTATATTAACGCCTGTTTGACACGTGACATATACAAATGCTTCACAGTGAGCTACACTTTGAAAACATGACATAAATGAGACATATTAATTTGCTTCACACCGAGCTACACATTAAAACCATCCCAGCACCGATTCGGGACTACTGACACCGGAGGAGGTCTTCCCTTGCATTTCACTATAAAGCCAGATGATATTAAGGGAAAAACCATCCCCCCCCCCTTCCCCTTGTCCTGAGGTATGTAACCGCAGAACAAAGAGGGCAGCGGAACAGTGTCACTGCTGGAATGGGTTGCCTAAATAACCATGGTTATTTAGATGTAAACGTTTAGTGGACGACATTCTGAGCAACAGATAGGGGACCTAAACATCTAAGGTCACCGGAGATGGACTCTATATTTCTAAGGTATAACTTCGTAAATGTAGAAGGCTGTGTCCAGTACGCAGCTTTCATGAGATCAGTAATGGCTATACTGTTAAAATAAGCCCAAGAAGTGGACAGCGCTCTAACTTCATGCACTGATATCTTATTTACAGAACGCTGTTCGGAAGATAGACTTTCATAGGCAATGCCTATTGCCAACTGAATCCATCTAGCAATAGAATGAACAGATATATATTTTCTGTTAGGAATCAATGATAAAGAGAAGCGTTTTTTTCCTTTTCTAATAAACTCTGATTGGCGTTTACATATGCACATAGCCCTGACTGGACACAGCAAAGGTCTATGGATGTCCGTAGACAGCAGATCCTTTATGATAATAGGCTCAGGTCGTTTATCTGGAGCCTGATTCTTAGCCAAAAATCCCACTTGTGTAGTTAAAGTGATGGTATTTCCAACACTACGATAGTGAGATTTGTCAACAGATAAAGCATGGAGTTCTCTAACTCTTCTAGTGAAAGCAAAGGCTAAGAGAAATGCTGTTTTATAGGTAAAAAATTTGAACTCTACAACGTCCAACGGCTCAAACGGAGCTTCTTTAAACTTCAACAGAACCCAAGCTAAATTCCACTTAGGAATTAATCTGAGGGTTCTAGGTCTGTTTACAGAAAAATTTCCAACTAATTTGGATAATGAAGCATTAGATCCGATTGCTAAGCTATCATGATGAGCGTAAGTGTCCGATAGCATAGACCTATAGCCCTTAATAGTGACGGGCTGCAGTTTGAGAACGTCAAACAGGTCGACCAGAAAGTTGACAATATCCGGTATGGATGGATCATAAATGTCTATCGACTGATCCTTGCACCAACGGAAGAAAACCTTCCACTTTGCTGCGTAATTTAGCGAAGAGGAGGTTCTCCTACAGTTAGAAATTACGTCCACTGCTCGTCCTGTAAAACGCTTGCCATGCAAGAAGGACCGCAAAACGGAAATACATGAAGGTTGACACCTTCCGGGTTGTGATGCAGTGTGCGTGACTTCCCCTGATAAAGAAGGTCCTCCCGCGGAGGAAGCTTCCGGGGAACGTCCCATAACAGACACCTGAGAAGATTGATCCATGGTTTCTGTGACGACAGAGATGCTACTAACAGAATCTTGCAATGTGATTGCTTGATCCTTAACAAGATCTGTTGAATCAACGGAGTTGGAGGGTATGTGTATCCTATCATTCCGTCCAATGGAATTGAGAGAGCGTCTACTGCATATGCTCGAGGATCTGGACATGGTGACACGTAAGTCTGCAACTGATTGTTGAGGTGTGTTGCAAACAAGTCTATCATAGGTTGATCACACTGGTAGGAAATCTGTCTGAACACTCGCTTGTTGAGAGTCCACTCTGATGGCAACAGGCGACCTTTCCGAGAGAGCGAGTCTGCTAGTACATCCAGACGACCCGGTATATGACAGACCAATAGATGAACTTGATGTTTCAAGACATATAGAAGAGTTTTTTCTGTTAGTTCGCATAACGGAATCGAATGCGTGCCTCCCAGAGTCCTTATATACGCTACTACTATCGAGTTGTCTGACAATATTTGAACATGCATGTCCGCTATAATGTGAATCCACTGTTGTAGCGCTAACCATATTGACATCATTTCTTTTATGTTTATGTGTTTTTTCAGGAACCCAAAGACCCTGACACTTCGAGTCTGTGAGGATCAGGGTCGCGCCCCAACCCCGTTTGACTCGCATCCGTCATAATCATGAAAGCCGGATCTGGCAGCTGCAGTGGAACTCACGGAGTTAACCACTGAATGTCTGCCAAAATCTGGACTTTTTGTTTTACCAGGTCCGTTAAAACAATACTGGTCTCGAGCGAATGCGTCTCACTCCAGTTCTGAGTAAAATATATCCGGAGTGGATGTGTGCGTAAGCGACCCATTGGAATAAGATCTGCAGAACCCCATCAGTCGCATAAATTCTGTCGCTGTTAATGCGTTTGAGAGTAGACAAAAGCGAGCATAACAACTGACTAATTTTGCTCTGGGTAATGGCAGGTGAACCAGATTGTTGTGAGTCTCGAAGCTCATTCCCAAATGGATGAAAGACTTGGACAGAGCTAGATCCCACTTCTTCTTGTTTACGATGAAACCGAGACATCGGAGCAATAATAGCAGACTCTGAACATCATTCTGAAGTGTAGTTTTGTTGCCGTATCTCTGAAGAATATCGTCCAAGTAAGCTGACGTTACCACAGACAAATGAGCACGGAAGTAAGACATTAACGAGTTCATTATTCGAGTGAATGCCCAGGGTGCTAGATTCAGACCAAAGCACATTGCTCGGAACTGATATACTATCCCTTGAACGGCACACCGTAGGTACTTTCTGAATGCCGGATGTACCAGGACATGAAAGTACGCATCCTTTAGATCTATACTTGCTGCATAGTCGTTCACTCGTATGATCGCCTTTACCGACCGAATGGTCTCCATATAGAACTTTGGAGCCACTATAAGTTGGTTTATCCAGCTCAAGTCTATTACCGGTCGGAAGGGGCCGTCTGGCTTCGGTACGAGGAACAGGTGACTGTAGAAACCTAGAGACTCTTGGTTCTCTACGACCTCTATTGCTTCCTTTTCCAAGAGAGACTTTACCTCTGAAAGGAGAGACTCTCTTTTTATAGGATTTGACGGAAGTTGTGACCAACGCGAACTTCGTGTTAGCGGTGGTTTTGCTCGGAAAGATAGCCGTAGGCCGTCCGAGATCACACTTTTCACCCACTGGTCTTCCGTAATAGTTATCCAGTTTCTCACAAATCTTGATAACCTTCCGCCAACTAGAACGCAATAGAGGTCCTGACCATCACCTGTAGGACCTGCGGGGCCTACGGGAGGAGGAACCACATCCTCCACGTGAAGAGCCTCGACCCGCTGGCTTGGGAGCGTCTAACCAGTTGCCTCGGCCAGACCCACGCCTCCTTCCTGAGTCACTTTTTTGGTGATCTCTAGAGTAAGAGTATGAGGACATCTTATATCCTCGCGAGGAGTTCCCTTTGGACAATTTTTGTCTCGATCCTCCTCCTTTACTCTTCTCTGCTGTTGCGGGTTTATAAGACGCCGACTTAAGTAGCAGAGAGTTTGACGCTTTCTTTGTAGCTTGGTCGTAGACCCATGAAAGCTTGTCGTCAAAGATATGACCGGATACCGGAGCGACTCGAAGATAGTTTTTCACCCTGTCATCTATTAAGGGCTCCCTCACATCTAATTAACTCCAAATTAGCCACTGTTAAGGCAGAGTTATACGTGGTAAACATAATAGCCCTGGAAAGAACTCTTAAAGAGGTACGAATGTCCTCAAATTCCTTCCCATTGAGACGTTGCGCCATAGCTCTCATAAGGTGATCTGCGTAAGACATAGCATCTAAATTTGCTCTGTTAGAAGAAATTGCCATCTCAATTGTGTCCAAGCGAAATGTGAATGACGGAGGTAAGGACATGTCTAGGTCCTCAGCCTGCTCATCCAAATGCAGAGGAATTCTCTGAAGACCTTCCCCTACCGTTTTAAATGAATGTGGTCCAATAAACGGTAGATGTACAGAAGATGACGATAAGAAGCTGCCTTTCTTCTTTCCACTGGAAAGATTAAATATGGTGTCGTTTAGAAAGCTGAAGGCCTGTGACACCTGTCTAGACTGTACCGGAAAAGAAAGGACCTCCTCTTTTGTCCGGATATAGTCAGCGTCTAACGACGCTAGCAGCTTCTTATGAGCGGTCGCAGCATTCTGATTCTCAGGAACGAACTCAGGGAAGTATTGATGAATTAGATCCATCGCCACCATGTGTTGTTTCGAAAGGGAAGGGTCATTCTCCTCCAATTCCCTTTCACCATCCGACGGAATCAGATAAGACTCACAGTCATTGGCATCTGAATGCGCAGATGACTGGACCAACCCAGCATCATTCGACAGCTCAGGTTCCGAGACTGCCGTAGGTTGCTCCTGCACATGCTGGGATTCTGCGATAAGCTGCGCGATCTGCGACAGCAAGTCCATTACGGAGGCCTGAGGAGCAGCGGTCTTCTGTTGCTTGGCAGCCGGCCACATCTGGGACAGTGTGTCTGAGATGGCTCTTTTCTGCGGATGTCCCGATAAATGAGGCCTCATTTCCTTGGTTACCCGATGGTGTGACATCTTTGACGAAGAGTGGTCCTTTCGCGGCGATGCAGGCTGGATATCAGAAATCACATAGCAAGGTGCAGTCGTGGTGCTTTGTAGATGCTGATGAAGAAGCCATAACTGTAACCGACCCTAGCTGTGAACTGAATGGAGCATCCCGGATGAGAGGCGTGGACGCATGCTCCGACTGACGCAAGTTCCATTCCACAACATCTCGCCCCAGATGTTGTTGTGAAAGAGAGGGGACTCTCTTGCTCGCGGTCCTATCAGACCTCGCCGAGCTTACCGCTGAACTTGCCAGCTTCCTCTTATCCGTCGTCACAGGGTGAGCCCATTTGTATTTTATAGTGCTCGCTCTACCCTTTCTACTCTCCTCGACCACAACGGACACACCCGGTGTCACGGTACCCACGGATGGAGTAACCGCTTCACCGGTCGAGCTAGCTGGCGACAGGTAGCTGAAACCATGGGTGTGTGGTTTATTGCCCTGTCTAATATTTAAGAGCACTTTAGCCACTAGCTCTGATTGACTATCTAAATGCGACGATGGAAACACATTCTCTGACGGCGCCATGTAAACATCACCATGTTCTTGTTCCCCTGAAATAGAAACTGAAAAAACTAGAGTGACTCTGTGGCGAGTGGACCGGCATTGGTCTCTCCCCGCTAACAACGTACCGTGACACCCGTCTCCAACATTTGTCATCCCAATCGACACATGTTGAACAGGAATTAGTGCGAGTACACTGACTACAAGTGATACAATTATCATGTGAATCAGAGGAAGACTTCCTCGAGTGGCAATTTGAGCAAAAAGCTATCATTTTGAATAAAATTAAAGTCAACAGTACTCGCACCAACTCCCAATAAATATCTGAAAAAGATACATAATAATATTATTCAAAACAATAATTCGAAAAATAATTCACAATAAAAAAATTTTCAAAAAAATTTGGACATAGGCCCAAGTGCCCAAAGGGAACGATGAGCTCAAATGGATCCCGATAGAGCCTAAGTGTGGACAAAATTTTTTTTTATTATCCAAAAATTAATGCTACACTACCGGAATATATAATGTATCTTAAATAGTCCTACCATGATTAATAAATAGGAAACTACATATATAAGCAAAGCGTTGTCAATGTAAACAACATCAAATGAAAACCGGAAACAAGACTCCAGGCACTGAATAACACAGCCTGAAGTCAGTAACAGATTTTGAACTATCCGATGTAAAGAAAGATCTTCATCAGAAGAAAAGACAATACATCGGATGTATAATTCATGACCAAAAACGCCTAAACACCCCTAGGGTGAGGACGTAACCATGGGGATACACAGAATAAACATTCTGTGAAACACTTTAAACTCCCAAGAAATTTATAAAAAAATTTCAATAAAAAAACAAAAAGCATGGGAGTTTAACTGGGGGGGAGGGGGGGGGGGGGCTTCAAGGAAGGATAGGGAAGGAACACTTAAAAAGACATGAAATAATTTTGTCAAAAATTATAAAGTTACAGCCCTGAACACTCAAAACCACCGTTTCTTCCTTCCATCATCCTATTGTGTCCTTGGATCCACCAAAATCACCATTGATTTGTGTCTTGCATCACTAAAACTGAGATTTAAAAGCTCAGAAGTCAGTTTGTTGTTATCTGACAGAGGGCCAAACAAAGAATGATGCTTTGCACTAATTTCGGTGCTTCCTGGATACTGTGCATCTGCAGATCATAAAAGTATGGAGGACCACATAGGACATAATTTTTTCGGTTTTACATGCAAATTTTTGGGATGGGGGGGGGGGGGGGGCAAAATTTGTGTTTGGTCCTGGATATTTTTGAGTTAGTACCAGCTAAGCTAAGTCTGGGCCATTGGTTGTTGTATAAAAATACTGAAAGACCTATCTGGTCCTCCATACTTTTTGTACTGCGTATGTGCGGTAACCACATTTTTATACTAGAACCAATGGCCCAGACTTAGCTGAATAGTAAAAAGGCTGGAGGGCCTAGGACTTAAAGGAAATCAATAACTCTATTACTCCAACTGAAAGGATAACTGTTGTTTCACACCAAGCTACACATTAAAACCACCCAGCACCGACGCCAGACTACTGTCCTTGGAGGAGCCATTCCCTTGCTTTTCATTATAAAGCCAGATGATACAAAGGAAAAAACCATCCCCCGCCCCCTTCCCCGAAGATGGCAGCAGAACCGCTTCATTGGTTGAGCAGACTGCCTAAGACATCTAAGAGATGCTAAATTAATGGACAACATTCTGTGCGACAGAAAGAGGACCCAAGGATCTAAGGTCACTGGAGATAGACTCTAAATTTGTAAGGTAGAACTTAGTAAATGAAGACGGTTGCATCCAGAAGGCTGCCTTCATTAAATCAGTAATGGCAACACTATTGGAATGAGCCCAAGAAGAAGACAGCACTCCAACCTCATGCGCTGAAATCTTATTTACAGAACGTTGATCTGAAGATAGATTCTCATAAGCAATTCATATTGCTAATTGAATCCATCTAGCAACCGAATGTACAGAAAAATCTTTTCTGTTAGGCATAAGAGAAAGAAAAAATCTCTTTCTTCCTTTTCTAATAAAGCTAGAATGACATTTATAAATGCGCATCGCTCTTACTGGACACAACACTGGTCTGTGCTTGTTCGAAGACGGTAAAGTCTTAATAATAATAGGCTTCGGCTGCCAATCCGAAATCTGGTTCTCAGCCAAGAATCCCACTTCTGTAGCAAGAGTAATAGTATAACCAACACTACAGAAATGGGAATCTTCTACAGATAATGCATGAAGCTCACTAACTCTTCTACCAGAAGCAAAGGCTAAGAGAAAGGCTGTTTTATAAGTAAGGAATTTAAATTCTACTTCATCTAACTGCTCAAAAGGAGCTTCCTGTAGCTTCAAGAGAACCTAAGCCAAATTCCATTTCGAAATTAATCTGAGGGCTCTAGGTCTATAGATAGAGAAATTTCTAACTAGCTTGGATAAAGAAAGATCTGATCCAATAGCCAAGTTATCATGATGAGCATACGTGTCTGATAACATAGACCTATTGCCCTTAATAGTAACAGGCTGCAGTTTTAATACGTCAAAAAGGTAGACCAAAAAATTGGCAATTTGAGGTATAGATGGATTATAAATATCCACCGACTGATCTGCACACCATCGGAAGAAGACTCTCCACTTAGACACATAATTTAATGAACAGGAGGTCCTCCTACAGTCAGAAATTGCATCCACTGCTTGTCCTGAAAACTGCTTTCCGTGCACGAAGGACCGCACAACAGAAATACGTGAAGGTTGAGACCTTCAGGGTTGTGATGCAGTGTGTGGGACTTCTCCTGATACAGAAGATCCTTCAGTGGAGGAAGTTTCCGAGGAATGTCTCACAACAGACACCTGACGAGATTGATCCAAGGTTTCTGAGTTGACAGAGATGCTACCAGTAGGATCTTGCAGTGAGACTGTTTGATTTTCAACAGAATCTTCTGAATATTTATTTATTTATTTATTGGTGTTTAAGGTCACATACTTATGCACAATGGCTAATCGTGACCGTGAGAGTTTTACGGGTGGAGGAAGCCGGAGTACCCGGAGAGAACCACCGAGCAACGACGAGCAGCTGTCAGCTCTCCAACATCGTAACTCTGAACTCTGCACCGCAGCACAGGCAGGATTAGATTGGTTGAAGACATGCGCACCATCGACGTGCAGTACGCCTCAGTACACAGCGTCATCGTGCCCCCATGTAGGCAATCGGCAATCTGCTGAATAAGTGGAGTTGGGAGAAAATGCATATCCTACTATTCCATTCCATAAGATCGATAGAGTGTCTACGCCTGAGGATCCAGACACGGCGACACGAACGTCGGAAGCTGATTGTTCAGGTTTGTGGCAAAAAAAGATCTATCATGGGATGATCCCACTGGTAGCAAATCTGCCTGAATATTCGTTTCTTGAGAGACCACTCCGAGGGCAACAGGTGACCTTTCCTTGAGAGCGAGTCTGCTACTACATTCAGACGACCTGGAATATGATGGACTGAGATAAGAACGTGATGGCTCAGAGCAAATCGGAGAATTTTCTCCGTCAATTCGAATAGAGGAATTGAATAAGTGCCGCCCTGGTTCTTCTGGAATTGTCTGAAAAAATCTGAACATGGACGTTCGCTACGTGAACAATCCAATGTTTTAGGGCTAGCCAAATAGACATCATCTCTTTGATGTTTATGTGTTTCTCCAGGAACTCCCCAAAATTTGCATGCAAAACCGAAAATTGAATGTCCTATCTGGTTCTCCATACTTTTGCGAACTGCGCATGCGCAGTATCCAAGAAGACATCGAAATTGGGGCCAACCATCATTCTTTCTATAATGCCTGTTAAATGTTGTAAACAGCGGGGAGGTATGAGTGCCCACTTATGGGAGGGCCTTACCCGTCTGGACCATTGGTAAGTATAAAAAATAGGCCAATTAAATCGTCAGATGTGTACTCATACGCGCAACTAGTAGAAAGCTGTTATTATCTCGGGACCAATTTTGTGGACAGGTAAAATCCATGTGAGGGCATTTTGTCAGGATCAAATTATCAGATTAACACCAAAAACTATACAGCTCGGAACATCAGAAACCTGAAGATATATACAAAGTAACATGAAAGCTAAAAAATTTATAGTAATTTATATATTTTTTATACTTACCAATGACCCAGACTTAGCTGGTGCTAACTCTAAAAAATCCAGGGCCAAACACAAATTTTGCCCCCCAATCCCCAAAATTTGCATCTAAAACCAAAAGAAATCATGTCCTAAAGGACCTCCATACTTTGCCCTTACTGCGCATGCGCAGTGTCAAGGACGTTCCGAAATTGGCGCCAATTATCATTCTTACTGGCAGTGCCTGGTCAGCGCTATGTACTCAGCGGGGAGATAAGAGTTCCCAACTCCTGGGAGGGCCATCCCCGTCTGGGTCATTGGTAAGTATAAAAAATATATAAATTACTATAAATTTTTTAACATTTTTATACTGTACCAATGACCCAGACTTAGCTGAATAGTAAAAAGGCTGGAGGGCCTAGGACATAGAGGAAAATCCAATAAGCTCAACTATATAATATAGAGGCAACCCCTCAAGGAGAAAAGGAGTATTAGGCTTTACATGTATCTTTCTTATTTTATGTTAAATTAGAAAGATACAATACCCTTCATAATTGAGCACAATAACATTCATGTTCTCTATTAACATCCAGTATAACCCTTTATACTAATTATTTTTAAAGTAAGCCAATAAATAAAGTTAGTCCAGAGAATTGAGACTCTTTATATTCTTAAAAAGTGTCCGAGGATTGTATATTAACGCCCGATTGACACTTGACATATACAAATGCTTCACACCGAGCTACACTTTAAAAATATGACATGAATGAATTTTTAACATTAATATTACACTTTAAAACCATCCCGGAAACGACTCAGAAATACTGACTTCGGAGGAGGCATTCCCTTGCTTTTCACTATAAAGCAGGTGACTTAAGGAAACACCCTGCCCCCCCCCCCCCCCCCCCTTCCCCTTGCCCTGGGTCAAATAGCCCAGAGCGAAGAGGGCAGCCGGACGGAGTCACTGCCGGAACAGAAAGCCTGCATAACTATAGTTGCAACTGTTTAGTGGACGACATTCTGAGCAACAGATAACGGACCTAAACAATGCAGGTCTCCAGAAATGGACTCAATATTTCTGAGATAAAAATTTGTGAATGTGGATGGCTGAGACCAATAAGCAGCCTTCATTAAATCTGTAATAGCAATACTATTAGCGTAAGCCCAAGAAGTAGCAAGAGCTCTTACTTCATGAGCCGAAATCTTAAGCACAGACTGCTGAGAAGAAGATAAATTTTCATAAGCAGTACGGATAGTTAATTGAATCCATCTAGCAATAGAATGGACCGAAATGTCCTTTCTATTAGGCATCAGAGACAGAAAGAAACGTTTTCGTCCCTTTCTGATAAACTGAGATCTCTGTTTATAGATACGTAACGCTCTAACAGGACAGAGTAAAGGCCTACGCCCGTCTGAAGACGGAAGAGCCTTAATAACAATAGGTTCCGGATATTTATTAGGAGCCTGATTCTTAGCTAAAAATCCCACATTAGTAGTGAAGGTGATAGTGTTCCCGACACTACGATAGTGAGAATCATCCACCGACAGTACATGAAGCTCACTGACTCTTCTAGCAGAAGAGAAAGCTAAGAGAAAAGCTGTCTTATAAGACAAGAATTTGAAATCTACTGTCCCAAGAGGTTCAAATGGCTTTTCCTTCAGTTTAAGAAGAACCCAAGCTAAATTCCACTTAGGAATTAACCTAAGAGTTCTGGGTCTATTTATCGAGAAGTTTCTTACTAACTTAGATAAAGAGACATTAGATCCAATTTGTAAACTATCATGATGTGCATAGGTATCAGATAACATAGACCTATAACCCTTAATAGTAACAGGCTGCAGTTTGATTCCGTCAAACAAGTATACTAGAAAGTTTGCAATGTCTGGTATGGAGAGATCAAAAATATCAACAGAATGATCCCTACACCAACGACGAAAAACCTTCCACTTAGCCGCATAGTTTAGCGAAGAGGAGGTCCTCCTACAGTTAGAAATCGCGTCCACTGCTCGTCCTGTAAAGTGCTTGCCATGCAAGAAGGACCGCACAACGGAAAAACGTGAAGGTTGAGACCTTGCGGGTTGTGATGGAGTTGACGCGATTTCCCCTGCGAAAGAAGATCCTCCCGTGGAGGAAGCTTTCGCGGTAGGTCCCACAACAGACACCTGAGTAGATTTATCCACGGTCTCTGTGGAGACAGAGATGCTACAAACAGAATCTTGCATTGAGATTGTTTTATCTTTAGCAATACTTGCTGAATTAACGGCGCTGGAGGATACGCATATCCTATCATTCTGTCCCAAGGGATCGACAGAGCGTCTACTGCAAATGCTCTTGGATCCGGACACGGAGACACATACGTCTGCAACTGATTGTTGAGATGTGTCGCAAATAAATCTATCATTGGCCGTTCCCATTGGTAGCAAATCTGATTGAATACTTGTTTGTTGAGAGTCCACTCCGACGGCAACAAGCGACCCTTTCGTGAAAGGGAGTCTGCTAGTACGTTCAGACGACCCGGTATATGACGGACCGAAAGAAGAACCCGATGTTCTAGAGCAAACAGAAGGATTCTTTCCGTTAGATTGAACAATGGAATTGAATGAGTTCCTCCCCGATTCCGTATATACGCCACTACTGTCGTATTGTCGGATAGGATTTGGACATGAGCATTGTGAATAATGTCCATCCAATGACATAACGCAAGCCAAATTGACATCATTTCCTTGATGTTTATGTGCTTGCCCAGGAATTGCGGATCCCAAAGACCCTGGCATCTCGAATCCGTTGGGATCAATGATGCACCCCAACCTGTTTGACTGGCATCCATCATAATTGTAAAACTCGGATCCGGCAACTGCAGCGGAACTCCCTGAGTTAACCACTGAATGTTTGCCCAAGTCTGAATCTCTTGTTTCACTTGATCTGACAAGAGAACGTCTATGTCGAGCGAATGAATTTTCACACTCCAATTCTGAGTCAAGAAAATTTGGAGAGGACGCGTGCGTAACCGCCCCATCGGAATGAGATCCGCAGCGGCTCCGCACAGACCTATCAGTCTCATGAACTCCCTCGCTGTGACTTTGTCTGCGTGCAGACAATAGCGAGCGTAACAACTGACTAATTTCGCTCTGGTTAACGGCAGACGAATGAGATTGTTGTGCGTCTCGAAGCTCATTCCCAGATGTGTGAATGACTTGGACGGCACCAGATCCGACTTCTCCTCGTTTATTATAAAACCGAGATGTCGGAGCAATAGAAGCAGATTCTGCACATCGTTCTGAAGCGTTAACTCGTTGCCGTACCTCTGAAGAATGTCGTCCAGGTAGGCCGACGTTACCGCAGACGAATGAGCTCGGAAATACATCATTACCGAGTTCATTACCCGAGTGAAAGCCCAGGGTGCTAGATTCAATCCGAAGCACATCGCCCGGAATTTATACACCACCCCTAGGACTGTGAAGCGCAGATACTTTCTGAATGTCGGATGTACCATGACGTGAAAGTACGCATCTTTGAGATCTATGCTTGTTGCATAATCGTTCACCCGAATACTCGCTCTGACCGATCGAATCGTCTCCATATAAAACTTCGGAGCGATGATCAGCTTGTTTATCCAGCTCAAATCTATGACTGGACGGAACGAGCCGTCTGGTTTCGGAACCAGAAACAGATGGCTGTAGAATCCCGGTGTCTCCTGGTTTTCTACGACCTCTACCGCGTTCTTCATTAAAAGAGACTGCACCTCTGATAACAGAGCATCTCTTTTCTGCGGATTTGACGGAAGTTGAGTCCATTTTGGACTTCGAGTTAATGGAGGCTTTCGTTTGAAGGATATCTTTAGACCTTCTGAAATCATCCCTCTCACCCAAGGGTCGTCCGTAATCGACGCCCACTCTTGTGAAAAACTCGACAACCTTCCGCCAACCGGCACGCGATAGAGGTTGAAGCCATCACCTCCTGGACCTACGAGGCCTGCGGTAGGAGAAACCACGTCCTCCACGACCCGCACCTCGTCCCGTCGACCTCGGGGCGTCTGACCAGTTGTCCTGGCCCGAAGGACGTCCTGAACGTGAGTCGCTGCCTTGACAGTCTCTTGAATAAGACCAAGAGGACGCACCAGAACCTCTATAGGAACCTCTCTTGGGCGCATTAGACCCAGAAGTGCCTGTCTTACTCTTATCTGCCGTGTCCGACTTCTTAGAAGCAGATTTGAACAGCAGAGAATCCGAAGCTTTCTTAGTAATTTTATCGTAAATTGCAGAAAGCTTGCCGTCGAAGAGAAGTTCTCCGGAGACCGAAGCGACTCTGAGAGAGTTCTTCACCTTACTATCCACGAGTGTGGATGTAGCTAGGGCTGCGTCACGTCTAACCAACTAAAGGTTTGCCACTGAAAGGGCGGAGTTACACGTGGAATAAGCTACTGCCCTTGAAAGAAGTCTTAAAGAGGATTGTACATCCTGGAATTCTTTCCCTTGAAGACGCAGTGATAACGCCTTAGTAAGGTGGTCTGCGTAAGATAAAGCATCTAAACTGGCTCTGTTAGATGCAATAGTTGTCTCCAACACCGCGGTTGGAATAGATGCAGACGATGGTAATGATAATTCTAAGTCTTCTGCCTCGTCGTCCATACGCAGAGGAACTCTTGGGATACCCTGTCCTGCCGTATCGAATTTATTCCTTGCATTAATGAAAGGCAGGTTGAGAGTATTGGCGGACAAGAAACCTGCTTTTCCTGTTTTGGAAGCAAGTTTGAATATAGCGTCGTTCAATAATTCAAATGTTCTTGCAACATTATTGGACTGAGATGGAAACTCGGGAGCGATGTCCCTGAACCGCTCAAAGAAATCAGAGTCCAATGACGCTATAATTCTCTTGTCCGGAACAGCAGCAGTCTGGCCCGACGGAACAACTTGAGGAAGAAAGTGCCGGATGAAGACCTCATGATGCTCCCGGTCGTCCTCCCCCGATGCTTCGGCGGAGCGTACCGACCCAGTGCCGTCGGATAATTCCCGATCCGACACCGTTTCTGTCGGTTGCTGGGATGCTGCGATAAGTTGTGCTATTTGAACAAGCACGTCCGACATCGAGGCCTGCAGAGGCGCAGTCTTTCGCTGCTTCGCCGAGGGCAGCTCCGCATCTGGTGACTCCCGCATACTCTTCCTATGCGAACGTCCGGAGTCCACCGGCCTCGTGTCCCTGGCTACCGGATGGCGTGACCTGGTCGCCGAAGAATCCCTGATCGGCGAAGCTGGTAAAATATCGGCGGTCACGTAGCCAAGGTGCGGTCGTGTGCGCTGATGAGAGGAAGAAGCCTGAGCAGTCTCCGCGGACTGCCTATACAACGGAGCGTCCCGAGCGACGGACGTGTGCTCCGCTTGCGACACATTTTGTACCACAACATCTGGTCCCAGATGTTGTTGTACGAGAGAGGGGCCTCTCTCGCTTGCGGCCCGGCTGGACCTGGACGAGCTAGGAACCGGACTCGAAGGCTTCCTCCGATCTCTCCTACTATCCGCCGTCACTGGGTGTGCACGTTGAATGTTTATAGTGCTCGCATTACCCAACATTTCCTCCTGGACCGCATCGGACGAACCCGGCTGCCGAACCATTCGGTGAATGGACGCTACACCGGGCGAGCTAGCGGACGACATTTGTCTTATCTCCATGAGCACTTTTGCCGCTAGCTCTGTATTCATTTGTGACGACGGAAGCGCACTTGCGGAAGATAACATGGAAACATCACCCTGTTCTTGTTCCTCTGAAATAGAAACTGATAGAGTAGAGTGACCCTGCGGAGAAAGAGCCGGCATAGCCCTTTCTCCACTAACAACATATCGTGACACACGTTTCCAATGTTTGTCATCCCAATATTGACATATAGAACAGGGATTAGTGCGAGAACACTGACTACAATTAATACAATGATCATGAAAGTCAGAGGAAGATTTCTTCCTATTACAATTTGAACAATATCCTTTCATTGTGAAAAGTCAACAACAAGTCCTAGTTACTCGCACAAACCCCTAACACAAAGATACATAATAACATGATCCATTAATAATGAAAAAACAATTGAAAATCAAAATAATTTTTGAAAAATATTTTTTCAGCGAAGCCCAAGTTTCTGAAAAGTAACGTTGAGCCCCAATGGATCCCAAGGCTAAGTGTGGTCAAAAATTTTAAAATTATATTAAATAATTAATGCAACACTTACGGATAATAATAATGTATCTTATAGTGAGATAAACTACTCCAAAGGCAAACAGCCCCCCTCAAAAGAGACTGTTGCCAATGTAAACAAACAGTGTAAAAACACCAGAAAACATGACTCCAGGCACTGACAAAACTGGCCCGAAATCAGTCATCAAAATTATACTCTATCTGATGCAAGACAGAGACTCCCAGGGGAGAATCTGCAGAACATCAGATGGAAGATGCAGAACACAACGTTTATACACCCATGGGTGAAAACGTAACTATGGGGAAAATAACAGAAAACATTCTGTAACCAAGCTAACTCTCCCAAGAGAATTTAGAAATGATCTTTCTCAAAAATATGCCAAAAGCATGGGAGAATAGCAAGGGGGGACTTAGAAGACCAGGAGAAAGGAAACACTAAATAAGCAGTGCAACTTTATAGCAAGAATGACAACAAGAGGCCCATGCCTCGAAAATAGGCAACTTAACATAATTTCATAAAAAATTTTAAGTACAGCCCTGATTACTTTTTGTCACTCCTTTTTCCTCTCCTCCTTCTATATCCTCCTTAGAATCACCATTTCTCCAATAATTACGTGTCTGGCATCCTTTAAACTGAGATTTACAAGCACAAAGATCAGTGAGATGTTGACTGATGAAGAAATGATAATTGGCGCCAATTTTGGAACGTCCTTGACACTGCACATGCGCAGTAAGGGCAAAGTATGGAGGTCCTTTAGGACATGATTTCTTTTGGTTTTAGATGCAAATTTTGGGGATTGGGGGGCAAAATTTGTGTTTGGCCCTGGATTTTTTAGAGTTAGCACCAGCTAAGTCTGGGTCATTGGTACAGTATAAAAATATCCAAACGATATTTTTCCAAAAGTGATTGGAGGAATTTTCAATTTGAAGGATAAAGGGTCAATATCTCAGGATCAAATTATCAGATTTACACCAAGAACTATACAGCTCGGCACATCAGTAACCTGAACACAAATGTAAAGTAACATGACAATCCAAGCAATATTTTTCAAGTTATCGAATGCCAATGAAATGGATACGGATGCCGGTCGGACAGCAGACATGTTAACCTCCAGAATAATTTTTCAGGGAACCTGAGGGTGATTTTCAGGGAAATGGGATGGATTTCAGGGAAAAGTTCGCACGGGAACAAAATAAAAGAAAAAACTTGTGAATTTTCAGCTCATGGACCACTATTAACACCAGGTTATATCCAGAACTAGTTGTCAACTATATGCTGATGCATTTATGCTATGTTAAAAAAGCAAAACATAACTGTTGATTCTACCCTCCCCCCCCCCCCATCCAGGATCCTCTTCTTCATAAGCCCCCCCTCCCCTCCCCTCCTCACCACCACCACCCACCCACACTGTCCCACAGAGCACCTCCACCTGTGGTTTGCTCTTATCAAAGTCTACTTAGCTAATAATTTCCCAAGTATAGAAATGTTAACAGGAAAAGATGTCCTAATGTTCAGTTACTTCAAGAACAGAACATTAGTACTTAGAAAGTATCTTTATCAAACTTCATGCATGTGGGACGTTTGTGCCCTACACAAAACTTTTCTTTTCATCATTGAAGCATTCAGCACAACAGAATAAATGTAGTGTTAGAAAATAAGTCCATTGTGTTTAATTATGCAGTCATACATGTAATTTTTTGGCATCCTAAGAGACTTTAACCTACTTTTAAACTGTGTTAAATAGTTGTTGTTTATATTTTGATTTTGGAAAAGGGATGAGAATTAAAGCTGTTCTATGAAGGAATAAATAAATATATATTATTTAATTCATTTTCATATATTTTAATTTCCAAAAACTGCATTTAAATGAAGGTGGAGTTTTCAATTTTTTGAAAGTAAGTCACCTATTTTCACTTCGACACTCGCACACTGATCACGAATCTCTGAAGAAAAAACCCAGAAATAAACATGAACACAGTTGAAATATATATCATAAAATACCCTTTTCTTAAATAAATTTAACTTAAATCCATATTTTACTGCTTCGTGAGTTTTTACCAGAGTTTGAAATGCATGTGATTTGACTCCAAACATTTTTCATAAGTTACAACGGGAACGAAATATTTGACTGTTGTTTTCCGGGATTTTTTATCCAAAATTGATTCCCGTCTGGAAGGACGGGAACTACACTGAAATTCCGGGATTTTACCGGGCATTCCGGGAGAGTTAACATGTCTGTCGGACAGACAGAGAGACGAAGGATGGATGAACGACAGAGGGCCACCCCAGATGCTGACATTATGTGTACCATACATGGTATGGGTACACATAAAAATTTACAAATTACTTTGAATTTATAATATTTTTATACAACAACCAATGGCCCAGACTAGCTGAATCACAAAAAGGCTGGAGGGCCTAGGACATAAAGGAAAATCCAATTACTCAATCACTTCATAAAGGATATCTCCTACAGGAGAATAGGAGAGAAAGGAATTATATATGACTTTCTCCTTTACTAGAAAGGAGAAAGACATAACACCAACAATGTAATTGAGCATTACATAATATATAATTCTCCATTTAATGCCAGCATAAACCATTATCCTAATTCAGTGAAGGGAAGCCAAAATATAAAGACAGTCCAGAGAATGAGACTCCTTATACTCATTTAAAAGTGTGAGGATTGTATATTAATGCCCGTTTGACACGTGACATATACAAATGTTTCACAGTGAGCTACACTTTAAAAACAATACATAAATGAGCATATTATTTGCTTCACCCCGAGCTACACATTAAACCATCCCAGCATCGACTGACACCGGAGGAAGTCTTCCCTTTCTTTTCACTATAAAGCCAGATGATCATAAGAGCAAAAAACGCCCCCCCCCCCCCCCACACTTCCCCTTGTTCTGAGGTACATGACCTCAGAACGAAGGGGGCAGCGGAACAGCATCACTGCTGGAACAGGCTGCTTAAATAACTGTAGATGTAACCTTTAATGGATGACGTTCTGAGCAACAGAAAAAGGACCTAAACACCTAAGGTCACCGGAGATGGACTCTCAATTTCTCAGGCAAAACTTGGTAAATGTAGAGGGCTGTGTCCAGTACGCAGTCTTCATGAGATCAGTAATGGCTATACTTTTAGAATAAGACCAGGAAGTGGACAGCGCTCTAACTTCATGCACTGATATCTTATTTACAGAACGTTGATCCGAAGATAGATTTTCATAGGCAATGCATATTGCCAACTGAATCCATGTAGCAATTGAATGAACCAAAATATCTTATCTGTTAGGAATTAATGAAAGAAACGTTTCCTTCCTTTTCTTATAAAATCTGATTGACGTTTATGTATGCGCATAGCCCTGACTGGACACAGTAGAGGTCTACATCATTAGCAACAATGATGACGTCAGGCATGAAATTGGGAAACATGAAATAATTTTGATAAAAATTATATAGTTACAGCCCTGAACGTTTCCAACCACCATTGTCCACTTCCATCATCCAATTATGTCCTTGGATCCACCAATTCTACCATTGATTTGTGTCTGGCATCTTTAAAACTGAGATTTAAAAGCACAGATGTCAGTTTGTTTTTACTGACTGGGCCAAACAAAGAATGATGGTTTGCGCCAATTTCGGTGTCTTCCTGGATACTGCGCATGCACAGTTCGCAAAAGTATGGAGGACCAAATAGGACATTCAATTTTCGGTTTTGCATGCAAATTTGGGGGATTGGGGGGCAAATTTGTGTTTGGAGCTGGATTAATTTTTGAGTTAGCACCAGCTAGTCTGTGCCATTGGTTGTTGTATAAAAATATGAATAATTTTATATAAATATTTCAAAGTTACAGCCCAAAACGTCAAAAACCACCATTGTTCACTTCCAGCATCCTGTTATAGTCTTGAATCCACCATAACCATCATTGATTTGTGTCTGGCATCTTCAACAATGAGATTTAAAGCACAGATGTCAGTTCAGATGTTTACTGACTTGGGTCAAACAAAAGAATGATGCTTGGTGCCAGTTTTTGTTCCTTCCTGGTTACCGCACATGCACAGTACAAAAAAGTATGAAGAACCAGATCGGTGGGGATTGGGGGGGGGGAGGTTCAAAATTTGTGTTTGGCCCTGGATATTATTGAGTTTGCACCAGCTAAGTCTGGGCCATTGGTTCTAGTATAAAAATACTCAAAATGAGATTTATTACATAAAAGTACTGCCGATTAAACCCAAATTTTTCAATTTTTGATTGTTCATTTCCTCCTGACATGGAAAGATAGATTGTGCCACTTTTGAATACACCAAGCTAATTGTAATACATGATGTTCAAAGGATACATGGTACAAAGAGCAACAGATCAGAAAGACATTGATAATATAGTGGGGGAACCCTGAGTAGACACATCATCACTAATAAAATATTCCATCAACAGGAATTTGCCATTAACAGGAATTAGTGTTTTTACTGTATTCCACTGATAAACATAGCATTTGTATCCATTATAATTTCTTTGACAGAGCTCACGGATTGTGTCGAGGATTGTGTCTGATAGATTCTGATGTTCACAAGTCAATAGTAGACGTTCAGAATGTGTTATCAGGTTCCGAAATGCACACCGAAACCCCCTTTGATTCTTTTGATATATCACACACATATGAATTGCTTGGAAAATTTCGTGCAAAAGGCAGGAAATGTAGTGCTACATTCAAGTTCTGGGACGATTTTCTAGAAGCAACATGTGTCATGTTGAGACTCATCCACGCAGAACGTTCTGCAGACTTCATCCTGCATTTGAATTAAATATGTGAATGCATTCCCTACTTTATAATGTCAGACAAGCAAAATTATGGAAGATTTTCTCCTGTCTATGTCGCTGAAATGTGATCTCTAGAAAGTAGTAACCCAGAAGAATATGTACAGTTGAGTTCTGGTGGTTTTGTTGTTCGGCATAGTATGAGAAGCAAATTCAATGCCGTAGCCAGTGATCAAGCCTTGGAACAAAGTGTGAACAGAGACGCCAAGAGTTCAGGTGGAGTGATAGGTTACAGAACCGCTCTTCTCCGATGGTTGATGGCTCGCCACGTAACGGCAGCATACTCGTCTAGTTTCAGAAACTTGGTGCTGAAAAATGCTACCGATTGTGATAAAGCTAATCTGATTACTAGAGTTAATTTATGCGACTGTCATGATGTGAATGCCCTGAAAACTTGCTAAACCAAGCACTTCGAAAATCCATTCGATCTAGATACCGTATCGCATAACCTGGTGAATATTGTTACAGGCTGTGTGGCAAGTAGTGAAGTGGAAAATTCTATAAAATTGTGGGAACCTGCAAGTCCTTAATGCACGCGAATGCCAAAAAAACAGTTGTTGGATGGAAGAGACACGTCGTTTTGGGCTCAAAGGCCAAAGGTCAACACAAAAACGTTTTCCAACATGAGGAAGATGATATTGTTAGATCGAGAGCAGATGGTATCATGCAGCAGCGAGGTTTTGTTTCGTAGGATTCTTGCGGTATCATCAACGAGAGATATAAACTTGTGTGACATCATGAAGTACAAATTGGCAGCAGTCCCACTAGCACTCTTTCATGATGATGGCACTATGCGAAAAACCAATAAGTCAGACTTTTCTAAAATTTTGGAAAAATGTGGTGATGTTGTTTCTTCAGATCTAGTCCCTCACTTTAAGTCGGAACAGCAATTTGTGTATGTGATTGATGGCATGGCTATGTTACAAGCACTGCCTGAAAAATCTTTCAAAACATTTAATGATCTTGCTGAACTTATGGTCATGAAAATCACAAAATTGTTGAAATTCAAAACGTACTGAGTATTTTACTCGTGTGTTGTGGCGGTATTTGACTGTTATGATAAACAGAATTCGGTCAAGGCTTACGAAAGAAATCGTAGGGCGTCCTGTGTTCAATTTAATGAAAGTCAGAGACAAACCCATAAAGTAACTGGGAGCCGTGATGTTCCAAACTATTGCAACTTCTTGAAGAATTCAGGGAACAAAACCGCTTTAGCAGCATTTGTCTGTGAACACATGTCGTCTGCCTTACTGAAGGATATCCCACATGGAAAGGTAGTTATTTTAGCTGGTGGCTTTGAAAATGGATCCGTAGTAAAGGAACTGACAGATGCTGGTTGTAAAGACAGGCTAGACCTCTTCTCCGACCAAGAGGAGGCAGATACTCGAATGATATTGCATTGTGTTTCAATCGCTAATTTATACCAGAAAGTTGTAATTCAATCGGACGACACTGATGTTTTGCTTTTACTTATATATTATACAAGTACTGGAATGCTTTCTCCTGAAGTGTTCATGCATGTTGGTCATGCTGCTAAAGAAATAACACATGCCAGATATCTATCTGTACACGGAATAGCGACAAGCTTAGGCACTGGTGTTTGTAAAGCCCTTCCTGCCATGCATTCCTTAACCGGGTGCGATACAACTAACTCTCTGTTCAAAATAGGAAAGAAATCTGCATTCGAAAAACTGAAAGATAATATTGAAAATTTAGAAGCTCTTTCTGACTTTGGGTTGTCAAAATCAGTGAATACAATTTTGAATATTTCAAGAAAATTCATCCTTCTTCTCTATAGTAAGAAGAGCATCAGTTCTGGAAGTTTAGATGAGCTGAGATATATCACAGCTGCCAAAACCAATGCATCGTGTGCATCTCTCCCACCGACTGAAGGCTCCTTCCGAATGCATGCACTTCGTGCCCATTACCAGACATGCTTATGGCAAAATTCAAACTCTCGGGATGTTCCCGACATCAACCCACTGGATTTTGGGTGGGGAAATAAACGCATCAAGTTTTCTTCAGCCAACAATGGATAGTCGCGATTGTGTGCCATCTCAGTTGCGAAATCTTAGTAATTTGTTCTGCAGAGACTTGTAGTGTACTTCAGCAAGAAAATGTCCATGTTTGCAGTCTGGACTCAGCTGCATAGACATGTGTTCATGTTCCGATGACTGCCTGAATAATTCATTGAGTAACTGTAGCGATGAGGATTTGTCATCGGATGATGATCAGTAATTGCCAATGATATCAGCCTATTTTGTGCTATTGTTAAAATTTTACGCATCTAGATTTATCCCTCTCACACCATCAATATACTTTCTATCTCCTTCAATATTTTAGTTTGATATGGTAGAGATATCGGAATCAAATGCTGACTGATCGAAATTGTTTTAAAGTGTGTTGGATGTGAAATTTTTTTTTGAAAAAAAAATGAATGAAACTGGTCAAACTCAAGTTTATTGTGACGACAAATCTTACATGTGCATGTCATATTTTTATCAACATAAAGAATGATATTGACTTTTTTTCAAGTTTTAAAGTTCTTTCCATAATCTTCAAGCATCAAGCTTCAACCTGATACCCATATCGACTTGTTATACCTTGGGTAGGGGTACCTCAAAAACTAGAGCATTTTTAAAGAAACGTGGCTGGACTATTGAGAGCTTATGATGAAACACTGTACAGAAAAATTCCAAAATCTTCAACTCTTTCAGATGTTGCCTAGACTTCTTTTATCGAGGCGGGGTGGGGGTTGTCCTCTTCCCACCAAGTGACGAGTCTGTCCACATGGTAAGGATGGAGCTGATAACTGGGAATGCTCCACCTTTTCAACCCCTAGTCTGACTCTGGTAAAAATATCTTGCATGGAGGGATAAACGCACAGTTCCGAACTGGCTGTACGCAGCGAGAATTACAATGCTACTTATTTGAAAAACGTTATTTGATCGGACAAAATAATCCCTATACCAAAGGTGTATGGTATGAAAGTTAAAAAATTTATAGTAATTTATATATTTTTTATACTTACCAATGACCCAGACATAGCTGGTGCTAACTCTTAAAATATAGGGCCAAACACAAATTTTGCCCCCCAATCCCCAAAATTTGCATCTAAAACTAAAGAAAACATGTCCTGAAAGGCCCTCCACACTTCGCCCCTACTGCGCATGCGCAGTGTCAAGGACGTTACGAAATTGGCGCCATTAATCATTCTAATAACCAGTGCCTGGTAAGCGCTATGTACTCAGCGGGGAGGCAAGAGTTCCCAACTCCTGGGAGGGCCATCCCCGTCTGGGTCATTGGTAAGTATAAAAAATATATAAATTACTATAAATTTTTTAACATTTTTATACTGTACCAATGACCCAGACATAGCTGAATAGTAAAAAGGCTGGAGGGCCAAGGACATAGAGCAAAATGGAATACGCTCAATAAAATAAAATAGAGTCATCCCCTGTAGGGAAAAGAAGTAATAGGCCTTACATGTATCTTTCTTATTTATGATAAATTGGAAAGATACAACACCTTCCAAAAATTGAGCTTCATACATCCATGTACTCTATTAATATCCAATAATCCTTATACTAATAATTTTTAAAGTAAGCCAATAATAAAGTAAGTCTAGAGAATAGAGACTCTTATACTTCTAAAAGTGTGTGAGAATTGCATAATCATGTCCGTTGACATATGCAATATTCAAAGGCTATACTTTAAAAACTAAGACTTGAATGAATTTTATAAACTTAAACTTCTCACTAAACATCCATCCCAATAACAGCTCAGAATTACTAACTCCGGAGGAGGTATCCCCTTGTTTTCATAGTAAAAACAGGTGACCCAAGGGAACACCCTCCCCCCCCCCCTTTTTCTTGCCCTGGGTCAAATAGCCCAGAGCGAAGAGGGCAGCCAAACGGAGACACTGCCGAAACAGACAGCCTACCTAGCTATAGTAGCAACTGTTAAGAGAATGACATTCTGAGCAGTAGATAATAGACCTAACAATAGAGGCCTCCAGAAATGGACTCGATATTTCTGAGATAAAATTCATGAATGGATGGCTGAGCGCAATGAGCAGCCTTCAAAAATCTATAATAGCAACACTATTAATGTAAGCCCAAGAAGTAGAAGAACTCTTACTTCATGAGCCGAAATCTTAAGCACAACTGCTAAGCTAATGATATACCATAAGCAGTACGCTAGTTAATAGAAACCATTAACAATAAAATGGAGCGTAACGTCCTTCTACTAGACATCAAAGACAGAAGAAGCTTACGCCCTTGTAATAAACAGATATCTGTTTATAAATACATAAACTGTACCCGGAAAGAGTAAAGGCCTATGCCCATACGAAGACGGAAGGACCTTAAAATAATAGGTTCCGGATAATGGAGCCTAACTCTTATGCAACAATCCAACCTAAATAGTAACGGAAGTATTGATTCCGAAACTATGAAAGTGAAAATCATCCATCGATAGTGCATGAAACTCACTGACTCTACAGTAAAAGAGAAACCAACAGAATTACTGTCAAAAAGGTCAGAATTTGAAAACTACTGTTTCCAGAGGCTCAAATGATTACTTAGCTAAATAAGAACCGAAGTTAAAATCCGTATAGGAATTTAATCTAAAGATTCTAAGTCTATTTATCAAAAAGTTACTAACTGACTTAGATAAAGAGACAAAGACTCAATTGTAAACTATAGTAGAGTGCATAGGTATGAGGTAACATAAACCTATAACCTACATAACACAGGCTGCAGTAGATCTTGTGAAACAAGTATACTAAAAAATAGCAATGAGTAGTATGGAGGGATCAACCATATGAACATAATGATCCCTACACCACGACGGAAGAGCCTCCACTTTAGTCGCATAGAATAGCGAAGAAGAGGATCTCCTATAGTAAGAAATCGCGTCCAAAGCTCGTCCAGTACAGTGCATACAATGCAATACGGACCACACAACGGAATACATGAAGGTTGCGACCTTGCTGGTTGTGATAAAGATGACACGATTTACCCAGTGAAAAAAGATCCTCACATAGAGGAAGATTTCACGTTAAGATCCACAGTAGACAAGAGAGTAAATTACTCATGATCTCTGTGAAGATAGAGATGCTATCAACAGAAATGTATAGTGGTTGTTTATCTTAGCAATACCTGCTAAAACAACAGCGCCGGAGGATACGCGTATCCTATCATTCCGTCCTATAGATCAATAGAGCGTTAACAGTATTAGCTCAGAGATCTGGACAAGCCAACACATACGTCTGCAATTGATTAGCAAGCTGTGTCATAAATAAAACATCATTGGGCGCTCCCATAGATAGCAAATCTGATTAAATACTTGTTTGTTGAGAGTCCATTCTGACAGCAACAAGCGACCCGTAAGAGAACGGGAGTGCGATAAAACAATCAGACGACCCAGAATATGACGGACCAAAACTGAACTTGGTGTACTATACCCAACAGACGGATTCTTTCCATTAAATTGAATAACGGAAACGAAAGAGTGCCTCCCTGGTTCCGGAGATACGCCACTACTGTCGAATTAAAGGACAGGAATTTGGGCATGCGTTTCTGAATAATGTTCATGCAATGACATAAAGCAAGCCTAAAAAACATTATTCCGCGGAAGTTAAACTGATAACTAAAAGACTGCGGAACCCAAAGACCCTGGCACTTCGAATCCGTAGGGATCAGTATATATCCCAATCTGTTTGACTGGCAACCGTCATAACAGCCACACTCGGGTCCGGCAACTGCGGCGGCACTCTCTGAGTCAACCACCGAATGTTTGCCCCAGTCTGAATCTCTTGTAACACTAGATAGACAAGAGAATGTATAATTCAAGCAATTCATGGATTGCCGGAAAGTTGCCGTCGAAGAGAAGCTCCTCCGAGAACGAAGCGACTCAGAGAGTTCTTAACCTACTATCCACGCGTGGATGTAGCTAGGGCTGCATCACGTCTAACCAACTCCAATCAGCCACTGAAGGGCGGAGTTATACGTGAACAAACTACTGCCCTCAAAAGAAATTACATTGAGAATAATATCCCGTAAATCTTTTCTTGAAGACGTAATGATAACGCCTCAGTAAGGCGGATTACGTATAATAAAGCGTCTAAGTTAAGTCTACTATACATAATGTCGTTCCCAACATTGAAATTGGAAAAGACATAAACGGCGAAAAAGAATATATGCAGTCTTTAATCACCGTCTAGACGCATATGAACTCTCGGTATGCCCTGCTCTGCCAAAATAAACTATAAGTAAAAAAGATAAAATGGCAGAAATGAGCCACGCGGACAAGAAACTAAACTATCATGCTTAGTAGCAGGCTTGTATATATATATAAATATATAGCGTCGAAAAATAAAACACATGTTGTAATGACAATATTGGACTGCGTCGGTAAGTCAGGGAGAAAGCCCCTGTACCGATCGAAAAATCCGAGTCCAATGACGCTATAAGTCTCTTATCCAAGATCGCAGCAATGAAGTCCGAAAAATAATCACTGGAAGAAATGCCAGAAGATAAGAAAGGCATCTTCCGATACTACTAAAGGGAAAACTCGAAATCTTTCGAATCCCTTTCGCCATCCTGTCGGACCCTATAAAGCGTTCGGTCGTCCGTAGCTTGATGCAACCGCGGACCGAACCGACCCAGCGCCGTCGGATAATTCCTGATTCGACCGAGAAACCGTCAATTGCTGGGATGCTGCGAAACAACTGTGCTAACTCGGATAGCACGTCCGTCACTGAGGCCTGAGGAGCAGCGGTCTTACGATGCATTGCCGCAGGAAGCTCCGAGATCGTTACCCCGTGCATACTTCCAATATGCGAGCGAACGGAGTGTATAGGCCTCGTGTCCCTTGGCTACCGGATGGCGTGACCTATTCGCTGTGGAATCACTGAATGCCGAAACTGATCGGATACTCGAGGTCACGTAGCCAATGTGCGGTCGTGTGCCCTGCTGTGAGGATGAGGAAGCATTAAAGACAGTCTCTCGGACTGTCAATATAACGGAGCGTCCCGAGCAACGGACATATGCTCCGAATGTAAAATATCTGAACCACAACATGCGGTCCCCTATGTTGTTGGCTTCCTCCGATCTGTCCTCAATCTGCCGTCACTGGGTGAGTACTAAAGTAATTAAAGTGCTCGCATCACCCAAATCTCCTTCCTAGACCGCAACGGACGAACCCGGCAGCCGAACCATTCGATGAATGTACGCTACACCGGGTGAGCTAGCGAATGTCACTTCGTAAGCGATAGACATATTCCATGAGCACATATTGCCGCTAACTCTTCATTAACTATGACGACAGAGGCACACTTTTGAAAGACATCTCCATAACTCTTCGAACAAGAAACCAGAAATGCTTGGATAACAAGCATAAAATAATAATATATATAGCGTCGTTCAATAATTCGATAGTTTGCGTGACATTATTGGACTATGTCGGAACTGAGGGACGATGTCCCTGAACCGTACCAAAAATTTCTAAGTCCACCGACGCTATCAGTTTCTTATCCGGCATCGCAGCATATGTTGTTCCGAAAGGGAAAGCTTGAAATCCACCGAATCCCTTTCGGTATCCCGTCGGACCGGATGAAAATTTTCGGACGTCCGTACCCGCTTCCGCGGAGCGTCCCGACCCAGCATCGTCGGATAAAATATATGCGACAGATTCAGTTGATGCTGGGATGCTGCGATAAACTGTGCTATTAAGGAAAGCACGTCCGTTCCTGAGGCCTGTGCAGTAGCGGACTTACAATGCATTGCCGCTGGAAGCTCCGTGTACGTTGACTCCCGCACACTTCCTATGCGAACGTCCGGAGTCTGCAGGCCTCGAGTCCCCGGCTACCGACCCAGCGCTGTCGGATAATTCTCGATCCGACACCGTTTCTGTCGGCTGCTGGGATGCTGCGATAAGCTGTGCTATGTGCACAAGAATGTCCGGCGTCGAGACCTGCGGAGGCGCAGACTATCGTTGCTTCGCCGAGGGTAGCTCCGCATCAGATGGCTCCCGCATACTTCCTATGCGAACGTCCGGAGTCCATCGGTCTCGAATCCCTGGCTGTCGGATGGTGTGACCTGGTCGCCGAAGAATCCTTGATCGGCGAAGCTGGTAATATATCGGCGGTCACGCAGCCAAGGTGCGGTCGTGTGCGCTGACGAGAAGAGGAAGCCTTAGCAGTCTCAGCGGACTGCCTATACAACGGAGCGTCCCGAGCGACGGACGTATGCTCCGCTAACGACACATTTGTACCACAACATCTGGGGCCAGATGTTGTTGAACGAGAGAGGGGCCTCTCTCGCTTGCCGTCCGGATGGACCGGAACGAGCTATGAACCGGACTAGAAGGCTTCCTCCGTTCTCCCTCCGATCCGCCGTCACTGGGTGTGCATTAAGTTAATTTTATAGTGCTCGCATCACCCCAAAATTCCTTCTAGACCGCAACGGACGAACCCGGCTGCCGAACCATTCGGTGAATGGACGCTACACCGGGCGAGCTAGCGGACGTCAAAGGCCGTCGAACCTACTAGGGTCCTCTTAGGCAATTGGCGTATTACATGAGCACTTTTCCGCTAGCCCTTCATTAATTGTGACGACGGAGGCACACTGTTGGAAGACATCACAGATACATCACCCTAATCTTGATCGTCTGAAATAGAAATTGATAAAGTAGAGTGACCCTGCGGGGAAAGGACCGGAGTGTCCAAATCCCCAACAACATACCGTGACATACGCTTCCCATATTGTCATCCAAATCATACGATACAGAACAGGAGTTAATGCGAGTACACTGACCACATATAGAATGATAATAAGGTCAGAGGAAGACTTCCTCTTAAAACAATTGATCAATATCCTTTCAATGTGAAAAGAAAACAAGTCCTGGTACTCGCACTAACCCCTGGCAATCAAAATACATAATAATAATATGATCCATTAATATAGAAAAAATAATTGAAATCAAAATATTTTGAAAAAATATTTTTTCAGAACAGCCCAAGTTTCTGAAAAGTAACGTTGAGCCCCAATGGATCCCAAGCCTAAGTGTGGACAAAAAATTTTAAAAATATTTTAAACAATTTATTCAACACTTACGAACAATAATAATGTATCTATTTATGATTAAAATAACATAAAGATATTATTATTTAGAAATCCCCCCCTCACACAGAGGGCTGTTGTAAATGTAAACAATGAGTGTAAAAACACTAAAATAAGACTCCAGGCACCCAGGCCCGAAATCAGTTACCAAAAATACACCATCTGATGCAAAACAGAGACTTCCAGGGAAGAAACTGCAGAACATCAGATGGTAGATGCAGAACACAACGCCTAACCACCCGTAGGTGAAGACGTAAACATGGGGAAAGAACAGAATTCATTCTGTTATTCAGCTAAAACTCCCAAGAAATTTTAGTAATAATAATTACAGAAACTATGCCAAAAGCATGGGAGAATAGCAAGGGGGAACTTAAAGGACAGGGAGAGAGGAAAAACACTTGAAAAAACAGTGTAACTAAATAATCAGAATGACAACAAAATGGCTGCTGCCTTGAAAATAGGTAACTTAACATAATTTCATTAAAAAATTTTAAGTTACAGCCCTGATAATATTCTGTCACACATTCTTTTCCTCTCCTCCTTTTCTATCCTCCTTAGAATCACCATTTCACTAATATTTATGTGTCTGGCATCATTTAAACTGAGATTTAAAAGCACAAAGATCAGTCAGATGTTAACTGATGAAGGGCCAAACTTAGAATGATTAATGGCGCCAATTTCGTAACGTCCTTGACACTGCGCATGCGCAGTAGGGGCGAAGTGTGGAGGGCCTTTCAGGACATGTTTTCTTTAGTTTTAGATGCAAATTTTGGGGATTGGGGGGCAAAATTTGTGTTTGGCCCTATATTTTAAGAGTTAGCACCAGCTATGTCTGGGTCATTGGTACAGTATAAAAATATAACAAGTAAAGTCTGTAGAAGGTGAAAAGGACACACGGGTGTGACTCTGTTCGATTTGGCCCGCGAACTAAAAACTTCCCTGCAGCCTTTTATGAAAATTCAATTTTTTGAATAAAAATTCTGACAAAAATCATCCTTTAGTTCTGTCAAATACTCAAAAAAGTAATTTTTTCATTCAAGAGCTATAATTTGTTTCAAGGGCCACAGTAAAACACAGAAACGGATTCATTATCAAAAGTTTGGGTATTCTGAGAAAGGCCTAAAAAACGATATCCCTTTTACCTAAACTTGAACAGGGTAGGGTTAAACAATCATTAATTTCATATGGCCTCATATTGTGAAAAAAAAAATTTCCTTAATCTGCAGACATCCAGCTTCAAATTGATACCAATATCAACTTGTTATACCATGGGTAGGGGTACCTCAAAAACTAGAGGCTTTTTTAAACAAGAGGCCCCAGAGGGCCTGAGGGCGCTCATCTGACATGGTAGCCTAAATATCAACCCACAGAATTGATTTCAACAAGTTGCATCTGCTCCTCCTAAGAAAAGCTTATACCAAATATCCAAAGATTCTGACCAGTGGATCTAAAAAAAAAGATTTTAAAGACTATTCCTCGTATTGAATCCCACAGAGAGCCCATATATGAACCCAGGGACTTGGCTTTAACAAACTTGAATATCACCCCCCCCCCCCCCCCCCCCCCACCCCCTTAGGATGCTGCACATCAAATATCAAACATTCTGACTGCTGCATCTGAAGAAGATGATTTTTAAAGAAAATTCCTCATTCTGAACTAAGTTACAATTCGAGCTCCCACAGTGAGTCCAAAAATGGACCTAGGGGCATGGCTTGAACAAACTTGAATCTCACCCTCCGAAGGATGCTGCATACCAAATATCAAAACATTCCGACAGCTGGATCTGAAGAAGAAGATTTTTAAAGAAAACTCCTCATTTTGAACTAAGTTATCATTCAGGCTCCCACAGTGAGCCCAAATATGGACCTAGGCACATGGCTTGAACAAACTTGAATCTCACCCCCCCCCCCCCCCCCCCCTCACCCCCTAAGGATGCTGCATACCAAATATCAAAACACTCCAACTGCTGGATCTGAAGAAGATTTTTAAAGAAAATTCCTCATTTTGAACTAAGTTATAATTCGGGCTACCACAGTGAGCCCAAATATGAACCCAGGAACTTGGCTTGAACAAACTTGCATAACCCCCCCCCCCCCCCCCCCCCCCCCAAATATCCAAGGATTCTGACCCGTGGATCTAAAAAACAAGAATTTTTAAAGAATATTCCTCATATTGAACTAAGTTATAATTCAGGCTCCCACAGGAAGCCCAAATATGAACCTCACCATGAATCTCCTCCCCCCCCCCCCCCCCCCCCCCCCCCCTAAGGATGCTGCATACCAAATAGCAAAACATTCTGACTGCTGGATCTGAAGAAGATTTTTAAAGAAAATTCCTCATTTTGAACTACGTTATAATTCAGGCTACTGCAGTGAGCCCAAATATGAACCCAGGGACTTGGCTTGCACAAACTTGAATCTCACCCCCCTAAGCATGGTGCATATCCAATATCAAAAGATTCTGCCGTCTGGATCTTGAGAAGAAGGTTTTTTAAGAAATTTGCCTGAAATGTACTAAATTCAAATTTGGGCTCCTATACTGAGTCCAAATATAAACCCAGGGAGCCGATTTGAACAAACTTGAATCAGATCCACCCTACAATGTTGCATACCAAATATCAAAAGATTCTGCCTGCTGGATCTGGAGAAGAAGATTTTTGAAGAAATTTGCCTGAAATGCACTAAGTTCGAATTCGGCGTTCTATAGTGAGCCCAAATATGAATCTAGGGAGCCGATTTGAACAAACTTGAATCAGATCCACCCCACAATGTTGCATACCAAATATCAAAAGATTCTGCCTGCTGGATCTGGAGAAGAAGATTTTTTAAGAAATTTGCCTGAAATGCACTAAGTTCGAAATCGGGCTCCTATACTGAGCCCAAATATGAACCCAGGGGGCTGATTAAACAAATTTGAATCAGATCCACCCTACAATGTTGCATACCAAATATCAAAAGATTCTGCCTGCTGGATCTGGAGAAGAAGATTTTTGAAGAAATTTGCCTGAAATGCACTAAGTTCGAATTCGACCTTCTATAGTGAGCCCAAATATGAATCTAGGGAGCCGATTTGAACAAACTTGAATCAGATCCACCCCACAATGTTGCATACCAAATATCAAAAGATTCTGCCTGCTGGATCTGGAGAAGAAGATTTTTTAAGAAATTTGTCTGAAATGCACTAAGTTCGAAATCGGGCTCCTATACTGAGCCCAAATATGAACCCAGGGGACCGATTTGAACAAACTTGAATCAGATCCACCCTACAATGTTGCATACCAAATATCAAAAGATTCTGCCTGCTGGATCTGGAGAAGAAGATTTTTTAATGTTTTTCCCATTGCCTACAGTGTTAAAAAAGTGCTGACTCAGCACTTTTTCAAACTCCTGAAAAAAGTACCTTGTGATCAAACCGATAGGGATTTTTTTTAACCATTCTATTCTACTGGATAAAAGTAAGCTTTATACAAAATAAGAATTCTATGTACCGTGTAGTTTTGGAGATATGGCAGTTTTAAGGTTTTTCCTATTTTTAGCTCCCGAGGTTCTCACGAGAATGAGAAACAATTTTTTTGCATCAATCAACTACTTATGACCCATTATCATCTCATATCAAATTTGGTTCAAATCGACAGCACGGTTCTGAAAATAGAAATTTTAGGCGTGGCCAAAATTTTTGCCCATCCCATAACGAAGGCAAATAATGCCCGACAAACTTCTCTTGAACAAATTTGATTCTAAACCTCAAAAGGACTCTGTATACCACATATCAAGTCTCTGCTACTGGTGGTTCATTAGAAGAAGATTTTCAAATAATTTGGCCTTTTTTTCCCCACCCCTCTGCTCAATATGAGCCGAAACCTAATTTGCATAAAAATCAAAATGCCCCTATATAACCAACTCCAATCATGAAATTTCATTAATATGCGGCCAGTGGTTTGGGAGAAAAAGGCCCAAACACCACCTTCACGACTGACGATGGACGAAAAGTGATCAGAAAAGCTCACCCTGACTTTCAGTCAGGTGAGCTAAAAATGCCGTTGGACTATTATATCCTATATGCAATCAACAGGTCACATTTGTACTGGAGGTGAATTGTTTGGTATTTGGAAGCTATATGCAATTCACATGGTTGGTCATTCAATTAGGAAATTATGCAAAAGGGCTTCACTGCAGTTCCATTATACTTCCTATCAGGGCTACAGAATTGTTTGTTTGTTTGTTTACTGGGTACAGTTGTACTTTTAACAGCCAGAGTCAAATGTTGGACAGTTATATATGTTGAGGAAGCTAAAATATCTGGACAGAACCACCAAGCAATGGCCAGTAATTGCCAAATGCTCAAACTTATTAATCTGGCACAAACAGGGTTAGTAATGTTTGAGGGCAAATGTGTTATTGATGTGTGTTACACCTCCTCACACAGTACCATTATGCTCCCTTTTGGGCAAGCAGGATTAAGTGTCTTGATCAAGGATACAACACAGACGACACAGGTCAGAACTGAACTGTGGACCTTTTGTTCTTAAGGCCAATGTGCTAACCAATAAGCCATCATGCTCCTGTGGCTATAAAATTAAATTATTTACTCATTCTTCTTGAAAGTTGAAAATAAATTCACTCTGCAGCAGTTGAGCCAATTCAGTAATAGAGCACTGATACGGTTGATGTGTTAGATAAAAATATTCGTACGTACCATGTCAGTTGGATAATGACAGAATCCTGGTTCTTCATTTTTAATGTTTTTCTTATACTGTTTGCTTTCATAATGTTGGCTATGTTTTGTTTGTTTGTTTATCAAAACTTATTGCTGATACTCTCAACTGTAAGCACTATAATCTATTGGATTCTCTTTTGGAATGTCCAAAATATCAGTCAAATACAATACAATTCACTGAGTACAATGACACTAGATTAATGCCAAGGATGGATTTGTCCATCATCCCAACCCCCAATTCACCCACCAGTGTAGCAACCCACCATTTATGTCCATAGGATACCATTGCACAGGATTTACTAGAAACCATCTTACACCCTGGCTCTTTTGTCTTTTTGGAGTTAGTAACCAACTTGAAATACCAGAAAGAACAATGGACGGAGTGTTCAAGAGACATTACTTGAAAACCTCTCGTCTACTGAGCACACCAAAGTCTGTGCATTTTATTGTTTGAATACAGGACAGGGTGTAAGTCAGTTCAGCCTACTAAGAGGTACTCATGGATTTGAACAACATGATAGAGTGAGGTGAGTGACACAATGACATGTAGAATATCTTCAGCTAGGTTGGTAACTATTACATGAATGCAAATTAAAATTAAAAAAATTACCCAATGGACAATTTCACAAAAATTCAACTTGAGGGTCAATCAGGTGAATTGTCTTTTTCTTTGCATACAATCACTCAAATTCCTCCAAAACTATTTTCACCAAATAGAACCACTGGGTCAAGTGGGTGCAATTCTTTTTGCATAAAATCACTTGAAATGTTTCAAAACTAATCTTAAGGCAAAAACAAAAAATACACCAATAGATCCCCCCCCCCCCCCCCCCACCACCATATCAATTGAAAGAAATTTCTTTTTGCATAAAATCACTCGAAATCTTTCAAAGCTAATTTTTAAAGGCAGAAATTAAAATCTCACAATGGACCTACCCCCCCCCCCCCCCCCCCACACACACACACACACACACTCACCCCCAACCCTAGAACCCAGTGTTAATTGGGTGGAAATTTTATTTTTGTATAAAACCACTTAAAATTCTTCAAAACTCATTTTAAGGCAACAACAACAAAAATTCACCCAATGGACCCTTACTTAACATTTCATGCATGGGCATAAAAATGATAATGGGAGAAGGATTTGTTAGTGCTGGGTAACATGATTGAGAGGGATAGTACACTTATTACAGAAATGGAGAAGAGATAATTTTAGAAGAAAAGGCTTTCTCATTTTAGAACTGTAACACATCAGCAGCTGGCCAATGTGTTGTTATTATTATGTGCACCACTATATGATATTCTGAATAACATTTCACATGCTTCATTAATACTGGAACGGACCAATCAGCAGGAAATTGGGAATCCCTGAAAATTTCATGACATTTTAAAAATAGAGTAAAATGTACGTTTTGTATTTCTATCGTTACACCTCACAGAAAACGTTTTTGCATTTCCATGAACTTGTGCATTAATAGTTTTCATAAAGAATATGTTTTCAACAATTTTTTCACTTAATTGATAGAGTGCTAAATTATTTTTGGTCAGCAAAATGTGTCAACATATCTGCCTTGTTAAAATTTATGGGCAAGTGCTCACAGGCACTCTCCCATAAATTGTGACAAGGCAAATACTTATAGAGTAAATTATTTCACTTCAAGGATAATATGAAGTACATCCACTGAATATGAAGTTTTTCAGACTGGTTACCTGCACTTCAGATTAAAGCCCAAATATGGGCTTCCAGCACTCTACCAGCTGAATTCAGAAAGTGTCAATTTTAATCTGAACCTTACCTTTCAATAACAGGTATGATCACTTTGGCTAATCCATCCACAAAGTGATCACAATGACACAACACTTGTGTCACAGCCTGGAAGAGTCTTTTTCCAGCTTGCTCTATTGAAATCACTGCAGAATCTGTGGGTGTACTGGAGTTTACACTAGAGCTATGTGGCATCTGATCTTGAGCTCTTGTCAGCAGTAAAATGGATAGGGTGTAATCCTTCATCACCAAAGACTGGAAATTGAAAAACAAAATTACTTACCACAAAGCAGGCCTTATATTCTCTTTAACCTGAGTAAGCTGAGAAAATAAGAGAAAATTTTCTGAAGTAGAAAAATTGTCAAGACTTATGGCATTCAACAAGTGACTAGAAACAACTGCTCAAATTACATGTTTTTCTCCTGCTCACTATTATTGGAATAAGCAGTGTCAGAGCAATCAACACTGAAGGTATCTAGGCTCAGTTTGGGTGCTGAGAAAAAATTCAATTAGAATTATATGACAAACAGACTTGACCATTCACAGCAATCAATGTGGCGAAGCGATGATTTCCTATCACTGCCTTGTCTGCTTACTAAAGCTCATCTGATGAGACATTACATAATTGATGATCACTGCCAAGATACTATATTTTACAACTGCAATGAAAATTGAAGACCACTTTATGGGGCACCTGTTCTATTAGAGCTGGTCGATTTTGAAATTTTGCCTCGGCTCTGTTTCGGTTCGGTTTTGGAAAAAAAAAATCAGTTTTCAGTTTCGGTTTCTGTAACACAATACATATTTTCCATATCTTGTGCATTAAACTGGGACAGGATAGTACTAAAACATGTTAAATAACAAACAAGTGAACTAGAAATGAAATAAAGGTGTATTGCGATTGTTTCCTGTTAATTCGATGAAAAAAAATTACATCTGCAATCTGCACACGCTTTCATAAAATGTCATTAAACCCCAAGGTCATAGATACGGGAGTTGGGAGTGTGTGTCTTGGGTGGGCTGAAACGTTTAGTTGCAAAGATGCCATTTGAGACGGATAATTTTTTATTCAACCATCGTGTCAAATTCATTTTTCATTTTCATTCACGGCACTGAAGTATTGCCCGACATGAATATAAGTGAAGAGAGTCAGAATTTTAGAAAGCAACTGCTGGAAATCAAGAAGAAGTTGAGAACTTTAGAATATGCCTTTTACTTTCAGAAAGACAGATACTCATTTTCACAAGCTAACTTGACAAGTTGATATTTGTACTAGAAAACAACTAACTCCAAATCGCAGAATCATTCATTTATAAAGCACTGTAGAGGTTATTCAAATTATCGACAAGATGGTCACCTGACCTGATTTCCCTGTCCATTCTTCCTTTCAGTTTGCACCGAGTTATCATTATCAGAGGGTATTCAATGAATTCTGAGAATTCCCATTACATGTACTTCGAAAAACAATAAAACACAGCCATGTGCATTGTGCATGTATAAGCATATTTTGGATTTTTAGTTTTCATTCTTTTCAAATTTTTAATTGACACTTTGTATGACAAGTATGTGGGGCTAAATTTTATTAATATTAATTTAACCCTTTCCCTGAAATACCGGTTTCTCAACATTAACCGAACATTGAGCGAATTGATACTTTTCTCTTACCCTGACACCAAGTCGCTTTGCAGATGTCACAGTCTGTTCTTTTTCAAGAAGAGTTTTGCACTCTTTGGTGTAATGATTCTGTATGTGGCAACGACGTGACGTAGGTTGGAGGTATTTCCGTACTGGGTGATGATTGACTTACTGCATAATTGGCATTTGGCAATTCTATAGTCCCTTCTTTCAAAATATTGATATATGCTACTACACGTTTTAACTGACATTTTGTTGATTCTACAAAATCTATGGTGTGCTAAATGTAAATATTCAAAAGTTAAGCAAAACTAAAAATATACGTTTTTTAATCTCTTTTCGGTTCAGTTTCCACTTAAAAACCGAGTTTTGGGTTCGGTTCGGTTCAACCGACCAGCTCTATGTTCTATGTGAACAATTCATTAAAGCAACTTCTGTTTGCATCACTACTTAATACCCTACAGTGTCAACTTTAGTAGTAATAATATTCAAGGAGATTCAAGAAAATTTGGACAGTACAAAAAAATTCAAGAAGTTTTAAGGGCTGAGGAATTTATTTTTTTTCAAAATCAAGGAGTTTCCAGTAATACTAGGGGGTTTGGAAAGCTTTACTCATGGAGTGGATTTCTTACCTAGGCAAAAACTCCCAAAAGTTAATTATAGTCAAGCATGGGTTAACCGATTTGGGGTTGAACCTGAAAATTTGAGGATGGACAATGTTTTTTTGACATTTTCAGAGTAACTTTTTGTGCTGAAACCAAATCCGTTTGATGTCACTCTGTAAACATTGGGCAACTCGAGATATTCAGGATGGCATCCAAGATGGTCACCAAAAACCACTATTTGCATAAATTTGTTTATATACTATTCAAAAAAAGTAGGGGATATTTGATAAAAGTGAGATATATGAAGAAATACATTTATATTTTTGTCAAAAAGAGAGTTGAGGCACACATTCCACGCACTGAGCTGTAGAAGACATGGATGGTCAATAAGAGAATTTGCCACATTCAGTCTAAGACCTCAATACCTTGTAAATCCTCGTCGGTTCGCACGACAAGCATGGATCCGCTGTGGCATACTCCTCACCAAATGTCCAATATCAGCTTGACTGATGTTATTCCATTCTTCCTGTAAAGCAGCGGTGAGTTCCTGGACATTGGTAGGGGGCTGTTGGAGTTATCCCAGACGTGCTCGATTGGTGAAAGGTCTGGACTTAGTGCTGGCCAAGGCAGTGTAATGATGTTCTGCTCCTGGAGGACCTCTGTAGCAACACAGGACCTGTGTGCTATTGTCATCTTGGAAAATGAATCAACAGCCATGACAACGTGCAAATAGCACCACATGAGCTACTAACATGTTGTCACGGTAGTACTACTGCCCTGTGACACGCCTTTGGATGACATGCAATGCTGTTCTGCTTGTCGTGGTTATGCCTCCCCACACCATAACTGATCCACCACCAAAAGGATCGTACTGCCTAACGGTTACGTCATAGTATCATTCGTTCGGCCGCCGCCACACACTGTTTCACCTGCCGTGGAAGTCGAGAATGAACCATGATTCATCGGAAAACATGACGTTGCAACACCAATGATTGTCCCGGTGTTGTCGTACTCCAAACCAATTACGCCATGCTGCGATGTGGCGTTCAGTCAAACTAGAGTTGTGCAGGGTGTTTTTTTTACCTCGGTTTCGGTTCGGTTTTGTCCAAAAAACTCGGTTTATAGGTTGGTTTTGGTTTTTTGCAATAAAAAGACTGTAGACTTGAAAATATCACACAGCAGCAATAAAAATACATATTCTGTCATATTTTAAATAATAATTCATCTGGCAATGGCTAGCATCAATTTATTCCCCCCCCCCCCCCCCCACACCACCACCCAAACACCAACGCAAATCTCCTACGTAGGTGGACACGTCCAATACCACCTTCCCACCCTCCCCACCCACAAAAATACTTTAAAAGACTTAAGGCAGGAGCAGTGCCAGGAAATTGGTAGGAAACAAAAGTTGAGGGGACAAGTAAATTGTGGGGCGGGGTAAGCTGCACTGCATCTCTCCGAGGAATTCTTTCTCACAACCTCCCCCCAATCTACTGCCGACCTTAAGACTCTGGTATTATTGGAAGACTCCTTGCTACCACTGGCTCTCCTGGTCTCAAAATCCAGGTGGACCTACAAGACTAATACTGGCCTTCCACCCCACCCCAAGATATTTTTGAAAAAAATGTACTCTTAACTATGCCATCTGAGACAGATCACTTCTAAGACCAGTTGCACATTGATACATTGATATAGAGTATAGGTTACTCTCAGTACAGGTGCCCCCCCCCCCCCCCTTCAGTTACGCAACAGGATTTGAAATCGTAACTGGTCATTTGGAATGGGGAGGCAATATTTGCGGTGGGTGGGCTGATTAAGCTCGACAGTCAACACCACATCCTTTCCATAGGTGATACAGACTCCCACACACTCCTCTTAAATTCCGCACCCGGCCACTGCCAAAAGGTGCCATGCTTGTTTGAATTTTAGAACAACCATAATTTACACTGACAAGTTTTTATCTGTAATGTTTTGAACTGTACCTTTTTCCATTTGCCTTTCGAAGTTGGCATTCCACTTTCAATTTCCATCTGTTGCTTGCGAAACTAAATCAGTTCTGTATTATATGAGGCAAAATGTTCAGTTTAATTGTGTGCAGGGGATTTTAGGCCTCGCAGGTACACATGGTCTGCACTCTGCAGGTAAATACTAAATAGGCGCGGGGACATTCCATCGTGGTATGCACTCGCACGCATACATTGGATAAACGCATCAAGGGAAGTGACAATGTTGAACATTAAATTCTAAGCACGTGTCAGGGAAACCCACGCGACAAGTATGTTTTGTTTTTCACAGTAATCCGTCATTTAAAAAAAAAGACTATTTTTTCCTCGATTTTATTCAAGATTTTGTTGTGAGGTAATTAATACACCCAAACATGCGCAGATACGAAGCCGTTTGTGAAGTCCCCAAGTTGCTCATTTTGACGTTTGTAGGCGTGTCAAGATTGTCATTCTGAGAATTTCTGACAGAACAAACCAACCCACTTTTGTAACAGTGCTGAGAATTGGACGAGAGTTGTCGTACATCATACAAAAATTTCTTAGGACGTGTGATCATTCTTCTAATGCGGCAGTGATTCTTGTTAGACAGTTGTTTGTTTCTCTGGAGTCTGAATACATGAATACTGATGACAGAGTTATCAGTTGACGTTACGGATTTAGTTTTAAGTCATTGACAATGCAAACTGAACAGTGTAATAGTGTCAGAAAGCAAAGAGGGGCCAGCAAAAATGCTGTTGGGAAATATGGGAGCAAATGGAGACTCAAACTTAATGAAAACAAGAGCAAAGTTATACCTGTGGGCCGTAAAGTGGACCCCACTCGAAGGTGGAGAGTGGGGGAGTTCTGTATTCTGGAAGGTAGCCGCAAACTTCTTAGTGTAGAAGAGACAGGTGATTACGAGTATCTGGGGATAAATATAAACATCACAGGAAGAGGCATCTACCAAAACGACACACAAATAAATTGATTCTGAATGGGAAGCGAATCCTTAACCAAATGAAACTTATAGGGAGAAACAGTTTCAATAAGGTTTTCGTGGGGAAAACCATTTGGGAAATGGTGGGTTTGCCAGTATAACATATGGTATGGAAGTGGTACCCCTAGAACCAGACGGCTGTAAAGAGCTTGAAAATCCTGCAGAATGATGCAGGCCGATGGATAATGGGGTCGAGTAATGTCGCAGCACTAGAAGCAATCAGGGGTGAGCTTGGGTGGATGAGGATTAAGGACATGATAGACTTATTGAAGCTCGGTTATCTTAATTATTTGGTAAATCTCCCCGACAGCCGATTGTGTAAAGTAATGTTCCTGAGAATTTTCAACTCAAATATCAAGACAGGGTGGATGGTCCAAGTGAGGGAGCTAATAGAGAAATACTCATTGGAGATCGCGGACCTAGACATTGGGGCAAACCAGGGTAAAAAAATCATCAGAGAAAGGGTCATGGAGGATGGTAACCTAAATTGGCGAGAGGGGGTAAAATCAAAGAGGCCTTTGGGTGGCCTGCATGATAAAGAGAAGCCTGGTTTTGAAGAGTATCTTGATGGCACCTTTGGGGGGTCACTGTTGTTCAAGCTGAGGTCGCGGTCCTTGGAGCTGAGGGAAAAAATTGTGAAAAACAGTGAAAAGGAGTGCCAGATGTGTAATTTGGGCATGGTGGAGACCCTGGAACACTTTCTTCTAAAATACCCGTCGAAAAGAATAAGATTCACTGGGAGTATAATGGGGAAGTGGGATAGGGAGGTAGTTGGCAGTACAGGGGTAACCAAGGCCTTGTCATCCGAGAACCGCGACAAATCAGCGGACAGCCAAAGTGTTATTATTATTAGGACAGTGAACTCAGCCTAGCTGAAGCAGCTAAAGGTCTTCCTATTCGAAGACAATTAAATGGCTGATGACTGCAGCCTTAGAAGCTCACTGAAGGAGACTTACAATGCTAGTCACTAATGAAAGGTAAGAAAACACCGCTCATGATTTTAGCTAGGCTACTATGGAGTCAACAATAAGACTCAAGTCTGTGACACTTAAGAAAACAAACCGAGAAGGAAAAAGCACTCTTTCCTTTAGCGGTTCTATTCCCCAAAGACAGAGGTCTGAGCCTAGCTAACATAGCTTAAAAGTCTTCATCTACGTGAAGACAGATATCTTGGTGTAATTTGCGACCCTGAAAGCTCACTAAACGGAGACTTACAACTATCGTCGCACAAGGTAGGGAATGAAGAGCCGCTATTCTAACAGCCGTAATTCCCAAAGAGACAGTAGTCTCAACTTAGCTGCACAGTTATGAGTCTTCATCCATGTGAAGACATAACTGTGTCACCTGCGGCTTCAGAAATCTCACTAAAAGGAGACTTACAACGCTAGCCACTAATGTATAAGAAAAGTCTGCTTTAACAATACATAAGGCTACTATGGCGTCCACAACAGCATTGACACCAAGGAATACAACACCAAAAGGAAAGGACGTACTTATTCCTTCTAACGGCTCTATTCCAAACCAGACAGCTGTTTCAGCCTAACTATGCACTTATCAAACTTCTGTTCTTAAGGAATAGAGCATTGCATTTCTTATACTATTGCTAAGGCAAGGAAGGCATCATTAATTGGGACAAAAGCCCTCAATGTCTGAGCCAAAAGATGCGGGAAGGAAAGATCTTTGTCTTTCCATAGCCTGGTATGTTAAGCTGTTTTTGCCTAGCAAATGCAGACTTATATTCAGATGGAACAAGATTCGAAGAGCTTATGACTAAAAATTCATAGTCTTAAGGTGCCCTTCTGTGAGGGATGGAGACTCACCCTCCCTAGCCTTCTCATCATCCAAATGTTCCATCTGAAATATGGTCAACACCATCTGACTGAACGGATGACTGGACCAATGCAGCTCTGTCCGATAGCTCACCATCGGCATCTGTTGACAGTAGTACCAGCGATCACTGGGATGCTGTGATATGCAGAGCAATCTGTGGCCGCTGGTCCGAGAACGAGGCTAGCAGAGCAGCGATAATCTGCTTCTTACCATAAGCTGCTCACGGGAGGGAGATCTGGCCCCAGATTTTATCTACACATGTCCCGTATAAAAATGCCTCGAATGACTAGCAAAAGTTTTCATCCCACTTCGGAGTTGAAGATTGGAAACATCTCCGTGGAACAGCATGAACATGCAAAGTCGGATAGCTAGTCTGCGGTCAACGTGCTTCATTAATGAAGCAGGGGAAGAAGCTGTAGCTACAACCGATCCCAGCTGCAGTGTGGAAGGAGCGTCCTGAACTGCAAGCGTGAACAGGTGTCCCAACTCACTAAAGTTTTCTGAATCAAAAACAGTCGACCCTGACTTCTGACGGAAAAGAGAGAGCTCTCCAGCTCACCAAGCATTCCGTTTAGAAACTTGTAGGCATCTATCCCTTAGCGTGCATATCCATGGAAGAAGAGGAAGCTGTAACAACAGTCGACCCCAGCTGAAGTGCAGAAGGAGCATTCAAACTCGTCACATATCGGAAGGATGCTCCTACTCACTGAAATTTCTCACAACACAAAACAGTCATCCCCGACTGTTAACGGGAAGGAGAATGCACTGCACTTGTGATCTGTCCCCAGATCTTGTCGAGTATCCCACTGAGAAACGTATAGGCTAATCCCCTTTCATGTGCTTCCATGTAAGAAGAAGAAGTCATAACCTCCGCCGGCCCCGGCTGCAGTGTGGAAGGAACATTCCGATGTGTGTTCCAACTCATCATAGTTTTTCACAACAGACAGAGTTGACCCCGACTGTTAACGGGATGGAGAGGGTTCTCCAATCGGCGATCTGACCCCAGATCTAGCCGAGCATCCCGTAGAGAAACTTCTGGCTTCTTCTACATGCACAGATGACAGGACCGACCCAGCACTGTCTAATGGCTCACTACTGGAGTCTGTGGATGGGTGCCCCTTGCTGGGAAGCTACGATAAGCTGCACAAATTGCGACACCAAGTCCATTACGGAGGCTTGTGGAGCAGTGGCTTCTATTCTCCGCCGTATGTTGCTCCAAGGACGGAGATCTGGCCACTAATCTCTTCGCCAAATGTCCAAATGAATCAAGCCTCCAATTACTAGCTACCGGATGGACCGACTTCGAGGGCAAAGACTGGAGCATCTTTGCTCGGCTGCACGAACATCCAACGTCGGGTAGCTAGTGTGTGGTCGCATGTGCTTCTCCAAAGCGGAAGAAGAAGCCATAACTGCAGCCGGTCCTGGCTGCAATGTAGGAGCATCCCGAGCGGCCAGGGAGGACGTCAGCTCTGGCTCAGTGCAAGTTTCTCAAAGCAACTATTGACCCCGACTGTTACTGGGTTAGAGAAGGCTCTCCCGCTTGCGGCCTGATCCCAGGCCTCGCCAAGCTTCCCAAAAAGAAACTTGCAGGCTTCTTCCCCTTTTTTGCCAGTGCCACTGGATGAACTTTTGTTTATAAGGTGCTCGCTCTACCCAAATCTACCCAAATCTACACTCTCGTCGACCACAACAGAAATACCCGGTGTTACGGCTCTGACTATAGGGTAACCGCCTCACCGGTAGAACAAACTGCTGGAATAAGAGGCCTTATTCCCTTTGATATTCAAGAGCACCTTTGCAGCTAGTTCTGTTTGCTCCTCAGAGAGCGACAACGGCAGCACATTCTGGATGGGTGTCACAATACCATCATCATGTTCTTGTTCCTCTGGAAAAGAAACTGAAAACTCGAATTATCTTGCAGTGACAGCTCCGGCATCGGAACTTCACCACGAATACGTAGCGCGACACCCGCTTCCAACGTTAGTGTCCCAATGAGTCAACCCCGACCACACAAGTAGGACCTGAATCAGTAAGAGTGCAGCGACTACAGGCAAGACAACAAGCATGTAATCCGATGTAGAATTCCTCGCCCTACACTAAGAGCAGTAATCTTCATAAATAATTACAATCAAAACAAAGTCCACTGCACTCCTAAACTCTAACATATAATAATACATTATAAGGATACATGACGAAGACAATCAAAAATAATTTCGAAATAAATGAAAACAAATTTTGTCTCAAAATCTTTTTTGAAAATGCCTAAGTTCCCCAACGGAACCTCAGGAGCCGAAGGTCATCCCGATAGAGCCTAACTGTGGAAAAACAGCAGAATATTAAAGCTACACTACCGGAATATTAATAAATGTATCCTACTATAATTGTGATGTAATAAAACCCTGAATATTACCTGTTAAGGGCGTTGTTAAAAGTAAACGTCAAGAAGAAAAACCGGAAACTAGACAATAGGCACACAATAGGCCCAAGTCAGTAAGCAATTAACTGTTACCTGATGCAAAGATAGGTCTTCATGTGAAGAAAAAACAATGCATCCAGTAGAAGATGCAAGACAATAACGACCCAACACCCCTAGGGTGAGGACGTAACAGTGAGGATAAACAGAATAAACCTTCTGTACAACACGTTAAAATCCCAAGAAATTTAATAAAAAAATTCAATAAAAAACAGCCAGAAAGCTTAGGAGTTTAACTGGAGGGTTCATGGAAGGAGGGGTAAGGAACATATAACCAACAGTTCGTAAATCATTAGCAAAACTAATGACGTCAAGGCGTATATCCCAAAATTGGATAACATGAAATAATTTTCATATTATTTAAAAGTTACAGCCCTGAACGTCTCAAACCACCGTTGTTCACTTCCATCATCCATTTACTGCCTTGAATCCACCATATACTTCACTCATTTGTGTCTGGCATCCACCAAAAAAGAGATTTAAAGCACAGATGTCAGTTCAGATGTTTACTGACTTGGGCCAAACAAAGAATGGTGTTTGCACCAATTCTGGTCTCTTCCTGCGCATGCGCAAGTACAAAAGTATGGAGGGCCAGATAGGATTTTTAATTTTCGTTGTTGTATGCAAATTTTGGGGATTGGGGGGTTCAAAATTTGGGTTTGGCCCTTAATAATATTGAGGTTGCACCAGCTAAATCTGGGCCATTGGTTGTAGTATAAAAATATATGAACATAGGTTGGATGATCAAAATTAATGACTGGCCCAATGTGAAACAGGCAGAAGAATTCCCAACTGACCTTGACCCTGTTCATCTGTCATTAATCTAGTCCAGTCAGCAAAGAGTCACAAGTTCTGGACATATTACATACATACGTGTAGGTATTAAATGAAATGGGTTATGTCTGTTCAGGGTTCAATAAAGAGAGAGTTGCCAGGACTGCATTAAGTACCTCAACTAGGGACTCCTGTAGATCTAAGGTGATGACAATTTGTCAAGCACCACAGATCTATTGGGGTTCCTGGAATTATGATGGAATCCACTTTAACTTAACAGGTTTTTGCAACCCTAGTGGGTTCTCACTCCACAAAATGACACTTTCCCAATGTCTATGGATTAAACCCTATAGAGTGTTATAAATGTTCATTCCAAGATCAAAACTAAAAATATTCAATTATTATTACTTGTACGATAAAACCAAAATTAATTTCTGGCTGAGACATCATTATCTTGATATGCAAATACAATGCTGTGGTAGTCTGCATTTCATCATAACTGCAAATATAAACAAATGTTCTGTTAATGTACATGACGATAAATGATAAATTTTAAGTAATTTGTATATTTTTCAATACTTACCAACGGCCGAGACTAGCTGTTGCTAACTCAAATTAATCCAGGGCCAAACACAAATTTTGCCCCCCCCCCCCCCCCCCCCCACTCCCCAAAATTTGCATTCAAAACCGAAAAAATTAAGTCCAATATGGTCCTCCATACTTTTGTGATCTGCGCATGCGCAGTATCCAGGAAGGTACCGAAATTGCCGCCAACCATCATTCTTTCTACAATGCCTATTAAAAATTATAAACAGTGGGGAGGTATGAGTGCCCACTCATGGGAGGGCCATACCCGTCTGGGCCATTGGTAAGTATAAAAAATAAACAAATTACTTGAAATTTATCATATTTTTATAAAACAACCAATGGCCCAGTCTAGCTGAATCGTAAAAAGGGTGGAGGGCCTAGGACTTAAAGGAAAAACCAATTACTCAATTACTCACAGGAGAATAGGAGAAGATAGGAATTATATATGTCTTTCTCTTTTACGGGAAAAGAGAACACCAACAATGTAATTGAGTATTACATAATATATAATTCTCCATTTAATGCCAGTATAATCCATTATGCTAATACGGTGAAAGAAAACCAATATATAAAGATAGTCCAGAGAATGAGACTCTCTATACTCATTTAAAAGTGTCAGAGGTAGGGCTGCACGATATTACGGTATACCGGTTGGTACCGGTATTGAAATCGTCACTGGTTAAAAACCGTCTATCAAAAATGAATACCGGTATACCGCGAGTAATGGTATACAATTTTGGGGTCTGGTATTATAATTTGAAATTTGCGTTTTCTTGAAATAAAAATATGTATAATGTGCGAAAATGGGGAAAGTTAAAAAATTTATAGTAATTTATATATTTTTTATACTTACCAATGACCCAGACATAGCTGGTGCTAACTCTTAAAATATAGGGCCAAACACAAATTTTGCTCCCCAATCCCCAAAATTTGCATCTAAAACCAAAGAAAACATGTCCTGAAAGGCCCTCCACACTTCGCCCCTACTGCGCATGCGCAGTGTCAAGGATGTTCCGAAATTGGCGCCATTAATCATTCTAATAACCAGTGCCTGGTAAGCGCTATGTACTCAGCGGGGAGGCAAGAGTTCCCAACTCCTGGGAGGGCCATCCCCGTCTGGGTCATTGGTAAGTATAAAAAATATATAAATTACTATAAATTTTTTAACATTTTTATACTGTACCAATGACCCAGACATAGCTGAATAGTAAAAAGGCTGGAGGGCCAAGGACATAGAGCAAAATGGAATACGCTCAATAAAATAAAATAGAGTCATCCCCTGTAGGGAAAAAGAAGTAATAGGCCCTACATGTATCTTTCTTATTTATGATAAATTAGAAAGATACAACACCTTCCAAAATTGAGCTTAATACATCCATGTACTCTATTAATATCCAATATAATCCTTATACTAATAATTTTTAAAGTAAGCCAATAAATAAAGTAAGTCTATAGAATAGAGACTCTTATACTCCTAAAAGTGTCTGAGGATTGCATAATCATGTCCGTTGACATATGCAATATTCAAAAGCTATACTTTAAAAACTAAGACTTGAATGAATTTTAAAAACCTAAACTTCTCACTAAACAACCATCCCAATAACAGCTCAGAATAACTAACTCCGGAGGAGGTATCCCCTTGTTTTCATAGTAAAACAGGTGACCCAAGGGAACACCCTCTCCCCCCCCCCCCTTTTTCTTGCCCTGGGTCAAATAGCCCAGAGCGAAGAGGGCAGCAGAACGGAGACACTGCCGAAACAGACAGCCTACCTAGCTATAGTAGCAACTGTTAAGTGAATGACATTCTGAGCAGTAGATAATAGACCTAACAATAGAGGCCTCCAGAAATGGACTCGATATTTCTGAGATAAAATTCATGAATGTGGATGGCTGAGCGCAATGAGCGGCCTTCAAAAATCTATAATAGCGACACTATTAATGTAGGCCCAAGAAGTAGAAGAGCTCTTACTTCATGAGCCGAAATCTTAAGCACAACTGCTAAGTCAATGATATACCATAAGCAGTACCGATAGTAAATAGAATCCATTAACAATAAAATGGAGCGTAACGTCCTTCTACTAGGCATCAAAGACAGAAGAAGCTTACGCCCATAGTAATAAACAGATATCTGTTTATAAATACATAAACTGTACCCGGAAAGAGTAAAGGCCTATGCCCATACGAAGACGGAAGGACCTTAAAATAATAGGTTCCGGATAATAGGAGCCTAACTCTTATGCAAAAATCCAACCTAAATAGTAACGGAAGTAGTGATTCCGAAACTACGAAAGTGAAAATCATCCATCGATAGTGCATGAAACTCACTGACTCTACAGTAAAAGAGATACCAACAGAATTACTGTCTAAAAGGTCAGAATTTGAAAACTACTGTTTCCAGAGGCTCAAATGATTACTTAGCTAAATAAGAACCGAAGTTAAAATCCATATAGGAATTTAATCTAAAGATTCTAAGTCAATTTATCAAAAAGTTACTAACTGACTTAGATAAAGAGACAAAAGACTCAACTGTAAACTATCGTAGAGTGCATAGGTATGGGGTAACATAAACCTATAACCTAAATAATAACAGGCTGCAGTAGATCTTGTGAAACAAGTATATTAAAAAATTGCAATGAGTAGTATGGAGGGATCAACAATATGAACATAATGATCCCTACACCACGACGGAAGAGCCTCCACTTTAGCCACATAGAATAGCGAAGAAGAGGATCTCCTATAGTAAGAAATCGCGTCCAAAGCTCGTCCAGTACAGTGCATACAATGCAATACGGACCACACAACGGAATACATGAAGGTTGCGACCTTGCGGGTTGTGATAAAGATGACACGATTTACCCAGTGAAAAAAGATCCTCACATAGAGGAAGAATTCACGTTAAGACCCACAGTAGACAAGAGAGTAAATTACCCATGATCTCTGTGAAGATAGAGATGCTATCAACAGAAATGTATTGTGGTTGTTTATCTTAGCAATACCTGCTGAAACAACAGCGCCGGAGGATACGCGTATCCTATCATTCCGTCCTATAGATCAATAGAGCGTTAACAACATTAGCTCAGAGATCTGGACAAGCTAACACATACGTCTGCAATTGATTAGCAAACTGTGTCGTAAATAAATCATCATTGGGCGCTCCCATAGATAGCAAATCTGATTGAATACTTGTTTGTTGAGAGTCCATTCTGACAGCAACAAGCGACCCGTAAGAGAACGGGAGTCCGGTAAAATAATCAGACTACCCGGAATATGACGGACCAAAACAGAACTTGGTGTACTATAACCAACAGACGGATTCTTTCCATTAAATTGAATAACGGAAACGAAAGAGTGCCTCCCTGGTTCCGGAGATACGCCACTACTGTCGAATTAAAGGACAGGATTTGGGCATGCGTTTCTGAATAATGTTCATGCAATGACATAAAGCAAGCCTAAAAAACATTATTCCGCGGAAGAAAACTGATTGCTAAGAGACTGCGGAACCCAAAGACCCTGGCACTTCGAATCCGTAGGGATCAGTATTATATCCCAATCTGTTTGACTGGCAACCGTCATAACAGCCACAGTCGGGTCCGGCAACTGCGGTGGCACTCTCCGAGTCAACCACCAAATGTTTGCCCCAGTCTGAATCTCTTGTAACACTAGATAGACAAGAGAACGTGTAAATCGAGCAAATCATGGATTGCCGAAAAGTTGCCGTCGAAGAGAAGCTCCTCCGAGAACGAAGCGACTCTGAGAGAGTTCTTAACCTTACTATCCACGCGTGTGGATGTAGCTAGGGCTGCGTCACGTCTAACCAACTCTAATCAGCCACTGAAGGGCGGAGTTATACGTGAACAAACTACTGCCCTCAAAAGAAATTACATTGAGAATAATATCCCGTAAATCTTTTCTTGAAGACGTAATGATAACGCCTCAGTAAGGCGGATTACGTATGATAAAGCGTCTAAGTTAAGTCTACTATACATCATGTCGTTTCCAACATAGAAATTGGAAAAGACATAAACGGCGAAAAAGAATATATGCAGTCTTTAACCACACCGTCTAGACGCATAAGAACTCTCGGTATGCCCTGCTCTGCCAAAATAAACTATTCGTATAAAAGATAAAATGGCAGAAATGAGCAACGCGGACAAGAAACTAAACTATCATGCTTGGTAGCAGGCTTGTATATATATATATATATATATATATATATATATATATATATATATATATATATATATATATATAGCGTCGAAAAATAAAACACATGTTGTAATGACAATATTGGACTGCGTCGGTAAGTCAGGGACAATGTCCCTGAATCGATCGAAAAATCCGAGTCCAATGACGCTATAAGTCTCTTATCCAAGATCGCAGCAATGAAGTCCGAAATAACAATCACTGGAAGATAATGCCAGAAGATATGAAAGGCAGCTTCCGATACTACTAAAGGGAAAACTCGAAATCTTTCGAATCCCTTTCGCCATCCTGTCGGACCCTATAAAGCGTTCGGTCGTCCGTAGCTGATGCAACCGCAGACCGCACCGACCCAGCGCCGTCGGATAATTCCTGATTCAACCGAGAAACTGTCAATTGCTGGGATGCTGCGAAACAACTGTGCTAACTCGGATAGCACGTCCGTCACTGAGGCCTGAGGAGAAGCGGTCTTACGATGCATTGCCGCTGGAAGCTCCGTGATCGTTACCCCGTGCATACTACCAATATGCGAGCGAACGGAGTGTATAGGCCTCGTGTCCCTTGGCTACCGGATGGCGCGACCTATTCGCCGTGGAATCACTGAATGACGAAACTGATCGGATACTCGAGGTCACGTAGCCAATGTGCGGTCGTGTGCCCTGCTGTGAGGATGAGGAAGCATTAAGGACAGTCTCTCGGACTGTCAATATAACGGAGCGTCCCGACCGACGGACATATGCTCCGAATGTAAAATATCTGAACCACAACATGCGGTCCCCTATGTTGTTGGACGAGAGAGGGACCTCTCTCGCTCACAGCCCGGACGGACCTGGACAAGCCAGGAACCGGACTAACAGGCTTCCTCCGATCTGTCCTCAATCTGCCGTCACTGGGTGAGTACTAAAGTAATTAAAGTGCTCGCATCACCCAAATCTCCTTCCTAGACCGCAACGGACGAACCTGGCAGCCGAACCATTCGATGAATGTACGCTACACCAGGTGAGCTAGCGAATGTCACTCCGTAGGCGATAGACATATTCCATGAGCACTTATTGCCGCTAGCTCTTCATTAACTATGACGACAGAGGCACACTTATGAAAGACATCTCCATAACTCTGCGAACAAGAAACCAGAAATGCTTGGTTATAGCAAGCATAAAATAATAATATATATAGCGTCGTTCAATAATTCGAAAGTTTGTGTGACATTATTGGACTATGTCGGAACTGAGGGACGATGTCCCTGAACCGAACCAAAAATTCTAAGTCCACCGACGCTATCAGTTTCTTATCCGGCATCGCAGCATTCTGGTCTGACGAAAGAAGCTGTAGAAGACCAAGTCAGATGACATACACAACAGCATATGTTGTTCCGAAAGGGAAAGCTCGAAATCCTCCAAATCCCTTTCGGTATCCCGTCGGACCGGATGAAACTTTCGGACGACCGTACCCGCTTCCGCGGAGCGTCCCGCCCCAGCATCGTCGGATAAAATATATGCGACAGATTCAGTTGATGCTGGGATGCTGCGATAAACTGTGCTATTAAGGAAAGCACGTCCGTTCCCGAGGCCTGTGCAGTAGCGGTCTTACGATGCATTGCTGCCGGAAGCTCCATGAACGTTGACTCCCGCACACTTCCTATGCGAACGTCCGGAGTCTGCAGGCCTCGTGTCCCTGGCTACCGGATGGTGTGACCTGGTCGCCGAAGAATCCTTGATCGGCGAAGCTGGTAATATATCGGCGGTCACGCAGCCAAGGTGCGGTCGTGTGCGCTGACGAGAAGAGGAAGCCTTAGCAGTCTCCGCGGATTGCCTATACAACGGAGCGTCCCGAGCGACGGACGTATGCTCCGCTTGCGACACATTTTGTACCACAACATCTGGGGCCAGATGTTGTTGAACGAGAGAGGGGCCTCTCTCGCTTGCCGCCCGGATGGACCGGAACGAGCTATGAACCGGACTAAAAGGCTTCCTCCGTTCTCCCTCCGATCTGCCGTCACTGGGTGTGCATTAGGTTAATTTATAGTGCTCGCATCACCCCAAAATTCCTTCTAGACCGCAACGGACGAACCCGGCTGCCGAACCATTCGGTGAATGGACGCTACACTGGGCGAGCTAGCGGACGTCAAAGGCCATCGAACCTACTAGGGTCCTCTTAGGCAATTGGCGTATTTACATGAGCACTTTTCCGCTAGCCCTTCATTAATTGTGACGACGGAGGCACACTGTTGGAAGACATCACAGATACATCACCCTAATCTTGATCGTCTGAAATAGAAATTGATAAAGTAGAGTGACCCTGCGGGGAAAGGACCGGAGTGTCCAAATCCCCAATAACATACCGTGACATACGCTTCCCATATTGTCATCGAAATCATACGATACAGAACAGGAGTTAATGCGAGTACACTGACCACATATAGAATGATTATAAAGTCAGAGGAAGACTTCCTCTTAATACAATTGATCAATATCCTTTCAATGTGAAAAGAAAACAAGTCCTGGTACTCGCACTAACCCCTGGAAATCAAAATACATAATAATAATATGATCCATTAATATAGAAAGAATAATTGAAATCAAAATATTTTGAAAAAATATTTTTTCAGAACAGCCCAAGTTTCTGAAAAGTAACGTTGAGCCCCAATGGATCCCAAGCCTAAGTGTGGACAAAAATTTTAAAAATATTTTAAACAATTTATTCAACACTTACGAACAATAATAATGTATCTAGTTATGATTAAAATAACATCAAGATATTATTTTCCAGAAATCCCCCCCTCACACAGAGGGCTGTTGTAAATGTAAACAATGAGTGTAAAAACACTAAAATAAGACTCCAGGCACCCAGGCCCGAAATCAGTTACCAAAAATACACTATCTGATGCAAAACAGAGACTTCCAGGGAAGAAACTGCAGAACATCAGATGGTAGATGCAGAACACAACGCCTAACCACCCGTAGGTGAAGACGTAAACATGGGGAAAAGAACAGAATTCATTCTGTTATTCAGCTAAAACTCCCAAGAAAATTTAGTAATAATAATTACAAAAACTATGCCAAAAGCATGGGAGAATAGCAAGGGGGGACTTAAAGGACAGGGAGAGAGGAAAACACTTAAAAAACAGTGTAACTAAATAATCAGAATGACAACAAAATGGCTGCTGCCTTGAAAATAGGTAACTTAACATAATTTCATTAAAAAATTTTAAGTTACAGCCCTGATAATATTCTGTCACACATTTTTTTCCTCTCCTCCTTCTCTATCCTCCTTAGAATCACCATTTCACTAATATTTATGTGTCTGGCATCATTTAAACTGAGATTTATAAGCACAAAGATCAGTCAGATGTTAACTGATGAAGGGCCAAACTTAGAATGATTAATGGCGCCAATTTCGGAACGTCCTTGACACTGCGCATGCGCAGTAGGGGCGAAGTGTGGAGGGCCTTTCAGGACATGTTTTCTTTGGTTTTAGATGCACATTTTGGGGATTGGGGGGCAAAATTTGTGTTTGGCCCTATATTTTAAGAGTTAGCACCAGCTATGTCTGGGTCATTGGTACAGTATAAAAATACACATATTAAATGCGAAGGATATCATCAATAAAAAAGATATTTTACAGTTATTTTTGAATGGATTCATTGGAAGACTAATTCATGTCTGCAAAGTTATTAAACCTATTGTTACGAAAGTTAAAAAAATTTATAGTAATTTATATATTTTTTATACTTACCAATGACCCAGACTTAGCTGGTGCTAACTCCTTAAATTATAGGGCCAAACACAAATTTTGCCCCCAATCCCCAAAATTTGCATCAAAAACACAAATTTCAATGTCCTATGTGGTCCTCCATACCTTTTATCCACTGTGCATGCGCAGTGTCAAGGAGGTCTCGAAATTGGCTCCAAAAGTCATTCTTACAAGCAGTGCTTGGTAAGCATTACGTAATCAGCGGAGAGGTATGAGTTCCCAACTTATGGGAGGGCCATCCCCATCTGGGTCATTGGTAAGTATAAAAAATATATAAATTACTATAAATTTTTTAACATTTTTATACTGTACCAATGACCCAAACTTAGCTGAATAGAAAAAAGGCTAGAGGGCCTAGGACATAAAGGAAAATCCAATAGACTCAATTACATGTAAACAGAATTATCCCCTCAAGGAGAAGAGGAAAACAGGTTTTACATGTATCTTTCTTGTTTATATCAGAAAAAAAAGACACAATACCATTCCGTAATTGAGCACAATAACATCAATGATCTCTATTAACATCCAGTATAATCCATTATACTAATCTTATTAAAGGAAAGCCAATAAATAAAGATAGTCCAGATAATGAGACTCTTTATACTCATTTAAAAGTGTCCAAGGATTGTATATTAGCACTCGTATGATCCGTGACATATACAAATGTTATACAACGAGCTACACTTTGAAAATATTACATGAATTAGCTTTACACTTTAAAATCATCCCGGCACCGACTCGGAATTACTGATTCCTGAGGAGGTATTTCCCTGCTTTTCACGATAAAGCAGGTGACCTAAGGGAACACCATAACCCCCCCCCCCCCCCACCCCCCACCCTTCCCCTTGGTCAAATACCCCAGAGCGAAGAGGGCAGCAGGACAGAGTCGCTGCCGGAACAGAAAGCCTGCATAACTATAGCTGCAACTGTTTAGTGGATGACATTATGAGCAACAGATAACGGACCTAAACACGCAGGTCGCCAGAAATGGACTCAATATTTCTAAGAAAAAAACTTGTGAATGTAGAAGGCTGAGACCAATATGCAGCCTTCATGAAATTGGTAACAGCAACACTATAGCATAAGCCCAAGATGTAGAGAGCGCTCTTACTTCATGCGCCGAAATCTTAAGCACAGACTTCTGAGTTGAAGATAATTTTTCATAAGCAGTACAGATAGTTAATTGAATCCACCTTGCAATAGAATGGACCGTAATGTCCCTTCTATTAGGCAGCAGAGACAGAAAGAGACGTTTACGTCCCTTTCTGATAAACTCAGATCTACGTTTGTAAATATGTATAGCTCTAACAGGACAGAGTAAAGGCCTATGGCCATCTGAAGACGGAAGAGACTTAATAACAATAGGTTCCGGATACTTATTAGGAGCCTGATTTTAGCCAAAAATCCAACATTAGTAGTCAAGGTAATAGTATTACCTACACTACGATAGTGAGAATCATCAACAAATAGTGCCTGAAGCTCACTAACTCTTCTAGCAGAAGAGAAGGCTAAGAGAAATTGTCTTATAAGATAAGAATTTGAAGTCCACTGTATCAAGAGGCTCAAATGGCGCTTCTTTTAGCTTAAGAAGAACCCAAGCTAAATTCCACTTAGGAATTAATCTAAGGGTTCTAGGTCTATTTATCGAAAAGTTTTTCAGTAACTTAGATAAAAAGACATTAGATCCAATCAGTAAACTATTATGATGTGCATAGGTATCAACAGAATGATCCCTACATGACCGTGAGAAAACCTTCCACTTAGCTGCATAATTTAGCTAAGAGGAGGTCCTCCTACAGTTAGAAATTGCATCCACTACTCGTCCTGTAAATTGCTTGCCATGCAAGAAGGACCGCACAACGGAAATACGTTAAGGTTGAGACCTTGTGGGTTGTGATGCAGTGTGTGCAGTTTTCCCTGAGAAAGAAGATCCTCTTGTGGAGGAAGCTTCCACGGCATTTTTGCGGGTTGTGATGCAGTGTGCACGATTGTCCCTGCGAAAGAAGATCCTCTTGTGGAGGAAGCTTCCACGGCATTCCCACAGCAGATACCTGAGTAGATTTATCCATGGTCTCTGGGGTGACAGAGATGCTACCAACAGAATTTTGCAGTGAGATTGCTTTATCTTGAGCAATATCTGCTGAATCAATGGCGCTGGAGGATACGTGTATCCTATTATTCCGTCCCAAGAGATCGAGAGAGCATCTACTGCAAACGCTCGAGGATCTGGACACGGCGACACATACGTCTGCAACTGATAGTTGAGATGCGTTGCAAATAAGTCTACCATTGGACGATCCCATTGGTAGCAAAACTGATTGAATACTTGTTGAGAGTCCATTCTGACGACAACATACGACCTTTCCGAGAAAGGGAGTCCGCTAGAACATTAGAACATTCAGACGACACGGAATATCATGGACCAATAGAAGAACTTGATGCTCTAGGACAAACAGAAGGATCCTTTCTGTTAAATTGAATAGTGGAATGGAATGAGTCCCTCCCTGGTTCCGAATATACGCTACTACTGTCGAATTGTCAGACAGAATTTGAACATGTGAATTCTGAAGAATGTTCATTCATTGACGTAGCGCAAGCCATATTGACATCATCTCTTGATGTTTATGTACTTGTTAGGAACTGCAGATCCTAAAGACCCTGGCACCCTGAATCTGTTGGGTTCAGAGTTGTGCCCCAACCTGTTTGAATCGCATCCGTCATTATCGTTAAACTTGGATCCGGCAGTTGCAGTGGTACTCCTTGAGTTAACCACTGAATATCTGCCCAAGACTGAATCTCTTGTTTCACTTGATTCGACAAGACTATGTTCAATTCGAGCGAATGAGTCTTCACACTCCAATTCTTGAGATAAAATATCTGTGGAGTGGACGAGTGCGTAGCTGCTCCATCGGAATAAGATCTGCAGCGGGTCTGCACAAACCTGTCAGTCTCATGAATTCTCTCGCTGTTACTACATCTGAGTGAAGGCAAAAGCGAGCATAACAACTGACTAATTTCGCTCTGGTTAACAGAAGACGAACGAGATTGTTGTGCGTCTCTAAGCTCATTCCCACGTGGGTGAATGATTAGGACGGCACTAGATCCGACTTCTTTTCGTTTATTATGAAACCAAGACATCGGAGCAATTGAAGCAGACTCTGAACATCGTTCTGAAGCGTTAACTTGCTGCCGTAACCCTGAAGAATGTTGTCCAAGTAGGCCGACGTTAGCACAGACAAATGAGTTCAGAAATGAGTCATTACCGAGATCATTATTCGAGTGAAGGCCCAGGGCACTAGGTTCAGACCAGAGCATCACTGCTTGGAACTGAAAACAACTCCTGGAACAGCGAAGCGAAAGTACTTTCTAAACGCCAGATGTACTCTGACGTAAAAGTACGTATCCTTGAGATCTATGCTCACAGCATAATCGTTCACTCGAATGCTCGCTCTGACCGATCGGATGGTCTCCATATAAAAATTTTGGAGCCCTGATCAGCTTGTTTATCCAGCTCAGATCTATAACTGGACGAAACGAGCCGTCTTATCTTGGAACCAGGAACAGGTGACTGCAGAAAACTGGAGATTCCTGGTTTTCTACGACGTCTATAGCGTTCTTGTCCAGAAGAGACTGAACTTCTGATAGAAGCGAATCTCTCTTCTGAATGTTTAAAGGAAGCTGAGACCAGCGTGAACTTCGAGTTAACAGGTTTTTCCTTGAAGGACAGCTAGACCTTCAGAAATAACCCCTTGCACCCATGGGTCATCCGTAATTGACAACCAATTGGTTAAGAATCTCGACAGCCTTCCGCCCACTGGAACGCAATATAGGTTAGACCATCACCTCCTGGCCCTGCGAGGATTGCGGAAGGAGAAACCACGTCCTCCACGACCCGCACATCGCCCAGTTGACCTAGAGGCATCTGACCTGATATCTCGGCCAGCATTACGACCCCTATGTGAGTCGCTACTCTGATGGTCTCCGAAGTAAGACGTAGAGGCTTTCTTTGATCCTCTATAGGAACTTCCTTTGGACGTATTCGCCCCTGAAGAACCTGCCTTACTCCTCCCTGCTGAGTCTGACTTTTTCAAAGCGGAATAAAAACAGAGAATCCGGAGCTTTCTTAGTAATCTGATTATAGATTGTAGAAAGCTTAATCGTCGAAGAGAAGCTCTCCTGACACCGGAGCGACTGGAAGAGTTTTTTCCACCTTACTATCCACTCTTGTGGATGCAGCCAGGGCAGCATCACGTCTAACTAATTCCATATTGCCACTGAAAGGGCAGAGTTATACGTAGAATATGCTATAGCCCTCGAAAGAACTCTTAAGGAAGTTTGAATATCCTGGAATTCTTTCGCTTCGAGACGTAGTGATAACGCTCTGGTAAGGTGATCTGCGTGAGATAATGCGTCTAAATTCTATTAGATGATATTGTCGTCTCCAGTATACTGGAGTAAATAGACATGGACGCCGGCAATGACAATTCCAGGTCTTCAGCCTAGTCGTCCAAACGCAGAGGAACTCTTGGCACGCCAAGTCCTGCCATTTCAAATTTATGTCTAGCATTGATGAAAGGCAGTTATATAGCGCTAGGCGATAAGAAACCTGATTTGCCAGTCTTAGAGGCTAGCTTGAATATAGCGTCATTCAAAAGTTCAAATGTCCATGACATTTCTGGACTGGGTCGAAAACTCAGGGACGGTGTCCCTAATCCAGTCGAAAAAGTCTGTGTCCAGTGACGCTTTCAGTTTCTTATCAGGTAACGCAGCATTTTTGTCCAGAGAAACAACTTCTAAAAGGTGATGCCGGATGAAATCTACGGCCACCTTAAGTTGTTCGGAAAGGGAAAATTTCAGCTGTGCTGATTCCCTTTTACCATCCGCCTGGACCACATAATAATTTCGGTCGTCGCTAACAATATACCGTGACACACGTCTCCAATGTTTGTCATTCCAATTGGCACACACTGAACAAGAATTAGTGCGAGTACATTGACTACAAGAAACACAATGAACATGAGAATCAGAGGAAGATTTAAACAATATTCTTTCATCATGAAAAAATATAAACAGTCATAGTACTCGTACTAACCCTTGAAACAAGGAAACATAATATAATATAATCCATAATAACATTTCGAAAAAATAATTTCAAACAAAAAATTTTTTTTTTTAAATTTTCAGAAGAGCCCATGTTCCCAATGGGAACAATGAGCCCAAATGGATCCCGAAAAAGCCCAAGTGTGGACAAAAATTTTAAAACATTTTTAAAAATTAATGTAACACTTACGGACAATATTAATGTATCTGGCTATGAGCAGAACTAAATAGAAGACAAGTAATCACTATCAGAAGTAACTGTTGTCAACATAAACAAAAGTGTACAAAAACCCGGAAACATGACTCCAGGCACTGTAAACATGGCTCAAAATCAGTCACCAATTTAAACACTATCCGATGTAAAACAGAGGCTTCCAGAGAAGAAACTGCAGTACATCGGATGGTAGATGCAGATCACAATGCCTAACCACCCATGGGTGAGGACGTAAGCATGGGGAAAAACAGAATAATCATTCTGTTACCAAGCCAAAACTCCCAAGAAAGGTTAGTAAAAAAAAATTTAAAAAATTATACCCAAAGCATGGGAGAATAGCAAGGGGGGGGGGGGGGGGGGGGGGGGGGGGGGGGGTATTAAGGAAAGGGAGAGGGGAAAAACTGAACAAACAATGGTAAATTCATAGCCAGAATGACAACATCAGGCTCATGCCCCGAAATTAGGGAACATGGAATAATTTCGTAAAAAAAAAAATTATAAGTTACAGATCTGAACACATTCTGCCACTGTTTCTTCCTCTCATCCTTTTATTTCATCCTTAGATCCACAATTTCTTTCATAATTATGTGTCTTGCGTCATTTAAATTGAGATTTACAAGCACAAATATCAGTGTCATGTTACTGATTTTAGGGCCAAACAAAGAATGACTTTTGGAGCTAATTTCGAGACCTCCTTGACACTGCGCATGCACAGTGGATAAAAGGTATGGAGGACCACATAGGACATTGAAATTTCGGTTTTTGATGCAAATTTTGGGAATTGGGGGGCAAAATTTGTGTTTGGCCCTATAATTTAAGGAGTTAGCACCAGCTAAGTGTGGGTCATTGGTACAGTATAAAAATATAAGCCATAAAATTATTAGTCGGTTTACTCTCTTGCATTCGATAGAAGCTCGGATACAAGTAAATTAGTCTTTGTCAGTTTCACTCCTGTAAAAACATGGTCAACCTCTCTTGTCTCAATAAGCGTTTAATTATTGAGCCAGGCTATTGCTACTAACACTGTGTCAATTGTGTCAAATTTTCGTAATTTGAAACAGTTTTTGGCAGATGGCTGACAAACAACGAATTAATGAATATCAAAATTCTTTTACATCCAAAATAAACTCAACACTCTGAATGTACCCAATTTCATCAGTTGTTTTTTATATGTGATGGTGGGACTGTGTACATCGCATTTATCACGGGCTTACAGAAAAGTAAGGTACTTCAGTTTTATTTTGCTTTCAATGTTTCACGGTATACCACGGTTTTGTTTTTAATACCGTCACCGGTACTCAAATCCTAATACCATGCAGCCCTAGTCAGAGGATTGTATATTAATGCTCGTTTGACATGTAACATATACAAATGCTTCACAGTGAGCTACACTTCAAAAACAGTACATAAATGAGACATAGTTATTGCTTCACACCGAGCTACACATTAAAACCACCCCAGCACCGACGCAGGACTACTGTCACCGGAGGAGGTATTCCCTTGCTTTTCACTATAAAGCCAGATAATCATAAGGGAAAAACCCTCCCCCGTCCCACCCCTTGTTCTGAGGTAAAATTCCACAGAACGAAGAGGGCAGCGGAACAGTGTCAGTGTTGGAGTGGACTGCCTAAAGACCTTATAGATGTAACATTAATGGACGACATTCTGAGCAACAGAAAGAGGACCCAAAGATCTAAGGTCACCGGAGATGGACTCTAAATTTCTCAGGTAAAACTTGGTAAATGAAGAGGGTTGTGTCCAGTAAGCAGCCTTCATGAGACCAGTTAGGAATCAAAGAAAGAAAGAAACATTTTCTTCCCTTTCTAATGAAATCTGAAGGATGTTTATAAATGCGCATAGCTCTGACGGAAACACAGCAAAGGTCTACGGTTATCCGAGGATGGTAAAACCTTAATGACAATAGGCTCCAGGCGCTTATCCGGAATCTGATTCTTAGCCAAAAATCCCACTTCCGTAGTGAGGGTAATGGTATTACCCACACTATGGTAATGAGATTCATCAACAGATAATGCATGAAGTTCACTGACTCTTCTAGCAGATGCAAAGGCTAAGAGAAATGCCATTTTATAGGTCAAGAATTTGAACTCTACAATGTCTAATGGCTCAAAAGGAGCTTCTTTGAGCTTCAACAGAACCCAAGCCAAATTGCACTTAGGAATTAATCTGAGGGTTCTAGGTCTATTGATAGAGAAATTTCTAACTAGTTTGGATAACGAAGTATTTAATCCAATAGCCAAGTTGTCATGATGAGTGTAAGTATCTGCTAACATAGACCTATAGCCCTTAACAGTGACAGGCTGCAGTTTGAGATCGTCAAACAAGTAGACCAGGAAATCGGCAATATTTGGTATAGACGGATCGTATACGTCTATCGACTGATCCCTATGCAACGGAAGAAAACCCTCCACTTCACTGCATAATTTAATGAAGAGGAGGCCCTCCTACAGTTTGAAATTGCGTCCACTGCACATCCTGTAAAATGTTTTCCGTGCAAGAAGGACCGCACAATGGAAATACGTGAAGGGTGAGACCTTCCGGGTTGTGATGCAGTTTCTTACTAACTTAGATAAAGAGACATTAGAACCAATCAGTAAACTATCATGGTGTGCATAGGTATCAGATAGCAGAGACCTATAACCCTTAATGGTAACAGGCTGCAGTTTGATCACATCAAACAAGTAGACTAGAAGATTTGCAATGTCTGGAATGGAGGGATCATAAATATCTACAGAATGATCCCTACACCACCGACAAAAGACCTTCCACTTAGCAGCATAGTTTAGCGAAGAGGAGGTCCACCTACAGTTAGAAATCGCGTCCACTGCTCGTCCTGTAAAATGCTTGCCATGCAAGAAGGACCGCACAATGGAAATATGTGAAGGTTGAGACCTTCCGGGTTGTGATGCAGTGTGCATGACTTCCCCTGATAAAGAAGATCCTCTCGTGGAGGAAGCTTCCAGGGAACGTCCCATAACAGACACCTGAGAAGATTGATCCAGAGGTGCTACTAGCAGGATTTTGCAATGAGACGGTTTGATCTTGAACAGAATCTGCTGAATCAACGGAGCTGGAGGAAATGCATATCCTATCATCCTGTCCCATGAAATTGACTGAGCGTCTACTGCGTACATTCAATGCTCTGGGCATGGCGACACGAACAGCGGTAACTGATTGTTTAGGTGTGTTGCAAAAAGATCTATCATGGGATCCCACTGGTAGCAAATCTGCCTGAATATTCGCTTGTTGAGAGTCCACTCCGATGGCAACAGGCGGCCTTTCAAAGAGAGCGAGTCTGCCAATACGTTCAGATGACCTGGTATATGACGGACAGAGAGATGAACGTGATGATTCAGAATGAATAGGAGAATCGTCTCCGTTAATTCGCATAATGGAATCGAGTGAGTGCCGCCTTGGTTCCTGAGGTAAGCAACTACTGTTGAATTGTCCGACAAAATTTGAACGTGGACGTTCGCTATTTGGCGAAACCAATGTTGTAGTGCTGGCAATATTGACATCATCTCTTTGATGTTTATATGCTTCTCTAGGAACCAAGAGTCCCAAAGACTCTGGCACTTCACGTCTGTGGAACTTAGGGTCGTGCCCCAACCGTCTGACTCGCATCTGTCATAATCGTGAAAGCCAGATCCAGCAGTTGAAGTGGAACTCCTTGAGTTAACCACTGAAGATCTGCCCAAATCTGAACTTTTTGTTTTACTAGGTCCGTTAAAACAATACTGGTTTTGAGTGAATGTGTCTTCATACTCCAGTTCTGAGTAAAGAATATCTGGAGGGGACGCGTGCTAAAGCGGCCATCGGAATAAGATCCGAAGCTGCCCTGCACAGCCCTCATCAGTTGCATGAACTCCCTTGCTGTTATTGCGTCTGAGTTTAGACAAAAGCGAGCATAACAACTGACTAATTTTGCTCTGGGTAATGGCAGATGAACCAGATTGTTGTGAGTCTCGAAGCTCATTCCCAAGTGAGTGAACGACTTGGACGGAGCCAGATCCGACTTTTTCTCGTTTACTATGAAACCAAGACGTCGGAGCAATTGTAGCAGACTCTGAACATCGCTCTGAAGAATAATTCTGTTGCCGTATCTCTGAAGAATGTCGTCCAAGTAAGCCGATGTTACCGCAGATGAATGAGCTCGGAAGTATGACATTATCGAGTTCATTATTCGAGTGAAAGCCCAAGGAGCCAGGTTCAGACCAAAGTACACTGCACTGAACTGATAAACCCTTCCTTGCATGGCGAACCGCAGGTACTTTCTGAATGCCAGATGTACCATTACATGAAAGTAAGCGTCCTTTAGATCTATGCTTGCCGCATAGTCGTTCACTCGAATGCTCGCTCTTACCGACCGAATGGTTTCCATATAGAACTTTGGAACCACGATTAACTTGTTTATCCAGCTCAAGTCTATTACCGGTTGAAATGAGCCATCTGGCTTTGATATGAGGAACAGGTGACTGTAAAAGCCTTGAGAATTTTGATTCTCGACGACTTTTATTGCTTCCTTTAATAAGAGAGCCTGTACCTCTAATAGGAGAGACTCTCTTTTGAAAGGATCCTCCGGAACATTTGTGCAATGCAAACATCTTGTTAGTGGGGGGTTTTGCTCGGAATGATAGCCGTAGGCCTTCTGAGATTACACTTCTCACCCATTGATCTTCCGTGACTGTTATCCAGATTCTCGGGAAGTTTGATAACCTTCCGCCAACTGGCAAACAATGGAGGCCTTGACCATCACCTGTAGGACTTGCGAGGCTTATGGGAGGAGAATCTACGTCCTCCCCACAAAGATCCTTGTCCTGTCGGCTTAAGGGCATCTGATCAATAATCCCGATCAGACTTACGCCCCTTTCCTGAGTCGCTGTAATGATGACCTCCAGAGTAATTATATGAGGGTTTCTTGAACCCTCGTGAGTTCCCTTTTGATGATTTTAATTCAGAATGTCCTTGCTTACCCCGGTTTGCTGAAGCATGTTGTTGAGAAGCCGACTTCAAAAGCAGAGCACTGAAAGCCTTCTCTGTAGCCTGTTCATAGACTAATGAAAGCTTGTCGTCAAATATAGTATGTCCGGAGACCGGAGCGACCTGGAGAAAGCTTTTCACCTGGTCATCTATAAGTGATGAGGACGCAAGGTCAGCATCACGTCTAATTAACTCCAGATTTGCCACTGTCAGGGCGGAGTTATATGTGGCATACATGATTGCCCTGGAAAGAACTCTAAGCGAGGTACACACATCCTCCAATTCCTTCCCGTTGAGACATTGTGCCATAGCTCTGGTAAGGTGATCTGTGTAGGACATAGCGTCCAAATTCACTCTATTCGATGAAATAGCACATTCCATTACATCTGAGTGAATATTGAATGAAGCAGATAAGGATATGTCTAAATCCCTGGCCTGCTCATCTAAACGCAGAGCAGCTCTCTGAACATCTCCAACCGTTTTAAATGAACGTGGTCCAAGAACGGTATATTTATGGAAGATATTGATAAGAAACCACCTTTTTTCCTCACACTTGAGAGGTTAAATATGACATCGTCGACATGGCCGAAGGCCTGTGACACCTGTCTAGACTGAACCGGGAAAGAAAGAACTTCTTCCTTCCTCCGTATAAAGTCTGCGTCTAATGATGCCAGCAGTTTCTCCCTTGTTGCTGCAGCTTGCTGATTCGGCGGAACAAATTCAGGATGGTATTGATGGATAAAATCCATCGCAACCATATGTTGTTCCGAAAGAGAGGGGTAATCCTCTTCCTTATCCCTTTCATCATCCAACTGAATCAGCTGTGAATCTCGGTCCATTGCATCTGCGTGAACAGATGACTGGACCGAGCAAGCACCATCCGACAGCTCACTTCTGGAGTCTGAGGGAGGCTGCTCCCGCACTTGCCGGGATGCTGCGATCAGCTGCACAATCTGTGACAGCAAGTCCGTCACCGAGGCTTGAGGAGCAGCGGTTTTCTGTTTTTTAGCCGCTTGCTGCTCCTGGGATGGCGTTCTGGAGACGGATCTCTTTTCTGAACGTCCCGATGATCGAAGCCTCGGTTCCCTAGCTACCGGATGGTCCGACTTCACGGGCGAAGACTGACTCCGTCTTCGTGCAGCTGGCTGGATATCCAAAGTCCGGTAGCTAGGATGCGGTCGTGTGTGCTTACTAATCGTAGCAGAGGAAGCCGTGACTGTAGCCGAGGCAGGTGTGGACGTATGCTCCGGCCCATGCAAGTTTCTCATAACAACATCTGGCCCCAGAGGAGAAGCCTCCCGACTAGCAACTTGCTGACTTCCTCCCTATTTCTGTCATCACTGGGTGAGCTTTTGTTTTTAAGGTGCTCACTCTATCCACTACACTTTCGTAGACCGGATCGGACATACCCGGTGTTACAGCTCCCACGGACACAGTAACCACTTCACCGGTTGAGCTAGCTGTCTGCAAGGGATTAAGAACACTAACTAGAGGCCTTATCTCTTGCCTAATATTCATGAGCACCTTAACAGCTAGCTCTGTTTGCTCATCAGAGCTTGACGACAGTAGCACACTTTTGGTGTGTGTCACAATACCATCACCATGTTCTTGTTCCTCTGAAAAAGAAACTAAAAAACTTGAATTATCTTGTGGTGAGAGCATTGGCATAGGCCCCTCACAGCCAACAACGTACCGTGACACCCATTTCCAACGTTTGTCATCCCAATTCACACATGTAGGACAAGAATCTGCAGGAGTACACTGACTACAGGCAAGGCAATAATCATGTAATCATGTAAATCTGAGGAAGACTTCCTCACCTTGCATTTAGAGCAGTAAGCTTTCATGATTAATCGAAAAATGAAAGTGTCAATGACACTGTAGCTCAACTTGTCAAGACAAAGACATGTACGTGTATAGTATGTGACACAGCAATGACAAACATCTAGGTAATGACCTGATAACAAAGGTACATATAAAGTATTGTAACGGTCTGTACATGAATACTGACCGTTGCCTGTAACAAATGTATAGGTAAAGTATTGTAAAGGTGGGTGACAGTCAGATGCTGAACTAGAAAAAATCTTTGAGTCCCAGAGTGGGTCTGACTGAACCCCAAAATATTTGTTCTCATAGCACAGTGATAACAAAGGCACCCCAAAACACACTCGTTCCTGTCCCAAGGTGAAAACAAAAGTACTCAAGAAGTTTTGTGAAGATCAGTTCATAAATACGAGCTGTATAGAACTTGTGACAAAAAACTGATTGGACCTAATTTCGGTACAAAATGGCCACTGGCAGCCATCTTGAATTTTGGACCGTACCCAGAAACACTCATTCTCATCCCAAGGAGATAACAAAGGTACCCAAGAAGTTTTGTGAAGATCGGTTCATAAATACAGCCTCTACCCTGAGCCGTATTGACATGTGTGCTTACATTGTGTAAGTAGCACTGAATAAATCAAAGTTCATCTAATTTGCATAATTTCGGCACGAAAAAAACCCCTTTACAATATGTGATGTATTCCATGTTACTAAACATTCATACAAAAATTTATTCAAATCAGAACTTTCATACAGAAGTTCTATACAAAAGACGGATTGCACTAATTTTGGTACAAAATGGCTGCTGGTGGCCATCTTGAATTTCGGACCACACCCAAAAACACTCGCTCTCATCCCACGGTGATAACAAAGGTACCCAAGAAGTTTCGTAAAGATTGGTTCACAAATATGGCCTCTAGTCTGAGCTGTATAGAAGATGTGTACAAAAAACTGATTAGACCTAATTTCGGTACAAAATGGCCACTGGCAGCCATCTTGAATTTTAGACCTCACCCAGAAACACTCGTTCTCGTCCCAAGGTGATAACAAAGGTACCCAAGACATTTCGTGAAGATCAGTTCATAAATACAGACTCTAGTCTGAGCCGTATTGACATGTGTACTTACTGTGTGTAAGTCGCACTGAAAAAATCAAAGTTCATCTAATTTGCATAAATTCTGCACGAGAAAAAAACCCGTATTATATGTGATGCATCCCATGGTACTAAACATTCACACAAAATAATTATTCAAATCAGGGCTTTCATATGGAAGTTCTGTGCAAAAATCTGATTGCACCTAATTTTGTACAAAATGGCTGCCATCGGCCATCTTGAATTTTGGACCGGACCCAAAAACACTCGTTCTCGTCCCACGGTGATACCAAAGGTACCCAAGAAGTTTCGTAAAGATCGGTTCATAAATACGGCCTCTAGCCCGAGCCGTATTGGCATTTGCACTTACAGTGCTGAAAGTAACCCCAAAAAACATCAAAATTAGTCTAATTTGCACAATTTACGTACGAGAAAAAAACCCGTATTATATGTGATGTATCCCATGGTACTAAACATTCATACAAAAAATTATTCAAATCAGAGCTTTCATATGGAAGTTGTGTACAAAAAACAGATTTCTGCATCGTCGGTACAAAATGGCGGCTAGCAGCCATCTTGAATTTCGGACCGCACCCAAAAACACTCGTTCTCGTCCCACGGTCATAACAAAGGTACCCAACAAGTTTCATAAAGATCGGTTCATAAATACGGCCTCTAGCCCGAGCCATAGCAGCTTGGCACTTACAGCTCTGAAAGTAACACTAAATAAATCAAAGTCAGTCTAATTTGCATAATTTACCCACGAGAAAAAAACCCGTATTATATGTGATGTATCCCATGGTACTAAACATTCATACAAAACTTTATTCAAATCAGAACTTTCATACAGAAGTTCTGTACAAAAAACTGATTTTTGCAGCATCGGTACAAAATGGCCACTGGCAGCCATCTTGAATTTCGGACCACACCTAAAAACACTCGTTCCTGTCCCAGGGTCATAACAAAGGTACACAAGAAGTTTCGTAAAGATCGGTTCATAAATACGACCTCTAGCCCGAGCCATAGCCAATTGTTGACGTACGGACAGACGGACAGATGGACAGACGGACAGATGGACGACGGGCCATGACAATAGCTCAAATTTAACTTCGTCAAAGTTGAGCTAATTAAGTCGAGCATACTCCCACAAACTCCACAATAAATATATGATAAAGATACATAAATAATAGCAATCAAAATCAAAATCGAAAAATTCAATTCAAACATTTTTTCAAAAATTGTTTGAAAAAGCCCACGTTTCCAATTGGAACATGAAGAGCCAAAGGGCATCCCGATAGAGCCTAAGTGTGGACAAAATCAAAATTTTTTTAGCTAAACTACCGGAATATTAATTAATGTATATTACAACAATTCTACAGTAATAATAACTAAATACCACATATATTTAAAGACGTTGCCAATGTAAACAACGTCAAAGGAAGAACCAGAAACAAGACATCAGGCACAGAAAAAAGGCCCAAAGTCAGTACCAGATTTTAAAGCTACCTGATGTAAAGCAAGATCTTCAAATGAAGAAAAAACGATACGTCGGATAGAAGATGCATGACCAAAACGACCTAGGGTGAGGACGTAACCATGGGCATAAACAGAATAAACATTCTGTTACACACGTCAAACTCCCAAGAAATTTACTAAAAAGTTTTGATAAAAAATAGCCAAAAAGCTTGGGAGTTTAACAGGAGGGCTTCAAGGAGGGGTAGGGAAGGAACACTTAACAAAAAGTGGATAAATCATTAGCAAGAATGATGACGTCAGGCGTACGCCCCGAAATTGGGAAACATGAAATAATTTTTATAATTATAAAGTTACAGTCCTAAACGTTTCTAACCACCATTGCTCACTTCCATCATCCATTTACAGCCTTGAATCCACCAATTTTACCATTGATTTGTGACTGGCATCCTTAAAAAAGGAGATTTAAAAGCACAGATGTCAGTTCATTGTTGCTGACTTTAGGGCCAAACAAAGAATGATGGTTGCGCCAATTTCGGTACCTTCCTGGATACTGCGCATGCGCAGATCTCAACAGTATGGAGGACCATCTAGGACTCGATTTTTTCGGTTTTGCATGCAAATTTTGGGGATTGGGGGGGGGGGGGATTTATGTTTGGCCCTGGATTAATTTGAGTTAGCACCAGTTAGTCTGGTTGTCATATAAAAATATCACATCCATTGTTGTTCCTCAATTTGACAAATTTATATATTTCAATAATCTAACCCCCTTCACACTGGTGTCAAAAGATCAACATGTCAAGTTGCAATTTTTTTCCCATTCAGCAACTAGGAAATTAACCTTCTTATAGGCAACAGTAATGCACCAGAAAAAAATTAGAAACGCAAGACATTCCTTTTTTAAATTATTGTCCAGACAAGCAGAAAAAACAAAAAAAATCCATGATTGATGTCATGGTGGTCATGTTAAATTTGCCAGAATGCTAGTTACTGAAAGGAACCTTCCTATACTCATAAATAATGCACCAGAAAAAGTTAGATCAATTCAAGCTTCTCGAAAGGAACCTTCCTCTGGTAATGCCCAATCCACCATAAACAAGAGCACCACCTAGCGGGCAACATACGCCCGTCAAAAATGGAACATGTACAAGTTTCTCTGGGGTTAAATTTGAAATTTTTGTTGACTCCACTATGTCTGTCCCCACCCCCCCTCCAATCATTCACCATTCCCCTGCCCTGTCTTGGGTAAAGGGTAATTCACCTGTTTTCACATTTTCATATTAATCGATATGGGGTCTTCACAAAATAAAAACAAGGCTGCTGTAGAGGATTCTCCTCACAGTTTACAATGGTAGCATCCATTCATTGACAGGTTAGGTTTACTTCATTGATAACGATTGACGATAGGTGGCGCCAAGGAAAATGACATTTTGAGGATCATAACAGCTATAAACGGCAAGGTTTCTCGTCGTTTAAAAATAAAATGGTGTTTTCTGCTCCTTTCACATGCACAATGACAATTGATCATGGGCGGATCGTGGAATTAAAATACGGGGGGGACTGACGTGATCCGACAGAGTCCTAGCATCAGTCGCCGAAGGGGACTGCCGCATGTGCGTTTGCGTTTGAAGGGACGTGCATTTGTGTTTGTGTTTTGATTTTCAGGTGCTTTGAGGTGGCTTCTAAATGCATTCTGGCCTCCAGCATTATAGGAGTTATGGCCCAGATCACGGTGGACATCTGACCGACCCACCGAATGACCGACCCATCGACGGACAGATGCAATCCAGTATACCCCACTTTTTCAGAAAGTGGGGGTATAATAAGTTTAAAGATTGTTGTAGGCACTGCGGTGTGCCACAATGAGAACTCGACCGGTCAACTCAACTGACCTTCGCAGGCCAGTTGAGTTGACCCGGCAAATGCCAGAAGCCCTCAATAAAATTAGAACTGGGAAACACACGCGACTGGAAATATTGGCTCCCCATTAACATTAACTTCAAGTTTGGGGTATGCAATGTAAAAATAATGATACCAGGAACATACCATTTCTTCGGCCTAAATATAATATTCTTTTATACTTCGCTTCATTGTGACCCACTTTCGACTATTGGTTTTGCAGACAGTGGATACTTGCAGACGTGACTGTCGTCAGTTCTATAAATAACCGATATTCTGCAAATTCTAAAAGAGGATCATGTCCCTTATTTGTCATTAGTTAAGGAGGGGCGTTATAGGACAAGATTGTGTGGAATAAGAGCATGACTTTTTTTAGTGGGCTCGGGGAGGGGGGGGACTAGTCCCCCCCCCCCCACCCACCCCCCCCCCCCCCCCTCTGGATTTGCCCTTGTTGATGATCAACATGGGTGCAAAGTTTGAACAATAAAGCAAGTAAAATGTTGGAGTAGGCGACACAATAGTGTAATGTTTCAAGTACTAAAAGGGGGCATAATTCTGGAAATACAAAACAGAGTTACCTGCTCTTGTCACATGCACAAGGGCAATTGGCGATCAACATGTGTGCAAAGTTTGAACAATATAGCATGTATAATATTGAAGGAGAAGGCGACACAATACTGTAATGTTTTAAGTACTAAAAGGGGCATAACTCTGGAAATACAAAATGGAGTTACCTGCTCTTGTCACATGTACAACGGCAATTGGTGATCACCATGTACGCAAAGTTTGAACAATATAGCATGTAAAATGTTGAAGGAGTAGGCAACACAATACTGTAATGTTTTAAGTACTAAAAGGGGTCATAATTCTGGAAATACAAAACAGTTACCTGCTCTTGTCACAGGCACAATGGCAATTGGTGATCAACATGTTTGCAAAGTTAGAACAATATAGCATGTAAAATGTTGAAGGAGAAGGCGACACAATACTGTAATGTTTAAGTACAAAAAGGGGAATAACTCTGGAAATACACAATGGAGGTACCTGCTCTTGTCACATACACAACAGCAATTGGTGATCACCATGTGTGCAAAGTTAGAACAATATAGCATGTAAAATGTTGAAGGAGTACGCGACACAATACTGTAATGTTTTAAGTACTAAAAGGGGGCATAACTCGGGAAATACAAAATGGAGTTACCTGCACTTGTCACATGAACCACGGCAATTACTGATCAACATGTGTGCAAAGTTTGAACAATGTTGCTTGTAAACTTTTGGAGTAGTAGGCGATGCAAAAATTGTTTATGTATGGACGGATGGACGGACGGACATCCTAACAAATTGGTAGTTATGTGGCTATTTTTATGGGACTGCAATAAAATGCATGTCCATTATATTAAAACAAGTGATTTTGGGGAATATTTTTGGGGTGGTAGCAAACCCTGACCCTACCCTTTACTGACCCTAACCCTACTCCCCCCACCCCCAATTCTAAACCCCACCCTAGACTAATGAAAATTCAATATATTTCTAATGTATATTAACTAAAATGCATGTCCATTGTATTAAAACAACTTTTTGGGTGAAAAATTTTTGGGGTGGTAGCAAACCCTAACCCTACCCTTTACTGACCCTAACCCCACCCCACCCCAACTCTAAACCCCACCCTAGAATAATGACATTTAACTATGTGACTAGTCACATAAATTGCGGTAGTCACCTAACCCCCATTTCTACCAACAAATAGCCACCTAAACCCCCATATGTCTGCCCGGACGGACAGACAGACGGACGGATGGACGGACGGACGGACGGACGGACGGACGGACGGACGGACGGACGGACGGACGGACGGACGGACAGACAGACAGACAGACAGACAGACAGACAGATGCCATAACATGATACGTCCGTCAAATGATGGGTGTATAAAAAATGATAAATTTAAAGTAATATGTATATTTTTTATACTTACCAATGGTCCAGACTTAGCTGGTGCAAACTCATTAATTTCCAGGGTCAAACCCAAATTTTGAACACCCCAATCCCCAAAATTGATCATACAAAACCGTAAATTCAAAGTTCTATCTGGTCCTCCATACTTTTGTTTACTGCAGATGCAGGGTAACCAGGAAGTTATCGAAATTGGCGCCAACATCATTCTTCCTAGTTATGCCTGCTAAATGTTATATATCAGAGGGGAGGTATGAGTGCCCACTCATGGGAAGACCATCTCCGTCGGGGCAATTGGTAAGTATAAAAAATATACAAATTACTTGTAAATTTATCATATATTTATACTAATACCAATGGCCCAGACTTAGCTGAATCGTAAAAAGCTGGAGGGCCTAGGACTTAGATGAATATAATATCTCTGTTACTTCACAATAAAGAATAGCTCCTACAGGAGAATAGTTGAAGACAGAGGAATTACATATGTCTTTTTCTTTTTCCTAATAAAAAAAGAGAATGACATAACACCAATCATATATTGGAGTAATACACAATAATTTCTCCATTTAATGCCAGCATAACCCTTTATGCTAATTTGGTGAAGGAATCCAATTATAAGGTAAATCCAGAGAATGAGATGCCTTAAACTCATTTAAAAGTGTTCGAGGATTGTATATTAACGCTCGTTTGACATGTGACATATACAAATGCTTCACATTGACCTACACTTTAAAAGCAATACATAAATGAGACAAAACTGTTGCTTCACATCGAGCTACACATTAAAACCACCCAGCACCTACACAGGACTACTGACACTGGAGGAGGTATTCCCTTGCTTTTCACTATAAAGCTAGAAGATATTAAGGGACAAACCGTCCCCCTCCCCCTTCCCCTTGTTCTGAAGGAAGAATCCTCAGAACTAAGAGGGCAGCGGAACGGCATCAGTGCTAGAGCAGACTGCCGAAGACATCACTGAGATGTATTATTAATGGACGACATTCTGTGCGACAGAAAGAGGACCCAAGGATCTAAGGTCACTGGAGATAGACTCTAAATTTCTAAGATAGAACTTAGTAAATGAAGACGGCTGTGTCTAGTAGGCTGCCTTCATTAAATCAGTAATAGCAATACTATTAGAATAAGCTCAAGAAGAAGACAGTGCCCTAAACTTATGCGTTGAAATCTTATTGATAGAACGCTGATCTGCCGATAGATTCTCGTAAGCGATTCTTACTGCCAATTGAATCCATCTGGCAAATGAATGAACAAAAATATCCTTTCTGTTAGGTATAAGCGAAAGGAAAAACCTTTTTCTTCCTTTTCTAATAAAGCTAGATCTACGTTTATAAATGTGCATCGCTCTCACTAGACACGACAGTGGACTACGGTTGTCTGAGGACGGTAAGGTCTTAATGACAATAGGCTCCGGCCACTTATCTGGAATCTGATTCTTAGACAAGAATCCCACTTCTGTAGTATGAGTAATAGTATTACCCACACTTCGGAAATGGGAATCTTCAACAGATAATGCATGGAGTTCACTAACTCTTCTGGCAGAAGAGAAGGCTAAGCGAAATGCCGTTTTATAAGTCAGGAATTTAAATTCTACATCATCTACCGGCTCAAAAGGAGCTGCTTGAAGCTTCAAGAGAACTCAAGCCAAATTCCATTTTGAAATTAATCTGAGGGTTCTAGGTCTATTGATAGAGAAATTTCTAACTAGCTTGGATAAAGAAGGATCTGATCCAAAATTCAAATTATCATGATGAGAATATGTCTCTGATAACATAGACCTATCGCCCTTAATCATGACAGGCTGCAGTTTGAGTATTTCAAACAGGTAAACCAGAAAATTGGCAATTTGAGGAATAGATGGATTATAAATATCCACCGACTGATCTGTACATCAACAAAAGAAAACTCTCCATTTCACTGCATAATTCAGTGAAGAGGTCCTCCTACAGTTAGAAATTGCATCCACTGTTCGTCCTGTAAACTGCTTTCCATATAATGGAAATACGTGAAGGTTGAGACCTTCCGGGTTGTGATGCAGTGCGTGGGACTTCCCCTGATACAGAAGGTCCTTGAGAGGAGGAAGCTTCCGGGGAATGTCCCGTAACAGACACCTGACCAGGTTGATCCAAGGTTTCTGAACTGACAGAGGTGCTACCAGCAAGATTTTGCAGTGAGAATCTGCTGAATCAGCGGAGTTGGGGGATATGCACATCCTATTATTCCCGTCCCATGAGATCGATAGAGCATCTACTGCGAATGCTCGGTGATGCGGACAAGGCGACACAAACGTCGGAAGCCGATTGTTTAGGTTCATGGCAATCTATCATGGGATGATCCCACTGGTAGCAAATCTGCTGGAATATTCGTTTGTTGAGAGTTCACTCCGATGGCAACAGGCGACCTTTCCTTGAGAGCAAGTCTGCTACTACGTTCAGACAACCTGGAACATGACGGACTGAGAGATGAACGTGATGGCTCAGAACAAATAGGATAATTTTCTCCGTCAATTCGTATAGAGGAATTGAATGAGTGCCGCCCTGGTTCCTGAAATAAGCCACTACTGTAGAATTGTCTGAAAGAATCTGCACATGGACGTTCGCTACATGGGCAATCCAGTGTTTCAAGGCAAGCCAAATAGACATCATCTCTTTGATGTTGATGTGCTTTTCCAGGAACGAAGAGTCCCAAAGACACTGGCACTTCAGGTCTGCAGGAATCAGGGATGCACCCCAACCCGTCAAGACTCGCATCCATCATAATAGTAAAGACCAGATCCGGTACTTGAAGTGGAACTCCTTGAGTTAACCACTCGAGATCTGCCCAAATCTGAACCTTTTGTTTTATCAGATCTGTTAAAACAATCTGGCATTCGAGCGAATGTGTCTTGACACTCCAGTTCTGAGAAAAGAAAATCTGGAGAGGATGCATGCGTAAGCGACCCAACGGAATCAAGTCCGCCGCTTCCCGGCACAGTTCCATCAGTTGCATAAACTCCCTCGCTGATACTGTGAGAGAGTTTAGACAAAAGCGAGCATAGCAAATGACTAATTTCACTCGGGTTATCTGAAGGCGAACCACATTGATTTTGAGTCTCAAAGCTCATCTCCAAGTAAATAAAGGACTTGGACGGAGCTAAATCCAACTTCTTTTCGTTTACAATGAAACCGAGACTCGGAATAAATTAAGTAGACTCTGCACATCATTCTGAAGTGCATCTTTGTCGCCGTATCTCTGAAGAATGTCATCCAGATAAGCCGACGTTACCACGGCCAAATGAGTTTGGCAGTATGACATTACCAAGTTCAATATCTGAGTGAAAACACACTGCCCTGAACTGATAAACCTTCTCTTGAATGGCAAAGCGCAGGTACTTTCTGAAAGCCAGATGAACCATGACATAAAAGTCCTTTAGGTCTATGCTTGCTGCAAAGTCATTCACTTGAATACTCGCTTTTACCAACCGAATGGTTTCCATATAGAACTTTGGAACGATATCCAGCTCAAGTCTATCACCGGTTGAAATGAGCCATCTGGTTTCGGCACAAGAAGCAGGCGACTGTAAAACTCCGGTGAGTTGGGATTTTCTATGACCTCTATTGCTTCCTTTACTAGGAGAGATTGAATTTCTGCAAGAAGAGACTCCTTTTTTTGAAGGATTTGCCGGAAGATCTGTCCAATGTGGACTTCTTGTAAGTGGGGGTTTTGAACGGAATGATAGCCGAAGACCCGTTCTGACTACATTCCTGACCCACTGATCTTCCATCATGTCCGTCGAGTTTCTCGCAAAGTTTGATAACCTTCTGCCAACTGGAGAGCAATAGAGGTTTAGACCATCATCTGTATGACCAGCAAGGCTTTCGGGAAGAGAAACCACATCCTCCCCGAGACCCACCTTGCGCCATCAGCTTAGGGACATCTGGCTTATAGTCTTTGTAAGACTTACGCCCGATTTCAGAGTCGCTACACTGACGGTTCCTGCGAGGAGCACATCTTCACTGACTGCGAACTGGAGCCCCCTCACCTACCACGTCCAGCAAACGACTGCTGCTGGGAAACTGACCTCAGCAAAAGAGTGCTGGTAGCTTTTTTGGTAGCTTCTTTGTACACTAAGGATAACTTGTTGGCAAACAAGGTATGCCCAAAAACCGGGAGCAACTCTTAGAGAGCTTTTCACCTGATCGTCTATCAATGAAGATGATACCAAGGCTCCATCACATCTTATCAATTCCATATTAGCCACTGTAAGGGCGGAATTATGTGTGGCATACATAACTGCCCTTGAAAGAACTTTGAGAGACGAATTAATATCATCAAATTCTTTCCCAACAAGACAATGGTCCAAAGCCCTGGTGATATGATCTGCGTAGGACATAGCGTCCAAAACTGCCCGACTAAAATCAATTGTAGATTTGATCACATCTGAGCGGACATTGAATGGTGCGAGTAACGAGATATCCAGATCTAAAGCCCAATTATCCAGATGCAGAGGAGCTCTCTGAACATCTTCTCCAACCGTTTTTAAGTGACATGGTCCAGGACACGGTATGTGAATAGAAGATGTCGCTAAGAAAGGATTTTTCTTTCTTGAATTTGCTAGGCTGAATACTGCATCGTCAATGTGGCCGAAGGCCTCCAACACATGAACTGATTGACCCGGGAAGGAAAGAACGTTGTCTTTTTTCCGCTGGGTATCCCTATCTAGGGATGATTAGTGATTTCTGCCTAGCAGACGCAGCTTGCTGACCAGGAGGAACAAGATCAGGAAAGAACAGATGAATAAAATTCATCGCTTCCATATGTTGTTCCAAAAGGGTCGGGGAATCTTCCTCCAATCCCCTTTCATCATCCGCTTGGTCTAGCTGTGAATTTTGGTCAGCTCCATCTGAATGAAAGGGATGTCCTTACCGATCCAGCACCATCCGACAGCTCACTCCCGGAGTCTGTTGATGGGCGTACCTGCATTGGCTGGGAAGCTGCGCAATTTGCGACAGCAAGTCCATTACTGAGGCTTGTGAAGCAGCGATCTTATGTTTCTTTGCCGCTTGATGTTTGCGGGACGGAGATCTGTCCCCAGATCTTTTCGCCGAACGTCCTGAATGCTCCGTATAATCATGCCTCGAACCACTAGCTATCGGATGACCCAACTTTGGAGGCAAAGACTGGGAGCATCTTCGCAAAATGGCTTGAATGTAGGAAGTCGGATAGCTAATGAGTGGTCTAATGTGCTTGGTAGCAGACGTGGAAGAAGCCGTAACTGCCGCCGGCCCTGACTGCAGTGTGGGCGGAGTGCCTTGACTGGCTAACGAGGACGTTAGCTCCGACTCAGTGAACTTTCTCACAACAAAAAACAGTCGGCCCCGACTGTTGATGGAACGAGGAAGGCTGTTCCACTCGTGATCTGACCCCAGATCTCGCCAAGCGTCCCGCTAAGAAACTAGCTGGCATCTTCCCCTTTGCCGTCATCGCTGGGTGAGCTTTTGATTTTGAGGTGTTCGATTTACCCAAATCTACACTTTCCTTGACCACTATGGTCTTATCCGGTGTTATGAGGTAACCGCTTCACCAGCCGAGCTAGCTGCTTGTAAACAAATAAGAGGTCTTATTCCTTGTTTGATATTCATGAGCATCTTCGCAGCTAGCTCTGTTTGCTCCTCAGAGCATGACGACGGCAGCACATATTGGACGGGTGATGCTGTACCATCGTCATGTTCTTGTTCCTCTGAAAAAGAAACTGAAAAGCTAGATTTAGCCTGCGGTGAAAGTTCCAGCATCGGAACTTCACCGTGCACATAACGCGACACCTGCCTCCAACATTTGGCATCCCAAACTACACAAGTAGCACATGTATCTAAAGGAGTGCAGCGACTACAAGCAAGACAACAAGCATGTAAATCCGAGGCAGACTCCCTCGCCTTACACTTTAAGCAAAAAGATTTCATAATAATATTTAAGCCAAAGACAAAGTCCACTGCACTCCTAAACTACAAAATAATTTATACATATTAAGGAAACAAAAATACGCCAATCAAAATCGTTTCAAAAGAAATCAAAAACGAAAAAAAAAGATTGAAAATGCCTAAGTTCCCAAAGGGAACCTCATGAGCCCAAGGGCATCCCGATAGAGCCTAAGTGTGGTCAAACACTAAATAATTAAAGCTACACTACCGGAATAATTAATACATGTATCCTACTATAAATACTATAACTGTGCTATACTATAATATAACAATACTATAAATTAAAGCATTGTCAACAGGAAAAACTGGAAACTAAACAACAGTCATACAATAAGCCCAAAGTCAGTAACCGATCAATCACTACCTAATGCAAAGCCAGATCTTCATGAGAAGAAAAAAACAATGCATCTGGTAGAAGATGCAAGACTACATGCGTCCTAACACCCACAGGATGAGGACGTAACCATGGGGAATAAACATGCCATAGATCACGTTAAACTACCAAGAAATTTAAGAAAAAATTTTGATAAAAAAGCCAACAAAGCTTGGGAGTTCATGGGAAGAGAGGGAAGGAACATTTAACAAACAGTAGGTTTAATCATCAGCAAGAATGAGGACATTCAGGTCCATGTCCTGAAAATGGGAAACATGAATAATTTTACATATTTATTTTAAAGTTACGGCCCTGAACGTCCAAAACCACCATAGTTCACTTCCAGCATCTTTTCACATCCTTGAATCCACCATAATCATCAATGATTTGTGTTTGGCATCTTGAGAAAAGAGATTTTAAAGCACAGATGTCAGTTCAGATTTTTAATGACTTGGGCCAAACAGAAGAAATATGAAAAAAATTAAAGTAATTTATATATTATTTATACTTACCAATGGCCCAGACTTAGCTGGTGCTAACTCAAAATTATCTAGGGCCAAACATAAATTTTGTCCCCCAATCCCCAAAATTTGCATGCAAAACCGAAAATTAGAAGTCCTATCTGGCCCTCCATACATTTACTCTCTGCACATGCGCAGATGCCAGGAAGTCACCAAAACTGGCACCAGCATCATTCTTTGTAAAAAAGATTATAATATAATAATTCAGCAGGGAGGTATGAGTGCCCAGTACTGCCCACTCATGGGAGGGCCATTCCCGTCTGGGCCATTGGTAAGTATAAAAAATATATAAATTACTTTAAATTTTTTCATATTTTTATACTGTAACCAATGGCCCAGACTTAGCTGAATCATAAAAAGGTGGAGGGCCTAAAACTTCCGAAATAGATGATCAACATAGATCAAATCTTTCAATCCATGATGAAGGAAATTAGAATAATTAGAATTTACATGTGTGTCTCTTATACCATAAAAGAGGAGACATATCCTAATAGGGATCTCAATTATGTAAATCCTAAATCTGAGCATGAAACCATGCTAATTAGGATGTAACGATTCACAATTTTTAAGGCTAGTCTGAACTAAGCCCCATAAATTAGGATGGCATATTTGAGAATGAGAGAAAATTTCCCATAAACCTATGCCATACAATAAAACTACAGCTGTATGCAGAATATAGTTATGGATTTAACAGCTTCCTTCATAGTTACATACCCATCAAGCCAGAGAAGAGGTGAAAATGCCCCCCCCCCCCCTTTTTTTGAACATATCTTCAAAAGAAAGAGGAGAGAGCTCTGGAATCAATAAAAGCGGTACCACAAAACAATATAAATAAATATTGATCATGATTAATTCATGAATAATAAATGGTGCTTAACGCCACTTCACAAGCCAAGGATTTTGGTAAATAATATTGTCCGCTACAAAATATGTACCACAGACAGCGTACCCAGGTACGACGAAATTGGTGATATAAAATATAACATACACATATTAAATCGAGATACATTGAACAATCTCTGCGGAGAAAACACACTTCCAAGATCATCCACAGGCAGCCTCTGTACAACAAAATCCAGTAAGAACACTCTCCAACGTGTACTATCTGATATCTACAACCAGAAACACGTGAGAATATGCGATTTGAGAACCGACAAAATAGAGACAGGATCTAGAAATGGAGGTAGGTATGATTAACAGGCTCCAACACGGACCGCCTCAGAAATATATAATTTCAAGATCCAGCAAAGCGATAGCCTAATAAAATATTGCGTGAGTGCATTAAAATCCAGCATGTAATCATCTAAAAACCACTAACTGGTTATGCAGTCACATATGAACTCAAATAGCAGCAATTATGATGATTTTAATAAGCGCTTGTAAATCAAAAATCAAAAAATAATCACCGGAAACTAATGCAACAAAACTGCGTATATGCCTATGAAGGCGGCATTCAACACGACCCAAATGCATAGTATGTATGTATAAAGATGTATATACAAGACAGAGTGTGAGTGTGGGGAGGGGGGAATTCGAAGTCATGTAGAAACCTCCTCACCCACATTACTTAATCATTGCTGGTCCAGACAGCAAAAATATAGGAACCCCAAAGGCTCCCTCATGTCTAACAGACTCCCTTATGCTACTATGGGCAGAGAATGATATGAAGAACTAAACTTCCCCTGAAGAAGAAGGCCCTCTTGTGGAGGAAGCTTCTGGCAAATGTTCAATAACAGGCACTTGAGAAAACTGATAGGATATTGTGACGACAGATATGTTAGTAGGAATCACACTGAGATTAACGTAATCTACTGAATCAAATGAATTGACCTACCATTCATTCCCATGAATACGGCTGAGCGTCACTTGTACGCGCTCAAATGTCTAACACTGGCGACACAAATGATGGAAACTATTGTTCCTGTGCGTCGCAAACCTAACTATTCTGGAGCGAACCCACATGCATGTTCGCAAATAATATAAATCCAATAATGTAGCGTGAACAATAAGACATCATTTCTGATGAATATGTGATCTCCAACAACTGAGGGTCCCAAGAACCCTGCATATCGAGTCCGTCGGACTCAGGGTTGTAACCCAATTTATGAACTCACATCCGTCATAATTGAGAAAACCGAATCTGGCAGCTGTAAAACCATTGAATATCTGCCCAAACTTGACCTTATGTTTACTAGATCCACTAAAACAAACAGGTCTAAAGCGAAAAACGTCTTCCCACTCCAGTTAAGAATAACTGGAGGGGACGTGTGGGTAAGCGATCCATCGAAATAACATTCGTAGCCGCTCCACACAATCCCATCCGATGCATAAAATCTTCGCTGATGTGTCTGATAGAAAACAAAAGCGAGCCTAACAACTGGCTAATTTGCTCTGTGAAACAACAAATGAACCAGCTTGTTGAAAATGAATTGTAGGATACGTGTATCCTATCATTCATCCCGTGAGACATTATCTAGTTCTTTCTTCAAGTGATCTTAAGAACTATAATTGCCGCACAGTCGATCATTCGAACGCTCGGTTTTTCGACTGAATGATTATTCTAAATAACCTTTTAGAGCCATGATAAACACGTTATCCAGTAGTTCCAGTTAATTATCAGTCAGACCGAGCTCTAGAAGAGCCTCGAGCCACCGGCTCAGGGGTGTCTGATCAGTAAACTCGAACAGACCTAAACCCCCTATCCAAGTGGTTGTATAGTTGATCCCTAAAGTAATTATAGGAGGGATACCTATACCTTTGTTATGAGTCCTTATAGACGATCTGAGTCTGGGACATCCTCTCCTACTCTATTCTGCAGTTGTTGATCGATCAGACTCCAACTTAAAGAGCAGAGTATTGATGCCTTCTTGTAGCTTAATCCTATATTAATTAAAGCTTACCGTCAAAGACTTAGTGTCTGGAAAACTAGAGTGACCTGTACTGTAGAGAGTTTTTCACCTTGTCATAAATTAAAGATGACGATTCAAGGCTTCGTCACATCAGAATAACTCGCACTTAGCAACTGTTAAGACAGAGATATATGTGATAAATTGGCCTGGAAAGAATTTTTAAAAAGGTACAAATGTCCACAAAATTCCTTTCCATACCAGTACTTAAAAAGTGAAGTACACAAGACCGTGAGTCTAAATTCGCTCTGAATAAGAAATTATCTTCTCAACTGTGTCCGAGCAAACAGCGAAATGATGAAGGTAAGGTCACAACTAAGACCTTAGCCTGCTCATTCAAATGCAGAGAAACTCTCAGCACATCTTCCCTGGTCGTTTTTTAAATGAATGTGTTCAAAAAATGGTTAAAAATACAGAAGATGATGATAAAAAACCATATCCCTTTCATCATCCGTCTAAATCAGTTTTAGAATCACGATCAACAGCATCTGAACACGCAGATGACTGGACCGACCAAGCACCATCTGCCAGCTCAAGTTTTGAGACTGACGTTGGGTGTTTCTGCATTTGCAGGAATACTGCGATGAGCTGCGCAATCTGCGACAGCAAGTCCGTTACGGAGGTCAGAGGAGCAGTGGTCATGTATTGCTTGTCCACTGGCTGCTCCTGGAACAGTGTGTCCGAGATGGCTCTTAACTGCAGACGTCCCGATGAATGAGGCCTCATCTCCTTGGCTACTAGATGGTGCGACTTCCTTGACAAGGAGTGGACCTATTGACGATGCAGACTAGATATCCGAAGTCATGTAGCTGAGGTGCGGTCGTGAGTGCTTAGTAGACGCTGAAGAAGCCGAATTGTAGCTGACCCCAGCTGAGAATTAAACGGAGCGTCCCGGATAATAGGCATGTATGTAAGCTCCAAATGACGCAAGTTCCTACCAACAGCATCTGGCCCCAGATGTTGTAAAAGAGAGAGGGGTCTCCCTCTTGCTCATGGTCCTGGGAGACATAGCCGAGCATACCTCAGAACTTGCCGGCTTCCTCCTTTCCATCGTTGCAGGGTGAGCATGATTGGATTTTATAGTGCTCGCTACACTCTTGTTTCTCTCCTCGACCGCTACGGACATACCAGGCATCACACTACCCATATTCTGAGTAACGATCCACCAGTTGAGCTAGCTGGAGACAAGGTCGTAAACCCTATATTCTAAGGTCTAGGCCCTTGTCTTATATCATTGAGCACTTTTGCTGCCAGCTCTGATTTACTATGTAAATTGCGACACACCCGGTGTCACGGTCCTCATATTCAAGAGTAACTGCTTCACTGGCGACAGGGAACTGAAACCACTCACCGCGGTTTATAGCCCTGTGCAAAGAGAGCACTTTAGCCGTCATGTAGAGGAAGCCGTAAGACTAGCCAACCCTGGCTGCCTATTAGACGGGACGTCTCAGACAGGAGGCATGGATGTAAACTCCGACTGACGCAAGTTCCTACCAACAACATCTGGCCCCAGATGATGCAGTAAAAGAGAGAGACCTCTCTTTTGCTTGTGGTCCTGGCAGACCTGGATGAGCGTACCTCGAAACTTGCCAGCTTCCTCCTTCCATCATCGCTCGATGAGCATGATTGTATATTATAGTGCTCGCTCCACCCTTGTTCTCTCCTCGACTGCTACGGACATAACCGGTGTCACACCACTCATATTCTGAGTAACGATCTGCCGGTTGAGCTAGCTGGCGACAAGGTCGTAAATCCCATGATCTGAGATCTAGGCCCTTGTCTTATATCATTGAGCACTTTTGCTGCTAGCTCTAATTGTATATTGCGGCATTGTATATTCCTAGCCCAGAGGCGTCACAGTTCTCAGAGGCCTGAGTAACCGCTTCACTGGTCGAGCTAGCTGGCGACAGGGAACTAAAACCATACGCCATGGTTTTTAGCCCTGTCTAAATGCGACAACAGACTTTTGTGCGGTCGTGTGTGCTTTTCGGATGTAGAGGAAGCCGTAAGACTAGCCGACCCCGGCAGCCTATTAGAAGGAGCATCCCGGACAGGAAGGCATGGACGTAAGCTCCAACTGACGCAAGTTCCTACCAACAACCTCTGACCCTAGATGTTGTTGAAAGAGAGAGGGGTCTCTCTCTCTTGCTCGCGGTTGTGGCAGACCTCGATGAGCATACCTCAGAACTTGTCTGCTTCCTCCTTTCCGTCGTCGCAGGGTGAGCACGTTCAGATTTTATAGTGCTCGTTACACCCTTGTTTGTCTCCTCGACCGCTACAGACAGACCCAGCATCATAACACCCATATTCTGAGTGATAGAACCGCCGATTGAGCTAGCTGGCGACAAGGACATCTATCCCATGATCTGAGATCTAGGCCTTTGTCTTATTTCACTGAGCACTTTTGCTGCTAGCTCTAATTGTATATTGCGACGACGGAAGCACACTCTCCGACGGCGTCACGTAACCTCACCATGTTCTTGTTTCTCTGTAAATAGAAACTAAATGAAAGTGCCAATGACACTGTAGCTTAACCCGTCTGTGTGTTGTGTTGGATGAAAAGGATAATGTTCAATGTTTATGAAAGGATTATGAAATAAGACAAGAATCGAGATAATTGAGAATATGTTAATTTCTGTTCCCTGTATGCTATGTTTTTAATTAAAATAATATGAGGTGTACACCGTATTAAAGAGATGAGGGGTGGGTTAATATGACCTCACAGTTAATGTATGTGGCCCTCACAGTTAACGTATATCAACGAAAGTTACCAAGTTGCAGTGAAATTATTCCAAAACAAGTCATCCTATCAAGTTATATTGAAATCCCTTCATAAATATGGTCTGTAGACTGTGCTAAAGGTTTTCGGGTTTCAGGCCTGTGTAGCCACGACGGTTGACCGATTGCAACTAAAAGAGGACGTCATCATCTCGACATTATACTGAGTCATTTTACTAAGTTACAATGAAATCCCTTCACAAATACGACCTGTGGTCTGTACTCAAGTCTTCTAGGTTTTGGGCTCGGGAAGCCATCATGGTTGAATGATCGTGATCAAAAAGGGACGTTGTCATCTGGGCATCATCTGGACTGATGCTAGGAAGTTACAATGAAATCCCTTCATAAATATGACCTGTAGACTGTGCTCAAGGTTTTCGGGCTTCGGGCCCCTGAAGCCATCACAGTTGACCAATCATGACCAAAAGGGGATGTCATCATCTATGCATTATATGGAGTCAACCTAACAAGTTACAATTAAATTCTTCCATAAATACGACCTATAGACCATGCTAAAGGTTTTGGGGTTTTGGGCTCAGGCAGCCATCAAGGCTGAATGACCGCGACCAAAAGGGGACGTTCTCATCTAGACATTAATTGGAGTCATCCTACCAAGTTACAATAAAATCCCTTCATAAATATGACCTGTAGACTGTGCTAAAGGTTTTCGGGCTTCGGCCCCTGTAGCCGTCACAGTTGCCCAATCGCTTTCAAAAGGGGACGTTCTCATCTAGACATTATATGAAGTCAACCGACCAAGTTACAATGAAATCCCTTCATAAATATGACCTGTAGACTGTGCTAAAGGTTTTTGGCTTTGGGCTCGGGCAGCCATCATGGTTGAATGATCACAACCAGAAGGGGACATTCTCATCTGGGCATCATCTGGAGTGATCCTGCAAATTACAATGAAATTCCTTCTTAAATATGACCTGTAGACTGTGCTCAAGGTTTTTGGGCTTCAGGCACCTGTAGCAGTCACAGTTGACCAATCATGACCAAAATGGGATGTCATCATCTAGGCATTATTTGAAGTCAACCTAATGAGTTACAATAAAATCCTTCCATAAATATGACCTATAGACTATGTTAAAGGTTTTTGGCTCGGGCAGCCATCAAGGCTGAATGATTGCGACCAAAAGGGGACGTTCTCATCTAGACATTATATGAAGTCAACCTACCAAGTTACAATGAAATCCCTTCATAAATATGACCTGTAGACTGTGCTAAAGGTTTTCGGGTTTTGGGCTCGGGCAGTCGTCACGATTGACAGATCGCGATCAAATGGGAAACTTCTCATCTAGATATCATACGGAGTCATCCTACCAAGTTACAATGAAATCCCTCCATATTAAATATGACCTGCAGACTGTGCTAAAAGCTTTTGGGTTTCAGGCTTGGGTAGCCATCACGGTTGACAGATCATGACCAAAAGGGGACGTTCTCATCTAGGCATTATACAGAGGCATCCTACCAAGTTACAATGAAATTCCTTCATAAATACGACCTGTAGACTGTGCTAATGGTTTTGGGTTTGGGCAGCCATACCGGTACGTTCTCATATAGACAAGACCCCAAACCTGCATATGAAATTCCATGATGATCAGACAAGAACTACGGGGTGTAGCCTGTGCTAAAGGAAAATGTGAACAGACTCACAGACTAACAGACTTCCGCACGCGTGATTGCACTATCTTATCTTGACTTTGTCAAGTTAAGCAAAAAACTAGTGACTTTTTGAACCAGCAGTGTCCCCTCGCCGCGAAAAGGACCGGCGCCTCAAACAACAAACCATGACACCCGTCTCCAACGTTGACTAAATCTGACACATGTTGTGCAAGAATTAGTGGCAGTACATCGACTACAAGCAAGACAACGACCATGAAAACAGAGGAAAGATTTCCTCTTATTTGCCCTATTTGAGAAATATTATTACATAAAAGCTAAAATAGGTGGATTGTACTACCACCAAATCTACATAAATATAAGATAACATTAAAATATATCATCAAAGAAATAATTACACCAAAAAGAAAAAATGTTTCAAAAAAAAGTTTTTTTTTTCTTATATAAGAGCCCAAGTTCCCAAAGGGAAAGATGAGCCCAAAAGAGCCTAAGTGTGGACAAAATTATAATAATATCCCAAAAAATAACTGCCACGCTACTGGAATATTTTATGTTACTTACAACTGTCATTTCCCTAAAAATAATAGGAAACTACCTATATAAATAAAGCATTGTCAATGTAAACAACTGGGAGTGCGGTGGCTCAGTAGGTAGAGGTGCAGGCTGCAAACCAAGAGGTCCTCGGTTCGAATCCCACCTGCGGCAACCGCATTGTGTCCTTGGGCAAGACACTTCATCTCCATTGCCCGCGCGGGGGCACGATGATGCCGTGTACTATGGCGTATAGCATGTCGATGGTGCGCATGTCTCCAACCAATCTAACGTGAGTTATGATGTTGGGGAGCTGGCAGCTGCTCGTCGTTGCTCGGTGGTTCTCTCCGGGTACTCCGGCTTCCTCCACCCGTAAAACTGTCACGGTCATGATTAGCCATTGTGCATAAATATGTGACCTTAAGCATCAATAAATATAAATATATAAATATGTAAACAACTTCAGAATAAAAACCGGAAACAAGACCCCAAGCAACACGGCACGAAGTCAGTAACAGAAATAAAACTATCCGATGTAAAGCAAGATCTTCAGCAGAAGAAAAAACGATACATCAGATGTATGATGCACGACCAAAACACCTAAAAACCCCAAGGGTGAGGACATAACCAGAATAATCTTCTGTATAAAACGTTAAACTCCCAAGAAATTTTATAAAAAAAATGTCAATAAAACAAGCCAAAAAAGCTTGGGAGTTTAACTGGGGGATCAAGGGAGGGTAGGGAAGGAATACTTAACAAACAGTGGAAAAATCATTATCAACAATGATGATGTCAGGCCCATGTTCCGAAATTAGGGAACATGAACTAATTTTATAAATATTATAAAATTACAGCCCTGAACGTTTCAAACCACCGTTTCTTCCTTCCTTCATTCAGTTGTGTCCTTGGATCCACCAAATTAACCATTGATTTGTGTCTGGCATCATTAAAACTGAGATTTAAAAGCACAGATGTCAGTTTGATGTTATCTGACTGAAGGACCAAACAAAGAATGATGTTGGCGCCAGTTTCGGTGACTTCCTGGCGTCTGTGCATGCACAGAGAGTAAATGTATGGAGGGCCAGATGGGACTTCTAATTTTCGGTTTTGTATGTAAATTTGGGGGATTGGGGGGGAAAATTTGTGTTTGGCCCTAGATAATTTTGATTAAGCACCAGCTAAGTCTGGGCCATTGGTTATAGTATAAAAATATGTTGGCACCAATTTCGGTACCTTCCTGGTTACTGTGCATGTGCAGTAAACAAAAGTATGAAGTACCAGATAGGACTTTGAATTTTCGGTTTTATATGCAAATTTTGGGGATTGGGGACTTCAAAATTTGTGTTTGGCCCTAGAAATTAATGAGTTTGCACCAGCTAAGTCTGGGCCATTGGTTTTAGTATAAAAATATGAGATGTACTGGGCATTCCTTTTTCAAGTTGTTTCACAGAGAAGCAAAAATCACAAAAAATCCAAGATGGCTGACATGACAGTAATGTTGGAATTGCTAGAATGCCGATTATCAAAAGGAACATTCCTCTAGTCATGCCCATTCAACAAATAAAATGCTATCAATTGGAGATGGAGGTCTCAAGTAATTGCGCAAAAAGGCAAAACTAAAAAAAAAATCAAAGATGGCTGTCATGGCAGCCATGTCAGATGTGTCAGAATGCCGATTATCGAAAAGGAACCTTCCTCTAGTCAAGCCTAATCCACCATAAAAAATAGTTTTCAAGTTATTGTGCGGATAAGCAAAATTTACCAGACAGACAAACGTAGCCATATTATAATATAGCCCATTCATATGAGCGGCCACATAAAATGGAAAACTAAGGAATTCAATGGGGCAGTTTTAAGAAGTGTTTGATACGAGTTGTCCCTGATAGCAGCATTCTCTCTAAATTTCTTTACTTGCAGTTTCATATAGAACTGCAGAGAAATTTTTTTCACGTCATCACTCCTGCTTACATATTGTTTTACTGAGAAGAAAATTCTGCAAAACAACATGAGAAAAAAACAAAATAATTAAAAATCACATAAATAATAGACTGTACTTTAATTCAGTGATACTTACTGTTTCTGCATGAACTGATAAATGTTGGGCTGAATCCAACACAACCAATTGGTATTACATCCCTGTACTCTGTCTGCGAGAAATCCCATACGATCCCTACTTGATGTATTACAATAGAAATGGAAGCCACGTTTAAATGTTCTGAAAGTTAAAAAATTTATAGTAATTTATATATTTTTTATACTTACCAATGACCCAGACATAGCTGGTGCTAACTCTTAAAATATAGGGCCAAACACAAATTTTGCTCCCCAATCCCCAAAATTTGCATCTAAAACTAAAGAAAACATGTCCTGAAAGGCCCTCCACACTTCGCCCCTACTGCGCATGCGCAGTGTCAAGGACGTTCCGAAATTGGCGCCATTAATCATTCTAATAACCAGTGCCTGGTAAGCGCTATGTACTCAGCGGGGAGGCAAGAGTTCCCAACTCCTGGGAGGGCCATCCCCGTCTGGGTCATTGGTAAGTATAAAAAATATATAAATTACTATAAATTTTTTAACATTTTTATACTGTACCAATGACCCAGACATAGCTGAATAGTAAAAAGGCTGGAGGGCCAAGGACATAGAGCAAAATGGAATACGCTCAATAAAATAAAATAGAGTCATCCCCTGTAGGGAAAAAGAAGCAATAGGCCTTACATGTATCTTTCTTATTTATGATAAATTAGAAAGATACAACACCTTCCAAAATTGAGCTTCATACATCCATGTACTCTATTAATATCCAATATAATCCTTATACTAATAATTTTTAAAGTAAGCCAATAAATAAAGTAAGTCTAGAGAATAGAGACTCTTATACTCCTAAAAGTGTCTGAGGATTGCATAATCATGTCCGTTGACATATGCAATATTCAAAAGCTATACTTTAAAAACTAAGACTTGAATGAATTTTAAAAACCTAAACTTCTCACTAAACAACCATCCCAATAACAGCTCAGAATTACTAACTCCGGAGGAGGTATCCCCTTGTTTTCATAGTAAAACAGGTGACCCAAGGGAACACCCTCCCCCCCCCCCCCCTTTTTCTTGCCCTGGGTCAAATAGCCCAGAGCGAAGAGGGCAGCAGAACGGAGACACTGCCGAAACAGACAGCCTACCTAGCTATAGTAGCAACTGTTAAGTGAATGACATTCTGAGCAGTAGATAATAGACCTAACAATAGAGGCCTCCAGAAATGGACTCGATATTTCTGAGATAAAATTCATGAATGTGGATGGCTGAGCGCAATGAGCGGCCTTCAAAAATCTATAATAGCGACACTATTAATGTAAGCCCAAGAAGTAGAAGAACTCTTACTTCATGAGCCGAAATCTTAAGCACAACTGCTAAGTCAATGATATATCATAAGCAGTACCGATAGTTAATAGAATCCATTAACAATAAAATGGAGCGTAACGTCCTTCTACTAGACATCAAAGACAGAAGAAGCTTACGCCCATAGTAATAAACAGATATCTGTTTATAAATACATAAACTGTACCCGGAAAGAGTAAAGGCCTATGCCCATACGAAGACGGAAGGACCTTAAAATAATAGGTTCCGGATAATAGGAGCCTAACTCTTATGCAACAATCCAACCTAAATAGTAACGGAAGTATTGATTCCGAAACTACGAAAGTGAAAATCATCCATCGATAGTGCATGAAACTCACTGACTCTACAGTAAAAGAGAAACCAACAGAATTACTGTCTAAAAGGTCAGAATTTGAAAACTACTGTTTCCAGAGGCTCAAATGATTACTTAGCTAAATAAGAACCGAAGTTAAAATCCGTATAGGAATTTAATCTAAGATTCTAAGTCTATTTATCAAAAAGTTACTAACTGACTTAGATAAAGAGACAAAAGACTCAATTGTAAACTATCGTAGAGTGCATAGGTATGAGGTAACATAAACCTATAACCTAAATAATAACAGGCTGCAGTAGATCTTGTGAAACAAGTATACTAAAAAATAGCAATGAGTAGTATGGAGGGATCAACAATATGAACATAATGATCCCTACACCACGACGGAAGAGCCTCCACTTTAACCGCATAGAATAGCGAAGAAGAGGATCTCCTATAGTAAGAAATCGCGTCCAAAGCTCGTCCAGTACAGTGCTTACAATGCAATACGGACCACACAACGGAATACATGAAGGTTGCGACCTTGCTGGTTGTGATAAAGATGACACGATTTACCCAGTGAAAAAGATCCTCACATAGAGGAAGATTTCACGTTAAGACCCACAGTAGACAAGAGAGTAAATTACTCATAATCTCTGTGAAGATAGAGATGCTATCAACAGAAATGTATTGTGGTTGTTTATCTTAGCAATACCTGCTAAAACAACAGCGCCGGAGGATACGCGTATCCTATCATTCCGTCCTATAGATCAATAGAGCGTTAACAATATTAGCTCAGAGATCTGGACAAGCCAACACATACGTCTGCAATTGATTAGCAAGCTGTGTCATAAATAAATCATCATTGGGCGCTCCCATAGATAGCAAATCTGATTGGATACTTGTTTGTTGAGAGTCCATTCTGACAGCAACAAGCGACCCGTAAGAGAACGGGAGTCCGATAAAACAATCAGACGACCCGGAATATGACGGACCAAAACTGAACTTGGTGTACTATAACCAACAGACGGATTCTTTCCATTAAATTGAATAACGGAAACGAAAGAGTGCCTCCCTGGTTCCGGAGATACGCCACTACTGTCGAATTAAAGGACAGGAATTTGGGCATGCGTTTCTGAATAATGTTCATGCAATGACATAAAGCAAGCCTAAAAAACATTATTCCGCGGAAGAAAACTGATTGCTAAAAGACTGCGGAACCCAAAGACCCTGGCACTTCGAATCCGTAGGGATCAGTATTATATCCCAATCTGTTTGACTGGCAACTGTCATAACAGCCACACTCGGGTCCGGCAACTGCGGTGGCACTCTCTGAGTCAACCACCGAATGTTTGCCCCAGTCTGAATCTCTTGTAACGCTAGATAGACAAGAGAACGTGTAAATCGAGCAATTCATGGATTGCCGAAAAGTTGCCGTCGAAGAGAAGCTCCTCCGAGAACGAAGCGACTCTGAGAGAGTTCTTAACCTTACTATCCACGCGTGTGGATGTAGCTAGGGCTGCGTCATGTCTAACTAACTCCAATCAGCCACTGAAGGGCGGAGTTATACGTGAACAAACTACTGCCCTCAAAAGAAATTACATTGAGAATAATATCCCGTAAATCTTTTCTTGAAGACGTAATGATAACGCCTCAGTAAGGCGGATTACGTATAATAAAGCGTCTAAGTTAAGTCTACTATACATAATGTCGTTCCCAACATTGAAATTGGAAAAAGACATAAACGGCGAAAAAGAATATATGCAGTCTTTAATCACACCGTCTAGACGCATATGAACTCTCGGTATGCCCTGCTCTGCCAAAATAAACTATTTGTATAAATGATAAAATGGCAGAAATGAGCAACGCGGACAAGAAACTAAACTATCATGCTTAGTAGCAGGCTTGTATATATATATATATATATAGCGTCGAAAAATAAAACACATGTTGTAATGACAATATTGGACTGCGTCGGTAAGTCAGGGACAATGTCCCTGAACCGATCGAAAAATCCGAGTCCAATGACGCTATAAGTCTCTTATCCAAGATCGCAGCAATGAAGTCCGAAATAATAATCACTGGAAGATAATGCCAGAAGATATGAAAGGCATCTTCCGATACTACTAAAGGGAAAACTCGAAATCTTTCGAATCCCTTTCGCCATCCTGTCGGACCCTATAAAGCGTTCGGTCGTCCGTACCTGATGCAACCGCGGACCGCACCGACCCAGCGCCGTCGGATAATTCCTGATTCGACCGAGAAACTGTCAATTGCTGGGATGCTGCGAAACAACTGTGCTAACTCGGATAGCACGTCCGTCACTGAGGCCTGAGGAGAAGCGGTCTTACGATGCATTGCCGCTGGAAGCTCCGTGATCGTTACCCCGTGCATACTACCAATATGCGAGCGAATGGAGTGTATAGGCCTCGTGTCCCTTGGCTACCGGATGGCGCGACCTATTCGCCGTGGAATCACTGAATGCCGAAACTGATCGGATACTCGAGGTCACGTAGCCAATGTGCGGTCGTGTGCCCTGCTGTGAGGATGAGGAAGCATTAAGGACAGTCTCTCGGACTGTCAATATAACGGAGCGTCCCGACCAACGGACATATGCTCCGAATGTAAAATATCTGAACCACAACATGCGGTCCCCTATGTTGTTGGGCGAGAGAGGGACCTCTCTCGCTCACAGCCCGGACGGACCTGGACAAGCCAGGAACCGGACTAACAGGCTTCCTCCGATCTGTCCTCAATCTGCCGTCACTGGGTGAGTACTAAAGTAATTAAAGTGCTCGCATCACCCAAATCTCCTTCCTAGACCGCAACGGACGAACCCGGCAGCCGAAGCATTCGATGAATGTACGCTACACCGGGTGAGCTAGCGAATGTCACTCCGTAGGCGATAGACATATTCCATGAGCACTTATTGCCGCTAACTCTTCATTAACTATGACGACAGAGGCACACTTTTGAAAGACATCTCCATAACTCTTCGAACAAGAAACCAGAAATGCTTGGTTAGCAAGCATAAAATAATAATATATATAGCGTCGTTCAATAATTCGAAAGTTTGTGTGACATTATTGGACTATGTCGGAACTGAGGGACGATGTCCCTGAACCGAACCAAAAATTCTAAGTCCACCGACGCTATCAGTTTCTTATCCGGCATCGCAGCATTCTGGTCCGACGAAAGAAGCTGTAGAAGACCAAGTCAGATGACATACACAACAGCATATGTTGTTCCGAAAGGGAAAGCTCGAAATCCTCCGAATCCCTTTCGGTATCCCGTCGGACCGGATGAAACTTTCGGACGTCCGTACCCGCTTCCGCGGAGCGTCCCGACCCAGCATCGTCGGATAAAATATATGCGACAGATTCAGTTGATGCTGGGATGCTGCGATAAACTGTGCTATTAAGGAAAGCACGTCCGTTCCCGAGGCCTGTGCAGTAGCGGTCTTACGATGCATTGCCGCCGGAAGCTCCGTGTACGTTGACTCCCGCACACTTCCTATGCGAACGTCCGGAGTCTGCAGGCCTCGTGTCCCTGGCTACCGGATGGTGTGACCTGGTCACCGAAGAATCCTTGATCAGCGAAGCTGGTAATATATCGGCGGTCACGCAGCCAAGGTGCGGTCGTGTGCGCTGACGAGAAGAGGAAGCCTTAGCAGTCTCAGCGGACTGCCTATACAACGGAGCGTCCCGAGCGACGGACGTATGCTCCGCTTGCGACACATTTTGTACCACAACATCTGGGGCCAGATGTTGTTGAACGAGAGAGGGGCCTCTCTCGCTTGCCGTCCGGATGGACCGGAACGAGCTATGAACTGGACTAAAAGGCTTCCTGCGTTCTCCCTCCGATCCGCCGTCACTGGGTGTGCATTAGGTTAATTTATAGTGCTCGCATCACCCCAAAATTCCTTCTAGACCGCAACGGACGAACCCGGCTGCCGAACCATTCGGTGAATGGACGCTACACCGGGCGAGCTAGCGGACGTCAAAGGCCGTCGAACCTACTAGGGTCCTCTTAGGCAATTGGCGTATTTACATGAGCACTTTTCCGCTAGCCCTTCATTAATTGTGACGACGGAGGCACACTGTTGGAAGACATCACAGATACATCACCCTAATCTTGATCGTCTGAAATAGAAATTGATAAAGTAGAGTGACCCTGCGGGGAAAGGACCGGAGTGTCCAAATCCCCAATAACATACCGTGACATACGCTTCCCATATTGTCATCGAAATCATACGATACAGAACAGGGGTTAATGCGAGTACACTGACCACATATAGAATGATAATAAAGTCAGAGGAAGACTTCCTCTTAAAACAATTGATCAATATCCTTTCAATGTGAAAAGAAAACAAGTCCTGGTACTCGCACTAACCCCTGGCAATCAAAATACATAATAATAATATGATCCATTAATATAGAAAAAATAATTGAAATCAAAATATTTTGAAAAAATATTTTTTCAGAACAGCCCAAGTTTCTGAAAAGTAACGTTGAGCCCCAATGGATCCCAAGCCTAAGTGTGGACAAAAATTTTAAAAATATTTTAAACAATTTATTCAACACTTACGAACAATAATAATGTATCTAGTTATGATTAAAATAACATCAAGATATTATTTTTTAGAAATCCCCCCCTCACACAGAGGGCTGTTGTAAATGTAAACAATGAGTGTAAAAACACCAAAATAAGACTCCAGGCACCCAGGCCCGAAATCAGTTACCAAAAATACACTATCTGATGCAAAACAGAGACTTCCAGGGAAGAAACTGCAGAACATCAGATGGTAGATGCAGAACACAACGCCTAACCACCCGTAGGTGAAGACGTAAACATGGGGAAAGAACAGAATTCATTCTGTTATTCAGCTAAAACTCCCAAGAAAATTTAGTAATAATAATTACAAAAACTATGCCAAAAGCATGGGAGAATAGCAAGGGGGAACTTAAAGGACAGGGAGAGAGGAAAACACTTAAAAAAACAGTGTAACTAAATAATCAGAATGACAACAAAATGGCTGCTGCCTTGAAAATAGGTAACTTAACATAATTTCATTAAAAAATTTTAAGTTACTGCCCTGATAATATTCTGTCACACATTCTTTTCCTCTCCTCCTTCTCTATCCTCCTTAGAATCACCATTTCACTAATATTTATGTGTCTGGCATCATTTAAACTGAGATTTATAAGCACAAAGATCAGTCAGATGTTAACTGATGAAGGGCCAAACTTAGAATGATTAATGGCGCCAATTTCGGAACGTCCTTGACACTGCGCATGCGCAGTAGGGGCGAAGTGTGGAGGGCCTTTCAGGACATGTTTTCTTTAGTTTTAGATGCAAATTTTGGGGATTGGGGGGCAAAATTTGTGTTTGGCCCTATATTTTAAGAGTTAGCACCAGCTATGTCTGGGTCATTGGTACAGTATAAAAATATAATTACATTTATAGTTAGATATATTTTCACTAGCAGAATTTGTTATTCACATCAAATGTCTGGCCAGTTTGGCTGTCCCCATGTAGATATTTATATTTATTTTAAAATATATTTATTAATTTATTGCTGTTTGACAGTTGAGGGCTAGATTTTTGATGGTCTGAATTTGGTTATTCAATATATATTTTTTATTACAAATTACTGGAGTGGGCCCACAGGCACTCTCCAATAATTTGTAATAAAACAAATTTATATACACAAAATATTATTTGTGCTCGACCGAGTATGAAAAAATGAGCAAGGAAAATGTTGGCTTTTGCTCTGGTACCCTCATTTTTTGAAAGCCCTGATAGTGGCTTCTAGCACTCAATCAGTTAGGGTCAATTTCAGCAGCTATAGCTATATCATGACCACAACATAGACATAAAGTCAAGTTTAGACAATTGTTTCCACCTATGCTGCCTACTTTAGAGGACTTACAACTCAGGCATTTGTTTAACAGGTCTTATTTTACCCAGGGCAGAACTCATTTACCACAGTAAATAACCACAAGTCCACTTCTCAGATAACTATCAGGCAAAGTAAATGTTTACTAATATACCTCTCACAGAATACACAGAAAGTATATAATTATACAAATAAACTCATTTAATTTAAAAAATACAACTGCTTTGTTTCTGTGGTTATACTCTTCAGATTTCAGCTACATACATCAATAACAAAAAAAAGAAAGTAATATTGGAAGGCACTGACAGGCAAAAAAATGTCCATTGAAAGTGTTCAATTTCAGTGAGAGACTGCCTGAGAATCAAAACAATTTCTTTTTTGGTCTTAACTATCGGTAGTAGAGTGGCTAATTTTTTTCTCAGCATCAAAATTTGTTCACACATTTTTGACTTCTTACAATTTACGGGAGAGTGCCTATTGGCACTCTCCTATAAATTGTAACAAGACAAATCGATGGAAATGAAGAAATTTAACTTCGAAGATAATATGAAGGACATCCACAGAATATGAAGCCTTTAACTTTAGGAACCTGCTATTCAGAATAAAACCCAAAAATGGGCTTCTAGCACTCTACCAGTTAATGGTTCACATTTCTGCGATAAAATTCTTCAATCTTTGAAGAATGAAAACATTATTTTTCAGCACAAAACCAGATCACAAATAAATTATATTACAAATATATTGCCCAGATGAACCATGTGCAGGTTTTTCAATAGCTGATCACATCACTTGATATGAACCAGACAAGAGAAACTGGAACACACTGTACTGTCACATGGAAAAACCTGCAAAAGCACTGTTTGGAGTGAGCTGACATGATTGTTTTTTTTTTTCAAATTTCATATAATTCATGAGAAGGTGTCAAGCAGGTCTTGATGCTAATAATGAGTTCGCAATTTATTAAATTACCTTGTTCTTAACCTGACATGTTACATAATGAACACTTGCACACAACTGTACTGTGTACTGTAATCCCTCATCAAATTTCATGTGGTTCAAGTGAGCCTAAGGTAGCACAGTGGCTCAGTGGTCACGGCACTGTGTTCTTGGGCAAGGCACTTAATCCCAATTGCCCGCATGGGGGCACGGTGGTGCTGTGTACTAAGGTGTACTGCACGTTGATGATGCACCTGTCTTCAACCAATGATAACCCTGCTTGTGTGGAGTTAGTATGTTCATTGGGGAGTCTGGAAGGTGCTTGCCACTGCTTCTTGGTTCTCTCTGGGTACTCTGGCTTTCTTCACCCATAAAACTGTCCGACAAGAGGTGACCCTGGCTGTCAAAAGTGTTGTTAAACTCCAATAAATAAATAAATAAATAAATAAATAAATAAATAAATAAATAAATCATGTCCGCAAATAATACTTACTACATAGAAAATTTGGTCCAAATTGGCCAATAAGTCCCAAAAATTGAAAAATTAGGGTGGAGGCTGTGAATTTTGCCCCTCCAGAAACAAGCTCAAATAATGCCCAAGAAGTTTTCTTTGAACAAACTTTAATCGACAGCAATAGCCAGTAGACTACATACCATATATCAAATCAATGCAGAAAGAAGTTCATGAGGTAATGATGATTTAATATATTCCCAATTACCAGCATTGTTAAAATGGGGATCCCCATACAGTGGCATGAGGCAGATGATCAGATTTTGTTTCCCCACTCGATTCTGCTACTCAAAAGAGGAGCTTCACAAAACATAACATGGTCTTGGGGTTCCCACAGTAATGCAGGAATTTTCTTTTCCATTATCAATTTTATTTCAACCAATACCACATACCAATTTTGGTTCAAATTGGCTGATTCTGAAAATCAAAATTCTGGATCTGGCCATAAATTTTGCCACTCTCAGGATTTTTTTCATCCCAAGTGATTTTACTATTCTTAAGGAAGCTTCAAACCAAATACCTAAAGGTCTTCTTGTGTACATCTCAAATTATGGTCATTGGAATTTTTAGTTCCTGGGGATACTCCAAATGTTTTTAGGCAAAAATCAAGTACACTTCACCACATAACATTGCATAAAATTGGCAGAGCTGGTTCTCAAAATAGAAATTTTTGAAGAGCTATAAATTGTGCCCCTTCCAGTACAGACCCAAACAGTGCCTGAGAAACTTTCCCTGAACACACTTTAATGTTCATCACTAAAAAGTAAGTTGCATACCAAAGCATTATAACCAGTGGTTTAAGAGATATTTTTTAAAAGAATTTTGGGTGGTTGGGAAATTGTTCCCAGCCCATGAGACTTGGCAACTTATATTGAAGGAACTTGGAAGGGTATCCCCCAAAGAAAATTTGTTCAAAGGTAATTTGCAGGTATTTTCTTCGTTTTACTGCAGGGACATGACCCATTTGAAAGCCTTTCTCATAAACAATCTTCATTCCAAATTTCATTGGAATTTGATAACCCAAACCTGAACTATGAGGCAAACAAACAAAATATTGGCTATTTTAAGAGGCAAACATCGAATTTTCAAAATTAAAAAGGAGGATAAGTCGAAAAAGTGAAAAGTAAGAAATATTATTTGACTCATTTGAAACCCTTTCTCATAAACAATTTCCATTCCAAATTTCATTGAGATCCAATAAGCCAAACTTGAGACACAAGGTGAACAGACAAAAAATAGCCTATTTTTGTGTGTTCAAATGGCCATAACTCACAGAAAATATTTTCCAACAGCAAACCGGCTGATGCTAATTAAAGACCTCATGACAGTGAACATCTTTATGAAATTTCATCAAAATCTGAGCAGTAATGTTGAAGTTATAATGCAAACAGACATCTGAGTGCAGATGGACAGACATGCAGACAGATGCACGGACACACAGATGGATACACGGACAGGCGCAATCCAGTATATCCCACTTTCCAAAAAAAAAAGGGGGGGGGGGGGTATAATGACAAACAGTGGATGACAGCGGCCAAGTGATGTCAAGTCAGAATGCACCAGGATCTGTTGTTTCAGAAGAAAATTTTACAATTTTTTACAATACTGCAGGGTGAATATCTCTCCTCCACCATCTTAATTGATTCTACAAACCTCTGCACCACACTTTGGATTGTGACAAGAGGTTGGACCCTTAACCCTGAACGGCCCAGTGCCAACTTTGATAACTATTTACTGCAATAGAACAGGTGCCACATCATGTCAGTTCAGAGTAAACATGCTAGTTCCATTCTAAGTACTGTGGCAGCTGTTTCTAGGAAAGTCTTAGCCGCGTATATAGGCAGCCAAGACTAGGCTAGAAACAACTGAAAAACTACAGAATGTAGACTTTCAAAGTGAATCATAATTGTATAGAAATCTTCAGGCCTTTAAGTGCTAATTTCACAAGCCCTGCTTCACCCCTGTGCATAGAACAGATCAGTTAACTACCCAATGTCCATAAATCCAAAATCAGATAGGTAATAAATTTTGACAGCTGGTTTTAATTTAATTCTGAACATACTTGTATAATGTCTCTAAAGGTGCACACACAACAGACATGGCAGCGAAGAGAGTAGAACACAAATTGTGTATTGCATAATGATGCTTCTGAGAGCTGCTTGGATCAATCAATTTAGATACAGAGTCACAACAGCTAAATATCAGTTCACTTGCACAAAGGAGGATGGTTAATATATCACACCTGGAAAAAATGTAAAAACATAAACTAATGTACAGAGATGAGAGTTTCATTATATTTTGAGTAATATAATAGATGGCAACAAACAGGAAGAAAAACTTCCACTTCTAACCCTTATATAACCCTTTACCTAATGAATCGGCCACAAAACCAATTTCAGCAAAATCATTTCATGTGAAACCTCACTGGAGCAAGCTCATCGAGCTCGTTCTACTGAGTAGTCATATGATATGGTTTTGATGAAATGTTTTGAAAAATTTGAAACAATAATAGATAAAATAATAAATTTTGATGTTGTCTGCACTGGCTAAAGGATTAACACCTTATAAAACATAATAGCCATCCATATGCAGTGACATTCAATCACAAATATCACCATTCAAATTTCATTATTTTTTTCTATTTTTTCCCTTCACAACATAACTAGTGATCCCTCATTGGAATGAGTTCATTAAGTTATTTCAATATGAGGCCATATGCTTATTAACAAAAGTTACAAAACAGACAATTTACGCTAGTTAAAAACAATTCTTTTCCATATAGCCCTCCGGCTATTTCGGGTATAATATGGCATATCACTTCGCTCGTGCAGCTTGCCCGCTTGATTCACAGTAGTGAACAAAAGGTGTATAAAAGGCCCTGACCTGTCTCAATCAGTGTCTTTTTCACTTCGAGTGCATGCCGCATACATTAGACGATGACTTCCACTTCTTGTTCTGACTCGGAGTCAGGGAAATTTATCAGAGGATACCAATATTTTAACACCTCCGATGCCTGTACTTAGTCTGAGTTCACCCAAAGCCAGTTTAACACATGACGATGATGATGCTTCCAATATTTTTACGGATGGGGAGACTTTATCAATTTACGCTGAAAGCGATTTTCACACTTTACAAAGTGCTCCACATGAAATAACCGGTTCCAAACCTCATAATAAATCCTCCAAACGAAAGAAACATGATAAATCCAAACAGAAACAGGTGTTCTGCTCCACTTCCGGTTTGGGTGACAAGGAAAACGCTACTTCGGAATGCAGTTCCAGAAAACGGACACGGGCTGAGGTACCAAATTCGGGAAAGGCGAAAATTTCAAGAACATCTCTATCTGAGGCACGTAGTGCCGTGAATACCCAGTCTACACTAAGTACAACTGGCAAGGCACGCAGTGCCGAGCGTAATATTCATATTCCTAGTACATCCAAGAACTCAAATTCTGAACCACACATCAGAAGTGTTATTGTTGATCGTCGATCCACGCAAACTTCACCCAGGCACAATCTGGATAAGTTTAGTTCAGACAGCGATTCTGTTTCAGTGCTGGACCATTTATCAGGTGGAGGTTCTGATAGTGAAGACTTTGATTTTCCAAAAATATTTCAAACTGACTTATCTCTCGGAGAACCAGTCAACAGTAAATTGGCCGAGTATGCCAATAAAGTTACCACAACTCATGAGATTTGGACTCAATTGGATGCTGGTACTCGCACCAAAGACTTCTATATTCAGGAGCCACAGAAATTATTGGGTAGGGCTATGGTCCCTTACCTTAAGATTAATGACTTGTTAAAACAAATCAAAAAGCTTAACACAGTCAAAACCGATATCACATTGAAATTGACTGGAAATGCTTCATCATGTAATGATAAGCTTAAGCGGAAATTGGCATCTGTCGACTCAGAGATAGAGGAACTTTTTACTCAAATGAGGATCCTGATTGTTGATGGGGTTACACTAATGGGAGCTGCTAGCTATGAATTTTCCCTACGCAGACGTTATCTTCTGAAGCCACATATTTTACCTCTGTTGATTTGACAGATGCTTATCTGAGTGTTCCTATCCACCCACAATATCAAAAGTATCTTAAGTTTCAATGGAAAAACCAGTTATATCAGTTTACTTGTCTCCCTTTTGGAATTTCTTGTGCGCCGTGGGCATTCACAAAAATCATGAAACTCATTTTTTCTACCGAGCGATTATTGGGCACACGATGTAGCCATTATATTGATGACTCATTGCTTATTAATAATAATGTTGATCGGTGTCAGTTACAAACCAACCGTCTCTGTGAAACCCTACAGAAACTAGGGTTTACAGTTAACAGAGAGAAATCTATTTTACAGCCATTGCATGTAGTGAAGTATTTAAGACATATTTTGGATTCTAATGCCTTTACCATTTCACTTCCAAAAGAAAAAATTTTGTTAATAAAATCTGAGTCTCAAACCATGTTGACCCGTCCGCATCTGAAAATAAGAGATATTGCTCATCTTATAGGACTATATGTTTCTGCTTTCCAAGCAATTTGGTTAGGGCCACTCTTTTATCGACAGATAGATCAATCTAAAAACATAGCTCTTGCTCAATCAAGCTCATATGACTCTCCAATCGCCTTATCCACTCAGGCTAAGGTTGAAATATCTTGGTGGATCTCTAATGTAGAAGCAATGAATGGATGATCTTACATTCGATTACCACCACCCACCCTAACCATAACAAACGATGCATCAATATCTGGATGGGGCGCCCATACCGACAGCTCGTCCACAAATGGTGTTTGGTCTCAGTGGGAGAAGCTTCTTCATATCAATGTGCTAGAACTGTGAGCCATTCAACATGGTTTGCTGACATTAGCCTCAAAGTGCCAGGGCATTCACATCTGTATCAAATGTGATAACATTACAGCTGTCTCATATATTAATAATAAAGGAGGCCCCCATCCTCATCTGCACAAACTCAGTAAAAGTATAATTTTATGGGGTTTTCACAGAGACGTATACTTGTCTGCAACTCATATTCCGGAAAAAATTAATGTCACAGCAGATAGACTCTCCAGAGAATCTTCTTCCTGTTCTGAATGGATGTTGAATAGAACCATATTTGAACAAATTTGTGGGGCTCTTCTCCAGCCAGATATTGATTTATTTGCATCCAGCAGAAATGCTCAATTACCAGTACACTGTTCCTGGTTTCCTGATGAAAACACCTCTTATACTGATGCATTTTCATTTTCGTGGACAGATTTCACACCATATCTTTTTCCACCTTTCAGGTCAATCGACAGAGTTCTCATCAAATTAGGACAGGATCAGGTACAGGATGCAATCCTGATAGTGCCTTTTTGGACAACACAACATTGGTTTCCCCTTCTTCTGCAAACCCTCATCGGGCGACCTACTCTCATTCCACCAAGTCCAGACCTTCTCAAAAATCCTCTAACCGGATCTCATCATCCACTAGAAAAGTTAAAAAATTTATAGTAATTTATATATTTTTTATACTTACCAATGACCCAGACTTAGCTGGTGCTAACTCTAACAAAACCAGGGCCAAACACAAATTTTGCCCCCAATCCCCAAAATTTGCATCCAAAACAAAAAGAAATCATGTCCTAAAGGACCTCCATACTACGCCTCTACTGCGCATGCGCAGTGACGCAGACGTCCCGAAATTGGCGCCAATTATCATTCTTACTGGCAGTGCCTGGTCAGTGCTATGTACTCAGCGGGGAGGCAAGAGTTCCCAACTCCAGGGAGGGCCATCCCCGTCTGGGTCATTGGTAAGTATAAAAAATATATAAATTACTATAAATTTTTTAACATTTTTATACTGTACCAATGACCCAGACTTAGCTGAATAGTAAACAGGCTGGAGGGCCTAGGACATAGAGGAAAATCCAATAAGCTCAACTATATAGTAAAGAGGTAACCCCTTAAGGAGAAAAGGAGTATTAGGCTTTACATGTATCTTTCTTATTTAATATTAAATTAGAAAGATACACTACCCTTAATAATTGAGCACAATAACATTCATGTTCTCTATTAACTTCCAGTATATCCCTTATACTAATTATTTTTAAAGCAAGCCAATAAATAAAGTAGTCCAGAGAATTGAGACTCTTTATAGTCATTTAAAAGTGTCCGAGTATTGTATATTAAAGCCCGTTTGACACTTGACATATACAAATGCTTCACACTGAGCTACACTTTAAAAATAAGACATGAATGAAATTTAACATTAATATTACACTTTAAAACCATCCCCGAAGCGACTCAGAAATACTGACTTGGAGGAGGCATTCCCTTGCTTTTCACAATAAAGCAGGTGACCTAAGGGAACACCCGCCCCCCCCCCCCCCCCCCCCCCCCCCCTTCCCCTTGCCCTGGGTCAAATAGCCCAGAGCGAAGAGGGCAGCCGGACGGAGTCACTGCCGGAACAGAAAGCCTGCATAACTATAGTTGCAACTGTTTAGTGGACGACATTCTGAGCAACAGATAACGGACCTAAACAATGCAGGTCTCCAGAAATGGACTCAATATTTCTGAGATAAAAATTCGTAAATGTGGATGGCTGAGACCAATAAGCAGCCTTCATTAAATCTGTAATAGCAACACTATTAGCATAAGCCCAGGAAGTAGAAAGAGCTCTTACTTCATGAGCAGAAATCTTAAGCACAGACTGCTGAGAAGAAGATAAATTTTCATAAGCAGTACGGATAGTTAATTGAATCCATCTAGCAATAGAATGGACCGAAATGTCCTTTCTATTAGGCATCAAAGACAGAAAGAAACGTTTCCGTCCCTTTCTGATAAACTGAGATCTCTGTTTATAGAGATACGTAACGCTCTAACAGGACAGAGTAAAGGCCTATGCCCGTCTGAAGACGGAAGAGCCTTAATAACAATAGGTTCCGGATATTTATTAGGAGCCTGATTCTTAGCTAAAAAAACCCACATTAGTAGTGAAGGTGATAGTGTTCCCGACACTACGATAGTGAGAATCATCCACCGACAGTGCATGAAGCTCACTGACTCTTCTAGCAGAAGAGAAAGCTAAGAGAAAAGCTGTCTTATAAGATAAGAATTTGAAATCTACTGTCCCAAGAGGTTCAAATGGCTTTTCCTTCAATTTAAGAAGAACCCAAGCTAAATTCCACTTAGGAATTAATCTAAGAGTTCTGGGTCTATTTATCGAAAAGTTTCTAACCAACTTAGATAAAGAGACATTAGATCCAATTTGTAAACTATCATGATGTGCATAGGTATCAGATAACATAGATCTATAACCCTTTATAGTAACAGGCTGCAGTTTGATTTCGTCAAACAAGTATACTAGAAAGTTTGCAATGTCTGGTATAGAGGGATCGAATATATCTACAGAATGATCCCTACACCAATGACGAAAAACCTTCCACTTAGCCGCATAGTTTAGCGAAGAGGAGGTCCTCCTACAGTTAGAAATCGCGTCCACTGCTCGTCCTGTAAAGTGTTTGCCATGCAAGAAGGACCGCACAACGGAAAAACGTGAAGGTTGAGACCTTGCGGGTTGTGATGGAGTTGGCGCGATTTCCCCTGCGAAAGAAGATCCTCCCGTGGAGGAAGCTTTCGCGGTAGGTCCCACAACAGACACCTGAGTAGATTTATCCACGGTCTCTGTGGCGACAGAGATGCTACCAACAGAATCTTGCATTGAGATTGTTTTATCTTTAGCAATACTTGTTGAATTAACGGCGCTGGAGGATACGCATATCCTATCATTCTGTCCCAAGGGATCGACAGAGTGTCTACTGCAAATGCTCTTGGATCCGGACACGGAGACACATACGTCTGCAACTGATTGTTGAGATGTGTCGCAAATAAGTCTATCATTGGCCGTTCCCATTGGTAGCAAATCTGATTGAATACTTGTTTGTTGAGAGTCCACTCCGACGGCAACAAGCGACCCTTTCGTGAAAGGGAGTCTGCTAGCACATTCAGACGACCCGGTATGTGACGGACCGAAAGAAGAACGTGATGTTCTAGCGCAAACAGAAGGATTCTTTCCGTTAGATTGAACAACGGAACTGAATGAGTGCCTCCCTGATTCCGTATATACGCCACTACTGTCGTATTGTCGGATAGGATTTGGACATGAGCATTGTGAATAATGTCCATCCAGTGACGTAACGCAAGCCAAATTGACATCATTTCCTTGATGTTTATGTGCTTGCACAGGAATTGCGGATCCCAAAGACCCTGGCATCTCGAATCCGTTGGGATTAATGATGCACCCCAACCTGTTTGACTGGCATCCGTCATAATGGTAAAACTCGGATCCGGCAACTGCAGCGGAACTCCCTGAGTTAACCACTGAATGTTTGCCCAAGTCTGAATCTCTTGTTTCACTTGATCTGACAAGAGAACGTCTACATCGAGCGAATGAATTTTCACACTCCAATTCTGAGTCAAGAAAATTTGAAGAGGACGTGTGCGTAACCGCCCCATCGGAATGAGATCCGCGGCGGCTCCGCACAGACCTATCAGTCTCATAAATTCTCTCGCCGTGACTTTGTCTGCGTGCAGACAATAGCGAGCGTAACAACTGACTAATTTCGCTCTGGTTAACGGCAGACGAACGAGATTGTTGTGCGTCTCGAAGCTCATTCCCAGATGAGTGAATGACTTGGACGGCACCAGATCCGACTTCTCCTCGTTTACTATAAAACCGAGACGTCGAAGCAATAGAAGAAGATTCTGAACATCGTTCTGAAGCGTTAACTCGTTGCCGTACCTCTGAAGAATGTCGTCCAGGTAGGCCGACGTTACCGCAGACGAATGAGCTCGGAAATAGATCATTACCGAGTTCATTACCCGAGTGAAAGCCCAGGGTGCTAGATTCAATCCGAAGCACATCGCCCGGAATTGATACACCACTCCTAGGACTGCGAAGCGTAGGTACTTTCGGAATGTCGGATGTACCATGACGTGAAAGTACGCATCTTTGAGATCTATGCTCGTTGCATAATCGTTCACCCGAATACTCGCTCTGACCGATCGAATCGTCTCCATATAAAACTTCGGAGCGACGATCAGCTTGTTTATCCAGCTCAAATCTATGACTGGACGGAACGAGCCATCTGGTTTCGGAACCAGAAACAGATGGCTGTAGAATCCCGGAGATTCCTGGTTTTCTACGACCTCTACCGCGTTCTTCATTAAAAGAGACTGCACTTCTGATAACAGAGCGTCTCTTTTCTGCGGATTTGACGGAAGATGAGTCCACTTTGGACTTCGAGTTAATGGAGGCTTTCGTTTGAAGGATATCTTTAGACCTTCCAAAGCCACTCCTCTCACCCAAGGGTCGTCCGTAATCGACGCCCATTCTTGTGAAAAGCTCGACAACCTTCCGCCAACCGGTACGCGATAGAGGTTTAAGCCATCACCTCCTGGACCTGCGAGGCCTGCGGTAGGAGAAACCACGTCCTCCACGGCCCGCACCTCGCCCTGTCGACCTCGGGGCGTCCGACCGATTGTCCCGGCCTGAAGGACGTCCCGAACGAGAGTCGCTACCCTGACGGTCTCTCGAATAAGACCAAGAGGACGCATCGGAACCTCTATAGGAACCTCTCTTGGGCGCATTAGACCCAGAAGTGCCTGTCTTATTCGTGTCTGCTGTATCCGACTTCTTAGGAGCAGATTTGAACAACAGAGAATCCTTAGCTTTCTTTGTAATTTTATCATAAATAGCAGAAAGCTTGCCGTCAAAGAGAAGTTCTCCTGAGACCGAAGCGACTCTAAAAGAGTTCTTCACCTTAGTATCCACTAGTGTGGATGTAGCTAGGGCTGCGTCACGTCTAACCAACTCCAGATTTGCCACTGAAAGGGCAGAGTTACACGTGGAATAAGCTACTGCCCTTGAAAGAAGTCTTAAAGAGGATTGTATATCCTGAAACTCTTTCCCTTGAAGGCGCAGTGATAACGGCTTAGTAAGGTGATCTGCGTAAGATAAGGCATCTAAATTGGCTCTGTTAGACGCAATAGTTGTTTCCAACACCGCGGTTGGAAAAGAAGCCAACGACGGTAATGATAGCTCTAAGTCTTCCGCCTCGTCGTCCATACGCAGAGGAACTCTCGGTATACCCTGTCCTGCCGTATCGAATTTATTCCTTGCATTAATGAAAGGCAGGTTGAGAGTATTAGCGGACAAGAAACCTGCTTTCCCCGTCTTGGAAGCAAGTTTAAATATAGCGTCATTCAATAATTCAAATGTTCTTGCAACATTATTGGACTGCGACGGAAACTTGGGAGCGATGTCCCTGAACCGCTCAAAAAATTCAGAGTCCAATGACGCTATAATCCTCTTGTCCGGAACCGCAGCAGTCTGGCCCGACGGAACAACTTGAGGGAGAAAGTGCCGGATGAAGTCCATGGCAGCTTTATGTTGTTCTGAAAGGGATAGCTCCAAGTCATCCGTATCCCTTTCACCATCCGGTCGGACCTCATGATGTTCCCGGTCGTCCGCCCCCGATGCTTCGGCGGAGCGTACCGACCCAGCGCCGTCGGATAATTCTCGATCCGACACCGTTTCTGTCGGCTGCTGGGATGCTGCGATAAGCTGTGTTATCTGCACAAGAATGTCCGGCGTCGAGACCTGCGGAAGCGCAGTCTTTCGCTGCTTTGCCGAGGGCAGCTCCGCATCAGATGGCTCCCGCATACTTTTCCTATGCGAACGTCCGGAGTCCATCGGTCTCGAATCCCTGGCTGCCGGATGGTGTGACCTGGTCGCCGAAGAATCCTTGATCGGCGAAGCTGGTAATATATCGGCGGTCACGCAGCCAAGGTGCGGTCGTGTGCGCTGACGAGAAGAGGAAGCCTTAACAGTCTCCGCGAACTGCTTATACAACGGAGCGTCCCGAGCGACGGACGTATGCTCCGCTAAAGACACATTTTGTACCACAACATCTGGTCCCAGATGCTGATGTATGAGAGAGGGGCCTCTCTCGCTCGCGGCCCGGCTGGACCTGGACGAGCTAGGAACCGGACTCAAAGGCTTCCTCCGTTCTCGCTTACTATCCGCCGTCACTGGGTGTGCATCTATTATGTTTATAGTGCTCGCATCACCCAAAATTTCCTCCTGGACCGCATCGGACGAACCCGGCTGCCGAACCATTCGGTGAATGGACGCTACACTGGGCGAGCTAGCGGACGACATTTGTCTAATCTCCATGAGCACTTTTGCCGCTAGCTCTGAATTCATTTGTGACGACGGACGCACACTTGTAGAAGATAACATGGAAACATCACCCTGTTCTGGTTCCTCTGAAATAGAAACTGAGAGAGTAGAGTGACCTTGCGGAGAAAGAGCCGGCATAGCCCTTTCTCCAGAAACAACATGTCGTGACACACGTTTCCAATGTTTCTCATCCCAATATTCACATATAGGACAGGGATTAATGCGAGAACACTGACTACAATTAATACAATGATCATCAAAGTCAGAGGAAGATTTCTTCCTATTACAATTTGAACAATGTCCCTTCATTGTGAAAGAACAACAACAAGTCCTAGTTACTCGCAAAAACCCCTGACACAAAGATACATAATAACATGATCCATTAATAAATGAAAAAACAATTGCAAATCAAAATAATTTTGAAAAAATATTTTTTCAGCGAAGCCCAAGTTGCTGAAAAGTAACGTTGAGCCCCGATGGATCCGATGGCAAAGTGTGGTCAAAAATTTTAAATTTATATTAAATAATTAATGAGACACTTACGGATAATATAAATGTATCTTATAGTGAGATAAACTACAGCAAAAGCAAACAGCCCCCCTCAAAAAAGGCTGTTGCCAATGTAAACAAACAGTGTAAAAACACCAGAAAACATGACTCCAGGCACTGAAAAAACTGGCCCGGAATCAGTCATCAAATTACACTCTATCTGATGCAAAACAGAGACTCCCAGGGGAGAATCTGCAGAACATCAGATGGAAGATGCAGAACACAAACGTTATACACCCATGGGTGAAAACGTAACTATGGGGAAAATAACAGGAAACATTCTGTAACCAAGCAACTCTCCCAGGAAATTTTAGAAATGAAAATTCTCAAAAATATGCCAAAAGCATGGGAGAATTGCAACGGGGGACTTTAGAAGGCTAGGGGAGAGGAAACACTGAATAAGCAGTGCAACATTTAGCAAGAATGACAACAAGAGGCCCATGCCTCGAAAATAGGCAACTTAACATAATTTCATCAAAAAATTTTAAGTACAGCCCTGATTATTTTTTGTCACTTCTTTTTCCTCTCCTCCTTCTATCCTCCTTAGAATCACATTTTCTCCAAAAATTACGTGTCTGGCATCCTTTAAACTGAGATTTACAAGCACAAAGATCAGTGAGATGTTGACTGATGAAGGGCCAAACAGAGAATGATAATTGGCGCCAATTTCGGGACGTCTGCGTCACTGCACATGCGCAGTAGAGGCGTAGTATGGAGGTCCTTTAGGACATGATTTCTTTTTGTTTTGGATGCAAATTTTGGGGATTGGGGGGCAAAATTTGTGTTTGGCCCTGGTTTTGTTAGAGTTAGCACCAGCTAAGTCTGGGTCACTGGTACAGTATAAAAATATCTTTACACCTGATCGCTTGTCCTGTATCCGGAATTGTCTCCAGGAAAAAGGCATTTCAAGCTCAGCTGCCCAACTTATTACTGGGTCGTGGAGGAACTCCACCAATAAACAATATGGGTTTGCCTGGCAAAAATGGTGTGTGTGGTGTAATAGATGGAAAGTTAATCAAACTCAGCTTTCAGAGGTTCAAATTCTAAATTATCTCACTTTTTTGTTTTACCAAAACAAATCTTACAGTGTTGTAAACACACATAAGTCATGTATACTTCAAACTCTGTTATCTATGGGTAATACTCACCTCCAACACACTCCACTCATTTCTAGATTCATGAAAGGAATTTTTCATAAAAATCCTCCTTGTCCTCAGTACAATTTTACTTGGGATGTAGGTCAATTGCTCAAGTATTTAGCAACATTATACCCTCTTCCACAACTTTTTTTGGAGTTGTTAACTAAGAAGACTACATGTCTTATGGCTCTTACGTGTGCTCAACGCAGTCACACTTTAGGTTCTTTGAAATTAGATCATATGACGGTGTCTTCAAACCACATTTCTTTTGTCACAGACAGCCTACAGAAAACTTCAAGGCAGGGTCGAGGGTCACATACAATTGACTTCCTTGCTTATCGAAATAAGAGGATTTGTGTTGTTGAGACACTTAAACATTATTTAAAGATAACACAGAACATTAGAAAACCAGAATCTACAATTTTATTAATATCATATAAAACTAAAAAATCAGTCTCTTCTTCCACCATTGCTCGGTGGATCAAACAATCCATGCAGAAGGCAGGGATTGACACAACCACATTTAAAGCTCACTCGGTTCGAGGAGCTACCACATCAGCCTTATATTCAGCTGGGTTTTCTCTACAGAATATTTTGAAAACAGCTAACTGGCGTTCTTCTCACACCTTTTTCAAATTTTATTGCAGACCTGCAGGTGTACCAGATAGGGATTTTGGACACGCTGTTCTGGACAAGCTGCAGAGGTAATGAACACTCACTTTGTATTCTCCTGAAATAATACAGAACATATGAATGTTATTCTTAAGTTTGTTGTCTTTTTAAAGTCCTGTTCCATTCATTGAGATTTGTCGCGTTCACAAGGACATTCCTTATATACCGCTCCTACTAAACAGTCACCTGCACCTTTTTGGCCTACCTGTCACTTGTCCTGTCTTGCTAACTACAAACATTGATACTTTGCACATGCCATATTATACCCGAAATAGCCGGAGGGCTATATGGAAAAGAATCCCCTTCTCATCCAAGCATCCTATGGATGAGATGGATGAGAAGGATTCTTTGAATATAAGCCTGGAGGCTCTGAGGGTATCTACCCTCCCTCTGGCTTGTATTCTGCATATTTATTTTCCGTTTATGTTCCAGGGTTTTCACTGTTACCCTCCCGATACATCACTGCTTGTAGTTTCTTTTCATTTACACTCTACTTTGAATAAGACACTGATTGAGACAGGTCAGGGCCTTTTATACACCTTTTGTTCTCTACTGTGAATCGAGCGGTAAGCTGCACGAGCGAAGTGATATGCCATATTATACCCTCAAAGCCTCCAGGATTATATTCAAAGAATCCTTCTCATCCATCTCATCCATAGGATGCTTGGATGAGAGGGGGATTCTCACAGAGAAAACTTTAATAATTTAAAAACAGTGCGCTTTCAGAATAAAAGAAAAAGTGTTGTTCTTGAAAAGAGGATACTGGACAAGAAGCTTGACATGTACAAATAAGACAAACTGTGACCTCAATGCCACTAATGGCACCAAACCCATGCCCTAAGTGCCTCATATTCTAAAATAAAATGTTAACATTAGGTTACATTTGTTAAATTAGTAGCTCAAAAACTAATCAACTCTTAGTTGTCCAAAAAACTAAACTCTCAGGAAATGATGTAAACTTAGGTAGATATACACATGACATGAAAATATTACTTAAACTTTAGAATTTAATAAATTATAAGATTTGCTTTTTCATAATTGTGTGACCTTGACCTTTGTCATTTGGACCTGATGCTGCTGCACAATAAACCTTTCCTTTGTCCACCAGACTTGTGTAAAGTTTTCCAAAAAACCAACATGGCATTTTAGAGTTACGATTAACTCTCTGCACTCTGATGTCAAAATGGCAGAGTTTTGAGCAGCAAATATTTCCCATAATGCAGTTTGATATTTAACAAAATAGATCTTGTTTGACAGAGCCCAGTGAGTTCTGTGAAACAAGATATAATTGGTTAAATTCTTAGTAAAACAAGAGAAAAACTGAGTGATTGGACAAAATTCTGTTGTACTACCAGTGTGCTACGGGTTAAGATACAATTTTTCATACAGACAAAATTCAGGCAGATGGGTTGAAGTTCAAAGCTCTAACCATTGAGCCACCACCCTCCATTATTATTCATTACATTCATTGTTATTATTGTCATGATCCAAACCAAGGTCAACAAGAAATATAAATGCACTGACAGAACAGAATCCAAACCAAATAATGTAAAAAAAAACCCCTCCAAAACACAGAAACCGACAAAGTTAAAGCTAATCAAAATAAATTATACAAAACACTCATCTGGGACAGGATGTCTACAGGAATTGAAGGGTGGGTGAAAGGGAGTAAGTGAGAATGAGAGTTTTTTATTGATTTATTTTGATAGGGTAAAAATCTTCTCTGTTTATGTTTAGAAGTTTCTTGGAATGAAAAGTATTAAAAAATTATCATAACTGTTTATTTTAGGTTCAGCTGCTTGCCATGCCAAACATTCAAGTGAAGGGTTGGAGAATCAATATCTCTCCTCAAACACTACAGTATCTACACTGAAATGAATAGACCAGAAGCCACTCCAAATGTGATCTCAGAGACTTGGTATGAGCAAGCAAGTAATTCATCAACATTTTAACGTGTGTTAATATTTGATCATTTGAGGATGTGCCATACCAAATAATCATCATCTAATATTATTAATTTAGTACAAAACTATATTTGAATCTTTTCCTATTTTCAGCTCATGTTGTTCTTTATTTTATCACATAATCAGCAACAAATAGCTTATAATGAACATATTGTTCACAACACGACTAATAAACATGTGACATTAGAAATCACTGTTGACATCGGAATATTGTAAGTTGGTTTCAGAAGTAAAATTGAATTAATCATTTCTTAGGCCTATATTTCATTAACTGTTTCCCGCATATGAACAACAAGAAACATTTGCTAAAAACATTACCTGAACAACTACAAAATTTCATTTTTTGCCTTAAAAACATAGCTTATGACTGCCCCCTCATTGGAATGAGCACACCAAGCTCATTCCAATGAAAGATCATAAGGTAGGTTTCTTGAGGCAAAAATTGGAAAAATAATAAAATTTGGTTGGAGATTTTTGTGAACAGTGCTGGCCTGTTTTATCCGTTAAGTTACATTAAAGGGTTAAATTGCACACTAGGTCATGACTAGAGTGATGTCACGCATGCAGCCTGACTGTCCCAGGAATGGCAATGCTTAGACCCAAAATAGTCGGAGCCATTTTTTGTTAACAGTTTACCTAATGAATCTGCCATATCTGCACTCGTGATATACAAAATTTGCTATTCAAATTTTATTTTTTCATTTCTCTACTTCAAAACATACCTCATGACCTATTAATGGAACAAACTTGATGAGCTTGTTCCAATAAAGAGTAATAAGCCATGGTTAGAAGTAAACTAGAGGCACTGTGAGCAAGCTCACAAAGTGATACCCCCCCCCCCCCCCCCACCGCGCATGAAATGTATAAGTTAGATTATCTCCCCTTGGAAATGTCAGAACGGAATTATATTGTTTCAAGCACATCTTCATATGGAGTTCTTCCATTGTGTAAAGTTTCATGAAAATTCTTTGAATAGTTTAGGAGAAGTTGCGCTTATAAGGATGGACAGACGTATAAGTTAGAATATTGCCCCTTGGAAATGTCAGAACGGAATTATATTGCTTCATGCACATCTTCATATGGAGTTCTTCCATTGTGTAAAGTTTCATGAAAATTCTTCAAACGGTTTAGGAGGAGTTGTGCTTATAAGGATGGAAAGACAGATGGGCAGACAGACGGACGGACAGGGTGATTCCTATATACCCCCCCCCCCCCCTCCCCAAACTTTGTTTGCGGGGGGCATAATAAAAAATGAAAAAAACTGAGGTTTCATAAAAATAATTTGTAATGTTGGCTTCAACTTGTGTAAGGTAAAGGATTAAAGATGCAGTACATAAAGCAATTTTGGGCTATATGAGTCAATTTTTTTTTTTGCACATAATAACTCCCAATCCTTCAAAATGCATTTTGTGAATAATGGCCTAAGTGACAATTTGTGTGTGTGTGTGTGTGTGTGGGGTGTGTGTGTGTGTGGGGGGGGGGGGGGGGGGGGGGCAGTTGTGGAACCTATATTGAAACCTGGCCTGTATAACTAGCTGGAAAATACACATATCAACTTTGATTGAAATCAAATAATCCAAACTGGAGTTATCTGTCGGAAACCAATTGTTTACAGACAGATGGATGGACCGACAGATGGATGGCCGAAAGTCATGACTATAGCCCTGACTATAAACAGTCAGGCTAAAAATGCATTTTGTACCAAAGAAAAAATATTGCATGAATGGGTGAGGAGGAGGTGGGGTGGGGGATGAGGGGTGGGGTGGGGTGGGGGAGAGTGGGGGTGTGTTAGGGGAGTCCATTTTTTTTTCCACATGTGGTCAGTCTAAATCCTTCATAATGCATTTTGAGCAGAGAAAAAAAAAATACCTAACTGGCACCATGGGGGTTGGGGGTGGTGGTGTTTGTCTGGGTTTTTAACCACAAACATTAACGAAAACTGTAAAAAAGCATTTTTGACGAAAGAAAAAAAAAGTGCGTAATTGGTCCCCCAGGGGGCAGGGAAGGGGGTGGGTGGGGTGGGGACTGTAAATAGTTCAAAATGCATATTCGAGGAAAGAATAAAAAATGCCTAATTGGTGGGGAGGGGGGGGGGGGGGAGAAGGCCTAATTTCTGTCTGGATTTTTAACCACAAACTTGAACCAAAACTGTAAAAAAGCATTTTTGACAAAAGGAGAAAAAGGGTTCTGCATGTAGTGACTGTAAATAGTTCCAAATGCATATTGGAGGAAATAAAAAAAAATGCCTAATTGGGGGGTGGGGGAGGGGTTTTTGAGTTTTTAACCAAAACTGTAAACAAGCATCTTTGACTAAAGAAAAAAAAAAGTGCCTAATTGGCCCCCAGTAGAGGGGGGGTACGTAAGTTTAAAAAAAGGTTCCGCATGCAGTGACTGTAAATAGTTCAAAATGCATATTGGAGAAAAGAAGGAAAAAAAAAGCCTAATGGGGGGGGGGGGGGGGGTGGAGGTGGGGGGCTGGGGGGGTGGTGTTTGTCTGGGTTTTTAACCACAAACTTGGAGTCATCCTACCAAGCTACAATGAAATCCCTTCATAATTATGGCCTGTGGAATATTCTAAAGGTTTTCGGGCTTTGGGCCTCTGTTGCCGTCACAGTTGCCCAAAAGGGGACGTTCTCATCTAGACATTATATGAAGTCAACCTATCAAGCTACAATGAAATCCCTCCATAAATATGACCTGTAGACTGTGCTAAAGGTTTTCGGGCTTTGGGCTCGGGCAGCCATCATGGTTGAATGATCACAACCAAAAGGGGACATTCTCATCTGGGCATCATGTGGATTGATCCTACGAAGTCACAATGAAATCCCTTCATAAATATGATCTGTAGACTGTGCTGAAGGTTTTCGGGCTTTGGGCACCTGTAGCCGTGACAGATGCCCAATCACGTCCAAAAGGGGACTTTCCATGTGTAGAAATTATATGACGTCAACCTATGAAGTTACAATGAAATCCCTCCATAAATATGACCTGTAGACTGTGCTAAAGGTTTTCAAGTTTTGGGCTCGGGAGTCGTGACGGTTGATAGATCATGCCCAAATGGGGAAATTCTCATGTAGACATCATACGGAGTCATTGTATCAAGTTACAATGAAATCCGTCCATATTAAACATGATCTGCAGACTGTGCTAAAATTTTTTTGGTTTCGGGCTTGGGCAGCCATCACGGTTGACAGATCATGCCCAAACGGGACGTTCTCATCTAGGCATTATACAGAGGCATTCTATGAAGTTGCAATGAAATCCCTTCATAAATACAACCTGTAGACTGTGCTAATGGTTTTTGGGTTTTGGGCTCGGGCAGCCATACCGGTTGACCAATCACGACCAAAAGGGGACATTCTCATGTAGACATGACCTAAAACCTGCATATGAAATTTTGTAACGATCCGACAAGAAATACCGGGTATAGTCTGTACTTGAAGGTTGAATAAAAAACTTTAACCAAAACTCCAAATGTCAACTAAACAGGAATAAGAAAAAGAAAAAGAAAAAAAAAAAACCACTTGAACCTTCAGTAAAAAACTTTAACCACAAACTTTCACCAAAACTCTAAATGTTAACAGAAAAAGGCAGACGGACAGATGGATGGACGGACAGACGGACAAAAGTCATTACTATAGCCCTCACTGTAAACAGTCGGGCTAAAAAGTATCTCAAATTTGTTATGATTTGATATTAAATTTCTGAACCTTGTTTACTAAAATCAATCTGAGCCTTGGTAAACCTTGACTGTGATCGATTTTAGTGAACTTGGTTCTGAAATTTTGTATCAAATCTTGACTTATTAGAGATCCTCTCTATGGACAATGAACAATTGTTTTTTTAACATCTATTCTGAATATAACCCAAGAGGCTTGATGTGAACAAACTTGTAACTCATCATGATTGATATTATATGAACAATAAGAGAGGGATGGTTTATTAACTGTCCCAACATTTAGAATTTCAGTTTTCAGAACTGGCAACTGTTGTCTATGCACACATTTGGTAACAGTGTGTCTAGTTAAGAACAACAGTTCATTTCATTTACCTAGGTAGCACTTGAATGAGTAGTCCAAATTTTGACTCAGAGGCCTGTAAAAAATATATTACAGCCTTTGGATCCATGTTTAGACTAGCACATGAGCTGCAGTTCAAACTAGGAGAGACATGCAGTTATTTAATGGGAAACCTATTTCATTCATTCATTTTATTTATTCTGATTTTGTTAACATCAAAATTAATACTGTAAATATTGTATTTTATAAATGTTTACATACATTGTAATATGTAAAATATAACATTTGAATAAATGAAAATGAAAAATATTAGTATTTGTATTTTTTTGATTCATCATATGGACTATAATTCAAGCCAGGCTAAATACCTATTGTTCTCCCAGAGTACCCATATCTTAAATGTCCAACATTAACAAACCATGAATTTACCTATATGAGAACAATAGATGTTCGACAGTTAAAAATAAACCTAAGAGAGCAAGTGAGCCAGTGGTTCATGAGGAGAAAGCACTTTTATGTGTTTTTCCCATAATCAAGAGTGTTAAAGTGGGAGCACCTACATCGTGTGCCATTAGCCAACTGAGAGCAATTAGTCAGTTTGATTCCAATACATATACTCATAAGGATAGGTTTTGATGAGGGTAAATTAGGAGCAAAATCATTTCTTCCTCTGCTGACTTCAAGGAGATGCCAGATGAAAATATGAAGAACTGAGCCTACAATGGAGAGACATGAATGAATTTTCACAATGATTGCCCCATTTCATATGTTCACCTCGCATGTTCAATGATCAGTACAGTTATTTATTTATTTATTTGTATTCTAACAACACTTTCGACAGCCAAGGTCATGGGGTGAAAGAAACCAGAGTACCTGACCATGCTCTAACCAATGATCCACCATGCTCCCGATCAGATCAGTTAGAAAAATAAATATTTGTACATTGAATCATTTAGAGTAGGTATTTAATTTAATTCTTTCACAAGCTATAAAGCTCTGAGCCCATAGCTTTTGACAGAAATAACCTAATCACAAAGTTTTACAGAAGTGGATAAGTATCTATTGAAACTTTGAAACATCAGTTATCAATTTTACTTTAATGAGTGGTGACAGTCACCATGTATTTCAACTTCCATACATATAGACAATCTTCAAGAAATTTCCCTTGACAACTGTTTGTTGTAAAGTGCACTGTTGTCAACGATTTTCAGACCAGGAATTTTTTTCATGAAAATCAGGGATTCCAAGCACTCATGAAACTGGGCTTTACAACTATACACTCTTGTCCTCGAAAATATACCTGAACTGATTTGTCCTTCTACATGTTGGCTGTACTTTCACGTATCGCTGTGTAAGTGTAAAAAGTGACTCATGCAGAATTTTGCACAGTATATTCTGTGATGTTTTGGGTGGACAGATTGACCATAACTCATACTGTAGACATCTCAAATAATAATTCCACATCTGAACTGTAAAAGAGCACCTTTCATCCTGAAAAGACAAGTCACAAATCTAAATTTCTGTTATGCAAAAGTACCCTTATGTTTTATAGATCATTCATATGAAAGATTCCGATTCAATTAAATAAATTAACTTGAAGGCAAGAAATTGGGGGGGGACACTTGAAAAACGACATGCTGTAGTTTTTCAACCCGATCTGAATAGTCGATCACTTACGGAAAATTCTGTGCAATGGCATTTTCCATATTTGTCAAAATTAGCTCTCTTAGAGAATAAATGTTAAATTTGTGTTCACGTAGATCTATTTATAGCATACATGTCAAGAAATTTATTTCAGATTGCATGTTGTGGGTTTTATTGAATACATAACATCAGCACCCAATTCTATACCATTTAACCTGCACAGAGTTTAGCAAATCAATCCATATGAAGGGAACTCAATCAGAAATATTGATTTACTCAACCATGAAGTAAGGTTTGCCTTGACCTAGTATTGGTATATGACACACCACCATACTAACTTGGGTACAGACAAGAAATATAGTATATCCGCCAAAAAAACAACTGACCATTTGAAACTGAAAGAAGAGATGAGCCGATAATCAGTATTGGCTATCGGTATCAGCTGATAAGTTAATTATCGGCAACATATTTGTATAGGCAAAAGAAGGTTTCTCAGCCTATATCATTGCCGATAATTTTTTTTCAGCAATTTTTCATTAAAAAAATTTGTAAAATTTTTGGCCGTTATTATCGTTGTATGGTCATATTCCCAGAACAAAAACAATAAACATTGGGATCTTCTGAGTTCTGAAATACTATTCTCGATATAATTACAACATAGTGAGTGATATTTTATACAAATAAATCATTGTTCAGTGTTATTCACCTATTCATTGATCACCTTTTTTTGATTGTCAGCAAAAGAAAATTCCCATTCCCCATCTGCAATGTATACACCAAATTTCACTTCACTGTCTTCAGTCATCTGTGTAGATTAAAGAATTGAGCATAGAGCACACCTACAAAGTAACCATGATAAATCAGCAGCCTGCAATAGTGTGATGGCTCCAGTGTAATGCAAATGAGCAAAGTGTCCTGCTTCTGTTTTGATTACTTTAAACCTAACTTTTTCTTGACTATATTTTGATTCTCTGGTGTACGTTTTCATCTTGTGAACTGATGTCGTCAGGTTGAGTGATAATCAATATCAAAACATGACACAAATTCAAGCTCAGCACAATAAATAAGACATTGGTCAGACCATTAATCTCTGTTGTTTATTTTTAAAAAACCACATGGCAATTATCCAGTTTCCTGATATCACTGCAACAATTCCTAGAATTCAAGTCTGTTTTAAAAAGCTGGTTTCAGTTTCCCTTGGCTGTCATGTTATACAATTCCCAGAGACATTCTTTTACAATATGACACCGGCATAATATGTATTTTATTAAAAGTTAATAATTGGGTAAAATTTCTTCCAATACACATGGTGGTCTGTATTATTTCCATCTTTTTCTCTTTGATGTGATCTACAACAAAACTCACATATCGGTGCCTAGAAAACACTTTTGACATGCCATCAACTTTTGCTGTTTTGACACTTTGACTTCACATTAGCTTATTCCCAAGTCAATGATGCATCGGTATTGATATCACCCGATATCTCGAACAGTAGATTTTGGAATCGGCAAAACCGATAAATTTACTATAAAATTTAGATTTCTTATCAACCTACCCTACAATTGTTTACTACAGGCTGAATAGACAATAGGAGGAGGGAATCACATAACCAACCCCCACATAACCAGACTGCACTGGAACCATGGACAGAAGAAGAGTTCCCAAGGTCTATCAAACCACAGCATCACAAACATTAGTAAAAGACAATGAGAGATGAGGTGTATGGCACTGCATGACGCACAGACAGAAATGACAGTAAAACAACACAGGGCTGGAACTGACCTTGAAGTCTAATGGCTAGGGTAGACAACAGCCTGAGCAGAAGAAAGAGGGCCCAAAGAAAAAAGATCCTCAGACTGCTCCTGCAACTGATGCAGATAGAAGGTGGAGAAAGTAGAAGCATTTCTCCAGTAGGCTGCCTGCATAACATCCGACAACTTGACGGAGTTAGCATAAGACCAGAAGGTAGACAAGGCACACACCTTGTGGGCAGAAATACGATTGGTAATACAATCATCAGTCGCTAGACGAGCATAAGCCGTACGAATAGCAAGACAAATCCATTGAGAAATGGATTGAGGAGAGATCCTCTGTCGACCAGGAATAAGAGACAGAAAGAATCGTTTCCTGCCTTTCCTGATGAACTGCATCCGGTTGAGATGCATGCGGAGTGCACAAACCGGACAGAGCAAAGAGCGATTACCCTCAGCCGAAGGAAGAGCCTTGATACAGATAGGAGGTAGAGTTGTTCCTGGTATCTGATTCTTGGCCAGAAAGGAGCAATCAGTGGTAAAAGTAACACTGTTGGCAGAACTCCTGAAAAAGGCCGGATGAACCGAGAGGGTGTGAAGCTCACTAACCCGTCTGGCTGAGGCAAAAGCCATCAGAAAAGCCATCTTGTATGTGAGAAAACACATCCACCTGGGTTAAAGGTTCGAACGGCGCACCCCACCACCCAAGCAAAGCAGCATCCAAAAAAGATTCCATCTTGGGGTAAGCTGTAAAATCCTAGGCCTTTTCAAAGAAAAGTGCCGAATAAGCTTGGAGAGGGATGGATTAGTGCCAATGCAACGCTTTCCCACATACGAAAAGGTATCTGAAAGCATGGACCTGTATCCTTTGAAGGTAACAGACTGGAGACCCCGAGAATCAATCAGATATACCAGAAACTCTGCAATCTGTGTTATTGAAGGTTTGGCATAATTAACAGAGTGATCAGCACACCATGGACAGAAGATCTTCCACTTAGCCGCATAGGCTAAACCAGTGCAGTGCCGCCTTGAAGAAGAAATGCACTCCACTGCTCATCTCGAAAAACCTGTACGGAGGAGGCAGTACCTGACAAAAGATATAAGTGAAGGCACAATGAAGTCGGGTCGACGTGAAACCTCCTTGGGTGACCTTGGCAAAAAAGGTCGCGATGTAGAGGGAGATGAGCCGGAACCACCGCCAATGGAGAGCGGAGCTGATTGATCCACACCCGTTGAGAAGACAGGGGAGTGATCAGAATGATTCGACAACTGCAGGTTCTGATCTTGGCCAGAACCTGAGGCAGAATCGGAACTGGCAGGAAGGCGTAACCAACTAGACCTTTCCAATTGAGTGACACAGCGTCCACGGCGAAAGCCAGAGGATCTGGACACGGGGACACGAAAGTGTCAACCTGATGGTTCCAACGAGTCGCAAAGAGATCGATGTGGAGACGACCCAAGAGATCGCAAAGCGACTGGAACGCTGCCCTGTGAAGCATCCACTTAGTGGAGATGACCCTGACCCGTTGGGACAGGGAGTCGGCTAGGACATTCAAACGACCAGGAATGTGACGAACAACCACTCCGGTGTCGACATCCTGAGCTAGCAGTAGAAGATGCTGAGTCAATTCGTACATGTGAACCGAGTGCGTGCCGTCCTGGTTCCGAATGCAAGCCACCACTGTCGAATTGTCAGACAACAGAAGGACCTGATGATTCGAAAGGTGGGGGATCCACTAGGGCTGGGCGGTTTATCAGTTTTTCGGTTCGGTTCGGTTTTTTTTTTTAAACCGAAACCGAACCGCCGCCTTAACAAAAAACCGAGACTTTCGGTTTCAACAAATTTCCCAGAATTGGTTAAGTTTACGACCACTCAATCACTTGCTTTCCGCACACCAAAGGCTTAAATGTCAGGCAAAGGTACATGTAAATGCTGTGCCATTTATGCTTACTTCGAGAGGACTGACAACAAATCCCCCCCCACCCTCCCCCCACAAATAGTGGTAGCAAATTTCTTGTATCTTAAACAATATCTACAGAACCACCAGCAGATGGAATATGAAAAATTAAAAAGTCGTACGTAAAAATCCACACATGCAATTCAAGAATTGTTAAGTAAATTTACTGAACCGGGCATATTCGACCAAAGAGGTATTGCAAGTTACCTGACAGTATGTGGTGTAAAAGTATTATAAATTACCTTTGACCTAAAATCATCTGCGTACAGCACGTTGTAAATTAGATTGGTGGTAAACATAAAATTTATTGAGTTTTAAAACCTCAAAGTTCACATGGGAAAAATGACGAGTAAATTATGTTAATTAACCGACCACTGGCACGTTCTCTGAAGTCACATGCTCAGAGATAACGCTGCGCATTGGCAGTTATGTTTTTTGTCAACAATAAAATGGTTAAATTAAAATAGAACACATCCAATTTAATGGATGGCAGGTAACTATTGAAAGTTTTTTTAAAACTTATTGGGAACTGTTTGTATACTATTTGAACTTACTTTAAGGAATCGCGCAGTACTGCAGGTCTGTCAGGTACACACGCTGCATTCCCAATACGATGTTATAATCAACACGTGTCATGACCATGTGTATTTTGTAAACACAACAAATCCCAAGATGCAATATTGCAAACTTTCTTTCAACCCCCATTATGCAGCAGTCTCCCCTCCCTTCAAAATCATCAATCGCCTGTCTTGAATAAGATGAAATCAACGCAGGGATAAGCCAAGAGTGCAAAGTAAAGTTGGTAATATCTTCGCCTTGGCACCGCCCATTTCGCCCAATTTCTATGTTTGGGCAGAATCAAAGTAAAAAACGAACATCTACAATTGAAATTAAGAGAGATATTGTGAAAGCATTGGAGTGAGTTACCAATAAAAGTGATTCGTATATCACGACTTACTTCAACAATAGTTATAAAAATCAGAAAAAATATGATTTGTGTTCCTCTTATTCCACTGTCATTTGAAGCAGGAACCATCAAGAAACACGGGGCACGTCTATTTTCAAGCGATGTGATAATTACCGAAATAAGCACTACAATTGCACATTAGTCATTATCCACCAAAACCAGGATGAGAGCATTGCGACTCCATAAAAAATAAGGAAATGTTGATTTTTGCTAAAATGTAGCTTTTCTTGTGAATTTCTGCATCTTGTCTTGACAAGGTCCCAAATCTCACTGACAGAACAAGGCAGCTCCCACCAGTGGTGGAGCCATGGTTTGAAATCCTGTGGACCATGCTAGTGGAGATTTTTTTTTTCTTTTTCTGGGGGTGGGGGGGAATCTCAGGACTGAGGGTACTGTACTTGTACTGAGGGCAGGAAATCAAAAATATTTTTTTGCAAATTTGGGGATGGGAGAAGCAAGTGGGATTTTGAGTGGAGGGTGGGGGGAGGGGGGGGGGCTGGTCTCCCTAGATACCTCATGGCTCCACCGCTCCACCACTGTTGCCCACTACAGCAGCCCAACACAATATGTCCATTTGCTGAGAAGAGTGGTGAACACTGATTAACCCGAATGACTCAACTCGCTATATGAGCCTCATGACTTGGATGACAAATACAGACAGATTTTATGTGTACATTACCCTCTAAAATGTGGATTTCTACAATATATTATGAAAAACCGAAAACCGAACCGAAAACCGAGTTTTTGTACAAAACCGAAACCGAAACCGAACCGAAATGCAAATTTCAAAACCGCCCAGCCCTAGGATCCACTGCCGGAAACTCAGAAGAAGAACGAGAAGCTCCTTCTGGTTGATGTGAAGAGCTGCTTGATCCCGGTCCCAAACACCGTGAAGGGAAAGACCTAGAGGATTCAATGTCGCACCCCATCCGATATCGCTGGCATCTGCCGTCAGAACACGATCGGACGTGGGCAAGTCCAACGGAACTCCCTGCATAATCCACTGAACATCCGTCCAGGGAAGAAGGTGGCAATGAAGAGAGTCGGGTAACTGAAGCACCAGATTCAGATGATCAACATTCGGCCTCCAACGAATGAGCAGAAAGTGTTGGAGAGGTCTGACATGCAGCCGACTGAGAGGAATGAGATGAGAGGATTATGAAATAAGACAAGAATTGTGATAATTGGGAATATGTTCATTTCTGTTCCCTGTATGCTATGTTTTTGATAAAAAATAATATGAGGTATACACTGTACTAAAGAGCTGAGGGGTGAGTTAATATGACCTCACAGTTAATATATGTGGCCCTCACAGTTAACATTTATCAACGAAAGTTACCAAGTTACAGTGAAATTATTCCAAAACGAGTCATCCTATCAAGTTACATTGAAATCCCTTCATAAATATGGCCTGTAGACTGTGCTAAAGGTTTTCGGGCTTCGGGCCCCTGGAGCCGTCAGTTTCCCAATTGCGTCCAAAGAGAACGTTCTCATCTAGACATTATATGAAGTCAACCTACCAAGTTACAATGAAATACCTTCATAAATATGACCTGCAGACTGTGATAAAGGTTTTTGGCCTTTGGGCTCGGGCAGCCATCATGGCTGAATGATCGCAACCAAAAGGGGACATTCTCATCAGGGCATCATCTGGAGTGATCCTACAGAGTTACAATGAAATTCCTTCATAAATATGACCTGTAGACTGTGCTCAAGGTTTTCGGGCTTCAGGCCCCTGAAGCTGTCACAGTTGACCAGTCATGACCAAAAGGAGATGTCATCATCTAGGCATTATATGGAGTCAAACTAACAGGTTACAATGAAATCCTTCCATAAATATGACCTATAGACTATGCTAAAGGTTTTGGGCTCAGGCAGCCATCAAGGCTGAATGATCGTGACCAAAAGGGGACGTGCTCATCTAGACATTATTTGGAGTCATCCTACCAAGGTACAATGGAATCCCTTCATAAATATCACATGTAGACTGTGCTAAAGGTTTTCGGGCTTCAGGCCCCTGTAGCTGTCACAGTTGCCCAATCGCGTCCAAAAGGGGACGTTCTCATATAGACATTATATAAAGTCAAACCTACCAAGTTACAATGAAATCCGTTCATAAATATGACCTGTAGACTGTGCTAAAGGTATTCAGGCTTCGGGCTCGGGCAGCCATAATGGCTGAATGATCACAACCAAAAGGGGACATTCTCATCTGGGCATCATCTGGAGTGATCCTACGAAGTTACAATGAAATCCCTTCATAAATATGACCTGTAGACTGTGCTCAAGATTTTAAGGCTTCAGGCACCTGTTGTAGCCATCACAGTTGACCAATCATGACCAAAAGGGGATGTCATCATCTAGGCATTATATGGAGTCAACATAACAAGTTACAATGAAATCCTTCCATAAATACGACCTGTAGAACATGCTAAAGGTCTTTGGCCCATAAGGGTTGAATGATCGCGACCAAAAGGGGATGTTCTCATCTAGACATTATTTGGAGTCATCCTACCAAGCTACAATGAAATCCCTTCATAATTATGACCTGTAGACTGTGCTAAAGGCTTTTGGGCTTCGGGCCCCTGTAGCCGTCAGTTGCCCAATCAGGACCAAAAGGTGATTTTCTCATCTAGACATTGTATGAAGTCAACCCACCAAGTTACAATGAAATTCCTCAATAAATATGACCTGTAGACTGTGCTAAAGGTTTTCGGGTTTTGGGCTCAGGCAGTCATCACAGTTGGCAGATCACGCCCAAATGGGGAATTCTCATCTAGAGATCATAAGGAGTCATCCTACCAAGTTACAATGAAATCCCTCCATATTAAACATGACTTGCAGACTGTGCTAAAAGTTTTTGGGTTTCGGGCTTGGGCAGCCATCACGGTTGATAAATCATGCCCAAAAGGGGACGTTCTCATATAGGCATTATACAGAGGCATCCTACCAAGTTACAATGAAATCCCTTTATAAATACAACCTGTAGACTGTGCTAATGGTTTTCAGGTTTTGGGCTCGGGGCAGCCATACCGGTTGCCCAATCGCGACCAAAAGGGGCCGTTCTCATCTAGACATGACCCCAAACCTGCATATGAAATTTCGTGATGATCAGACAAGAACTGCGGGGTGTAGCCCATGCTAAGGAAAATGTGAACAGACTCACAGACTAACAGACTCACAGACTTCTGCACACATGATGGCAATAGCTTATCTTGACTATGTCAAGTTAAGCTAAAAACAGAAATTCGGTCCTCAACAAAGAGGAGAAATCCTGTCCACACAGCCCCCCACTGACACCTAACTCCAATAATAATAATAATAATATCCAAAAGGATAACATAAATTTATCAACCAAATGAAAGTGTCAATGACACTGTAGCTCAACTTGTCAAGACGGTACATAAATACTAAACATTCATACAAAAATTTATTCAAATCAGAACTTTCATACAGAAGTTCTGCACAAAAGACTGATTGCACTAATTTTGGTACAAAATGGCTGCTGGTGGCCATCTTGAATTTTGGACCACACCCCAAAACACTCATTCTCATCCCATGGTGATAACAAAGGTACCCAAGAAGTTTCGTAAAGATCGGTTCATAAATACAGCCTCTAGCCTGAGCCGTATAGAAGTTGTGTACAAAAAACTGATTAGACCTAATTTCGGTACAAAATGGCCACTGGCAGCCATCTTGAATTTTCAACCGCACCCAGAAACACTCGTTCTCGTCCCAAGGTGATAACAAAGGTACCCAAGACATTTCATGAAGATCGGTTAATAAATACAGACTCTAGCCCGAGCCGTATTGACATGTGTACTTACTGTGGGTAAGTAGCACTGAAAAAATCAAAGTTCATCTAATTTGCATAATTTCTGCACGAGAAAAAAACCTGTATTATATGTGATGTATCTCATGGTACTAAACATTCACACAAAAAATTATTCAAATCAGCGCTTTCATATGGAAGTTCTGTGCAAAAATCTGATTGCACCAAATTTTTTACAAAATGGCTGCCATCGGCCATCTTGAATTTCGGACCGGACCCAAAAACACTCGTTCTCGTCCCACGGTGATAACAAAGGTACCCAAGGAGTTTCATAAAGATCAGTTCATAAATACAGCCTCTAGCCCGAGCCGTATTGGCATTTGCACTTACAGTGCTGAAAGTAACACCAAAAAACATCAAAGTTAGTCTAATTTGCATAATTTATGCACGAGAAAAAAACCCGTATTATATGTGATGTATCCCATGGTACTAAACATTCATACAAAAAATTATTCAAATCAGAGCTTTCATATGGAAGTTCTGTACAAAAAACAAATTTCTGCATCATCGGTACAAAATGGTGGCTGGCAGCCATCTTGAATTTTGGACCGCACCCAAAAACACTCGTTCTCGCCCCACGGTCATAACAAAGGTACCCAAGAAGTTTCGTAAAGATCAGTTCATAAATACGGCCTCTAGCCTGAGCCGTATCCAATTGTTGATGGGCAGACGGACAGACAGACCATGGCATAAGCTCAAATTTGGCTTCGCCAAAGTTGAGCTAAAAATGATATGTCCAAACCGCACGGTACGCGAAAGTCGCGCGCAAACACGGAGAATATATAAAATACAATGAAAATTTGGTTGAAATTAATAACGAGAATATATAAAACACAGTCCTGTTATTATACGATCCTCAGATCCATAATTCCAGTCACAGGTAACCGTTATCAACGAGTTGAATTATCACTGTTTCTTAATGCAAATCGACGTCTTGCCATGCAGGCGGACGAAAAAAGAATGATTCATTAATTACTGACTGTGCACTGGTACCGGAAACCGTGGATCTGTACCAGGAGAAGAGCGTCCACTACAGGGTATGCGTCGGTAGTACTCGACCCAGTTTTGGCTTATTTTTTCTTGGTGCTTTTGCACCACTTTTCTTTCCCAAATCCCTTGGGAAAGATCAAAATAGAGAGTATATTTTTCGAGTTTGGGACTTCCGCTGTAGTGCAAGCCTGTAGTAAACAATTGTAGGGTAGGTTGATTAGAAATCCAAGATGGCTGCTGTGGCATATAAACATAAAGAACAACAGTGAAGGTAAAACACTAATCATATGGTAAGTTTGACAATCCATATTATATGACAACATTCCTAGTTTGTATTAATGGGCAGACATAAAATGGGGCATCTTATTAAAAATTGGTCTGTAGCCTCATATTCACTGCATATACATAGTGGATATTCAACAGATTTTTCAGGAGCGCGGTGGCTCATTGGTAGACTGTTGGACTTCTATGCTAGAGGTCCTGAGTTCGATCCCCGTCCGGGATGACCCGTGTTGTGTCCTTGGGCAAGGCACTTTATCCCGGTTGCCTATATGGGGGCTCGATGACGCCGTGTACTAAGGCATACTGCATGTTGATGGTGCACATGTCTTCAACCGCTGTAACCCTGCTTGAGCGGAGCTTGAACAGAGTTAGAATGTTGAGGAGCTGACAGTTACTCGTCGTTGCTCGGTGGTTCTCTCCGGGTACTCCGGCTTCCTCCGCCCGTAAAACTGTCACGGTCATGATTAGCCATTGTGCATAAGTGTGTGACCTTAAACTCCAATAAATAAATAAATAAATAAATAAATAAATAAATAAATAAATAAATAAATAAATAAATAACAGGTTTATTCAAGTTCTCCTTTACTATTAAAAGTGCATATCCAGGGTCATTTGAAAACCATCGGCCAAATGGCTATTCTGGGCCATAATTTTATTTTGTGATGGTGTAAAATCCTCAGTGGGGGAATAGAGAATTCCTAAAACATAGTTTTATCACAACCAATGAACAAAAAATGGAAATTTATCCTTAAAAGGAGAAAATATTGACCATTTTGACAATTTTTTCAAGCAGTCAACTGTGTCAGTGAACGGAGTGGACTTAAATGGTATAGTAAGATTTTGATTGGGTTTTTTGTTCATGAAAATCCATACTGCGAGCTTTCAGAAAATGTATAGATTATGAACATTGTGAAAAGTGCTTGGCTGTGTTGATGAGTTGTGCATTTTAGGAAAAACAGACATATTCAGCTGAATAATTGTAACACGACCAACCAAAAATATTTAGATGACTACAGATGAGTCGATGTTTGCAGTGGTATAGTTGTGTTTCTCTGGAAACTGGTGGTCAACAAGTATTTTTGTTTAGGTCAATTTTAAAATTCTATAGAGAGGCATTTTCTCAGAGGCAGAATCTCATTTCTTAAGTTTCATTACTTGTTATTTAATTTTTATCATTTGTAACAAATTATAAAGGTCAAAATGTCTATTGCCCAAATTCCAAAGCAACAGAATATAAAATTTGACAATAATGGCTTTCCATCAAAATTGACACAAATAAAACATTGTAGTTGCTGCCAAAAAACAAAGTTGAGGATTACACAAGAGTTTAAAAAGAAATGCAAGAAAAAAAAGTTTACCTCCCAGAATTCTTTGGAGTCAGTCCAATGGTTACTCTCAGCATCATGCAGTAGACTTGTAGATATCTGTGTTGAATGCAGAGTTACAATTTGTTGAGTTATTGCTTCAGATAAATCATCAAACTGCTTGTGTAAATTCAAGAACATCTTTTTACTGCAAGCAAAAAAAATTACAATTCTTCGACTGAGGATTAAAAACTTCTCCTAATCTTCCTGCTAATAACCGCATTTCACCTTTAGAATAATTAGAGAAATTGCCCTTCAAAACCCCAGAGCAAAGTGTATTTCTTGTTTATTCAGACTGGTAAGTAGCAATTTCGAAGAAGGAAATGTTTCCCACAATGCAACTAGGAATTTAACCAATTAAATCATGTTTGCCAGAGCTCAATAAGCTCTGTCAACTCAATAAGCTCTGTCAAAACAAGATTGAATTGTTTAAATTCCTAGTTGCATTATGGGAAATATTTTCAGCTTCATATCTTGACATTTAGCCTTCAGTGCCCAGAGGGTTAAATGCCATGAAATTAACAATATACATAATGTCCAGGAATGTAAATGTTGATAAACTGAAAATTTATCCAATCCAATGGCCGCAACTGAAAGTGCGATTCACAAAAATCACCATTCAAAAGGCTTGTTCCAAAGAGGGGTCACTGCAAGCATCATCTTCTGTACAAAAGATAAATGGAGTTGTTGACTATCATTGAAATCTGCAAACTACTACTCTACTACTTTATAAATTTGCTCCACAATTCCACCTTGGACTGAATCTTGAGAAAAAAGAATGAATTACCACCATAAGGACTATGTATATCTTATATAATATGATAATGTTTAACCCATTACCTGCAATAATGCCTCTAATTAGTTATGGTTATTCACAACTTTGCCATTCAAATTTTATAACTTTTTTTCAATTTTTGACACAAAAACATAGTTTATGATACCTCACTGGAACAAGCTCATTGAGTTCATTCCGATGAGAATCATGACCTATGTTCCTGAGGCAAAAATGTGAAAATATTTAGTTATACAAGATTTTATTTTTTCTGCGTGTTGTCTGCCTGTTAATTTATGAGTTAATAAATAATATTTAATTCCGAGATAATAAGAAATAATAATAGAATACAGAAATTAAAATTTTTTAGTAAATTTTGTTTCTTAACATACCTACCACAATTGTTTACAATTGGCTGTAACATAAGTGCAAGCCCTACTTCGGAACTAACTCAAGCTTTTAGAATCTTTTCCAAACGAGTTGGAAAAGTACTAGAGTGCAAAAGCACGAAAAAGATCGAAAAAAGGGTCGAGCGAGACCAGCGCTCGAAATTACAGGTACTCTCTCTGCACACCTCTTGCGTTTACCGAGCGCATGCGCAACAACCGTGACGTCAATTCCGTATTTCCGCCAACGAGAAGTTTGTGATTTAGCGGGGAGGCATCGATATCAAAGATATCCCCAAGGAGGGTGGGCCTCCGGTAAACAATTGTGGTAGGTATGTTAAGAAACAAAATTTACTAAAAAATTTTAATTTCTTTTCAACCTACTCACAATTGTTTACAATTGGCTGAATAAACAATAGGAGGAGGTGAATCACATAACCAATACCAACAAGAGTAGCAGAACGAAAGCAAGGATGGCAGAGAACAAAAACTAAAACCTGTAATGAAGAAAGAGAGAAGGCACCTGAAAAGAACAAGGCTGAGAGAAGCGCAACCTCGACAAAAACAATTTAACGAGGGTGCACCACAGCCTGAGCAGCAACGAGAGGGCCTAAAGAATAAAGGTCCTCAGATTGCTGCTGAAGGTGGCGGAGATAAAAGGAGGAGAAGGTAGAAGCATTCCTCCAGTAAGCCGCATTCATAACATCACGGAGCGAAACAGAATTGGAGAACGCCCTGGATGTAGAAATGGCACGAACCTCGTGAGCATTAAGCCGGTTCAAAACAAGATCCGATGCAGACAAGCGAGAATAAGCCAGCTTGATTGCAAGACAGATCCACCTGGAAATAGAATGGGAAGAGATAGACTGCCGCTTAGGAATGAGAGACAGAAAAAATCTCTTCCGATCCCTCCTAATGAACTGAGTGCGAGTAATGTAAGTCTTGACCGCACGAACAGGACAAAGAAGAGGCCTCCGTCCATCTACAGCAGGGAGAGCCCGAATGCAGATGGGAGGAGGTACCGAATCGGGGAGTTGATTCTTAGCCAGAAAAGAGCAATCAGTAGTGAATGTGACACTGTTAGCCTCATTTCGGAAGAAGGCAGAATCAACAGATAGCGCATGAAGCTCACTGACTCGACGAGCAGAAGCAAACGCTAGAAGAAAAGCCGTCTTATAGGTGAGAAAACGCATGTCGGTCTCAGATAAAGGCTCGAAAGGCGCCCCCTCCAAACAGTGCAACACCCATGCCAAGTTCCACTTGGGTGTAAGACGCAAAACTCGAGGCCTCTTCAAAGAAAAGTGCCGAATAAGTTTGGAGAGGAAAAGATTACGACCGATACACCGCTTTCCCACATAAGAGAAAGTATCAGACAGCATAGACCGATAGCCCTTAATCGTAATAGGCTGGAGGCCCTTGGAGTCAAAAAGAAAAACCAGAAAATCCGCAATTTGAGCGATAGACGGATCACGGTAATTCACATTGTGATCTGAACACCAGCGGCAGAAAACCTTCCACTTGGCGGCATAAGTCATTCCAGTGGAAGGTCGCCGCGATGCAGAAATGCACTCCACTGATCGTCTCGAAAAACCTCTACGTCGGAGACTGGACCTGATAAAAGACAGGCGTGAAGGGACAGGCTCGCCAGGTTGTTGTGATACTTCCTGGGACGACCCTGTGAAAGAAGATCGCGACGTAGAGGTAGACGAATCGGTCGATCGGCCAATAGAGGCCGCAGCAGATTGATCCACACCCTCTGTGGAGACAGGGGTGTGATCAGAATGATCCTGCAACTGCAAGCACGAATCTTCGCTAAAACTTGAGGAAGAATCGGTGCAGGAGGAAAGGCATAGCCGACCCAGCCTGTCCAGTCCAGAGACAGAGCGTCTACTGCAAATGCCAGAGGATCTGGACAAGGGGAGACAAAAGTCTCTACCTGATGATTCCAGCGAGTAGCGAAAAGGTCGACCTGAGGACGACCCCACTGCTCGCAAATCGCCTGAAACACCGACCGATGTAGCATCCATTCGGTTGGAAGGACACTGTCGCGTCGGGACAGGGAGTCTGCTAGGACGTTGAGACGCCCGGGAATGTGTCGAATGGACACCCGAGCGTTCACATCCCGTGCCAACAGAAGAAGATCCCGAGACAGCAGATACATAGGAATCGAATGAGTGCCTCCCTGATTCCGTATGTAGGCCACTACTGTCGAATTGTCCGAAAGAAGTAGGACAACATGGTCCGACAGATGAGGGATCCAAAGCCGAAAACTCAACAGAAGAGCAAGGAGCTCCTTCTGGTTGATATGAAGGCCCACCTGCTCGCTGTCCCACTCTCCGTGAGTAGACAGACCGAGAGGGTCCAACGTCGCACCCCAGCCCCGATCGCTGGCATCCGCAGTAAGGATGCGATCGGCCAAAGGAAGATCCAACGGAACACCCTGTGTCAGCCAGGGAATATTTGCCCAAGGGTGGAGGTGACAAAGCAGAGACCGAGGAATAGTGAGTTCCAGGTCCAGCGGATCTACATTCGGACGCCAATGATCCAACAGGAAGTGTTGGAGAGGTCGGACAAACAAGCGACCGAGCGGAATGAGATCGGTCACCAAACCGCAAAGGCCCAGCATCCGAAGGAAAGTCCTGGCCGAGACCGAGGAAGATTGAAGCAGGTCCCGAGTCAAGGCGGAAAGAATCGTCGCCCGAGCCTGGGGAACCGACACTACATTGTGAAGAGTGTCGAAATCCATCCCCAAATGACGGAATCGCTGAGAAGGAAGAAGATCCGACTTCTCGCGATTGACTCTGAAACCCAGCGACGCTAGCAGGCAAAGAAACTGCCGGACATCGAACTCCAGAACAGCAGCATCGTGGTGCCGTTGGAGGATGTCGTCTAGGTAGGCGGACGAAGTCACCGCCGACTGAGTGCGATGGAAAGCAAGCACATGTGACATCAGTCGGGTGAAGGCCCAAGGAGCCAGGTTCAAACCGAACGGGAGAGCTCTGAATTGAAAAACTCGATCCCGAAACGAGAACCGAAGGTATTTCCGTGACGCAAGATGAATGGGTACATGGAAGTAGGCATCCTTCAGGTCGATACTGGCCACAAAATCGCCCTGATGAACTGAACGTCGAACCGACCGGAAAGTCTCCATACTGAAACGAGGAGCAATTATGTACTCGTTCAGGGTACTCAGATCGATGACAGGACGAAATTGGCCGTTTTTCTTCGGCACCAAGAAAAGTCTCGAGTAAAACCCCGGTGAAAGGGTGTTCCTGACCACCTCGATCGCCCCTTTGGTGAGGAGATTGTCGATCTCCTGCACCAGAAGGTCCCGACGCAGTGAATCTGAAGGGACCTGAGTCGGAAGGGGCACCCGAGATAAACTGGGGTGCCGATGGAAGGACAGTCGCAGACCGGAATGAATGACGTCGAGGACCCAAGAGTCCGACGTTATCTCTGTCCAACGGTCGTAAAACAGCGACAGCCTTCCTCCGACTGGAGGCGAATCGAGGTGAGAACCTTCACTTGCGGCCTCGACGAGGCCCCCGAGAGGAGAAACCACCTCGGGAAGTGACAGAGTCCTGAGACTTTCCAGCCTGAGGCTGCCAGCGGGCCTGGCCACGTCGGCGCTTCTTATGAGCAGAAGGAGCAGACGGAGCCGAAGGCGTAGCCGACGTGGCCGACGAGGCAGACGCAGCAGCACGCTTGGCGGGCCTGGAACGACCCCCACCCCCAGCAGCAGGTGGGTCAAGCTGTCTCAGCAAAAGCTGGTCCTTCGAATGACGAAGAACTTCGCCACGAACAGCTTCCACAGAACCATGGAACAACTGAGGTCCTACCAAAGAGGCAGACCTCAGAACAGCACGTTGCTCAGAAGGAAGGGATGGTAAAGAATCCAAAACCGCATCCCGGCGTGCCAGCTCCAAATTGGCCGTGTTACAGGCGTGAGCGTGAGTCAAGTTCATAAGAGCCTGTGACAAAACGCGAAAAGGCGCCTGAGCGTCATCAAACTCCCCTGGTGGAAAATATTCAGCCAGAGCAGCGACGACATGGTCCGCGAGAGATAACATACCCAGCATCTCTCGGGACAGGCCCACCATAGACTCAACTACCGACATCGGGAGAACTGCCGACTTAGGCTTAGTCAACCCGAGGGAAGAAGAATCCTCATCCACAGTAGTCATCCCTTGGAAGACTGGTGGAGAGACGGAATCGTAAACACGAAACCGCGATGGAGGCAGGAAGGCATCAGCTCTAGAAAAGAAGGAACCCTTGAGGGCCTTAGAACGCATTTTGGCGTCTAAGCCCTGGAAGGACTCAACCACCTGAGCCGATTGCAGAGGACGCAAAGCCCCGGAGCTAGAAGGCTCAACAGGGTTACGACGCTCCACAGTGGACCGCGGCCGGACGGTCACAGAAGGCTGGTCGGAAGGTAGAACGTCCGGCAATAAGCCAAAGACGAAATCCAAAGCCTGCCCCAAGACTGACGAGGGGGGACCATCACCTTCAAGATACTCGTCATCCTCCGTAGCAGAGGAGACGTAGCCCAACTCGGGCTGACCAGCAGAAACCTCCTGTGAATACTGTGCAGTATCCAAGGGGCCAGGCGAGACATCTCGGCGACCGACCAAAGGAGGTTGTGCCTCAGGAGGCACAGGGAGGCCAACTTCAGGGTTGCCAGAAAGCAACCGGGTGAGCGCCAAAACGGCCTGGCGCAGGTCACCCTGAGAATCCGTCGCAGCAGAATCGCCCGACGGAGTGTCCTCCCAATGGACCCTTCTGGTAGAAGAACCCAAATCCTCAGAAGAGACCGACGGCGAACGTCGATCGGCAGACAGAATAGGAGCACGGTGAGAAGACACCGGAGGATAGTCCCGATTGTGACGCCCAGGAGCCACCACTGGCCTCTGCGAAACAGAAGGCCCTGCCTGCAAATCCTCGAAAGGGACCGACGGCGCACGTCGATCGGTAGCTGGACCTAGGACACGGTGAGAAGACACCGGAGGATTGTCCCAAGAATGACAGGAACCTGTCATTGACCTCTGCGCAGCAGACGGCCCCAACTGCCTATCCTCTGAGACCGACGGCAAGCATCGATCGACACCCAGACTCGGAACACAGTGAGGAATCACCGGAGGAAGGTTCCGAGAGTGACAGCTAACCGGGGCTGTCACTGACCGCTGCCGAACAGCAGGCCCTGGATGCCAACGTCCCAACACCATCCCGCTAGCCGGCACACTAGCAGGCGAAGGTGGAACAATAAACGATTCACTCGAGGGATGAGGAATCGCTGCCGAAGCGACCGGCCGGCTCAACCGACTAGGAGCAAACCTAGCCAGATGAGACGGAGCAGACAGCAAACCCGCACAGCCTCGCCGCGAGGCTGGGGGAGGCTGAGAACACACAGACACACCAGCAGATACAGCCTCGGTCCCCCGAGACTGTAGACCATCCCCAGAAGAGATGGAAGAGCCACCATCAGACAGAATAGGATCTGGAGTAGCAACCCCCTCAACAACGGTCGACGGTGTTGGAGGCAGATCGGAGAGGGTTACCGAGTTGACCTCGGAAAAGCTCTCAACGAAAACAGACGCCTCAATAGTGACATCCGAAGACAAAGAGACCGCGGTCTCCTCATCAGGTATCACAGAACAAACACCGTCAACAGTTGCAGAGGAGCTCGCCACAGAAGTCAGATCCGAATCCTGTGTGACAGAGTCACCACGTGCACCAGCAGAAATGTCTGCAACGGCACGGCTACCCTTACCCCGAGAACGAGGGGTTCTAGCTCTGGAAAGAACCACCTTGTTAACAGAAGCCCAAAATTTAGAGGACCAAACCCCACAGATACCACATGATTGGGCCTGAGTGCAATTGTTGCAAGTGACACATGTGGTATGGGAATCGTCCACATGTTTCACCTGCAAACAAGAGGTACAAGGAATAGTCTTAGGCATGATATAAATACAACAATCAAGCTTCCCGCCGACGGAAAACAGAACGAAGGTCGTGTTCACACGTGGGGGAAAGGCAAGATAAAGTGTGAAAAGCACAGCAATAATAATACAAATTAACATTAAATGAGAGTAATAATTTGGTAGCTTGAAAAAGGATACAATCCAGTAGCACACTAAAGACGATTAATAAGTTGTTCACGAAGAATTAATATCATAAACAGCACAGTCACAAAAATTTCCGACCATGAACAATGGCGGAAAATAAAGGAATTGACGTCACGGTTGTTGCGCATGCGCTCGGTAAACGCAAGAGGTGTGCAGAGAGAGTACCTGTAATTTCGAGCGCTGGTCTCGCTCGACCCTTTTTTCGATCTTTTTCGTGCTTTTGCACTCTAGTACTTTTCCAACTCGTTTGGAAAAGATTCTAAAAGCTTGAGTTAGTTCCGAAGTAGGGCTTGCACTTATGTTACAGCCAATTGTAAACAATTGTGAGTAGGTTGAAAAGAAATGATATTTAAATCTGACAAATTATCACGGAAGTGATAAAGAAAACTCTCCCGAAATTACAAGCAGCAAATTTTTCTCATAAGGCAACTAGGAATTTGTTTTGTTTGACACAGCTCCATGGGGTCTTTCGAACGAGACTGAATTGGAGAAATTTCTAGTTGCCTTATGGGAAAAATTGGCTTTCTATTTTTTTTTTTGACATCAGTGTGCAAAGCTATATGATTGTTTGGACTTGTTGACTCGGACTGTACGCCTTTTTATCATAAATGATACATTGACCTTGCCAGTTTATAGTCACACTAGAATATTTATTCATTTATTTATTGGGGTTTAATGACACTTTTGACAGCCAGGGTCACCTCGTGTTGGACAGTTTTATGGGTGGAGGAAGCCGGAGTACCCAGAGAGAACCACTGAGCAACAGATCGCAAGTGTCAGGATCCCCAACATACTAACTCCACACAAGCAGGGTTAGTACTGGTTGAAGACAAGTGCACAACTGACGTGCAGTACAGTACAGCCTTAGTACACAATGCCACCGTGCTGCCACACGGGCAATGGGGGTGAAGTGTCTTGCTTAAGGACACAACATGGTTGCCACAGGTGGGATTCAAACTAAGGACCTCTCGGCTTGCAGCCTGCATCTCTACCAACTGAGCCACCATGCCCCCACACTACAGTAACCACAAGTAATATTACTATTGTATCCAGTGTTAGTTAGTGTATTATCACTTTGATCCATAAATTTCCACTGTTGAATTGTGATAGGAGGGTGAATCAATGAAACCTATAAACTAGTAGCAATTAATTATAAGCAATATTGGAATTTATTGGCTGCAAAGGAGGATATGACCTATTACGTTATTTAATATAAAACATGCATATGCAACAGTACCATCTTTGTTATGTATTAATGTTCAATTTCATTAGATGTAAAATAAATATCCCATATGTTTAAATATCGTCTTTATGTCAGTTAATTCCACCTTATTGTAAAGTGAACCTTTCAGCCTGGGACAGTACCTGTACAATTATTTACACTGACAGACAGACAGGTTAAGTCTCACTATTTTAGAGGGAGACTCACTATTTTTCATAATAAATTTTGATAAAATGATCCTGAAAATTGGGAATTTTAACAGAATCTCACTAATAAATCTTTGCTTGCTGCTGGCAGTTATTCCTGCCCAGGACAGGATTTCTCTTGACGTTGAAATACGTATAATTTGGGCACATTTAATCTAATTTCCACCCTGTAAATTGAATGAATTTTCTCACCAATGATTTCTTGAGGTGATTTCTTGAGGTAATTTTAGAAGAATTTTTCAGCAAATCTAGTCATGGCTGCTCCAAGCAGCCATGACTAGAACTGATGAAAAATATCTTAAAAGTTAAAAAATTTATAGTAATTTATATATTTTTTATACTTACCAATGACCCAGACTTAGCTGGTGCTAACTCTTAAATATCTAGGGCCAAACACAAATTTTGCCCCCCCAATCCCCAAAATTTGCATCAAAAACCGAAAATTACATGTCCTATATGGTCCTCCATACTTTTACTCCACTCTGCATACGCAGTGTCAAGGAGGTCTCGAAATTGGCGCAATTATCATTCTTACAACCAGTGCCTGGTAAGCATTATGTACTCAGCGGGGAGGTATGAGTTCCCAACTCATGGGAGGGCCATCCCCGTCTGGGTCATTGGTAAGTATAAAAAATTTATAAATTACTATAAATTTTTTAACATTTTTATACTGTACCAATGACCAAGACTTAGCTGAATAGAAAAAAAGGCTGGAGGGCCTAGGACATAAAGGAAAATCCAATAGGCTCAACTACATATAACAGAATTATCCCCTCGAGGAGAAAAGGAGAAATAGGCTTTACATGTATCTTTCTTATTTGCATCAAAAAAGAAAGACACAACACCATTCTGTAATTGAGCACAATATCATCAATGATCTCTATTAACATCCAGTGTAACCCGTTATACTAATTATTTTTAAAGGAAAGCCAATAAATAAAGGAAGTCCAGAGAAATGAGACTCTTTATACTCATTAAAAGTGTCCGAGGATTGTATGTTAACGCCCGTATGACACGTGACATATACAAATGCTTCACACCGAGCTACACTTTAAAAATATTACATGTATGAGTTAACATTAGCTTTACACTTTAAAACCATCCCGGCACCGACTCCGAATTACTGACTCCAGAGGAGGTATTCCCTTGCTTTTCACTATAAAGCAGGTGACCTAAGGGAACACCCCCCCCCCCCCCTTCCCCTTGCCCTGGATCAAATACCCCAGAGCAAAGAGGGCAGCAGGACAGAGTCACTGCTGGAACAGAAAGCCTGCATAACTATAGTTGCAACTGTTTAGTGGACGATATTCTGAGCAACAGATAACGGACCTAAACAATGCAGATCTCCAGAAATGGACTCAATATTTCTAAGATAAAAATTCGTGAAAGTGGAAGGCTGAGACCAATATGCAGCCTTCATTAGATCTGTAATAGCAACACTATTAGCATAAGCCCAAGATGTAGATAGAGCTCTTACTTCATGAGCTGAAATCCTAAGCACAGACTGCTGAGTTGAAGATAATTTATCATAAGCAGTACGGATAGTTAATTGAATCCCCCAGCAATAGAATGGACTAAAATGTCCCTTCTATTAGGCATCAGAGACCGAAAGAAACGTTTACGTTCCTTTCTGATAAACTTGGATCTACATTTATAAATATGTAAAGCTCTAACAGGACAGAGTAAAGGCCTATGCCCGTCTGAAGACGGAAGAGCTTTAATAACAATAGGTTCCGGATACTTATTAGGAGCCTGATTCTTAGCCAAAAATCCAACATTAGTAGTGAAGGTAACAGTATTTCCCACACTACGATAGTGAGCATCGTCCACAGATAGTGCATGAAGCTCACTGACTCTTCTAGCCGAAGAGAAGGCTAAGAGAAAAGCAGTCTTATAAGATAAGAATTTGAAGACCACCGTGTCAAGAGGCTCAAATGACGCTTCTTTTAGCTTAAGAACCAAAGCTAAATTCCACTTGGGAATTAATCTAAGGGTTCTAGGTCTATTTATCGAAAAGTTTCTTACTAACTTAGATAAAGAGACATTAGATCCAATCAGTAAACTATCATGGTGTGCATAGGTATCAGATAGCATAGACCTATAACCCTTAATGGTAACAGGCTGCAGTTTGATCTCATCAAAGATCTCATCAAACAAGTAGACTAGAAGATTTGCAATGTCTGGAATGGAGGGATCATAAATATCTACAGAATGATCCCTACACCACCGACAACTCTTCTAGCCGAAGAGAAGGCTAAGAGAAAAGCAGTCTTATAAGATAAGAATTTGAAGTCCACCGTGTCAAGAGGCTCAAATGACGCTTCTTTTAACTTAAGAAGAACCCAAGCTAAATTCCACTTAGGAATTAATCTAAGGCTTCTAGGTCTTTTTATCGAAAAGTTTCTTACTAACTTAGATAAAGAGACATTAGAACCAATCAGTAAACTATCATGGTGTGCATAGGTATCAGATAGCAGAGACCTATAACCCTTAATGGTAACAGGCTGCAGTTTGATCTCATCAAACAAGTAGACTAGAAGATTTGCAATGTCTGGAATGGAGGGATCATAAATATCTACAGAATGATCCCTACACCACCGACAAAAGACCTTCCACTTAGCAGCATAGTTTAGCGAAGAGGAGGTCCTCCTACAGTTAGAAATCGCGTCTACTGCTCGTCCTGTAAAATGCTTGCCATGCAAGAAGGACCGCACAATGGAAATATGTGAAGGTTGAGACCTTGCGGGTTGTGATGCAGTCTGTGCGATTTCCCCTGCGAAAGAAGATCGTCCTGTGGAGGAAGCTTCCGCAGCATGTCCCACAACAGACACCTGAGTAGATTTATCCATGGTCCTGTGGAGACAGAGATGCTACCAAAAGAATTTTGCACTGAGATTGTTTTATCTTGAGCAATATCTGCTGAATCAACAGCGCTGGAGGATACGCATATCCTATCATTCCATCTCACGAGATCGATAGAGCATCTACTGCAAACGCTCGAGAATCCAGACATGGTGACACATACGTCTGCAACTGATTGTTGAGATGCGTCGCAAATAAGTCTATCATTGGCCGCTCCCATTGGTAGCAAATCTGATTGAATACTCGTTTGTTGAGAGTCCATTCTGACGGCAACAAGCAACCCCTCCGTGAAAGGGAGTCTGCTAATACGATCAGATGACCCGGAATATGACAGACCGATAGGAGAACTTGATGTTCTAGTACAAACAGAAGGATTCTTTCCGTTAAGTTGAATAACGGAATGGAATGAGTGCCTCCCTGGTTCCGAATATACGCTACTACCGTCGTATTGTCGGACAGAATTTGCACATGTGCATTCTGAATAACATTCATCCAATGACGTAGCGCAAGCCAAATTGACATCATTTCTTTGATGTTTATGTGCTTGTTTAGGAACTGCAGATCCCAAAGACCCTGGCACTTTGAATCCGTTGGGCTCAATGTTGCGCCCCAACCTGTTTGACTGGCATCCGTCATAATCGTAAAACTCGGATCCGGCAATTGCAGTGGAACTCCCTGAGTTAACCACTGAATATCTGCCCAAGTCTGAATCTCTTGTTTCACATGATTTGACAAGAGGATGTCCGTATCGAGCGAATGAATCTTAACCCTCCAATTCTGAGTCAGAAAGATTTGGAGAGGACAAGTGCGTAGCCGCCCCATCAGAATAAGATCTGCGGCAGCTCCGCACAAACCTATCAGGCTCATGAATTCTCTCACTGTAACTTTGTCTGAGTGAAGACAATAGCGAGCATAACTGATTAATTTCGCTCTGGTTAACGGCAGACGAACGAGATTGTTGTGCGTCTCGAAGCTCATTCCCAGATGGGTGACTGACTTGGACGGCATCAGATCCGACTTCTCCTCGTTTACTATGAAACCGAGATGTCGAAGCAATAGAAGCAGATTCTGCACATCGTTCTGAAGTGTTAACTCGTTGCCGTACCTCTGAAGAATGTCGTCCCGGTAGGCCGACATTACCGAAGACGAATGAGCTCGGAAATGAGTCATTACCGAGTTCATTATTCGAGTGAAAGCCCAGGGCGCTAGATTCAGACTGAAGCACATTGCTCGAAACTGATACACGACTCCTAGGACGGCGAAGCGAAGATACTTTCTGAATGCTGGATGTACCATGACGGGAAAGTACGCATCCTTGAGATCTATGCTCGTAGCATTCATTCACCCGAATGCTCGCTCTGACCGATCGGATGGTCTCCATATAGAATTTTGGAGCCACGATCAGCTTGTTTATCCAGCTCAGATCTATGACTGGACGGAACGAGCCATCTGGTTTCGGAACCAGAAAAAGATGGCTGTAGAAACCTGGAGATTCCTGGTTTTCTACAACCTCTATCGCGTTCTTCTCCAGAAGAGACTGGACTTCTGATAGAAGCAAGCCTCTCTTCTGTGGATTTGACGGAAGCTGAGTCCATCTTGGACTTCGAGTTAACGGAGGTTTTCCTTTGAAGGACAGTTTTAGCCCTTCCGAAATCACCCCTCGAACCCAAGGGTCATCCGTAATCGTCTCCCAATTGGTTGAGAAACTCGACAGTCTTCCACCCACTGGAACACGATAGAGGTTTATATCATCACCTCCTGGCCCTGGAGGCTTGCGGAAGGAGAAACCACATCCTCCACGGCGTGCACCTTGCCCCGTTGACCTAGGGGCATCTGACCGGTTGTCTTGGCCAGTATAACGAAAGAAGATCGTCCTGTGGAGGAAACTTCCGCGGCATGTCCCACAACAGACACCTGAGTAGATTTTTATCCATGGTCCTGTGGAGACAGAGATGCTACCAAAAGAATTTTGCACTGAGATTGTTTTATCTTGAGCAATATCTGCTGAATCAACAGCGCTGGAGGATACGCATATCCTATCATTCCGTCCCACGAGATCGATAGAGCGTCTACTGCAAACGCTCGAGGATCCAGACATGGTGACACATACGTCTGCAACTGATTGTTGAGATGCGTCGCAAATAAGTCTATCATTGGCCGCTCCCATTGGTAGCAAATCTGATTGAATACTCGTTTGTTGAGAGTCCATTCTGACGGCAACAAGCGACCCCTCCGTGAAAGGGAGTCTACTAATACGATCAGATGACCCGGAATATGACAGACCGATAGGAAAACTTGATGTTCTAGTACAAACAGAAGGATTCTTTCCGTTAAGTTGAATAACGGAATGGAATGAGTGCCTCCCTGGTTCCGAATATACGCTACTACCGTCGTATTGTCGGACAGAATTTGCACATGTGCATTCTGAATAACGTTCATCCAATGACGTAGCGCAAGCCAAATTGACATCATTTCTTTGATGTTTATGTGCTTGTTTAGGAACTGCGGATCCCAAAGACCCTGGCACTTCGAATCCGTTGGGCTCAATGTTGCGCCCCAACCTGTTTGACTGGCATCCGTCATAATCGTAAAACTCGGATCTGGCAATTGCAGTGGAACTCCCTGAGTTAACCACTGAATATCTGCCCAAGTCTGAATCTCTTGTTTCACATGATTTGACAAGAGGATGTCCGTATCGAGCGAATGAATCTTAACCCTCCAATTCTGAGTCAGAAAGATTTGGAGAGGACAAGTGCGTAGCGCCCCATCAGAATAAGATCTGCGGCAGCTCCGCACAAACCTATCAGGCTCATGAATTCTCTCACTGTAACTTTGTCTGAGTGAAGACAATAGCGAGCATAACTGATTAATTTCGCTCTGGTTAACGGCAGATGAACGAGATTGTTGTGCGTCTCGAAGCTCATTTCCAGATGGGTGATTGACTTGGACGGCACCAGATCCGACTTCTCCTCGTTTACTATGAAACCGAGATGTCAAAGCAATAGAAGCAGATTCTGCACATCGTTCTGAAGTGTTAACTTGTTGCCGTACCTATGAAGAATGTCGTCCAGGTAGGCCGACATTACTGAAGACGAATGAGCTCGGAAATGAGTCATTACCGAGTTCATTATTCGAGTGAAAGCCCAGGGCACTAGATTCAGACTGAAGCACATTGCTCGGAACTGATACACGACTCCTAGGACGGCGAAGCGAAGATACTTTCTGAATGCTGGATGTACCATGACGGGAAAGTACGCATCCTTGAGATCTATGCTCGTAGCATTCATTCACCCGAATGCTCGCTCTGACCGATCGGATGGTCTCCATATAGAATTTTGGAGCCACGATCAGCTTGTTTATCCAGCTCAGATCTATGACTGGACGGAACGAGCCGTCTGGTTTCGGAACCAGAAAAAGATGGCTGTAGAAACCTGGAGATTCCTGGTTTTCTACAACCTCTATCGCGTTCTTCTCCAGAAGAGACTGGACTTCTGATAGAAGCAAGCCTCTCTTCTGTGGATTTGACGGAAGCTGAGTCCATCTTGGACTTCGAGTTAACGGAGGTTTTCCTTTGAAGGACAGTTTTAGCCCTTCCGAAATCACCCCTCGAACCCAAGGGTCGTCCGTAATCGTCTCCCAATTGGTTGAGAAACTCGACAGTCTTCCGCCCACTGGAACACGATAGAGGTTTATATCATCACCTCCTGGCCCTGGAGGCTTGCGGAAGGAGAAACCACATCCTCCACGGCGTGCACCTTGCCCCGTTGACCTAGGGGCATCTGACCGGTTGTCTCGGCCAGTATAACGAAAGAAAATCGTCCTGTGGAGGAAACTTCCGCAGCATGTCCCACAACAGACACCTGAGTAGATTTTTATCCATGGTCCTGTGGAGACAGAGATGTTACCAAAAGAATTTTGCACTGAGATTGTTTTATCTTGAGCAATATCTGCTGAATCAACAGCGCTGGAGGATACGCATATCCTATAATTCCGTCCCACGAGATCGATAGAGCGTCTACTGCAAACGCTCGAGGATCCAGACATGGTGACACATACGTCTGCAACTGATTGTTGAGATGCGTCGCAAATGAGTCTATCATTGGCCGCTCCCATTGGTAGCAAATCTGATTGAATACTTGTTTGTTGAGAGTCCATTCTGACGGCAACAAGCGACCCCTCTGTGAAAGGGAGTCTACTAATACGATCAGATGACCCGGAATATGACAGACCGATAAGAGAACTTGATGTTCTGGTACAAACAGAAGGATTCTTTCCGTTAAGTTGAATAACGGAATGGAATGAGTGCCTCCCTGGTTCCGAATATACGCTACTACCGTCGTATTGTCAGACAGAATTTGCACATGTGCATTCTGAATAACGTTCATCCAATGACATAGCACAAGCCAAATTGACATCATTTCTTTGATGTTTATGTGCTTGTTTAGGAACTGCGGATCCCAAAGACCCTGGCACTTCGAATCTGTTGGGCTCAATGTTGCGCCCCAACCTGTTTGACTGGCATCCGTCATAATCGTAAAACTCGGATCCGGCAATTGCAGTGGAACTCCCTGAGTTAACCACTGAATATCTGCCCAAGTCTGAATCTCTTGTTTCACATGATTTGACAAGAAGATGTCCGTATCAAGCGAATGAATCTTAACCCTCCAATTCTGAGTCAGAAAGATTTGGAGAGGACAAGTGCGTAGCCATCCCATCAGAATAAGATCTGCGGCAGCTCCGCACAAACCTATCAGGCTCATGAATTCTCTCGCTGTAACTTTGTCTGAGTGAAGACAATAGCGAGCATAACAACTGATTAATTTCGCTCTGGTTAACGGCAGACGAACGAGATTGTTGTGCGTCTCGAAGCTCATTCCCAGATGGGTGATTGACTTGGACGGCACCAGATCCGACTTCTCCTCGTTTACTATGAAACCGAGATGTCGAAGCAATAGAAGCAGATTCTGCACATCGTTCTGAAGAGTTAACTCATTGCCGTACCTCTGAAGAATGTCGACCAGGTAGGCCGACGTTACCGCAGACGAATGAGCTCGGAAATGAGTCATTACTGAGTTCATTATTCGAGTGAAAGCCCAGGGCGCTAGATTCAGACTGAAGCACATTGCTCGGAACTGATTCACGACTCCTAGGATGGCGAAGCGAAGATACTTTCTGAACGCTGGATGTACCATGACGGGAAAGTCCACATCCTTGAGATCTATGCTCGTAGCATTCATTCACCCGAATGCTCGCTCTGACCGATCGGATGGTCTCCATATAGAATTTTGGAGCCACGATAAGCTTGTTTATCCAGCTCAGATCTATGACTGGACGGAACGAGCCGTCTGGTTTCGGAACCAGAAAAAGATGGCTGTAGAAACCTGGAGATTCCTGGTTTTCTACAACCTCTATCGCATTCTTCTCCAGATGAGACTGGACTTCTGATAGAAGCAAGCCTCTCTTCTGCGGATTTGACGGAAGCTGAGTCCATCTTGGACTTCGAGTTAACGGAGGTTTTCCTTTGAAGGACAGTTTTAGCCCTTCCGAAATCACCCCTCGAACCCAAGGGTCGTCCGTAATCGTCTCCCAATTGGTTGAGAAACTCGACAGTCTTCCGCCCACTGGAACACGATAGAGGTTTATATCATCACCTCCTGGACCTGCGAGGCTTGCGGAAGGAGAAACCACATCCTCCACGGTGTGCACTTTGCCCCGTCGACCTAGGGGCATCTGACCGGTTGTCTCGGCCAGTATAACGGCCCCTACCTGAGTTGCTGCCTTGACAGTCTCTGGAGTAAGACCTAGAGGACGCATAGGAACCTCTATAGGAACTTACCTTGGACGAATTCGCCCCAGAAGTGCATGTCTTACTCTTCTCCACTGAATCCGACTTTTTGGAAGTGGATTTGAATAGCAGAGAGTCTGAAGCTTTCTTAGTAATCTGATCATAGATTGAGGAAAGCTTGCCGTCGAAGAGAAGCTCTCCGGAGACTGGAGCGACTCTGAGAGAGTTTTTCACCTTACTATCCACGAGCGTGGATGGAGCCAGGGCCGCGTCACGTCTAACCAACTCTAGATTTGCCACTGAAAGGGCAGAGTTATACGTGGAGAATGATGTGGCCCTCGAAAGAACTCTTAAGGAGGTTTGTACATCCTGGAATTCTTTTCCTTCGAGACGTAATGATAACGCTCTGGTAAGGTGATCTGCGTACGATAATGCGTCTAAGCTAGCCCTGTTAGACGATATTGTCGTTTCCAATGTCGTGGTTGGAATTGACATAGATGATGGTACAGACAATTCTAGGTCTTCGGCCTGGTCGTCTAGATGCAGAGGAACTCTCAGAATGCCCTGTCCTGCCGTTTCGAATTTATTCCTTGAATTGATGAAAGGCAGATGTAGAGCATTTGCCGATAAGAAACCGGACCTGCCCGTTTTGGTAGCAAGTTTATATATAGCGTCATTCAATAGTTCAAATGTCCGTGTGACATTACTGGACTGTGTCGGAAACTCAGGGACGATGTCCCTAAACCGATTAAAGAATTCTGTGTCCACTGGCGCTATCAGTCTCTTATCCGGCAATGCAGCATTTTGGTCCGGAGGAACAACGTCAGGAAGATAATGCCGGATGAACTCTACAGCAATTTTATGTTGTTCCGAAAGGGAAAATTCCAACTCCTCTGTATCCCTTTCGCCATCCTGTTGGACCACTTGTAATTCTCGGTCATCCGTGCCTGATCCTGCAGCGGAACGTACCGAACCAGCTTTCTCGGATAATTCCTGATCCAACAGAGTTTCTGTCGGTTGCTGGGATGCTGCGATAATTTGTCCACGTCCATAATGGAGGCCTATGGAGCTGCGGTCTTACGGGATTTAGACGCTGGAAGCTCCTTGGACGTTGACTCCTGCATACTTCTTTTATGCGAACGTCCTGAGTATGAAGGCCTCGTATCCATGGCTACCGGATGGCATGACCTGGTCGCCGTGAAATCCCTGGTCAGCAAGGCTGGCTGGATATCACTGGTCATGTAGCCAAGGTGCGGTCGTGTGTGCTGCCGTGAGGATGAGGAAGCCAATAGAGCAGTCTCTCCGGACTGTCTATATAACGGAGCGTCCTGAGCAGTGGATTATGCTCCGACTGAGGAACGATTTGTACCACAACATCTGGGCCCAGATGTTGTTGTACGAGAGAGGTATCTCTCTCGCTCACAGCCCGGATGGACCTGGACAAGCTAGGAACCAGACTAATAGGCTTCCTCCGTACCATCCTTGGATCCGATGTCACTGGGTGTGCACGTTGTATATATATAGTGCTCGCATCACCCAAATCTCCTTCCTGGACGGCAACGGACGAACCCGGCTGCCAAGCCATTCGATGAATGGTCGCTACACTGGACGAGCTAGCGGACGCCAAAGCCGTCGATCCTACTTGGGACCTCGTAGGCAATTGACGTATCTGCATGAGCACTTTTGCCGCTAGCTCTTCATTTGACTGTGACAACGAAAGCACACTTTTTGAAGACATCACGGAAACATCACCCTGTTCTTGTTCCTCTGAAAAAGAGATTGAAAAACTAGAGTGACCCTGCGGAGAGAGGACCGGCATGGACCTCTCCCCACTAACAACATACCGTGACACACGTCTCCAACGTTTGTCATCCCAATTGACACACACTGAGCAAGAGCAGGGGTCAGCCGAGTGTGCGACTAGGCCGAAGAAGTCGCCTTGTCATTCCTCAAGTCGCCTTGGCTTACAGTGGGGGCGAAATTCAAGTCGCCCTCCAAAACTTCATACGGCTTTGAAAATAGCCTAAACTAGCCCAATTTTATATTTCTGAAAAGAGTTGTAATGGCGTAGTCGTTCGAACAATACGCCCCAACTGATAGCAACCAGCACAAAATGCTATTTAAAAACAAAAGTGCCAGCAAAAACAACAAATCACACAAGACACGCATCGAGTTAATTAGAATTTATTAAAGTTAACCACCATTTCAAAACCCAAAAATGTATAAGAGACAGTTCATCCATAAAAACGTCGAAATTGCTTATGGTTACGCTCTGTTCCACTGAAATTGAAATTCGCCCCGCAATTTGCATTGAAAGTTTTTCTCTGAAAACTTGTGTTGGAAGGGGGTTAAATGTAATAAGGCTACGATAGAAATCACACAAATTCGGATGGATAAGAATGGCAGGCCTTATAGCACCAATTGCACGTGTCAATGTAACATGGTTGACAGAAATTGCCATTTTTTTTAACTGTTCATTGTCGCCCAACGTTGCAGGTAAGGGAGACAACGGAAATATTTTGTTATTTACCTTAGAAATAAATTAACTCAAATTGTTAATGACACTTAATTTGCGAAGGATATCTAAAACTTTTTTAACTACGATTTTCAATTCAATTAGGACATTCAGAAACCATGAATGACCCAGCTACTTATGTGAACTTGAAATTTATTTTAAATACTTTAAATATTTTTTTTAAAAGAATATACCTTCTATTACAGAGAAGAACACTCTCACCAAATTTCAAATCCACTGCATTGAGGCAAATACAAAATAAACTGCATGGTAACACTAGTCATCACTGTTAGGGAAAGAGTTAGGGTATTCAGAAAACATGAACAACACAATTTTTTGTAGGGGAGGGGGTGGGGATTTTAACCTACATGACTTAGTTTAGTGTGTGTATGTATGTTTGTATGACTTTTATTTATTTTTTTCTCCACAACTGTGTCCTCTATTTACATTTATTTTGTCAAGATGTCACATACGTTTTATGTTTTTTTCTGACTTCTCCCTCCTGGCCCCTGACTTCTCCCTAAAGTCTCTGGAGGGAGAAGTCACTTCTCCCTAAAAACAGCTGCCAGGCAGACCCCTGAGCAAGAGTTAGTGCGAGTACACTGACTACAATTAATACACTGATCATGAGAATCAGAGGAAGATTTCCTCGCATTACCATTTGAACAATATTCTTTCATTGTGAAAAATAACAAACAGTCATAGTACTCGCACCAACCCTTGAAAACAAAGATACATAATAAAATAATCCATTATAACATTTCGAAAAAATAATTCAAAAAGAAAAAATTTTTCGAAAAAAAATTTCAGAAGAGCCCAAGTTCCCATTGGGAACAATGAGCCCAAATGGATCCCAAAAAAGCCTAAGTGTGGACAAAATTTTTTAAACCATTTCAAAAAATGAATGTAACACTCACAGACAATATTAATGTATCTTACTATGAACTGACCTAAGCAGAAGACAAGTAATCGCTATCAGAAGTAACCGTTGTGAACGTAAACAAAAAGTTACAAAAACCGGAAACATGACTCCAGGCACTCATAAACATGGCCCGAAATCAGTTACCAATTTAAACACTATCTGATGCAAAACAGAGACTTCCAGAGAAGAAACTGCAGAACATCAGATGGTAGATGCAGACCGAAACGCCTAAACACCCAAGGGTGAGGATGTAACCATGGGGAAAAACAGAATATTTATTCGGTTACCAAGCCAAAACTCCGAAGAAATTTTAGTAATCAATATTACAAAAAATATGCCAAAAGCATGGGAGAATAGCTAGGGGGGAATAAAGGAAAGGGAGAGAGGAAACACTGATCAAACAGTGGTATTTTCATAGCAAGAATGACAACAACAGGCCCATGCCCCGAAATTAGGGAACATGAAATAATTTCGTAAAAAAATTTTAAGTTACAGCCCTGAACATTTCCTGCCACTGTTTCTTCCTCTCATCCTTCTAGTTCCTCCTTACATCCATCATTTCTCTCATAATTATTTAAACTGATATTTACAAGCACAAATATCAGTGAGATGTAATTGATGTGAGGGCCAAACAAAGAATGATAATTGCGCCAATTTCGAGACCTCCTTGACACTGCGCATGCGCAGTGGAGTAAAAGTATGGAGGACCATATAGGACATGTAATTTTCAGTTTTGATGCAAATTTGGGGGATTGGGAGACAAAATTTGTGTTTGGCCCTAGATATTTAAGAGTTAGCACCAGCTAAGTCTGGGTCATTGGTACAGTATAAAAATATACTCAGCGGGTTAAGAGTTAAAGTCAATAAATTTTACTCTTTGTTACAGTTTTTTTTAATTTCAAAACGACATTGTTATCAAAAATATTTTTTTACTCCTTGACTTATGCTGAGCACCTGTGATTACAATGAAAGTGTCAATGACACTGTACCTTACCTTGGTAATACATTTATGGCATGTATGCCAAAATTCCATAACTTATGTTGCATTTAAGTAAATTGTGTCATAATTATTACTTTTTTGTCATCTATCAGGAAAAAATACTTAAAAAGTAAAAAAATTATGGGCCATGGCAGTCTGTGCAATCAACCATGGTGGGAATACATGTATGACATTCTTATCTACACATCACACCACTCGGTATGACATCTTACAAATTTTCAAGAAAACTGATTTATAAATGTAACCAAAAGGAAAGAAAGCTAAGATGGCTGTCATGGCAGCCATTGAGTCCAGCTCGACCAAGAAGCAACATAGGGCATTCTCATCATATTAAGTCATCCTGCAGTTTTAAGAAAATTTATGTATAAATGTGACCTGCAGTGTATTATGAAGAGATTCAAGATGGCTGCCATGGTTGCTATTATGGGTGACCAACCTTAACCAAAACAAGACATTCTCATCTACGCATCATACTAAGTTACCAGGCCAAATTTCCAGAAAATTTATGCACAAATACAATGTGCAGCCTGTGTTGAACATATCGAAGATGGCTGCTGTAATGGCTATTGCAGACAATGAAGCATGACCATAATAGAATGTTCTCCTCTAAGTATGAACTGAAGATGAAATATGGTGATGATCAGAAAACAACTGCGAGCTGTAGCTCATGTTTAGCATATTGTGGACAGTATTCTGAAGAAATTCAAGAAGGCTGCTGTGGTGGTCTTTATGAGCAGCTACCCAGCTAGGACCTTCTCATCGAATCATCATCCCAAGTCACCCTGCCAAATTTCAAGAAACCTGCGACCTGTAGCCTGTGCTGAAGAAATTGAAAATGGCTGCAATTATGGGATGCCAATAATTACCAAAATGGGACATTCTCAGCTAGGCAGCATACTAAGTCAAGAAAAATGATTCAAATGCAACCTGTAGTCCATGCTGAAGAAATCCAAGATAGCTGCTGTTGTGGCCATTGCAGGCAGCCAAATGTGACCAAAATACGATGTTCTCATCTAAGTACGAACCTGAATAGAAACACGATATTTGGTGATGATTGGAAAATAATTGTGAGCTGTAGCTCATGCTGAACAAATTGTGTATAGTGTTAAGAAATCAAAGATGGCTGCTATGGCAGCCATCTTTGATTTCTTCAGAACACTATGCAATATGTAGCCTGTGAAGCCTAAATGAAATATGTAGTCTGTGCTGAAGAAATCCAAGATGGCTGCTATGGTGGGCTCTGTGGGCAACCAACCATGACCATAATGGGATATTCTCCTGTAAGAATGAACCTGGACTTGCATACAAAGTATGGTAATGATCACAAAACAGGGTTCATACAGATATCCGAGAATCATATTCAAGCAATATTTAAGCACTTTTCAAGAACTGTGTTAACCATTTTAAGGACTGTTATTGCGTGCATACTGTTACGATGACCTTTTACATCAAGTCGATTCTGCATCGTATTTCATATCACTCAAAATTAGGAAATACTAAAAAGTGAATATTTAAAATGAAAGTGTCAATGACACTGTAGCTCAACTTGACAAACTTGAACTTGGAAAGTTATAAATGAAATGGCAAAATTGAAGATCATTGGTACCAATGTTATTTGATGAAATTTCAACATAACAGCATTGTGTGTGCACAGCATCAGAGTAATCCATGCATTTTTAAATGTAAACTGTAAGACTGAATAAAGGAAGAATGGTGATACACAAATGCAGTATGTTCAGAGGTTATTGTAAATGGCAACTTTTTTCACAAAAATGAATGCTAATCAATAGCTCTTATCTAAAGGTCTTGCCTAATGAGCACACCAAGTTCAAAAACAATCCTATGATAAATGTGGCCTATAGGCCATGTCAAAGAAGAATGTTGATGCACAAATGCAATAAATTCAAAGATTGTTGCTAACAGCAACAGTATTTGATGGAAATGAAAAGAAAATCAATAGCTTCTATCTTTGTCACCCTGCATAAGCATACAAAGTTTCAAAACAAGCTGATAGTGAATGTGCCCTCTCAGGCATGCCAAAGGAAGATGTTATGCACAAATGCACCAAGTAGAAGGTCATTGCTTGTGGCAATATTTTTTTTTTTTTATGGAAATTCATATACCCTGCAGAGTGCAAAAGGGATAAGTTGATGCACAAATGCAGTAAGTTCAAAGGCTGGTGATAACGACAATAATTTTTTATGGAAATGAAAAAAAGCAATAGCTCACATCTAGAGGTCACCCGAACACACATACCAAGTTTCAAAGTGATCCGATCATAAATGTGCCCTGAAGGGTGTGTTAAAGGGAAATATTGAGGCCTAACTAAACTAAGTTCAAAGGTCAGTGGCAACACTTTTTGACAGAAATGGAAGAAAATCGACAGCACCCATATAGATGTCACCCCACACAAGACCACCAAGTTTGCAAGCAATCCAATCATAAATGTGCCCCGATGGGTGTGTCAAAAGGAAATATTGATGTTTAACTGCACTAAGTTTTTACTAAGTTCATCAGATGTTGTTGCCAATGGCAATTATTTTTGACGGAAATGGAAGAAAATCGATAACTCCCATCTAGAGGTAACCCCAAACAAACATACCAAGTTTCAAACTATCCTGATCATAAATGTGCCCTGTAGGGCGTGCCAAGTGAATATGTTGATTCCTGACTAAATTAAGTTCAAAGGTCGTTGCCAGTGGCAACATTTTTTGATGGAAAATGGAAGAAAATCAATAGCTCCCATGTAGAGGTCACCCCAAACAAGCATGCCAGGTTTGAAAACAATTCGATCATAAATGTGCCATGTAGGGTGTGCCAAAGGGAAATACTGAGGTCTGACTAAACTAAGTTCTAAGAACGTTGGCCGCAGCAACATTTTTTGACGGAAATGGAAGAAAATCGATAGCTCCCATCTAGAGGTCACCCCAAACAAGCATGCCAGGTTTCCAAGCAATCCGATCATAAATGTGCCCTGTAGGGTGTGCCAAAGGGAAATATTGAGGTCTGACTAAACTAAGTTCTGAGAACTTCGCCACGGCAACATTTTTTGACGAGAATGGCAGAAAATAGCTCCCATCTAGAGGTCACCCCAAACAAGCATGCCAGGTTTCCAAGCAATCCGATCATAAATGTGCCCTGTAGGGTGTGCCAAAGGGAAATATTGAGGTCTGACTAAACTAAGCTCTAAGAATGTTTGCCGCAGCAACATTTTTTGACGAAAATGGCAGAAAATCGACAGCTCCCATCTAGAGGTCACCCCAAACATGCATGCCAGGTTTCAAAGCAATCCGATCATAAATGTGCCCTGTAGGGTGTGCCAAAGGGAAATATTGAGGTCGGACTAAACTAAGTTCTAAGAATGTTGGCCATGGCAACATTTTTTGACGGAAATGGAAGAAAATCGATAGCTCCCAACTAGAGGTCACCCCAAACAAGCATGCCAGGTTTCAAAGCAATTCGATCATATATGTGCCCTGTAGAGTGTGCCAAAGGGAAATATTGAGGTCTGACTAAACTAAGTTCTAAGAATGTTGGCCGCGGCAACATTTTTTGATGAAAATGGAAGAAAAACGATAGCTACCATCTAGAGGTCACCCCAAACAAGCTGCCAGGTTTCAAAGCAATTCGATCACAAATGTGTCCTGTAGGGCATGCCAAGTGAATATGTTGATCCCTGACTAAATTAAGTTCAAAGGTCACTGCCAGTGGCAACATTTTTTGATGGAAAATGGAAGAAAATCAATAGCTCCCATGTAGAGGTCGCCCCAAACAAGCATGCCAGGTTTGAAAACATTTCAATCATAAATATGCCCTGTTGGGTGTGACAAAAGGAAATATTGAAGTTTGACAAAACTAAGTTCTAAGAATGTTGCCAGCGGCAACATTTTTTGACGGAAATGAAAGAAAATTGATAGCTCCCATCTGGAGCTCACCCCAGACAAGCATACCAAGTTTCAAAGTGATCTAGTCAAAACTGCAGGGTGTGCCAAAAGCAAAATATTGATGCATAACTGCACTAAGTTCAACGAAGGTCATTGCCAGTGGCAACATTTTTTGACGGAAATGGAAGAAAATCGATAGCTCCCATCTAGAGGTCACCCTAAACAAGCATACCAGGTTTCAAAGCAATCCAATCATAAATGTGCCCTGCAGGGTGTGCCAAAGGGAAATATTGTGGTCTGACTAAACTAAGTTCTAAGAATGTTGGCCGCGGCAACATTTTTTGACGGAAATGGAAGAAAATCGATAGTTCCCATCTAGAGGTCACCCTAAACAAGCATACCACGTTTCAAAGCGATCTGATCATAAATGCGACCTGTGAGATGTGCCAAAGAAAATTGTGGATGTACATACACACATACGTATGAACAAACGTATGTACGTACGTATGCCGACGGACAAGAAGTGATGGCAATAGCTCAGCTTGACTTTGTCAAGCTGAGTTAAAAATTATTTCACCAAATGCAAATTTCTTTTCACAATCAACCTTACAAAATGGTAAATCCAATTTTTTCTGCTTTCCCACCACTCATTTGAATTAGTACTCAATCTATGTACTCAGTCTATAAATATTTTAATGATGCTTGAAAAAAGAAATTGAACTCGTTCTGGAGTTAAGTTGAGAGGTTTGCATTTTTACCAAAATCCACTTCCAACAGATATAATCACCTGTGGTTTGTTATCATATACCACCCACATTTTTATATCAATAAAAGGTGTGTATTTTATTACAATCACTTCCAATAACTACCCTGAGTACCAAAAACAAATGTTTTGATTTTTTGGAAGCGAATATCATTTGAATTTGTCCATGTCAAATGCAATGAAATCAAAAGATAAAGTCCAATAAAAGCAGACATGAACAAAAATTTTTTCGTGATATATTTCAATTTGTAATGAGGATGATTCTAATTGGTCATCTCTCCTTGGGAAATCCTTCTGAATGAGAGAGGTTCATGTGATAAAATTATGATGAAACTGAAATTCATTTAAGACCTTTGTGCAGAGATAAAAGAGATGTGGTCCCCTGTGTGTGTGTGTCTCCAACCGATTTTATGTCATCGCACATATCCAGGGTGGATTATCATGAAAGTTCTGGTCTCAAAGGTTGTAGGTAAACTGAACTCAAGTACTTTTCAAGAAAGGTGGTGGAAAGTTAAAAAATTTATAGTAATTTATATATTTTTTATACTTACCAATGACCCAGACTTAGCTGGTGCTAACTCTAAATATTTAGGGCCAAACACAACTTTTGCCCCCCCAATCCCCAAAATTTGCATGTAAAACCGAAAATTAGAAGTCCTATCTGGCCCTCCATACATTTTACCTTCCGTGCATGCGCAGACTCCAGGAAGTCACCAAATCTGGTGCCAATAAATCATTCTTTGTATAAAAATATTATAATAATTCAGCGGGGAGGTATGAGTGCCCAGTACTGCCCACTCATGGGAGGGCCATTCCCATCTGGGTCTTTGGTAAGTATAAAAATATATAAATTACTATAAATTTTTTAACATTTTTATACTGTACCAAAGACCCAGATTTAGCTGAATCGTAAAAAGGTGGAGGGCCTAGAACTTTGGAAATAGTAGATCAACATAGATCAAATCCTTCAATCCATGATGAAGAAATAAGAACTACATGTATGTCTCTTAATACCATAGTAGAAGAGACATAACCTAATATGTATCAATTATGTACATCCTAAATCTAAGCATAAAATCATGTTAATTAAGATGTAACAAATAAACAATTTTAGAGACTAGTCCGGTCTAGACCCTAAAAATAATTAAGGCATAATGAGAATGAGAAAAATTTCCCATAAACCTATGCCACACAATAATATTGCAGCTGATCACCGAACATAGTACGGATAAAACAGCTTCCTCAATAGTTAAATACCCCATAGGGCAGAGAAGTGGACAAAATGACGACCCCCCCGCCCTCTTTTTTTTAACATAGCTTCAAAAGAAAGGAGGGGATAGCTCTAGAATCAATAAGCAGTACCCGGAAACGATATAAAAAATTTATCAGGCACTAAAAAAATTAATTCATGAATAATAAATGGTGCTTAACTCCACTTCACAAGCCAAGGCTATAGCGATGATTTTGGTAAATAACATTATCCGCTAAAAAATATGCACTGCAGATGCCGTATACAGGTACGACGAAATCAGTGAAAATCAAATATAACATACAAAAGCGGGATAAGATGAACAATCTCTGCAGAGAAAACACGCTTCAAGATCATTCACAGGAGGCCTCTGAATATTAAATCCGGTAAAAACACTCTCCAACGTGTACTATTTGATATCTACAACTATAAACACATGAGAATACGCGATTAGAGAACCAACAAAATAGAGACCAGGATCTAGAAATGGAGGTAGGTATGAAAAACCGGCTCCAAAATCAGAAATTAAATACTGGAAACAAATGCAACAGAACTGCATGTATGCATATAATGGTGCCATCCAACACGACCCAGACGTAAAGTATGTATGTATTAAAAATACGCGTCAGCGTGAGTGTGTGGGGGGGGTGGGGAAATTCAGTTATATGTCGAAACCCCCTCACGCACATTACTTAATCATGAAGCTACTTCACATCTGAATACTCCGTAATGCTACTGAGAGCGGAGAATGACATGAAGAATAAAACTTCCCTTAAAGAAGAAAGCCTTCTAATGGGGAAGCTTCTGGCAAATGCTCAATAGCAGACCCCATAACCTCAATGAAATCAATAGAAACAACTGAATTGAAGGATGCACATATCCTATCATTCATTCCCATGAAAACGGCTGAGCGTCAAATGCCGTCAATGTATGCGCTCAAAAGCCCTATACTAGCGACACAAATAATGGAAACTATTATTCCCATGCGCCGAAAACTTAACTATCCCGAAGAGATCTCCCATAAGATCATAATAGCCAAACAGTTAGAATAAGCGCAAGATATAGCCAGTGCATACTTATGCGTTGAAATCTTAAGCATTGACTGCTAATTGGAGGATAAATAACCCAAGCAGTACGAATAGCTAACTGACTTATTTAACAATAGAATGAACATAAATGTCCCTTCTATTGAAAAATAATAAGAACAGAAGCATACTTCTTTTCTGATAAACTCTGATGAGCATAAAGAGACCCTCGGACTCAGGATAGTAACGCAATATATAAACTCACGTCCCAAATAATGAAGAAAACCATAATATATGCCCAAACTTGACCTCTCTAAAACAAAACAGGTCAAGAGGGAAAAACGTCTACCACTCCAGTTAATAACTGGAGTAGACATGTGTGTAAGCAACCCATTGAAATAACATTCCAAGCCGATCCACACCACTCCATCCAGCTCAAAAACAACTATCGCTGTTAATGCGTCAGATAACAGATAAAAGCGAGCCGAACAGCTGGTTAATTCACTCTGAAACAACAGATGAACCATCCAAATGAATAGAGGGATACATGTATCCTATCATAAATCCCAATCTAAAGAACTATACTCGCTAGAATTGCCGAACGTTAGCTTTTCGACTGAAAGATAATAATAACGTAATTATCCACTTCCAGTCAAAATCGGCCAGACCGAGTTCTGTAAGAGCCTCAAAGCACCGGCTCAGGGGAGTCTGATCAGTAACTCAGTCTGACAAGAAACCCCTAACCAAGTGGTAGTATAGATAAACCTAAGAATTATATATAGGAGAGATACCTATACCTTCGCTATGAGCCTATAAGCGAACTGAGTCTAGGTCAAACTCTCCTACTCTTTTGTTGGCTGTAGTCTGTTAGACCCCAATTTAAAGAGTCGAGAATAGATGCTTTTTTGTAGTATAATCCTACACTAATGAAAGGTTACCATCAAAGACTTTGGTATATCTATGCCTACTATGAGTCCAAATAGACTATTTGAGTCTAGGACAACCTCTCGTACTCTTTCTGCTGGTGATGGTACATTAGGCCACAGCTTAAAGAGACGAGAATAGATTCTTATCATACAAACTTAGATGTGAGTCTTCCATGGAAGACGTGTGTCGCCTGCACTATATATTAATATTTCAGACAGAATTCTAAGTGGAAAAGGGGCATAACTCTGGAAAAAATACAGCGGATCAAAAAATAAAATAGGAGGTGCACAATGCCATTATGTGATAAAGAATCACTGAAAGTTTCATCAAAATCCATTCATAGGTTAAAGAGGAGTGGCGGATAAGAGAAAGTGTGACGCGGACGACGCAGACGACGCGGACGACGCAAGACGACAAAAGTAATCCCTATATGTCGCTCCCCACTTTGTGGGGCGGCGACACAACTAGAGTTGGAAGACTAAAGCGACCTATGACAAGTTTTCCACCTAGTCAAATGCAAAAATGAAGACACAAGGCTTCTTTGCATCAGCATAACTCTCACTTAACATAAGTTAAGACCGAGAAATAAATACTATGACTGGAAAGAATTTTAAAAAGGTACTTAACGACCACAAAATTCCTTCCATACAGACAATGCGTCACAGTACTAAAATTAAGTACATAAGACCAGGAGACTAAATTCGCTCTGACTAAATAAATCATCTTCTGAATTGCGTCCAAGCGAACATCTAATGAAGGTAAGGCTAAAACTAGGATCTTAGCCTGCTCAAACAACGCTGAGGAACTCTCAACGTCTTCCCGTGCTGTTTTTAAAAGTATGTGAACCATCACAAACGATTAAAAATACAGAGGAAGAAGATAAGAAACCGAATTACTTTTTCCGCCAGAAGAAAATATATATGGTGTCGTATACAGAATCAAAGATCTGCGACACCCATGTAGACTTAACCGGAAAGAAATCTTTCTACTCTGCTCTTAACCGGAGAAGTCAGCGTCTAACTAAGCTAGCGGTTTCTCAAAATTGCTCGCAGGATTTGAATCAGTGGAACAAGATCAAGGAAATGATAATGCATGATATTAAAATTTTTTAGTAAATTTTGTTTCTTAACATACCTACCACAATTGTTTACAATTGGCTGTAACATAAGTGCAAGCCCTACTTCGGAACTAACTCAAGCTTTTAGAATCTTTTCCAAACGAGTTGGAAAAGTACTAGAGTGCAAAAGCACGAAAAAGATCGAAAAAAGGGTCGAGCGAGACTAGCGCTCGAAATTACAGGTACTCTCTCTCTGCACACCTCTTGCGTTTACCGAGCGCATGTGCAACAACCGTGACGTCAATTCCGTATTTCCGCCAACGAGAAGTTTGTGATTTAGCGGGGAGGCATCGATATCAAAGATATCCCCAAGGAGGGTGGGCCTCCAGTAAACAATTGTGGTAGGTATGTTAAGAAACAAAATTTACTAAAAAATTTTAATTTCTTTTCAACCTACTCACAATTGTTTACAATTGGCTGAATAAACAATAGGAGGAGGTGAATCACATAACCAATACCAACAAGAGGAGCAGAAAGAAAGCAAGGATGGCAGAGAACAATAAAGAAACCTGTAATGAAGATAGAGCGAAGGCACCTGAAAAGAACAAGGCTGAGCGAAGCACAACCTTGATAAAAACAATTTTAACGAGGGTGCACAACAGCCTGAGCAGCAACGAGAGAGCCTAAAGAATAAAGGTCCTCAGATTGCTGCTGAAGGTGGCGGAGATAAAAGGAGGAGAAGGTAGAAGCATTCCTCCAGTAAGCCGCATTCATAACATCCCGGAGCGAAACAGAATTGGAGAACGCCCAGGATGTAGAAATGGCACGAACCTCATGAGCATTAAGCCGGTTTGAAACCAGATCCGACGCAGACAAGCGAGAATAAGCCAGCTTGATTGCAAGACAGATCCACCTGGAAATAGAATGGGAAGAGACTGCCTCTTAGGAATGAGAGACAGAAAGAATCTCTTCCGACCCCTCCTAATGAACTGAGTGCGAGTAATATAAGTCTTGATCGCACGAACAGGACAAAGAAGAGGCCTCCGGCCATCTACAGCAGGGAGAGCCTGAATGCAGATGGGAGGAGGTACCGAATCAGGAAGTTGATTCTTAGCCAGAAAAGAGCAATCAGTAGTGAAGGTGACACTGTTAGCCTCATTTCGGAAGAAGGCAGAATCAACAGATAGCGCATGAAGCTCACTGACTCGACGAGCAGAAGCAAACGCTAGAAGAAAAGCCGTCTTATAGGTGAGAAAACGCATGTTGGTCTCATATAAAGGCTCGAATGGCACCCCCTCCAAACAGTGCAACACCCATGCCAAGTTCCACTTGGGTGTAAGACGCAAAACTCGAGGCCTCTTCAAAGAAAAGTGCCGAATGAGTTTGGAGAGAAAAAGATCAGCCAAAGGAAGATCCAACAGAACACCCTGTGTCACCCTGTGTCAGCCAGGGAATATCGGCCCAAGGGCGGAGGTGACAAAGCAGAGACCGAGGAATAGTGAGTTCCAGGTTCAGCGGATCTACATTCGGACGTCAATGATCCAACAGAAAGTGTTGGAGAGGTCGGACAAACAAGCGACCGGGCGGAATGAGATCTGTCACCGAACCGCAAAGGCCCAGCATCCGAAGGAAAGTCCTGGCTGAGACTGAGGAAGATTGAAGCAGGTTCCGAGTCAAGGCGGAAAGAATCGTCGCCCGAGCCTGGGGGACCGACACCACATTGTGAAGAGTGTCGAAATCCATCCCCAAATGACGGAATCGCTGAGAAGGAAGAAGATCCGACTTCTCGCGATTGACTCTGAAACCCAGCGACGCTAGCAGGCAAAGAAACTGCCGGACATCGAACTCCAGAACAGCAGCATCGTGGTGCCATTGGAGGATGTCGTCTAGGTAGGCTGACGAAGTCACCGCTGACTGAGTGCGGTGGAAAGCAAGCACATGTGACATCAGTCGGGTGAAGGCCCAAGGAGCCAGGTTCAAACCGGACGGGAGAGCTCTGAATTGAAAAACTTGATCCCGTAACGAGAACCAGAAGGTCCCGACGCAGAGAATCGGAAGGGACCTGAGTTGGAAGGGGCACCTGAGATAAACTGGGGTGCCGATGGAAGGACAGTCGCAGACCGGATTGAATGACGTCGAGGACCCAAGAGTCCGACGTTATCTCTGTCCAACGGTCGTAAAACAGCGACAGCCTTCCTCCGACTGGAGGCGAATCAAGGTGAGAACCTTCACTTGCGGCCTCGGTGAGGCCCCCGAGAGGAGAAACCACCTCGGGAAGTGACAGAGTCCTGAGACTTTCCAGCCTGAGGCTGTCAGCGAGTCTGGCCAAGTTGGCGCTTCTTATGTGCAGAAGGAGCAGACGGAGCTGAAGGCATAGCCGACGTCGCAGACGCAGCAGCATGCTTGCCGGGCCTGGAACGACCCCCATCCACAGCAGCAGGTTGGTCAAGCTGTCGAATGACGAAGAACTTCGCCATGAACAGCTTCCACGGAACCATGGAACAACTGAGGTCCCACCAAAGAGGCAGACCTCAGAACAGCATGTTACTCAGAAAGAAGGGATGGTAAAGAATCCAACACCGCATCCCGGCGTGCCAGCTCCAAATTAGCCGTGTTACAGGCGTGAGCGTGTGTCAAGTTCATAAGAGCCTGTGACAAAATGCGAAAAGGCACCTGAGCGTCATCAAACTCCCCTGGTGGAAAATATTCAGCCAGAGCAGCGACGACATGGTCCGCGAGAGATAACATACCCAGCATCTCTCGGGACAGGCCCACCATAGACTCAACCACCGACATCGGGAGAACTGCCGACTTAGGCTTAGTCAACCCGAGGGAAGAAGAATCCTCATCCACAGTAGTCATCCCTTGGAAGACTGGTGGAGAGACGGAATCGTAAACACGAAACCGCGATGGAGGCAGAAAGCCATCAGCTCTAGAAAAGAAGGAACCCTTGAGGGCCTTAGAACGCATTTTGGCGTCTAAGCCCTGGAAGGACTCAACAACCTGAGCCGATTGCAGAGGACGCAAAGCCGGGAGCTAGAAGGCTCAACAGGGTTACGGCGCTCCACAGTGGACCACGGCCGGACGGTCACAGAAGGCTGGTCGGAAGGTTCAATGTCCGGCAATAAGCCAAAGACGAAATCCAAAGCCTGCCCCAAGACTGACGAGGGAGGCCCATCACCTTCAAGATACTCATCATCCTCCGTAGCAGAGGAGACGTAGCCCAACTCGGGCTGACCAGCAGAAACCTCCTGTGAATACTGTGCAGTATCCAAGGGGCCAGGCGAGACATCTCGGCGACCGACCAAAGGAGGTTGTGCCTGAGGAGGCACAGGGAGGCCAACTTGAGGGTTGCCAGAAAGCAACCGGGTGAGCGCCAAAATGGCCTGATGCAGGTCACCCTGAGAATCCGTCGCAGCAGCATCGCCCGACGGAGTGTCCTCCCAATGGACCCTTCTGGTAGAAGAACCCAAATCCTCAGAAGAGACCGACGTCGAACGTCGATCGGCAGACAGAATAGGGATACGGTGAGAAGACACCGGAGGATAGTCACAATTGTGACGCCCAGGGGCCATCACTGACCTCTGCGAAACAGAAGGTCCTGCCTGCAAATCCTCTAAAGAGACTGACGGCGCACGTCGATCGGTAGATGGACCAAGCATCGATCGACACCCAGACTTGGAACACAGTGAGGAATCACCGGAGGAAGGTTCCGAGAGTGACAGCTAACAGGGGCTGTCACTGACCGCTGCCGAACAGCAGGCCCTGGATGCCAACGTCCTAACACCATCCCGCTAGGCGGCACACGAGCAGGGGAAGGAGGAACAATAAACAATTCACTCGAGGGATGAGGAATTGCTGACGAAGCAACCGACTGGCACAACCGACTAGGAGCAAACCTAGCCAGATGAGACGGAGCAGACAGCAAACCCGCACAGCCCCGCCGCGCAGTTAGGGGTGGCTGAGAACACACAGACGCACCAGCAGATACAGCCTCGGTCCCCCGAGACTGTAGACCATCCCCAGAGGAGATGGAAGAGCCACCATCAGACAGAATAGGATCTGGAGTAACAACTTCCTCAACAACAGTCGGCGGTGTAGGAGGCAGATCGGAGAGGGTCACCGAGCTGATCTCGGAAAAGCTCTCAACGAAAACAGACGCCTCAATAGAGACATCAGAAGACAAAGAGACCACGGTCTCCTTGTCAGGAATCACTGAACTAACACTGTCAACAGTTGCAGAGGAACTCGCCACAGAAGACAGATCAGAATCCTGTGTGACAGAGTCACCATGTGCACCAGCAGAAATGTCTGCTACAGCACGGCTACCCTTACCCCGAGAAAGAGGGGTTCTAGCTCTGGAAAGAACCACCTTGTTAACAGAAGCCCAGAATTTAGAGGACCAAACCCCACAAATACCACATGATTGGGCCTGAGTGCAATTATTGCAAGTGACACATGTGGAATGAGAGTCGTCCACATGCTTCACTTGCAAGCAAGAGGTACAAGGAATAGTCTTTGGCATGATATCAAAGTAATCAAGCTTCCCGACGGAAAACAGCACGAAGGTCGTGTTCACACGTGGGGGAAAAACAAGATGAAGTGTGAAGAAACAAGCAATAATAATAAAAATTAACATTAATTAACAATAATTTGGTAGCTTGACAAAAGGATACAATCCACTTGCACACTAAGAATATAGAATAAGTTGTTCACGAAGAATAAACAGCAAATTAGCACGAGTCACAAAAATTTCCGACCATGTACAAATGGCGGAAATAAAAGGAACTGACGTCACGGTTGTTGCGCATGCGCTTGGTAAACGCAAAAGGTGTGCAGAGAGAGAGTACCTGTAATTTCGAGCGCTGGTCTCGCTCGACCCTTTTTTCGATCTTTTTCGTGCTTTTGCACTCTAGTACTTTTCCAACTCGTTTGGAAAAGATTCTAAAAGCTTGAGTTAGTTCCGAAGTAGGGCTTGCACTTATGTTACAGCCAATTGTAAACAATTGTGAGTAGGTTGAAAAGAAATCTATATCATCCAAGAGTTGTTCCGGAAGGAAAGTTATCCTATCCATAATATGATTAAATCAGATTGAATCACAGTCACTAGCATCTAAACAGGTAGGTGACTGGAACAAATAAGCACTATGCAACAGCTCAAAATTTTGAGATCGACGTTGAGTGCCTCTGCCTTAGCAGGAATACTGCAAATAGCTGTGCAACTGCGACAGCAAGTCCGTTACAGAGGCCTGAGGACAGGGAGTCCAATATAGTTACTACTGCGGACGACCCCATGAATGAAACCTCATCTCCTTGGCTACTAGATGGTGCGACTTCTTACTAAAGATGGACCTTTGACGACGAAGACCGGGAAACTGAGTCACTTAGCCAAGGTGCGGTCGGGAGTGCTTGATCCTCTTCTTTTCTCTTTACCAGACATGATACCTCAGAACTTGTTGTCTTCTTCTCAGGGTTGTTGATTTTTTTGATTTTTTCAAAAAAAATTAAAAAAATCGATTTTTTTGATTTTAATCAGTTTTTTTTTATTTATATCGATTTTTTTTATTTTTTCATGAATCTTTGTAATAACTCAATGATAACTGGTATATGGAGTGATAAAGTGATACAGAGCCTTGAGAGGACAAAAATGAATACATTTGGAAGTTGTTACAACCTTAAATTACGTTTTTGAGAGATCTATTGCTTATGCCATCTGTCCTATCTGGGTATGCAATTAATAACAGGTGTCGAAACGTTCATTGTTAATCATAGATTCATAATACTGTTGGTCATCATTTTTGTAACATAACAATGGTTCTTGAGCATTTATTGATTATTAACAGAACAAAGTAATCAAGTAATCGGTAACCAAACTCGAAGATCCTCCTCGTGTGTTCAAAATCAGAACAAATTCTTTGTGAATGTTCAAATGTTCAATTATTCAAAACTACTTGTTATGAACTTATTAATATGAACTATCCTGGATCAATGATTAGTGGTCATCATCAGCAGCTTTATCACACTCTGTGTCAAATCTCATTGCCTTCTTCTTATCATCAGACTGGTTGAAGGCTTTGAATAGGAAAACCAACTTAGATGCTTTCTCAAAGCCAAGTCGATTGCGTAGTTTCGATTGGACAATGCCATAACTGGAGAAAACTCTCTCAACTCCAGAAGAGGAAGCCACAGCCGAGAATAACTGCATAACTACATCTCTGAAGTCTTTACTTATGTCATGAGAAAACCACCATTCCAACACTGACACCTTTGATGTTACAGACGGGTCAAACTTAAACTCCTGAAATGGTGTGGATTTTGCTTGGAATTTAATGACAGTTGGCATGATAGAGCTGTGCTTCTCACCAATGTACTCAACTGCATCTTGCTTCTCTTTATCAGTTAAATGCTTCCCTTGGTATTTTGGATGTAATAAATTCGCAAGAAAATGAGCCTTGGCCATTGCTTGTCTATATCTGTCACTGAAACTTTTTTTAACCAGAGCTACATTGGGGAGATTACTTTCTAGCTCTTTCCATACTACTACAACATCAGCAATCATACAATTGTCTCTTTGTGTCTTGACCAAAGCCGCAGCAATGGGTTTCAGTCAAGCTAAAAGGTCTTCAGCTGGTCTCTTCAGGCCAAGATTAGAAACTTTGTTACAGATATTTTTATCAATCTTGTCTCTATCAGAGTCACATATCTTGACAAGTACATGCCAGCACTTCAGATAAACTTGAAGGCAATCTGCCATAGTGTTCCATCTTACTTCTTGGGGCATAACAAATCATTGGCCACCTTCTTGTCTATACCTCGAGGATGCATAGTGATTATTCCTGAAGTATTTTATGATTCGTAGGATGTGATCAGTAACATCGGGAATTTCCAAATCATGTGCCAGTAAATTCAACAGATGAGCAGAACACCCATAACTTATCAAATTTCCACCAACATCTTCGGACTTTTCAAGTATCTGTCTCATTTTCTTAACATTTTCTGCATTGTCTGTGACTATACTTCTGACGCTGCAACCAAACTCATTTTTTGCTTTGGAAATTGCATCAGTCGCCAAACCAGCTAGATATTCCGCTGTGTGAGGGCTCCCAGACGCATCCACTGTGTCTACCAAGTAAACAGACCCTGTGTCAGTTGAAACAGTGTGGCAAATAATGGGTTCATTGTGGCAATTGGACCAACCATCAAGGGCCAAACAAACTTGTTTTCCTACCAATTCTTGGGCCACAGTCTGTTTTTCTCGATCATATATCTTTGGAAGCCATTTGTCTGATATTTCAACACGGGACGGTGGTGTGTAACCTGGTCTCAGTGAAGTAATCATCTTCTTGAAATGTGCATGTTCAACCAAGCGAAATGGAGAATTGGTGGCAAACAGCATCTGAGCAACTTTTTCATCAAACTTCTCCTTCTCAGCTGCAGTTGTTTTAATCACATACCCCCCGAATCCACGCAGTTTACTCGAACTTGAACCTATCCGTGACTGTTTCTCAGGAACAACACTCTGAGTAGAGGAGGCTGGTCTTTTGGCCATTACTGTTGTACCGGAGGTGGATGGACCTTCTGATTGTGATAGATTTGATTGCTCAGTGGCACTACTTGATGATTCACTGACTTCTACAATTTCAACTGATTCTGTTGAGACACATTTCTTGTCTTTGTGATCTCTCATTCTTGAAACAATCCCCTGTATCTCCATGTTGCATTGCTTGCACTTTGCTCTGAACCCTTTGCCACTTTTAATAGGGATTCTGACAAAGGAATTCCAAATAACATCCATCTTTCTACCACTAGACATTTTGAAAATTAGTTTTTGAAGATGAGTGCAGGTCCAACTTGAAGTTTTTCTTGGTAATAATTACTAGTACCATGAATACATCAAAAGTGGGAGTTGATTCAGTTGAACTAGGAAAACCCCAATTCCAAGAAGACCAATATTTCTGAGAAACCGAAAGTTGAACTAGGAATGCCCAAATTCCAAGAAAATCAATAGTCTATGAGAAAGTGAAAGTTAAACTAGGAAAACTGTACTCTAAATTTAACCCATTTGGTTTACCAGGTATCACTCTCATATTCCAAGAATGCCAAGTAGACCCACTATCAGACTGTACATATGGTCACAAAAGACTTGAAGATGACCACTTAAATCATCACAATTATTGGAGCTTCATTTGAAGATGAGTTTGGTGGAAAGCTGATTTAAATCAATGATTTTTTTAAAAAAATCCATTGATTTGAATCAAGATTTAAATCATGGATTTAAATCACTTGATTTAAATCAAAAAACCCTGCTTCTTCTTTCCATCAACACTAGGGGAGCATGGATTCGATCCACAGTGCTCGCTACACCCTATTCTCTCTCGACCGCTACGGACATACCCGGCATCACATCATCCACATAAGAGTGAGATCTGCCAGATGAGGTAGCTGATTTTGACAAGGAACATAAGCCTCTGTGAAACTTAGCCCTTGTCTTATTAAAATTCATAGCACTTACCCACTAGCTTTAAATACAATGCAAATGCAACACATCCGGAGTCACGGTCCAAGTATCCAATCTTAACCGTTACACCGGCGACAGGGAACTGACACCACTCATCGGGTTTTATAGCCATGTGTAAAATAAAGATCACTTATCAGAATGAAGAGGAAACCATAAGACTAGCTGATCTCGGACCTTGCCAGTTTCCTCCTTCCATCGTCACTGGGTGAGCATACTTGCCTATCATATAGATCGCTCCACCCTATATGATCTCACTTTATCTATCCTAGATCGTTTACACCTGGCGTCATAGATCTCAAGGGCTGAGTAACTATTTCACCGTTGGAATTATGTAGAGCATGAGGCGATAAAAAACTGGATTTGCCAGTCTTAGAGGTTAGCTTAAATATAGCGACATACAGAAGTTCAAATGTTTCCCGTGTGACATATCTGGACTGAGTCGGAAACTCAGGCACAATATCCTTATTCCGGCCGAAAAATCTGTGTCCAGTGATGCTATCAGTCTCTTATCAGGTATCGCAGCACTCAGGTCCAGAGGAACAACTTCTGGAAGGTGTTGTCGGATGAAATCTACGGCTACCATATGTTGTTCAGAAAGGGAAAAATTCCAGCTCCGCTGATTCTCTTTCACCATCCGACTGGACCACATGTGAATCTCGGTCGTCCCTTTCTGACCCTGCAGGGGAGCCTACTGATCCAGCTTCCTCAGACAGTTTCTGCTCTGAAAAAGTTTATGAAGGTTGCTGGGATGCTGCGATGAGTTGAACTATCTGTGATAGCAAGTCCGTCACGGAGGCCTGTGTAGCCGCGGTCTACGGTAGTTTAGCAGCTGGAAGCTCTTGGGACGGAATTCCTGCATACTTCTCTTATGCAAACGTCCCGACTGGTAAGGACTCGTGTCCTTGGCTAGCGGATGGCGTGATCTGGTCGATGTAGAATCCCTGGACGGCAAAGCAGGCTGGATATCTGCGGTCACGTAGCCAAGGTGCGGTCGTGTGTGCTGACGAGATGGATGAGGAAGCCATTAGACTAGCCGCGCCACACTGTCTATGCGATGGAGCGTCCCGAGCAGGAGGAGTGGACGTATGCTCCGACTGACAAACATACATACCACAACATCTGGGTCCAGATGTTGTTGTAAGAGAGAGGGGCCTCTCTCGCTCGCGATCCGGGTAGACCTGGACGAGCTAGCTACCGGACTGACTGGCTTCCTCTGTTCCATCCTCCGATCCGTCGTCGCCGGGTGTGCGTGATCCGAGATTATAGTGCTCGCAACACCGTTCTCCTCTCCAGGACCGCAACGGACGAACCCGGCGTCACAACCATTTCGTGAATGATTGCTTCACCGGGGGAGCTAGTGGGCGACAAGTGACCGTCGATCCTACTAGGGACCTCTTAGGCACTTTCCGCATTTCGTTGAGCACTTTGCCGCTAGCTCTTCATTGCGACGACGGAAGCACACTTTTGAAGACATCATGGAAACATCACCCTGTTCTTGTTCCTCTGAAAGAGAGACTGAAAAAACTAGAGTGACCCTGTGGCGAGACGACCAGCCTGGACCTCTAACCACTAACAATATACCGTGACACACGTCTCCAATGTTTGTCATCCGAATTGGCACACACTGAGCAAGAATTAGTGCGAGAACACCGACTACAGCAAATACAATGAACATGAGAATCAGAGGAAGACTTCCTCGATTTACAATTTGAACAATATTCTTTCATTTTGAAAAAAAAATTTCAAAATGAGCCCAAGTTCCCAAAGGGAACGAAGAGCCCAAATGGATCCCAAAAAAGCCTAAGAGTGGACAAAAATTTTAAAACATATCTAAAAATTAATGCCACACTTACGGACAATATTAATGTATCTGGCTATGAACAGAACTAAACAGAAGACAAGGAATCACTGTCAGAAGAAACTGTTGTCAACGTAAACAAAAGTGAACAAAAAACGGAAACAAGACTCCAGGCACTGAAAATATGGCCCGAAATCAGTAACCAATTTTAAACACTATCCGATGTAAAACAGAAACTTCCACAGAAGAAACTGCAGTACATCGGATGGTAGATGCATGACCAAAACGTCTAACCACCCCAAGGGTGAGAACGTAACCATGGGGAAAAAACAGAATAAACATTCTGTTACTATGCCAAAAACTCCCAAGAAATTTCAGTAAAAAAATTACAAAAATGATGCCAAAAGCATGGGAGAATAGCAAGGGGGGTATCAAGGAAAGGGTGAGAGGAAACACTGAACAAACCATGGAAATTTCATAGCAGGAATGAAAACATCAGGCCCATGTCCTGAAATTAGGGAACATGAAATAATTTTACATAAAAATTATAAGTTACAGCCCTGAACACGTCCTTCCACTGTTTCTTCCTCTCATCCTCTTATTTCATCCTTAGATCCACCATTTCTTTCATGATTTTGTTTCTCGCATCATTTTAACTGAGATTATAAGCACAGATATCAGTGAGATGTTACTGATTGAAGGGCCAAACAAAGAATGATTTATTGGCGCCAGATTCGGTGACTTCCTGGAGTCTGCGCATGCGCGTAAGGTAAAATGTATGGAGGGCCAGAGAGGACTTCTAATTTTCGGTTTTGTATGCAAATTTTGGGGACTGGGGGGGCAAAATTTGTGTTTGGCCCTAAATATTTAGAGTTAGCACCAGCTAAGTCTGGGTCATTGGTACAGCATAAAAATATGATAAATTTAAAGCAATTTGTATATTTTTAATACCAACTAATGGCCCAGACTTAGGTGGTGCAACCTCAATATTACTGAGGGCCAAACACAAATTTTGAACCCCCCAATCCCCAAAATTTGCATACAATGCTGAAAATTAAATGTCCTATCTGGACCTCCATACTTTTAGTACTTGCACATGTGCAGCACCCAGGAAGAGACCAGAATTGGTGCCAACATCATTCTTCCTAGTTGTGCCTACTGAAGTGATAACTCAGCAGGAAGATATGAGTGCCCACTCATGGGAGGGCCATCCCCATCTGGGCCATTGGTAAGTATTAAAAATATACAAATTACTTTAAATTTATTATATTTTAATACTAAAACCAATGGCCCAGACTTGGCTGAATCGTAAAAAGGCGGAGGGTCTAGGACTTAAAGAATTAGCAGGCCAAACACAGCTCCTTAGCCTGTATTAGAACTCCCAAAGTGAAAAGGAGTTTCAATAATGTAAGGAATTACATATATTACAATATAGAAGACATACCACCGATATAAGGAGCAATATCCAATTCCCTATTGCTTAGCATAAATGATTACGCTAAATGGGTGTAACCAGAGCCTAATTTTAAAGCTAGTCCGGAATAAGACACTTAAAATTAGGAAAAGCATTTCTGAGAGTGAGAGACTAACGCTCATAAACACACGCCATATATAATGTAACAAGCTGTCCATAATATCAAAATAATCTACAAACGATAACACAGCTTAACTCATAGTTACTCACTTATTAAAAGGCCAGAAGAGGTAAGGAGAAAACACCCCCTCCCCCCTTTTTTTGAAGGAATAATCTTCAAAACAAAGAGGGGAGTGGTCTGGAAAAAGTGGTACCGAATAATATATATATTCGTCTAAAAGGCACCCAGCTATTAATTATTATTAATTTATTATCAATTTATTGGTGCTTAATGCCGCCACATCAGAAGCTAAGGCTATATCGTGGCGATCCCGGTTATTAAAATCGCAAGCTTCAAACGTATGCCGCATCCGGAATACGTAGATAGGTAAAAAACGGCAGACATGTTAACTCTCCCGGAATGCCTGGGAAAATCCCGGAATTTCAGTGTAGTTCCTGGCCTCCCGGACGGGAATCAGTTTTGGACCAAAAATCCCGGAAAACAACAGTCAAATATTTCGTTCCCATTGTAACTTTCTTGGACCACTCTTGTTTACTCTGTACACTTTTTCTCTGGGTCGCCTTCTTAAAAAGCATGGCATATCATATCATCTGTATGCAGACGACACCCAACTGTACATCACATTCAACCCATCTGTTTCAAGTGACTCATTCACCGCAGTCAATAACATGGGAACTTGCATAAATCTTGTGCGGGAATGGATGATAGACTTTAAACTGAAAATGAATGACTCTAAAACTGAATTCTTAGTGATATCCGGGGTTCGCATGCCTACATCCCCTGTTACATCAATTTTGGTTGGAAACAACATCACTGTGAAAAGTGAATTGGCCAGGAATATTGGACTGATTATGGACTCAAATTTAAAACTTGACATCCATATCAATAAAATATGTCAAAAATGCTACTGGCAGCTTTGTAATGTTGGAAGACTGTGACCTTATCTTAACCAGTCAGCACTTGAAAAACTTGTGCACTCCTTCATCACCTCACAACTAGACTATTGTAATTCAGTGTTAGTGGGGCTGTCCCAGTGCTTGATTCAAAAGCTTCAAAAAGTTCAGAATACTGCTGCTAGGAAAATTACTGGTACCAAACGCTCTGAAAAACATAACACCTGTTTTAAGACAACTACATTGGCTTCCAGTTAAACAGAGACTGATTTCAAAATATTGATCTTGGTATTCAAATGTATCCACAAACTGGCTCCAGTTTACCTGCAAGAGCTCCTCACTGTATATAAACCATCACGCAGTCTCAGATCTAAAAATCAAATTCAACTAGTTGTACCTTTTAGCAGATCTAATCAGGCTCATGATTGTGTGTTCTCCATTGTGGGTCCCAGATAGTGGAATTCTCTGCCAATTAGTGTCAGAATTTCAGAAACTCTTGATGTCTTCAAAAGAAATTTTAAAACTTTCCTATTCACTGAAGCATTCTCCTGAATCTCTGTAATAGGCAACCAAAACAGATGTGACTCTTTATTTCAGAAAAGTGTATTTATATTCTGTCAAGCGTTTTAGAGCACTCTTTGTGGTTTTACGCTCTAGAAAATAAATTATTATTATTATTATTATTATTATTATTAACTTATGAAAAACTTTCGGAGTCAAATCACATGCATTTCAAATTCTGGTAAAAACTCACGAAGCAGTAAAATATGGATTTAAGTTAAATTTTTTTAAGAAAAGGGTATTTTATGATGTATATTTCAACTGTGTTCATGTTTATTTCTGGGTTTTTTCTTCGGAGATTCGTGATCAATGAGCGAGTGTCGAAGTGAAAATAGGTGACTTACTTTCAAAAAATTGAAAACTCCATCTTCATTTAAATGCAGTTTTTGGAAATTAAAATATATGAAAAGAATTAAACTAGAGGGGTGTCATTTGTGTGCAAAGCACACTATAGTATATCCCCGCATTCGCATTTGTGATTATTGTCGGGGCCGAATCAAAAATCCAAAACCTTTATGCACATCTACAGACGCTATTGATTAACATGAACACACTTTTAGTGTTTTGAATTGAAACCCCTAGGAGTTTTTCTCTGGAAACAATTCCTCTAACGACAAAAATGGTGCCCCTTGCGCCCCTCGGGGCCGAATCAAAAATCCAAAACGTTTATGCACATCTACAGACCCTACTAATGAACATGAACACACTTTCAGTGTTTCGAATTGAAACCCCTAGGAGTTTTTCGCCGGAAACCATTCCTCTAATGACAAAAGTGGTGCCCCTTATGCCCCCGAGGGCCGAATCAAAAATCCAAAACCTTTATGCACATCTACAGACCCTATGAATGAACATGAACACACTTTCAATGTTTTGAATTGAAACCCCTAGGAGTTTTTCGCTGGAAACCATTCCTCTAACGACAAAACTGGTGCCACTTACGCCCCCAAGGGCCGAATCAAAAATCCCAAACCTTTATGCACATCTACAGACCCTATGAATGAACATGAACACACTTTCAATGTTTCAAATTGAAACCCCTAGGAGTTTTTCGCCGGAAACCATTCCTCTAACGACAAAAGTGGTGCCCCTTACGCCCCCGAAGGCCAAACCAAAAATCGAAATTTTATAGTAAATTTCCTTTCTTATTATACCTACCACAATTGTTTACTACAGGCTTGCACTACAGTGGAAGTCCCTAACTCGGATAAAATACTCTCTATTTTTGTCTTTCCCAAGCAAGTTGGGAAAGAAAAGTGGTGCAAAAGCACCAATAAAAATAAGCCAAAACTGGGTCGAGTGCAACCGGCGCAGACCCAGTACGGGACGCTCTCTCCCAAGTACAACTCCACGACTTCCGTTGCCAGTGCGCATATACCGTCTCTAAAGACTCATTCTTTTTGAATCCGTAAACGTTAGAGTTATGTGATCAGCGGGGAGGAAAGATTCTTTACCCGTAAAGAAGACGGGAGGGCCTCCATGTAAACAATTGTGGTAGGTATAATAAGAAAGGAAATTTACTATAAAATTGAGATTTCTTATCAACCTACTCACAATTGTTTACTACAGGCTGAATAGACAAAAGGCTGGAGGGAATCGCATAACCAACCCCCACATAACCCTAGTGCACTGGAACCGTGAAGCAGAAGGAAGAGGTCCCGAGGCTTATCAACCATAATGTCGCAATCATTGGTAAAGGACAATGGAAAGAGACATATGAGCCTGAGTGACACACAGACAGAAAAAAGGGCAGTAACAGCACAAGGCTGAAACTGACCTTCAAGAAGCCTAATGGCTATGGCAGACAACAGCCTGAGCAGAAGAAAGAGGACCCAAGGCAAAAAGGTCCTCCGACTGCTCCTGCAACTGGCGTAAATAAAAGGTGGAGAAAGTAGAAGCATTTCTCCAGTAGGCTGCCTGCATAACATCCGACAACTTGACGGAGTTAGAATAAGCCCAAGAGGTAGACAGTGCCCGCACCCCGTGGGCAGAAATACGATTGGTAATACAATCGCCAGCTGCTAAACGACTATAAGCCGTACGAATAGCAAGACAAATCCATCGAGAAATGGATTGAGGAGAGATCTTCTGTCGACCCGGAATGAGAGACAGAAAAAAACGTTTTCTGCCCTTCCGTATGAAGCGTGTCCGATCAAGATAAATGCGAATAGCACGGACCGGACAGAGCAAAGGGCGAGTACCCTCAACAGAGGGAAGAGCCCTGATACAGATAGGAGGAGGAGTAGTATCTGGTAACTGATTCTTAGCCAAAAAGGAGCAATCAGTGGTAAAAGTAACACTGTTGGGAGAACTCCTAAAAAAGGCCGGGTCAACCGAGAGGGCGTGAAGCTCACTAACCCGTCTGGCCGAAGCAAATGCCATCAGAAAAGCCGTCTTGTATGTGAGAAATTGCATATCCACCTGGGATAAAGGTTCGAACGGCGCCCCCCCCCCCCCCCCCCCCCCCCCAAGCAAAGCAGCACCCACGAAAGATTCCATCGTGGAGTAAGCTGCAAAGTCCGAGGCCTTTTCAAGGAAAAGTGCCGAACAAGCTTGGAGAGGTAAGGATTAGTGCCGATACGACGCTTCCCCACACAAGAAAAAGTCTCTGAAAGCATAGACCTGTAACCCTTGATGGTAACAGGCTGGAGACCCCGAGAATCAAACAGATATACCAGAAACTCCGCAATCTGTGAAATCGAAGGATTGGCATAATCAACAAAGTGATCAGCACACCATCGACAGAAGACCTTCCATTTAGCTGCATAAGCTAAACCAGTGGAGTGCCTCCTTGAAGAAGAAATGCACTCCACTGCTCGTCTCGAAAAACCTCTACGGAGGAGACAGGACCTGACAAAAGATATGCGTGAAGGCACAATGAAGTCGGGTCGACGAGAAACCTCCTCGGGCGACCTTGACAAAGAAGGTCGCGACGTAGCGGGAGACGGGCCGGAACCGCCGCCATCAGCGAGCGGAGCTGATTGATCCACACCCGCTGAGGCGACAGGGGAGCGATCAGAATGAATCGACAACTGCAGGTTCGAATTTTGGCGAGAACCTGAGGAAGAATCGGAAGCGGCGGGAAGGCGTAGCCGACTAGACCGTTCCAATCGAGTGACAGAGCGTCCACGGCAAAAGCCAGAGGATCTGGACACGGGGACACGAAAGTGTCCACCTGATGGTTCCAACGAGTCGCAAAGAGATCGATGTGGGGACGTCCCCAGAGATCGCAAAGCAACTGGAACACTGCCCTGTGAAGCATCCACTCGGTGGAAATAACCCTGCCCTGTCGGGACAGGGAGTCGGCTAGGACGTTCAGACGACCGGGAATGTGACGAACAACCACTCCGGCGTGAACCTCCTGAGCGAGCAGTAAAAGATCCCGAGCTAACTCGTACATCGGAAGCGAGTGCGTGCCGCCCTGGTTCCGAATGTAAGCAACCACTGTCGAATTGTCGGATAGTAGAAGGACCTGGCGATTCGACAGGTGAGGGATCCACTGCCTGAAACTCAGAAGAAGAGCAAGAAGCTCCTTCTGGTTGATGTGTAGAGCTGCTTGATCCTGGTCCCACATCCCGTGTAGGGAAAGACCGAGAGGATCCAACGTCGCACCCCATCCGAGATCGCTGACATCTGCCGTCAGAACGCGATCGGACGTGGGTAAGTCCAGCGGAACACCCTGCATAATCCACTGAACATCTGTCCAGGGAAGAAGGTGAGGATACAGAGAGTCCGGAAACGGAAGCACCTGATCCAGAGAATCTACATTCGGTCTCCAACGACTGAGCAGAAAGTGTTGGAGAGGTCTGACACGCAGCCGACCTAGAGGAATGAGATCCGTCACCGAACCGCAGAGACCGATCAGCCGGAGAAAACTCCGAGCGGTCGCGGACCTGGACTGGGACAGAGTCAGAGCAAAAGCTGAGAGAATCACAGCCTTGGCCTGGGGAACAGCCACCAAATTGAATTTGGTTTGGAAAGACATCCCCAGATGACAAAACGACTGAGAAGGGACCAGGTCCGACTTCTCCTCGTTGACTCTGAATCCTAGCGACATCCGATTCCAGTAAGGCAGCATTGGAATGCCTCTGGAGGATATCGTCCAGATATGCCGAAGTAGTCACCCTGGACTGTGTGCGATGGAACGCTATCACATGCGACATCAGTCTGGTGAACGCCCAAGGAGCCAGGTTGAGGCCGAAAGGCATGGCCTTGAACTGGTAAACTCGCCCCAGAAAAGCGAACCTGAGATACTTCCATGACGCCCGATGCATCGGAACGTGGAAGTAAGCGTCTCGCAGGTCGATGCTGGCTGCGAAATCTCCCTGGTGAATTGATTGGCGGACCGACCTGAAAGTCTCCATGCTGAACTTGGGAGCAATGATAGACTGGTTCAGGATGCTCAGATCGATAACCGGTCGGAGTCGGCCGTCCTTCTTCGGCACCAAGAACAGGCGGGAATAGAAACCCACTGACTGAACGTTCTTGACGACCTCGATCGCCCCCTTTGCCAGGAGATTGGCAATCTCCGTGGACAAAAGTTCCCGACGTAAAACGTCTGAAGGAACTGTGGTTGGAAGAGGCACCCTTGACAGAGTGGGGTGCCGTCGGAAGGATATGCGCAGCCCGGACCGAACATCTAACACCCATGGATCGGATGTGATGGTGGTCCAATGGTCTGCGAACTCTGCTATCCTTCCTCCAACCTGGGACGAGTCGAGGTGAGGACCTTCATTTCGAGCCCCGACAAGGTCCGCGAGAGGAGAAACCACCTCCTCTGCTAAATGAAGAATCCTGAGACTTCCCTCGATTCTGCCGACCCCTACCTTTACCCCGTGAGTAAGAAGTAGAGGCGGCGGCAGAAGGACCAGCCTTTTGCTTCACAGAGGAAGCAGAAGGGTACTTGTTAGGCTTGGAACGGCCCTTGCCTCCCCGAGAAGGCTGATCAAGCTGACGAAACAGCAGCTGATCTTTGGAATGACGTAGGACGTCATCCCGGACCGTCGACACGGAACCATGGAAAAGTTGCGGACCTGCCAAAGAAGCAGATCGAAGAGTAGCACGCTGCTCCTCGGGAAGGGATCGTCCTGTGTCCAGCACAGCGTCCCTTCGAACTAATTCCAAATTGGCCGTGTTACAGGCATGCGTGTGAGTAAGGTGCATAAGCGCCTTGGACAGCACACGCAAAGGAGCCTGTACCTCGTCAAACTTATCTGGAGGCAGATAAGCAGCCAAAGCTGAGACGACGTGATCTGAGAGAGAAAGCATGCCAAGCATCTCTCTAGATAAGCCCAACGTGGACTCCAGAGTCGTCATTGGAATGACGGCAGACTTGGGCTTGGAAAGCCCGAGGGAAGTGGAGTCCTGATCCAGAACCGTCAAAGTCTGGCAGACTGACGGATTGGCGGAATCGTAGGAACGATAACGCACAGGAGGCAAAAAGGTGTCAACCCTGGAGAAGAACGAAGTCTTCAAAGCCTTGGAATTCAGCTTGGCATCCAATGCTGAAAAAGCCTCAACCACCTGTACCGACTGGCATGGTCGAAGGCGCCCAGAAGCAGGTTGCTCCATAGGCTGTTGGCGCGCGACCAATGATCGCGGCCAGGCTGACACTGTCGGCTGGTTAGCAGGTTTGAGCTCAGGCAGAAACCCAAACACAAAGTCAAGAGCCGCCCCAAGTCCGAAGACTGCTGGCCCTCGACCTCAAGCATGTCGGACTCCTCCCCAGAGTCGGAAGACACATAGCCCATCGTGGGCAAACCAGCCGACGCCTCCCATGGTGTCGGGACACCAGAGGAATCGGAAACCGGCCTGTTTCCAATCCCGGGAGGCGGCGCCATAGGAGGCGCCTGGAAACCACCCATAGCCTCGCAGGAAGCAACAGGAAGGCTCTTTGAGAGAACCTGAGTGAGTAAGGAGAGGGCCTCCCTAAGCTCACTGCCTGTACCGACCGGTTCGACAGGGGAGCGAACCGGCAAAGTGGCTTCACCTCTGACCCTCTTAACCAGCGAAGGGTCACGATCCTCCAAAACACCCGACGCGGGACGACGGGCGGCAGCCGAAACATCTGAAGGCAGACGTGTATAGGGGTACGATGCACCCCGAGGATCAATATTGCGAGAACTCATGAGAGTCACCGCGGACCTCTGCGGGGCAGAAGGTCCAGGCTGCACAAAAGGCATTGGTCCCCCAAAACTGGTCGTGTGACCAGAGTGAGTGGACGGAAACGCCACGGAGTTCAGAGTGTTTCCACTACGAACATCTGAATCCAAAGACACAACTGTGGTACTCGACGGCGATGAGACCACAGCGATGGGCTCGGCCGGCAGCCCCTTCCGACTTCGCCGAGTTGAAGTCAGGGAAGGCTGGGGCCGATATCCCACGTCTACAGTATCGGACAGTTCTGCAGTCCCCTGCAGCGAAAAGCCGAGGCCGGCTGAAACAGACAACGAAGCAGACGGACCAGCAGCAGTAGTAGATACGTCGAGAGTCGTTGAGGCTGGTGAAAAAGTGGAGAGAGCACACCGGCTCGGCTCCGAAGGAGGAGTCACAACCCTAGTGACAGCCTCAGATGTCGACTGGAGGGGGACCGTAGTCCCGGAATCAGGCATCTCTACACCAGAACACTCAATGGCTCCCGCAGTATCCACCACAGGAAAAGACTGCACATCCCCCACGGAGGAGGAATAACTCTCACCAGACAAAGTCGGCTCGGGAGGCCCCGAACGACCACGTTCTCCTTTCCCGCGGGAGCGGGAGGCACGGCCACGAGAACGAACAACACGATTTACTGACGCCCAAAAGGTGGAAGACCATGTTCCACAGACACCACACGGCCGCTCGGCCGAACACCCATTACAGGAGGAACACGACGAATGTACATCGTCCACATGCTTAGGCAGCAGACACTGCCCACAAGGAATTGTCCTAGGCATGAAAGAGGTGAGAGGAGCAGAGAAGGTGAGATCAGAAAACAGAACACCCCCAAAGAGAGAAAGGTGACAGAAACAAAGACCCCAGACGGTCGACCGGGAACCACCCAACAGGAAGACTACTCTCAACAGAAAGAAGAAACACTGTAGGAGTGGTACCCCGCTGACACCTAACTCTAACACAATTAGAAAAATTTGCAAAAAAAACATGAACAATAATTGTGAAAATCTAAGTCCGAACCGCGTGGCCGCAAAAATCGCGCGCGACCTGAGAGAGAGCAAATAAATATACATTATGGACATATAATAGAAAAAAGAGAATATAAAACACTGTTCCTGAGAATACAAAGGATACACTGTGGTATAATGAATCAGGAATCATCAAACATCGAGCTGGTGGAACACTGATAAGCGTGCAAAAACATCTCGACACGAAGCGGATTTTAAAAAGAATGAGTCTTTAGAGACGGTATATGCGCACTGGCAACGGAAGTCGTGGAGTTGTACTTGGGAGAGAGCGTCCCGTACTGGGTCTGCGCCGGTTGCACTCGACCCAGTTTTGGCTTATTTTTATTGGTGCTTTTGCACCACTTTTCTTTCCCAACTTGCTTGGGAAAGACAAAAATAGAGAGTATTTTATCCGAGTTAGGGACTTCCACTGTAGTGCAAGCCTGTAGTAAACAATTGTGAGTAGGCTGATAAGAAATCCCAAACCTTTATGCACATCTACAAACCCTATTGATTAACATGAATACACTTTTAGTGTTTCGAATTGAAATCCCTAGGAGTTTTTCTCTGGAAACCATTCCTCTAACGACAAAAATGGTGCCCCTTGCGCCCCCGACGGACGAATCAAAAATCCAAAACCTTTATGCACATCTACAGACCATATGAATGAATATGAACACACTTTCAATGTTTCGAATTGAAACCCCTAGGAGTTTTTCGCCGGAAACCATTCCTCTAATGACAAAAGTGGTGCCCCTTACGCCCCCGAGGGCCGAATCAAAAATCCAAAACCTTTATGCACATCTACAGACCCTATGAATGAACATGAACACACTTTCAATGTTTCGAATTGAAACCCCTAGGAGTTTTTCGCCGGAAGCCATTCCTCTAACGACAAAAGTGGTGCCCCTTATGCCCCCCAGGGCCAAATCAAAAATCCAAAACCTTTATGCACATCTACAGACCCTATGAATGAACATGAACACACTTTCAATGTTTCGAATTGAAACCCCTAGGAGTTTTTCGCTGGAAACCATTCCTCTAACGACAAAAGTGGTGCCCCTTATGCCCCCGAGGGCCGAATCAAAAATCCAAAACCTTTATGCACATCTACAGACCCTATGAATGAACATGAACACACTTTCAATGTTTCGAATTGAAACCCCTAGGAGTTTTTCGCCGGAAACCATTCCTCTAATGACAAAAGTGGTGCCCCTTACGCCCCCGAGGGCCGAATCAAAAATCCAAAACCTTTATGCACATCTACAGACCCTATGAATGAACATGAACACACTTTCAATGTTTCGAATTGAATCCCCAAGGAGTTTTTCGCCGGAAACCATTCCTCTAACGACAAAAGTGGTGCCCCTTATGCCCCCAAGGGCCAAATCAAAAATCCAAAACCTTTATGCACATCTACAGACCCTAGGAATGAACATGAACACACTTTCAATGTTTCGAATTGAAACCCCTAGGAGTTTTTCGCTGGAAACCATTCCTCTAACGACAAAAGTGGTGCCCCTTACGCCCCCGAGGGCCGAATCAAAAATCCAAAACCTTTATGCACATCTACAGACCCCTATGAATGAACATGAACACACTTGCAATGTTTCGAATTGAAACCCCTAGGAGTTTTTCGCCGGAAACCATTCCTCTAACGACAAAAGTGGTGCCACTTACGCCCCCCAGGGCCGAATCAAAAATCCCAAACCTTTATGCACATCTACAGACCCTATGAATGAACATGAACACACTTTCAATGTTTCGAACTGAAACCCCTAGGAGTTTTTCGCCGGAAACCATTCCCGGACGTACGTACGTACGTACGTACGTACGTACGGACGGACGGACGGACAGACGGACGGACGGACAGACAGATGAAGACGACTAATATATCCCCGCATTTTTTCAAATGCGGGAATAATAATATATATTTATTTATTCCTTCATACAATAGCTTTAATTCTCAACCCTTTTCCAAAATCAAAATGTGAACAACAACTATTTAGCACAGTTTAAAAGTATGTTAAAGTCATTTAGGATGCCGAAGAATTATGACTGCATCTTTAAACACAATGGACTTATTTTCTAACACTACATTTATTCTGTTGTGCTGACTACAGAACTGTTAACTGTTGGCCATCTGTACCCAGAAAATTTTGAATGGAATTAAAAAAAAATGCTTCAATGATGAAAAGAAAAGTTTTGTGTAGGGCACAAACGTCTCACATGTATGAAGTTTGATAAAGATACTTTCTAAGTACTAATGTTCTTGAAGTCACTGAACATTAGGACATCTTTTCCTGTTAACATTTCCAGACTTGGGAAATTATTAGCTAAGTAGACTTTGATAAGAACAAACCACAGGTGGAGATGCTCTGTGGACAGAGTGGGTGGGTGGTGGTGGGGAGGGGGGGGGGGGGGCTCACAAAGAAGAGGATCCTGGGGGGGGGGAGGGGGGGTCAAATCAAGTTACTTTATGATTTTTTAACATAGCATAAAGCATCAGCATAGTTAACAACTAGTTCTGGATATAATAGTGGTCCATGAGCTGAAAATTCACAAGTTTTTTCTTTTATTTTGTCCCCGAGCAAACTTTTCCCTGAAATCAATCCCATTTCCCTGAAAATCACCCTCAGGTTCCCTGAAAAATTATTCTGGAGGTTAACATGTCTCAAAACGGTGATATAAAAATGTACAACTTAAAACTTGTCCAACTGAATCCCAATGGAAAGTTATCTAATTGAACTATACGTTTCTTAGCCAACACATAGGCGACCACGTTCAGGTGTACAATTCCAATAATGAACCAGCCAATTGTAACCGTACAATTATATGAGTGTAGGCATAAGCCACGAGTACCACTTTACAGATGAAAACCGGATTCCGAATATGGAACAGGATACGATAAAAAAGCCTGTCACAGACTGTCCCCAATAATTCATTGTTCCTTAGGTCCGTTAAAACCAATGACTGTTCAGAGAAAGAATTTACCACTCCGAATTATGAAGTCAAAATTAGAGAACGTATGCACAGACAGCCAGTTGGAAACTCCATAACTGATCCAACTAGCGCCAAAAATCTCATAAGCTCTATAGTAATGCAGAGCCAGAATTATTATTATTATTTATTGGTGTTTAACGCCACATCAGCAGCTAAGGCTATATGGTATGTAAAACTTCATTATCAATCATGAAGTAAAATATTGAATAAAAAATAACAACAAAAGACATGTCAAAGACAAGAATGATTAGAACAATAATGAGTAATGAAATAAGTGAATAACTTATAAATAAACCTGAGGAATTGAGACTTGATGAGTCGAGATTAAAAGAATAAAAGCAATGTTAAAATTTAATAAAAAGGTTGATTACTTTCAGAAATGATACAATTTTGTGTGGGCTCGTATTATAAAACAGATCTCTAAGGGATCCAACTGTGAAGTACTGTCCTCTAACAAGATTAAAATCGGTACAATATAAAAGAACGTGTTCCACTGACAACACCTGCTGACAAGGAACACACTCTGGTCACATATTACCCTCTAACAAAAAGGAATGTGTAAGTCGTGTGTGACCAATATGACATCGTGTCAGAGTAACATGATCTTTTCTCCAAAGGTTACTGGATGGGTAGTGAGTAGAAATAGTTGGTCGGAAGCGATGGAGCTTGTTAGATGCCCCATCTCAATCCGCCTGCCACATAGATTGGATGTGACTACTGATATGAGGCTTGAAATCACTGAACGGAATCTTAAAATGAAAGTGTCAATGACACTGTAGCTCAACTTGTTTAAGACATGTACATGTATAGTATGTGACACAGCAATGACAAACATCTAGGTAATGACGTGATAACAAAGGTACATGTCAAGTATTGGAACGGTCTGTACATAAATGCAGACTGTAGCCTGTAACAAATATATAGGAAAAGTATTGTAAAAGTGGGGTGACAGTTAGATGCTAAGTTAGAAAAGAAATCTTTGAGTCCCAGAGTGGGTCTGACTGAACCCAAAAATATTTGTTCTCATATCACAGTGATAACAAAGGCACCCAAAAACACTCGTTCCTGTCACAAGGTGATAACAAAGGTACCCCAAGAGGTTCGTTAAGATCAGTTCATAAATACAGACTCTAGCCCGAGCCGTATTGACATATGCACTTACTGTGTGTAAGTAGCACTGAACAAATCAAAGTTCATCTAATTTGCATAATTTCTGCATGAGAAAAAACCTGTTTTATATGTGATGAATTCCATGTTACTAAACATTCCTACAAAAATTTATTCAAATCAGAACTTTCATACAGAAGTTCTGTACAAAAAACTGATTGCACTAATTTTGGTACAAAAAGGCTGCTGGCGGCCATCTTGAATTTTGGACTGCACTCAAAACACTCGTTCTCGTCCCACAGTGATGTACAAAAAACTGATTGGACCTAATTTCGGTACAAAATGGCCACTGGCAACCATCTTGAATTTTTGACCGAACCCAGAAGCATTCGTTCTCATCCCATGGTGATAACAAAGGTACCCAAGAAGTTTCGTAAAGATCGGTTTATAAATACGGCTTCTAGCCTGAGCCGTATAGAAGTTGTGTACAAAAAACTGATTGGACCTAATTTTGGTACAAAATGGCCACTGGCAGCCATCTTGAATTTTGGACCGAACCCAGAAACACTCGTTCTCATCCCAAGGTGATAACAAAGGTACCCAAGAAGTTTTGTGAAGATCGGTTCATAAATACAGCCTCTAGCCCGAGCCGTATTGACACATGCACTTACTGTGTGTAAGAAGCACTGAATAAATCAAATTTTATCTAATTTGCATAATTTCTGCTCGAGAGAAAAACCTGTATTATATGTGATGTATTCCATGTTACTAAACATTCATACAGAAATTTATTCAAATCAGAACTTTCATACAGAAGTTCTGTACAAAAAACTGATTGCACTAATTTTGGTACAACATGGCTTTTGGACCACACCCCAAAACACTCGTTCTCGTCCCACGGTGATAACAAAGGTACACAAGAAGTTTTGTAAAGATCGGTTCATAAATACAGCCTCTAGTCTGAGCCGTATAGAAGTTGTGTACAAAAAACTGATTGGACCTCATTTTGGTACAAAATGGCCACTGGCAGCCATCTCAAATGTTGGACTGCACCCAGAAACACTCGTTCTCATCCCAAGGTGATAACAAAGGTACCCAAGAAGTTTCGTGAAGATCGGTTCATAAATAGACTCTAGCCTGAGCCGTATTGACATGTGCACTTACTGTGTATAAGTAGCACAGAATAAATCAAAGTTCATCTAATTTGCATAATTTTTGCATGAGAAAAAAACCTGTATTATATGTGATGTATTCCATGTTACTAAACATTCATACAAAAATTTATTCAAATCAGAACTTTCATAAAGAAGTTCTCTCCAAAAAACTGATTGCACTAAATAAAGTACAAAATGGCTCGTGGTGGCCATCGTGAATTTCGGACCGCACCCAAAACCATTCGTTCTCATCCCACGGTGATAACAAAGGTACCCATGAAGTTTCGTAAAGATCAGTTCATAAAAAAGGCCTCTAGTCCGAGCCGTATTGGCATTTGCAGTTACAGTGCTGAAAGTAACATTAAATAGATCAAAGTTAGTCTAATTGGCATAATTTATGCATGAGAAAAAAACGCGTATTATATGTGATGTATCCCATGGTACTAAACATTCACACAAAAAATTATTCAAATCAGCGCTTTCATATGGAAGTTCTGCACAAAAATCTGATTGCACCTAATTTTGTACAAAATGGCTGCCAGCTGACATCCTGAATTTCAGGCCAGACCCAAAAACACTCGTTCTCATCCCACGGTGATAACAAAGGTACCCAAGAAGTTTATTAAAGATTGGTCATAAATACGGCCTCTAGCCAGAGCCGTATTGGCATTTGCACTTACAGTGCTGAAAGTAACACTAAATAAACTAGAAAGTGTTTTAGCACACTAAAACATATGTCTCCCCTTCCTTTTGATGTCAGAGGTCAAGGTCACAGGCAGTTCATCAAGGTAGCGGACATGCGGTTTCATGGTGACACATCCACATGTCAAAAAAAAAAAAATTCTGGTCTGGACAATTACTCCCTATTTAAAGTACATAAATTTGACCTTGAGGTCAAGGTCACATGAAGGTCATGATGACATGTGGTCTCATTGTGATACATCCACATGTCAATCATCTAATTCCTAGGTCAAAAAACAAAAAAGTTCTGATCTGGACAATTATTCCCTATTTGAAGTACATAAATTTGACCTTGAGGTCAGAGGTCAAGGTCACATGCAGTTCATCAAGGTAGCGGACATGCGGTTTCATGGTGACACATCCACATGTCCAAAAAAAAAAATCTGGTCTGGACAATTACTCCCTATTTAAAGTACATAAATTTGACCTTGAGGTCAAGGTCACACGAAGGCCATGATTACATGTGACATGCGGTCTAATTGCGATACATCCACATGTCAAATATCTAAGTCCTAGGTCAAAAAACAAAAAAGTTCTGGTCTGGATAATTATTCCCTATTTGAAGTACATAATTTTGACCTTGAGGTCAAGGTCACATGAAGGTCATGATGACATGTGGTCTCATTGTGATACATCCACATGTCAATCATCTAAGTCCTAGGTCAAAAAACAAAAAAGTTCTGATCTGGACAATTATTCCCTATTTGAAGTACATAAATTTGACCTTGAGGTCAGAGGTCAAGGTCACATGCAGTTCATCAAGGTAGCAGACATGTGGTTTCATGGTGACACATCCACATGTCCAATTATTCCCTATTTGAAGTACATAAAGATGACCTTAAGGTCAGAGGTCAAGGTCACATGTAGGTCATCGAGGTATACGACATGCAGTCTCATGGTGACACATCCACATGTCAAATAACCAAGTCCTAGGTCAAAAAACAAAAAAATTCTGGTCTGGACAATTACTCCCTATTTGAAGTACATAAATTTGACCTTGAGGTCAAGGTCACATAAAGGTTACGACGTGCAGTCTCATTGTGACACATTCACATGTCAAATAACCAAGTCCTAGGTAAAAAAACAAAAAAAATCTGGTCTGGACAATTACTCCCTATTTGAAGTACATAAATTTGATCTTGAGGTCAAGGTCACATGAAGGTCACAATGGTATGCAACACACCGGCTCATGGTGATACATCCAGGTGCCAAATATCTAAGGCCTGGCTCAAAAGACAAACAAGTTTTGGTCTGGACAAAGTTTCCTTGAAAAAAGCACAAATCTGACCTTCAGATCAAAGGTCAAGATCACATGAAGGTCACAATGGTACGCTACACACAGGCTCATGGTGATACATCCACATGCCAAATATCTAAAGCCTGACTCAAAATACAAAAAAGTTCTGGTCCAGACAGTTTCCCTTAAAAAAGCGCATAAATCTGACCTTTAGGTCAAAGGTCAAGGTCACATGAAGGTCACTATGGTACACTGCACACCGGTTCATGGTGATACATCCACATGCCAAGTATCTAAGATGTAGGTCAAAAGACAAAAAAGTTATGGCTCAGACAAAGTTTGTGTGATGTTTCCCTTAAAAAAACACATAAATCTGACCTTCAGGTCAAAGGTCAAGGTCACATGAAGGTCACTATGGTACACTGCACACCGGCTCATGGTGATACATCCACATGCCAAGTATCTATGGTGTAGGTCAAAAGCCAAAAAAGTTATGGCCCGGACAAAGTTTGTATGAGAAGAAGAAGAAGAAGGAGAAGAAGAAGAAGAATATGCACTAAAACAATATGTCCCCCTTCTGAGAAGGGGAGACATAATCAGTTAGTCTAATTTGCATAATTTACGCACAAGAAAAAACCTGTATTATATGTGATGTATCCCATGGTACTAAACATTCATACAAAAAATTATTCAAATCAGAGCTTTCATATGGAAGTTTTTCGCAAAAAATCTGATTGCACCTAATTTTGTACAAAATGGCTGCCAGAGGCCATCTTGAATTTCGGACCTGACCCCAAAACACTCGTTCTCGTCTCACGGTAATAACAAAGGTATCCAAGAAGTTTGTAAAGATCGGTTCATAAATACGGCCTCTAGCCCGAGCCGTGTGTACGGCACGACGGATGGACAGACGGACGACGGGCCATGACAATACCTCAAATTTGGTTTTGCCAAAGTTGAGCCAATCAGTGAGAGGCTTGGTGAAAGCCTGTTTTGCTGCACTGTTTGCTCTGGTGTTACCAGCGATACCTACATGTCCGGGTAACCAGCAAAACACGACATCATATTGGTCAGACATGAGAGTTGTTAACTTCTCACGAAGATCCAAGATGAGAGGGTTCTTCAACTTGGGGTTGAGTAAAGCAAGTAAAGAGGAAAGAGAGTCGGAAAAAATAATCGACTTCTTTTCCTGTACTTTCTCGATGTGTTGAAGCGCGAGTTGTATAGCTTTAACTTCAGCTGGGAAAATAGAACTCTGATTCGGTATTCTGATTGAGGTGATATGGTCACCAGTAACAGCAGCTGCCGATACTTTGTCACCATCTTTAGATCCATCTGTATAGATCCTTGTATATGTACTATACTTGGAATTTATTTCGGCATTTTATTATTTATTTTTGTTTAAACTGCAAGGAACTGGTATCAGATTTTTTGGTAGAAGCAAGGTCCAAAATAACTAGGTTTTTTAAGATGCCAAGGAGGAATACGTGTTTAATGGTTTTCTTTTATAGAATCAAAATCAATTTTGGCAAGCTCAATGTGGGGTTTAATTCTAATTCCCAGTGGAGGAATATGTTTCTCATGTCGGTTAAAAAATTCAATATTTTGAGGGTCTGAAACACAGTTATAAGCAGGATTTGAAGGATTGGCCAAAAGTTTAGATACATCCTGGAGAGACAATTTAATTCTGCACTTCTCAAGGGAAGGCTCACCTGCTTCAACAAGCATCAAGTCTATTGGGAATGTTCTAAAAGCCCCTAGACTAATTCTAATACCACTATTGTGAATTACATAAAGTGGTTTGAGATATGATTTCCTTGCAGAACCGTAAACTATACAACCGTAATCTAATTTTGATCGAACAAGAGATCTATACAGATGGAGTAATGTTTTTTGGTCAGCACCCCAATCAGTGCTACCAACAACCTTCAGTAGTTATATTTAACTTTTAGTTGTTTTATGTGGGAAGTGAAATTCAGTTTGTTGTCAAACAGCAAACCTAAGAATTTCACTTCCTTAACAACTTTAATGGGACTCCCATCGATTTTTAACTCCGGATCGAGGTGATGTTTCTGAAGCTTACAAAAATGAACACAATTCATTTTGGATTTTGAAAATTTAAAACCATTTTCTGTAGCCCATTTTTTAATCCTATTTAAACACAGCTGAAGTTCTATACCATTCATGTTTTTGCTACTATAGCATATTAAAAAGTCATCGACATACGATGAAGAATCTACCATATTCTCAATTGCATCGATGACACTATTAATTTTAACCGAAAACAGGGTAAAGGATAAAATACTACCCTGAGGAACCCCCAATTCCTGTTCGTGAGGATCAGATAACGCTGACCCAACACAAACCTAAAATTGGCGGTCCTTTAAAAAGTTTTCAATAAAAAGAGGCATACACCTTTTCAACCCCATGTTAAAAAGATCTTTTAAAATCCCATATGTCCATGTTGTATCATATGCCTTCTCCAGATCAAAGAAGATGGCGACCACATGTATCTTTTCTCGCAAAGGCATTTCAAATAAACGTTTCAAGTCTGACTAAATGATCCACAGTACTTCTCTGGCTTCTGAAACCACACTGAACATTCGCAAGTAGATTGTTCGATTCCAGAAACCAGACAAGTCGGTCATTGATCATCCTCTCCATGGTTTTGCACAGACAACTGGTTAAGGCAATATGCCTGTAATTGCTTGTGTTGCTGTGATCTTTATCAGGCTTAGGAATAGGAATTATTGTTGCTTTACGTCAGGATGGTGGAAACTGGCCAGTCACACAAATGCCATTAAAAACTGATAATAAAATTTCAAGTGAAGACTGAGGTAGATGCTTTAAAATTTGGTTGTGTATTTCATCAGGACCAGTGGCAGTGTTCTTTGCTCTATGCAAAGAGTTACTTAACTCTTCCATAGAGAAAGGTTCATTGTAATCCTCTAGATTGTTGGAGGTAAATTTGATCTTTTGTTTTTCTTGCTGTTTTTTAATTTTGATAAATTCTGGATTACAATTTTCAGACGATGAATGTTTCGAAAATGTGGAGGCCAATGTGTTTGAAATTTCTTTTTTGGATGTAATTAGGGTGTTGGTTTCCTTCGGGTGTTGTACAGTTGATTTGGTTTCTTTTCCTTTAATCTTTTTAATCATTTTCCAAATTTTAGTGATGGGAGTGTTTGGGTTAATCTCAGAAACAAAAGTTTCCCAAGAACTTTTCTTTTTTTGTTTTATAAGTCGTCTTCTTTTTGCCCGATTTAGACGCAGCTTATCCAAATTATGGGTGGTTGGTGACTTGTTAAATTCCCGTTCAGTTCACTTGTGATTTTTGATAGCCTGTTTACATTCATTGTCAAACCATTGTTTGGTGAAATGTTTTGGATTTGCCAAGGATTTAGGGATGACTGTGTCAAGCAGCTCGTTTGTAAAATGTTCTATTTGGTCAGCACTATTTCTCCAGTGTGAGGTGTTCAGTACAAAGCAATGAGAAAGTGTCCCAATCAGCTTTTTTAAAGATCCACTGGGGCACCCTCTCATCGCCTGCCAGAACTACTCTATCCAACATGATTGGAAAGTGGTCACTCCCGCACTAGTCGTCTTCTACCTTCCACGAATAATCAATGAAGACAGAAGGACATGCAATTGTAAGATCAACTGATGTATACGAACCAGATGCAGGGTGCAGATAAGTGTCTGAACCATCATTAAACAAACACAGATCATATTTTGTAATGAACTCTTCTACGGTTTTATCTGTTACATCTTCTTGACTGCAGGAATCACCCCAAAGAGGGCTATGTGCATTAAAATCACCCAACAAAATGTATGGAGTTGGGAGCTGTTGGACCAGTAGCTCAAGATCATTCAGTTGTAGAGCTTTACTTGGTGAAACATAAATCGAACAAAGTGTAACTGTTTTGTCCAAAGTTAGGCGTACCGGCACAGCCTGTAAATTTGTCTGTAATGGAACAGAACTGTGAATGATGTAGTTCCTAACTAAGACAGACGTTCCACGAATATGAAGATCATTATCATCTGCCCAGGCATTATACAAAGTCTAATGCTTAAAAGCTGAATGATCCTGAGGCTCGGGTTTCTTTAAAAGAGTTTCCTGCAGGCAAAAAGCTGCAGGAGTATATTTTTGATTTAAAAGGCCTAGTTCATTAAAATTGGCTCTAAAACCTTGTCGATTCCATTGTATTGTTATGTGTGGTTGTATTATCCATATTGGTTTGGAGATTTAGAGGGTGGATGTATGGGCGATATTACCCCGTTAGTTTTTTTGGTGATTTTTTATTTGGTGACCCATGCTGAGAGCTCAGGGGCACTTTATTTGAAAACATGGCGTTGATGCAGTCGTCAATGTCCATGTTCTCCAAACCGTCAAATATGTTGTTTGTAACATTTTTGAGAAATTTAGGGGTTCTGTTGGATGTGAGTTTCTGTTGTTCCTTTTCTTTGTTCTTTTTATCTCTTTCGTTTTTTCTTTTCTGGCTCCACGGCACAATTCCATCATTGCTGCAAGTGGATTTGGAATGTACAAATCCACTTTGATGTTCATGAATCCAACTTTAATAGATTTTGGTGGTTGTGATGTGTTAAATGTCATTATATAAGTATTGGTTTTAATTACTGTACCGTCTTTTTTCATTTCTATTCTTTTTACATCTGTCACACCTTGTGTTTTTAATTCATCTCTTATGTCCATTTCTTCCATACCCTGTAATTCCCTTGTTCGAACAACATCCTTACTGTTATTGAGGGTTTTATGAACAGAAATTGTACCTCCTTATTATATTCAACTAATAGAGCACCCGGTCTTAACTTTTTGACATCTTTAACAACCCCTGCTATACCTTTAATTGATTTCTCTAGAGCAAAGGGGTTGATATTTGTGGCTTGCTTCTCTTTGTCTGTTGTGCAGATCATTAAAAATCTTGGCCAATGTTTTCCAATTATCTTATGTTCAGAGTCCGAGTCAGAGAAGGAATTTTCCAAATCAAAACCTCATTTTGTTTTTTTTGGTGGTATGTTTGCCATGTTTATAGAATAAAGCGTTCACTGCCCTGGCTCCCACCCACCACGTAGTCTAACAAGGAGTAGGGTTACTGCCATGCAGTGAACCCACCGGGTTGCCAGTATTCCCACATACTTGGTATGGAGCAGTACACTCAGCCAGTGTTGATGCCTATGCATACCACTGACTGATTGACCCGTGTGTGAAAGTGCAATGTCTTCAGATGGCGGCCATTCAACCAATCACTTTACAAAGCACTGTAATAAAAGTTGCGACTTATAACTGAAACAGACATTGCAGCAAAACTATTTGTTAAAAATATAACGTTTAAAAATGGTACACAATGGCAATTATGGTATGTGAGTAAAAGAAATGACTGATTGAATGACCGACTAACCCGGCACGACTCATAAATCTTTTTAGTGTTAGTTATCTAGAATAGTATAGAAACCATATGGCTCTTTCACGTCTGACCGACTCCATAATGCCCCTAAGGACGGAGGGGGACGTGATGAACATGACACTATTGCAAGGAATATACCCGCTGAAACAGCATCGATATATATCCCTTGAAATCAAGACAGTATGCCATGTCGTCAAATAATACACCATATAGGCATAATATCCAATGAACAAGTGGAAATATAATCCCCAACATTAGATTTGATAAGAATGAAAGTGGGAGACGAAAACTATGTTCCTGCACCCGATCACAAGAAACCTAGACGAACTCCTTGCATCTCGTACCGATTATAGCAGGAATATAATCCTGAAAAGGAGTTAACTATAGGCATTTGAAAGAACACTCATTAATCACACTAGGTTAATATGGCATTATCAATAGGGCTAAAAGCCTCCGACAACTAACATAAAAACAATACCACTAAGGAGAGAACAAACTCTTTTCAAGTAACGGTACCTTGTTCAATAGGACAGTGGTCTCAGCCTCGTTCTCATGGCTCTATTCCCAACAAGACAGCTGTCTGCCTATCTATGAGCTCTCGATCTTCTATTCGTAAGGAATAGATGATTGCCTTTCTTATACTATTGCTAAGCCAAGGGAGGCGTTGTTAATCGGACCAAAAGCCTTCAACACCTGAGCCGAAAGATCCAGGAAGGAAGGTCTTCGTCTTTCCTTCGCCCAGTACCTTAAGCTGTTTTTTGCCTAGCAAACGCAGACTTTTGTTCAGATGGAACAAGATTTGAAGAGCTTATGAATACAAATTCAAAGTCTTAATGTGACGTTCCGTGAGAGCTGGAGAATCAACCTCCATAGCCCTCGCACCATCTGAATGTTCCATCTGAAATATGGTCAACACCATCCGAATGTACAGATGACTGGACCAACCCAGAACCATCCGAGTGCTCACTACCGGAGACTGTTGATGGCAGAACCTGCAACTACTGGGATGCTGGGATACACTGCGCAATCTGTGGCAGCTGGTCCATGAATGAGGCTTGCAGAGCAGCGATTATCCATTTCTTCACCATATGCTGCTCACGGGATGGAGATCTGTCCCCTAGATCTTCAATGCATGTCCAATATAAAAATGCCTTGAACGATTAGCTACAGGTTAATCCGACTTCAGTGGTGAAGACTGGGAACATCTCCGTGGAACAGCATGAACGTTAAAAAATTTATAGTAATTTATATATTTTTTATACTTACCAATGACCCAGACATAGCTGGTGCTAACTCTTAAAATATAGGGCCAAACACAAATTTTGCCCCCCAATCCCCAAAATTTGCATCTAAAACTAAAGAAAACATGTCCTGAGAGGCCCTCCACACTTCGCCCCTACTGCGCATGCGCAGTGTCAAGGACGTTCCGAAATTGGTGCCATTTATCATTCTAATAACCAGTGCCTGGTAAGCGCTATGTACTCAGCGGGGAGGCAAGAGTTCCCAACTCCTGGGAGGGCCATCCCCGTCTGGGTCATTGGTAAGTATAAAAAATATATAAATTACTATAAATTTTTTAACATTTTTATACTGTACCAATGACCCAGACATAGCTGAATAGTAAAAAGGCTGGAGGGCCAAGGACATAGAGCAAAATGGAATACGCTCAATAAAATAAAATAGAGTCATCCCCTGTAGGGAAAAGAAGTAATAGGCCTTACATGTATCTTTCTTATTTATGATAAATTAGAAAGATACAACACCTTCCAAAAATTGAGCTTCATACATCCATGTACTCTATTAATATTCAATAATCATTATACTAATAATTTTTAAAGTAAGCCAATAATAAAGTAAGTCTAGAGAATAGAGACTCTTATACTCCTAAAAGTGTGTGAGAATTGCATAATCATGTCCGTTGACATATGCAATATTCAAAAGCTATACTTTAAAAACTAAGACTTGAATGAATTTTATAAACTTAAACTTCTCACTAAACAACCATCCCAATAACAGCTCAGAATTACTAACTCCGGAGGAGGTATCCCCTTGTTTTCATAGTAAAAACAGGTGACCCAAGGGAACACCCTCCCCCCCCCCCCTTTTTCTTGCCCTGGGTCAAATAGCCCAGAGCGAAGAGGGCAGCCGAACGGAGACACTGCCGAAACAGACAGCCTACCTAGCTATAGTAGCAACTGTTAAGTGAATGACATTCTGAGCAGTAGATAATAGACCTAACAATAGAGGCCTCCAGAAATGGACTCGATATTTCTGAGATAAAATTCATGAATGGATGGCTGAGCGCAATGAGCAGCCTTCAAAAATCTATAATAGAACACTATTAATGTAAGCCCAAGAAGTAGAAGAACTCTTACTTCATGAGCCGAAATCTTAAGCACAACTGCTAAGCCAATGATATACCATAAGCAGTACGCTAGTTAATAGAATCCATTAACAATAAAATGGAGCGTAACGTCCTTCTACTAGACATCAAAGACAGAAGAAGCTTACGCCCTTGTAATAAACAGATATCTGTTTATAAATACATAAACTGTACCCGGAAAGAGTAAAGGCCTATGCCCATACGAAGACGGAAGGACCTTAAAATAATAGGTTCCGGATAATAGGAGCCTAACTCTTATGCAACAATCCAACCTAAATAGTAACGGAAGTATTGATTCCGAAACTATGAAAGTGAAAATCATCCATCGATAGTGCATGAAACTCACTGACTCTACAGTAAAAGAGAAACCAACAGAATTACTGTCTAAAAGGTCAGAATTTGAAAACTACTGTTTCCAGAGGCTCAAATGATTACTTAGCTAAATAAGAACCTGAAGTTAAAATCCGTATAGGAATTTAATCTAAAGATTCTAAGTCTATTTATCAAAAAGTTACTAACTGACTTAGATAAAGAGACAAAAGACTCAATTGTAAACTATCGTAGAGTGCATAGGTATGAGGTAACATAAACCTATAACCTAAATAACAACAGGCTGCAGTAGATCTTGTGAAACAAGTATACTAAAAAATAGCAATGAGTAGTATGGAGGGATCAACCATATGAACATAATGATCCCTACACCACGACGGAAGAGCCTCCACTTTAGTCGCATAGAATAGCGAAGAAGAGGATCTCCTATAGTAAGAAATCGTGTCCAAAGCTCGTCCAGTACAGTGCTTACAATGCAATACGGACCACACAACGGAATACATGAAGGTTGCGACCTTGCTGGTTGTGATAAAGATGACACGATTAACCCAGTGAAAAAAGATCCTCACATAGAGGAAGATTTCACGTTAAGATCCACAGTAGACAAGAGAGTAAATTACTCATGATCTCTGTGAAGATAGAGATGCTATCAACAGAAATGTATTGTGGTTGTTTATCTTAGCAATACCTGCTAAAAACAACAGCGCCGGAGGATACGCGTATCCTATCATTCTGTCCTATAGATCAATAGAGCGTTAACAGTATTAGCTCAGAGATCTGGACAAGCCAACACATACGTCTGCAATTGATTAGCCAGCTGTGTCATAAATAAAACATCATTGGGCGCTCCCATAGATAGCAAATCTGATTGAATACTTGTTTGTTGAGAGTCCATTCTGACAGCAACAAGCGACCCGTAAGAGAACGGGAGTGCGATAAAACAATCAGACGACCCAGAATATGACGGACCAAAACTGAACTTGGTGTACTATAACCAACAGACGGATTCTTTCCATTAAATTGAATAACGGAAACGAAAGAGTGCCTCCCTGGTTCCGGAGATACGCCACTACTGTCGAATTAAAGGACAGGAATTTGGGCATGCGTTTCTGAATAATGTTCATGCAATGACATAAAGCAAGCCTAAAAAACATTATTCCGCGGAAGTTAACTGATAGCTAAAAGACTGCGGAACCCAAAGACCCTGGCACTTCGAATCCGTAGGGATCAGTATATATCCCAATCTGTTTGACTGGCAACCGTCATAACAGCCACACTCGGGTCCGGCAACTGCGGCGGCACTCTCTGAGTCAACCACCGAATGTTTGCCCCAGTCTGAATCTCTTGTAACACTAGATAGACAAGAGAATGTATAAATCAAGCAATTCATGGATTGCCGGAAAGTTGCCGTCGAAGAGAAGCTCCTCCGAGAACGAAGCGACTCTGAGAGAGTTCTTAACCTACTATCCACGCGTGGATGTAGCTAGGGCTGCATCACGTCTAACCAACTCCAATCAGCCACTGAAGGGCGGAGTTATACGTGAACAAACTACTGCCCTCAAAAGAAATTACATTGAGAATAATATCCCGTAAATCTTTTCTTGAAGACGTAATGATAACGCCTCAGTAAGGCGGATTACGTATAATAAAGCGTCTAAGTTAAGTCTAATATACATAATGTCGTTCCCAACATTGAAATTGGAAAAGACATAAACGGTGAAAAAGAATATATGCAGTCTTTAATCACACCGTCTAGACGCATATGAACTCTCGGTATGCCCTGCTCTGCCAAAATAAACTATATGTAAAAAAAGATAAAATGGCAGAAATGAGCCACGCGGACAAGAAACTAAACTATCATGCTTAGTAGCCGTCTTGTGTTGTAATGGCAATATTGGACTGCGTCGGTAAGTCAGGGACAAAGTCCCTGTACCGATCGAAAAATCCGAGTCCAATGACGCTATAAGTCTCTTATCCAAGATCGCAGCAATGAAGTCCGAAAAATAATCACTGGAAGAAATGCCAGAAGATATGAAAGGCATCTTCCGATACTACTAAAGGGAAAACTCGAAATCTTTCGAATCCCTTTCGCCATCCTGTCGGACCCTATAAAGCGTTCGGTCGTCCGTAGCTTGATGCAACCGCGGACCGCACCGACCCAGCGCCGTCGGATAATTCCTGATTCGACCGAGAAACCGTCAATTGCTGGGATGCTGCGAAACAACTGTGCTAACTCGGATAGCACGTCCGTCACTGAGGCCTGAGGAGTAGCGGTCTTACGATGCATTGCCGCAAGAAGCTCCGAGATCGTTACCCCGTGCATACTTCGAATATGCGAGCGAACGGAGTGTATAGGCCTCGTGTCCCTTGGCTACCGGATGGCGCGACCTATTCGCTGTGGAATCACTGAATGCCGAAACTGATCGGATACTCGAGGTCACGTAGCCAATGTGCGGTCGTGTGCCCTGCTGTGAGGATGAGGAAGCATTAAAGACAGTCTCTCGGACTGTCAATATAACGGAGCGTCCCGAGCAACGGACATATGCTCCGAATGTAAAATATCTGAACCACAACATGCGGTCCCCTATGTTGTTGGCTTCCTCCGATCTGTCCTCAATCTGCCGTCACTGGGTGAGTACTAAAGTAATTAAAGTGCTCGCATCACCCAAATCTCCTTCCTAGACCGCAACGGACGAACCCGGCAGCCGAACCATTCGATGAATGTACGCTATACCGGGTGAGCTAGCGAATGTCACTCCGTAAGCGATAAACATATTCCATGAGCACTTATTGCCGCTAACTCTTCATTAACTATGACGACAGAGGCACACTTTTGAAAGACATCTCCATAACTCTTCGAACAAGAAACCAGAAATGCTTGGATAGCAAGCATAAAATAATAATATATATAGCGTCGTTCAATAATTCGAAAGTTTGTGTGACATTATTGGACTATGTCGGAACTGAGGGACGATGTCCCTGAACCGAACCAAAAATTTCTAAGTCCACCGACGCTATCAGTTTCTTATCCGGCATCGCAGCATATGTTGTTCCGAAAGGGAAAGCTTGAAATCCACCGAATCCCTTTCGGTATCCCGTCGGACCGGATGAAACTTTCGGACGTCCGTACCCGCTTCCGCGGAGCGTCCCGACCCAGCATCGTCGGATAAAATATATGCGACAGATTCAGTTGATGCTGGGATGCTGCGATAAACTGTGCTATTAAGGAAAGCACGTCCGTTCCCGAGGCCTGTGCAGTAGCGGACTTACGATGCATTGCCGCTGGAAGCTCCGTGTACGTTGACTCCCGCATACTTCCTATGCGAACGTCCGGAGTCTGCAGGCCTCGAGTCCCCGGCTACCGACCCAGCGCTGTCGGATAATTCTCGATCCGACACCGTTTCTGTCGGCTGCTGGGATGCTGCGATAAGCTGTGCTATGTGCACAAGAATGTCCGGCGTCGAGACCTGCGGAGGCGCAGTCTATCGCTGCTTCGCCGAGGGCAGCTCCGCATCAGATGGCTCCCGCATACTTTTCCTATGCGAACGTCCGGAGTCCATCGGTCTCGAATCCCTGGCTGCCGGATGGTGTGACCTGGTCGCCGAAGAATCCTTGATCGGCGAAGCTGGTAATATATCGGCGGTCACGCAGCCAAGGTGCGGTCATGTGCGCTGACGAGAAGAGGAAGCCTTAGCAGTCTCAGCGGACTGCCTATACAACGGAGCGTCCCGAGCGACGGACGTATGCTCCGCTAACGACACATTTGTACCACAACATCTGGGGCCAGATGTTGTTGAACGAGAGAGGGGCCTCTCTCGCTTGCCGTCCGGATGGACCGGAACGAGCTATGCACCGGACTAAAAGGCTTCCTCCGTTCTCCCTCCAATCCGCCGTCACTGGGTGTGCATTAAGTTAATTTTATAGTGCTCGCATCACCCCAAAATTCCTTCTAGACCGCAACGGACGAACCCGGCTGCCGAACCATTCGGTGAATGGACGCTACACCGGGCGAGCTAGCGGACGTCAAAGGCCGTCGAACCTACTAGGGTCCTCTTAGGCAATTGGCGTATTACATGAGCACTTTTCCGCTAGCCCTTCATTAATTGTGACGACGGAGGCACACTGTTGGAAGACATCACAGATACATCACCCTAATCTTGATCGTCTGAAATAGAAATTGATAAAGTAGAGTGACCCTGCGGGGAAAGGACCGGAGTGTCCAAATCCCCAACAACATACCGTGACATACGCTTCCCATATTGTCATCGAAATCATACGATACAGAACCGGAGTTAATGCGAGTACACTGACCACATATAGAATGATAATAAGGTCAGAGGAAGATTTCCTCTTAAAACAATTGATCAATATCCTTTCAATGTGAAAAGAAAACAAGTCCTGGTACTCGCACTAACCCCTGGCAATCAAAATACATAATAATAATATGATCCATTAATATAGAAAAAATAATTGAAATCAAAATATTTTGAAAAAATATTTTTTCAGAACAGCCCAAGTTTCTGAAAAGTAACGTTGAGCCCCAATGGATCCCAAGCCTAAGTGTGGACAAAAATTTTAAAAATATTTTAAACAATTTATTCAACACTTACGAACAATAATAATGTATCTAGTTATGATTGAAATAACATAAAGATATTATTATTTAGAAATCCCCCCCTCACACAGAGGGCTGTTGTAAATGTAAACAATGAGTGTAAAAACACTAAAATAAGACTCCAGGCACCCAGGCCCGAAATCAGTTACCAAAAATACACCATCTGATGCAAAACAGAGACTTCCAGGGAAGAAACTGCAGAACATCAGATGGTAGATGCAGAACACAACGCCTAACCACCCATAGGTGAAGACGTAAACATGGGGAAAGAACAGAATTCATTCTGTTATTCAGCTAAACTCCCAAGAAATTTTAGTAATAATAATTACAGAAATTATGCCAAAAGCATGGGAGAATAGCAAGGGGGAACTTAAAGGACAGGGAGAGAGGAAAAACACTTGTAAAAACAGTGTAACTAAATAATCAGAATGACAACAAAATGGCTGCTGCCTTGAAAATAGGTAACTTAACATAATTTCATTAAAAAATTTTAAGTTACAGCCCTGATAATATTCTGTCACACATTCTTTTCCTCTCCTCCTTTTCTATCCTCCTTAGAATCACCATTTCACTAATATTTATGTGTCTGGCATCATTTAAACTGAGATTTAAAAGCACAAAGATCAGTCAGATGTTAACTGATGAAGGGCCAAACTTAGAATGATAAATGGCGCCAATTTCGGAACGTCCTTGACACTGCGCATGCGCAGTAGGGGCGAAGTGTGGAGGGCCTCTCAGGACATGTTTTCTTTAGTTTTAGATGCAAATTTTGGGGATTGGGGGGCAAAATTTGTGTTTGGCCCTATATTTTAAGAGTTAGCACCAGCTATGTCTGGGTCATTGGTACAGTATAAAAATATACGAAGTCGGATAGCTAGTCTGCGGTCTAACATGCTTCATCGATGAAGAAGAGGAAGAAGCCATAGCTGCAACTGCCCCGGCTGCAGTATGGAAGAAGTGCCCTGAACCGCAAGCGTGAACAGGCATCCCAACTCACAAATGTTTCACGAAGCAAAAACAGTCAACCCCGACTGCTGACAGAATGGAGAGGGGTCTCCCACTCACGGTCTGGCTCCAGACATCGCCGAGCATTCTGATTAGAAACTTGTAGGCTTTTACCCCTTAACATGCTTTTTCATGGCTTAACATGCTTTTTCATGGAAGTTGAGGAAGGCATAACAACAGCCGACTCCAGCTGAAGTGTGGAAGGAGCATTGCAAGTTTCTCACAACAGAAAAACAGTCGACACCGACTGCTAACAGGATGGAGAACTCTTTCCACCTCACGATCTGGCTCCAGATCTCGCTGAGTATCCCACTGAGAAACTTGTCGGCTAATCCCTTTTGCGTGCGCTTCCATGTAAGAAGAAGAAGCCATAACCGCAACCGATGCCAGCTGCATTGTGGAAGGAACATCCGACGCATGTTCTGACTCATTATAGTTTCTCGCAATGGACAGTCGACTCCGACTGCCAACAGGACGGAGAGGGTTCACCAACTCGCGATCTGACCCCAGATCTGACCGAAGATATACTATGTATCCTAATAGACACCGACTGCTAACAGGATGGAGAACACTCTCCAACTCGTGATCTGGCTCCAGATCTCGCTGAGTATCCCATTGAGAAACTTGTTGGCTAATCCCTTTTGCGTGCGCTTCCATGTAAGAAAAAGAAGCCATAACCGCAACCGACGCCAGCTGCATTGTGGAAGGAACATCCGATGTGTGTTCTGACTCAATAAAGTTTCTCGCAACGGATAGTCGACTCCGACTGCCAACAGGACGGAGAGGGTTCTCCAACTCGCGATCTGACCCCAGATCTCGCCGAGCGTCTCGTAGAGAAACTTAAAGGCTTCTTCTCCTTATTGCCATTGTCGCTGGGTGAGCTTTATATTATAAGGTGCTCGCTCTATCCACATTATACTACTCGACCGCAACGGACCTACCCAGTGTCTCGGCTCCCTTAAAAGGGCTAACCACTGCACTAGTCGAGCTAGCTGCATGCAGAGATTTAAGCTACTCTGGCTTTAATCCTGTGCTTTTATATCATGAGCACCTTGGCAGCTAGCTCTATTTTACTCATCAGAGCGGGGCTCATCAGAGTGAGACGACAGCAGCACGTAATGGACAGGTGTCAAAGTACCATCACCATGTTCTTGTTCCTCTGAAAAAGAGACTGAAAGACTAGTATTAGCCAGCGGTGAAGGCTTCACCACCCACCACACAGGTCGACACCCGTTTCCAACGTTCACATCCCATAGTACAAGAATTGAAGGAATGCCGCAACTATCGACAACAGCAAGCCTATATTCCGAGGCTTCTTTGACACTAAATATCAATTATTATAATGGCAACAATAATAATGAGGCCAAAAACATAAGTCTGCTGCACTCCCAAATATAAACATCACAAGGATACATAACATAGACAGAACAAAAAATGTTCGAAAAAAATTGAAAAGAAATTTTCGAAAAATTTTGAATGAAGCCAAAGTGCCCCAAGCGAACCTCGTGAGTCCAAGGGCATCCCAATAAAGCCTAAGTGTGGACAACCACTAACTAATAAAAGCTAAGCTACCGGTATAAGATATACTATGTATCCTAATAGAAAAATCGTGATTGTTTAAAACTAAACATTGAATTAATACAAATCCAAAAGTGGTCATGATTAGCCACTGTGCAAAAGTATTGGACCTTAAACACCAATAAATAAATAATACTAAATATTACGAATCCAAAACGTTATTAAACAGACAACAACATCAAGAGGAAAAACCAGAAACTAACCAACAACAGGCACAACAAAGGCCCAGAGTCAGTAAGCGATCAACAACCACCTGATGCAAAGCTAGATCTTCATATGAAGAAAAAACAATGCATCTGGTAGAAGATGCAAGAGAACAAAAACGTCCTGAACCAAAATAGACAGGACGTAAACATAGGGGATAAACAGAATACCTATTCTGTTTACAAGTTAAACTCTCAAGAATTTAATAAAAAATTCTTCAATAAAAAAACAGAAAGAGCTTGGGAGTATAACAGGAGGGTTCAGGAGAGGGAAGGTACTGCGCATGCCGGTAGGACTTTTAATTTTTGGTATTGTATGCAAATTTGGGGGATTAAGGGGGTTCAAAATTTGTGTTTGGTCCTTAATAATATTGAGGTTGCACCAGTTAAGTCTGGGCCATTAGTTTTAGTATTAAAATATCAAGTACTTTTCAAGGATGTAAATTACTTCAAGCACTTTTCAAGGAAAGGGTGTAAATTCAACGATTTTCCATTTCCGTATAAACCTTGGAAAAGAACTGCATGCTGTTGCCTGTGCTAAACAAATTGTGAACAGCCTAACAGACCTAACCACAATTGTGAGAAAGAGTCACCCATTTTGCTGTATACAGTAGTGTATAAAACAATACTACTCATAGCATGAGGGTTGAAAGGGATGGGAGCCTAATTCCAAATTTTGTGGCTCTGAGCAAGTGCCTCAAGATGTATCCATATTGTGAGGCTTCCTGCCATTAATAAAACTGCACTGTAAGTGTTTTTAATTAAGTCTTGCTGCCATTACAGACAGTGTAGTACTGACTGGAAATCACTGCCAAGCCACTAGCCTTGCAGGTAATATAAATGTTTGGTAAAAAATTGTCCAGGTCCTTAAGAATTAGCATAGAGTAGAGAAAGAATAGAGCTAACACTGAATGTTAATGAAATGTGATGCTCATGGGTAAAAGTTCACCTAGCATCACCCCGGTAAAAGAATTCAAAGGAGATAATTACAAAGATTGTTTACAATGGAAACTTTCTCAATATCAATCTGAAGCATGCAATTAAAGTACATTTTGCTATTTTGATGAATCATTACCAACTGAATAATTGTCACGCATTATCTGGGAAGATGTTTCAAAGGTTAAATATGATATAACTGGATGGACTTTCAAACAAGGTATGCGGAAAGTTAAAAAATGTATAGTAATTTATATATTTTTTATACTTACCAATGACCCAGACTTAGCTGGTGCTAACTCTAACAAAACCAGGGCCAAACACAAATTTTGCCCCCCAATCCCCAAAATTTGCATCCAAAACAAAAAGAAATCATGTCCTAAAGGACCTCCATACTACGCCTCTACTGCCCATGCGCAGTGACGCAGACGTCCCGAAATTGGCGCCAATTATCATTCTTACTGGCAGTGCCTGGTCAGCGCTATGTACTCAGCGGGGAGGCAAGAGTTCCCAACTCCTGGGAGGGCCATCCCCGTCTGGGTCATTGGTAAGTATAAAAAATATATAAATTACTATAAATTTTTTAACATTTTTATACTGTACCAATGACCCAGACTTAGCTGAATAGTACACAGGCTGGAGGGCCTAGGACATAGAGGAAAATCCAATAAGCTCAACTATATAATAAAGAGATAACCCCTTAAGGAGAAAAGGAGTATTAGGCTTTACATGTATCTTTCTTATTTAATATTAAATTAGAAAGATACAATACCCTTAATAATTGAGCACCATAATATTCATGTTCTCTATTAACATCCAGTATATCCCTTATACTAATTATTTTTAAAGTAAGCCAATAAATAAAGTAGTCCAGAGAATTGAGACTCTTTATAGTCATTTAAAAGTGTCCGAGTATTGTATATTAAAGCCCGTTTGACACTTGACATATACAAATGCTTCACACTGAGCTACACTTTAAAAATAAGACATGAATGAATTTTAATATTAATATTACACTTTAAAACCATCCCGGAAGCGACTCAGAAATACTGACTTGGAGGAGGCATTCCCTTGCTTTTCACTATAAAGCAGGTTACCTAAGGGAACACCCCCCCCCCCTTCCCCTTGCCCTGGGTCAATAGCCCAGAGCGAAGAGGGCAGCCGGACGGAGTCACTGCCAGAACAGAAAGCCTGCATAACTATAGTTGCAACTGTTTAGTGGACGACATTCTGAGCAACAGATAACGGACCTAAACAATGCAGGTCTCCAGAAATGGACTCAATATTTCTGAGATAAAAATTCGTGAATGTGGATGGCTGAGACCAATAAGCAGCCTTCATTAAATCTGTAATAGCAACACTATTAGCATAAGCCCAAGAAGTAGCAAGAGCTCTTACTTCATGAGCGGAAATCTTAAGCACAGACTGCTGAGAAGAAGATAAACTCTCATAAGCAGTACGGATAGTTAATTGAATCCATCTAGCAATAGAATGGACCGAAATGTCCTTTCTATTAGGCATCAAAGACAGAAAGAAACGTTTTCGTCCCTTTCTGATGAACTGAGATCTCTGTTTATAGATACGTAACGCTCTAACAGGACAGAGTAAAGGCCTATGCCCGTCTGAAGACGGAAGAGCCTTAATAACAATAGGTTCCGGATATTTATTAGGAGCCTGATTCTTAGCTAAAAAACCCACATTAGTAGTGAAGGTGATAGTGTTCCCGACACTACGATAGTGAGAATCATCCACCGACAGTGCATGAAGCTCACTGACTCTTCTAGCAGAAGAGAAAGCTAAGAGAAAAGCTGTCTTATAAGATAAGAATTTGAAATCTACTGTCCCAAGAGGTTCAAATGGCTTTTCCTTCAATTTAAGAAGAACCCAAGCTAAATTCCATTTAGGAATTAATCTAAGAGTTCTGGGTCTATTTATCGAGAAGTTTCTAACTAACTTAGATAAAGAGACATTAGATCCAATTTGTAAACTATCATGATGTGCATAGGTATCAGATAACATAGACCTATAACCCTTAATAGTAACAGGCTGCAGTTTGATTTCGTCAAACAAGTATACTAGAAAGTTTGCAATGTCTGGTATAGAGGGATCGAATACATCTACAGAATGATCCCTACACCAACGACGAAAAACCTTCCACTTAGCCGCATAGTTTAGCGAAGAGGAGGTCCTCCTACAGTTAGAAATCGCGTCCACTGCTCGTCCTGTAAAGTGCTTGCCATGCAAGAAGGACTGCACAACGGAAAAACGTGAAGGTTGAGACCTTGCGGGTTGTGATGAAGTTGGCGCGATTTCCCCTGCGAAAGAAGATCCTCCCGCGGAGGAAGCTTTCGCGGTAGGTCCCACAACAGACACCTGAGTAGATTTATCCACGGTCTCTGTGGCGACAGAGATGCTACCAACAGAATCTTGCATTGAGATTGTTTTATCTTTAGCAATACTTGTTGAATTAACGGCGCTGGAGGATACGCATATCCTATCATTCCGTCCCAGGGGATCGACAGAGCGTCTACTGCAAATGCTCTTGGATCCGAACACGGAGACAGATACGTCTGCAACTGATTGTTGAGATGTGTCGCAAATAAATCTATCATTGGCCGTTCCCATTGGTAGCAAATCTGATTGAATACTTGTTTGTTGAGAGTCCACTTTGACGGCAACAAGCGACCCTTTCGTGAAAGGGAGTCTGCTAGCACATTCAGACGACCTGGTATGTGACGAACCAAAAGAAGAACGTGATGTTCTAGCGCAAACAGAAGGATTCTTTCCGTTAGATTGAACAACGGAACTGAATGAGTGCCTCCCTGATTCCGTATATACGCCACTACTGTCGTATTGTCGGATAGGATTTGGACATGAGCATTGTGAATAATGTCCATCCAGTGACGTAACGCAAGCCAAATTGACATCATTTCCTTGATGTTTATGTGCTTGCACAGGAATTGCGGATCCCAAAGACCCTGGCATCTCGAATCCGTTGGGATTAATGATGCACCCCAACCTGTTTGACTGGCATCCGTCATAATGGTAAAACTCGGATCCGGCAACTGCAGCGGAACTCCCTGAGTTAACCACTGAATGTTTGCCCAAGTCTGAATCTCTTGTTTCACTTGATCTGACAAGAGAATGTCTACGTCGAGCGAATGAATTTTCACACTCCAATTCTGAGTCAAGAAAATTTGAAGAGGACGTGTGCGTAACCGCCCCATCGGAATGAGATCCGCAGCGGCTCCGCACAGACCTATCAGTCTCATAAATTCTCTCGCTGTGACTTTGTCTGCGTGCAGACAATAGCGAGCGTAACAACTGACTAATTTCGCTCTGGTTAACGGCAGACGAACGAGATTGTTGTGCGTCTCGAAGCTCATTCCCAGATGAGTGAATGACTTGGACGGCACCAGATCCGACTTCTCCTCGTTTACTATAAAACCGAGACGTCGGAGCAATAGAAGTAGATTCTGAACATCGTTCTGAAGCGTTAACTCGTTGCCGTACCTCTGAAGAATGTCGTCCAGGTAGGCCGACGTTACCGCAGACGAATGAGCTCGGAAATAGATCATTACCGAGTTCATTACCCGAGTGAAAGCCCAGGGTGCTAGATTCAATCCGAAGCACATCGCCCGGAATTGATACACCACTCCTAGGACTGCGAAGCGTAGATACTTTCGGAATGTCGGATGTACCATGACGTGAAAGTACGCATCTTTGAGATCTATGCTTGTTGCATAATCGTTCACCCGAATACTCGCTCTGACCGACCGAATCGTCTCCATATAAAATTTCGGAGCGATGATCAGCTTGTTTATCCAGCTCAAATCTATGACTGGACGGAACGAGCCGTCTGGTTTCGGAACCAGAAACAGATGGCTGTAGAATCCCGGAGTTTCCTGGTTTTCTACGACCTCTACCGCGTTCTTCATTAAAAGAGACTGCACCTCTGATAACAGAGCGTCTCTTTTCTGCGGACGGAAGTTGAGTCCACTTTGGACTGCGAGTTAATGGAGGCTTTCGTTTGAAGGATATCTTTAGACCTTCCGAAGTCACTCCTCTCACCCAAGGGTCGTCCATAATCGACGCCCATTCTTGTGAAAAGCTCGACAACCTTCCGCCAACCGGTACGCGATAGAGGTTTAAGCCATCACCTCCTGGACCTGCGAGGCCTGCGGTAGGAGAAACCACGTCCTCCACGACCCGCACCTTGCCCCGTCGACCTCGGGGCGTCTGACCGATTGTCCCAGCCCGAAGGACGTCCCGAACGAGAGTCGCTACCCTGACGGTCTCTCGAATAAGACCAAGAGGACCCACCGGAACCTCTATTCGAACCTCTCTTGGGCGCATTAGACCCAGAAGTGCCTGTCTTATTCTTGTCTGCTGTATCCGGCTTCTTAGAGGCAGATTTGAACAACAGAGAATCCGAAGCTTTCTTTGTAATTTTATCATAAATAGCAGAAAGCTTGCCGTCAAAGAGAAGTTCTCCGGAGACCGAAGCGACTCTAAGAGAGTTCTTCACCTTAGAATCCACAAGTGTGGATGTAGCTAGGGCTGCGTCACGTCTAACCAACTCCAGATTTGCCACTGAAAGGGCGGAGTTACACGTGGAATAAGCTACTGCCCTTGAAAGAAGTCTTAAAGAGGATTGTATATCCTGAAACTCTTTCCCTTGAAGGTGCAGTGATAACGCCTTAGTAAGGTGATCTGCGTAAGATAAGGCATCTAAATTGGCTCTGTTAGACGCAATAGCTGTTTCCAACACCGCGGTTGGAATAGAAGCCGACGACGGTAATGATAGCTCTAAGTCTTCCACCTCGTCGTCCATACGCAGAGGAACTCTCGGGATACCCTGTCCTGCCATATCGAATTTATTCCTTGCATTAATGAAAGGCAGGTTGAGAGTATTAGCGGACAAGAAACCTGCTTTCCCCGTCTTGGAAGCAAGTTTAAATATAGCGTCGTTCAATAATTCAAATGTTCTTGCAACATTATTGGACTGTGACGGAAACTCGGGAGCGATGCCCCTGAACCGCTCAAAAAATTCAGAGTCCAATGACGCTATAATCCTCTTGTCCGGAACCGCAGCAGTCTGGCCCGACGGAACAACTTGAGGGAGAAAGTGCCGGATGAAGTCCACGGCAGCTTTATGTTGTTCCAAAAGGGATAGCTCCAAATCATCCGTATCCCTTTCACCATCCGGTCGGATCTCATGATGTTCCCGGTCGTCCGCCCCCGATGCTTCGGCGGAGCGTACCGACCCAGCGCCGTCGTATAATTCTCGATCCGACACCGTTTCTGTCGGCTGCTGGGATGCTGCGATAAGCTGTGCTATCTGCACAAGAATGTCCGGCGTCGAGACCTGCGGAGGCGCAGTCTTCCGCTGCTTCGCCGAGGGCAGCTCCGCATCAGATGGCTCCCGCATACTTTTTCTATGCGAACGTCTGGAGTCCATCGGTCTCGAATCCCTGGCTGCCGGATGGTGTGACCTGGTCGCCGTAACATCCTTGATCGGCGAAGCTGGTAATATATCAGCGGTCACGCAGCTTTATGTTGTTCCAAAAGGGATAGCTCCAAATCATCCGTATCCCTTTCACCATCCGGTCGGATCTCATGATGTTCCCGGTCGTCCGCCCCCGATGCTTCGGCGGAGCGTACCGACCCAGCGCCGTCGTATAATTCTCGATCCGACACCGTTTCTGTCGGCTGCTGGGATGCTGCGATAAGCTGTGCTATCTGCACAAGAATGTCCGGCGTCGAGACCTGCGGAGGCGCAGTCTTCCGCTGCTTCGCCGAGGGCAGCTCCGCATCAGATGGCTCCCGCATACTTTTTCTATGCGAACGTCTGGAGTCCATCGGTCTCGAATCCCTGGCTGCCGGATGGTGTGACCTGGTCGCCGTAACATCCTTGATCGGCGAAGCTGGTAATATATCAGCGGTCACGCAGCCAAGGTGCGGTCGTGTGCGCTGACGAGAAGAAGAAGCCTTAGCAGTCTCCGCGGACTGCCTATACAACGGAGCGTCCCGAGCGACGGACGTATGCTCCGCTAGCGACACATTTTGTACCACAACATCTGGTCCCAGATGTTGTTGTACGAGAGAGGGGCCTCTCTCGCTCGCGGCCCGGCTGGACCTGGACGAGCTAGGAACCGGACTCAAAGGCTTCCTCCGTTCTCGCTTACTATCCGCCATCACTGGGTGTGCATCTATTATGTTTATAGTGCTCGCATCACCCAAAATTTCCTCCTGGACCGCATCGGACGAACCCGGCTGCCGAACCATTCGGTGAATGGACGCTACGCCGGGCGAGCTAGCGGACGACATTTGTCTAATCTCCATGAGCACTTTTGCCGCTAGCTCTGAATTCATTTGTGACGACGGACGCACACTTGTAGAAGATAACATGGAAACATCACCCTGTTCTTGTTCCTCTGAAATAGAAACTGAGAGAGTAGAGTGACCTTGCGGAGAAAGAGCCGGCATAGCCCTTTCTCCAGAAACAACATATCGTGACACACATTTCCAATGTTTCTCATCCCAATATTCACATATAGGACAGGGATTAATGCGAGAACACTGACTACAATTAATACAATGATCATGAAAGTCAGAGGAAGATTTCTTCCTATTACAATTCGAACAATGTCCCTTCATTGTGAAAGGACAACAACAAGTCCTAGTTACTCGCACAAACCCCTGACACAAAGATACATAATAACATGATCCATTAATAAATGAAAAAACAATTGCAAATCAAAATAATTTTGAAAAAATATTTTTTCAGCGAAGCCCAAGTTGCTGAAAAGTAACGTTGAGCCCCAATGGATCCGATGGCAAAGTGTGGTCAAAAATTTTAAATTTATATTAAATAATTAATGAGACACTTACGGAAAATATAAATGTATCTAATAGTGAGATAAACTACACCAAAGGCAAACAGCCCCCCTCAAAAAAGGCTGTTGCCAATGAAAACAAACAGTGTAAAATACCAGAAAACATGACTCCAGGCACTGAAAAAACTGGCCCGAAATCAGTCATCCAAATTACACTCTATCTGATGCAAGACAGAGACTCCCAGGGGAGAATCTGCAGAACATCAGATGGAAGATGCAGAACACAACGTTTATACACCCATGGGTGAAAACGTAACTATGGGGAAAATAACAGAAAACATTCTGTATCCAAGCAACTCTCCCAGGGAAATTTTAGAAATGAACTTTCTCAAAAATATGCCAAAAGCATGGGAGAATTGCAAGGGGGGACTTTAGAAGGCTAGGGGAGAGGAAACACTGAATAAGCAGTGCAACATTTAGCAAGAATGACAACAAGAGGCCCATGCCTCGAAAATAGGCAACTTAACATAATTTCATCAAAAAATTTTAAGTACAGCCCTGATTATTTTTTGTCACTTCTTTTTCCTCTCCTCCTTCTGTATCCTCCTTAGAATCACCATTTCTCCAAAAATTACGTGTCTGGCATCCTTTAAACTGAGATTTACAAGCACAAAGATCAGTGAGATGTTGACTGATGAAGGGCCAAACAGAGAATGATAATTGGCGCCAATTTCGGGACGTCTGCGTCACTGCGCATGCGCAGTAGAGGCGTAGTATGGAGGTCCTTTAGGACATGATTTCTTTTTGGTTTGGATGCAAATTTTGGGGATTGGGGGCAAATTTTGTGTTTGGCCCTGGTTTTGTTAGAGTTAGCACCAGCTAAGTCTGGGTCATTGGTACAGTATAAAAATATATGTTGGTTTAAAAATCAATTGCCGATGAAGGCCCTACCTGAAAGAAATTGTATTTTTTTTTAAAACAATTGGTATATTTCAAGTAATTTTACACCATGCTCAATATATATCCTTTATGTTTTTGAATGGCAAATGAATTATCACAGTATTTTGTGCTATCTCTCCAGGATCCTGTCATATTGTTGATCTACTGTCACATTGTTGGCCTGTTGACATGTAAAAAGTTCAGATGTCTGAACACAGGGGTTGTTCCTCTCATGTATGTTCAGACGGCTTAACAATAAAGAGGCTAAAGAGCCATATTCAAGACCCCTTCAATAACTGCGAAAGATGATAAAAAGACAGGGACCTAGCTAGAGGTGGGTAGGGGATGGAGGGTTTCTCACTCCCAATTATTGCCTAAAATTTCAAAAGTTGGAAATTCCTAAAGCTGGAAATGATATCAGTTTAATTCGCTCGTCATATTTTTCAGACTCAGAGCCAAAGTGATTTTTCAATTATATTCTCCATTTTTCCAATCCACTGACAAAATTCCAACTCGATTTTTTGAGCGGTCCGTTTTTTTTAATTCATCATTCCATTTTTCCAACTCAGATGAAACTGACTTCAGACTTAGTTGACAAATTGGTATATACTGCTTTTTTGGTACCAGTCAGCTGAAAGGAATAGGCATTGGTCAGCATAAGGGAAAACTCATGGACTGACCTGGGGAAATACATTTTTGTTGTGGATAAAATGGCCAGATTTAAGGGGGGCCTTAGAATCAATCTCAAGGGTTCAAAAATGACAAATTTTTTTCCGGGGAGCACCCTCCTCACCATCGAGAGGGGAGACCCCCAACTCAGGTCTGCAGTCCTCGGGACATGCCTATGGCATGTCATGCTGGGATCCCAACCCCCAGTTAGAAATCTAACTGATCACACCCCATTGAAGACCCTCTAGCAATGTCCCAGTAAAAATATTGTTATAGACAAGTTACTACACAAAATTTACAACATTTACGCTTCTGGCTAACCTGAGACATACATTTATACAACCGCCTACCACTGGCTGCTGAATTAAGTTATGGACAGGGTTGATTGGGTATAGGATTATACATAGTAGGAAACAGAATTTGGATGATGCACTATACACAATAATTACTGTATGGGCATATGTTCTCTTACTAATGTACATGCACAGTGCTCACTAAAGCTTGAGGTGTTGTAGCTGCAAAAAGTCACAGCATGAGATCTTTCCAACAGCCAACACATGAAACTAAAGTGAACAAAAGAATATTCTGTAAGTTTTAGAATATGACAGTTGAGAAAATTACAATTAGAGGAGTACTGGACAGCAACCCCAGGTTCATTTTTATAAAAGACAAAGTATCCAGAAACGGGAGTGTCCTGAACCCCTTCAAGGTTGAAGTTACGAATACAACTATGCGATTGTTTAACTCTTTCGCTGCCATACAGCACCACTGCAGTACATGCCCTGCCATGCACCCACTGGAATAGCACTATATTACATAGTAGTAATACATATAGTTGGTATATAGGGGAATAACATTTTTGTTCAGAGGAATATCTTGCTGAAACTTGGTATGCTGGTAGGTATAGGTCCAGACACTGAAAAGCATATGACACTCTGTAAAATAAGGTCACGTGACCATAGCAACCAAGATGGCCACCACACCAAAGTAAGGCAAAATCGCCATTTTTAGGTGTTTTGTGTGATGGAGTCAAACTATTTGTTGCCAAATAATGGATTTTCGAACTAAATGTTGTACTACTATTGTGGTTAAAGTACAAATTGAGCAGATTTGAAAAAAAATATTGCAAATAGTCCTTATATTGATTCGGGAGGCGTATATTGAAAACCAAGATGCCCTGTCATGGTTCAGTATGGCTGAATCCAGCATGGATCAACCTCATATTCTAAACCATATATTTGCCAGTCAAAACTAATTGGGTCTTTTGCTGACTCTGATCACTCTTCTACCTCGAATCCTGCAATATTTCAGACAGCACCTACATGTTTTAACCAAATCTTGGCCTCGAGGGGTTAATATGTTAATATCTTGGCCTTGAAGGGTTAATATATCCATATCTTGGTCTTGAGGGGTTAATATGTCCTTTTCACTAGCCGTATCATTGAGAGACTCCCCAACTTCAGTTTCAGAACCACAATCGCTGAGTGTTAAAAAATATGCTCTATATCCTCACTTGTCTTGAAACGCTTCCTAGTAGAATTCCACAGAGACATTTTGTCTGAAACATGTGACAAAACAAACCAACATACGTTTTGATCCAAGCTCTATTCCCATCTGTAGGGGGATGTGGCACGAAATTTTACTTGACTTTTAACGTTGACCATATACAGAACACCACAATATTGTAAAATGCAAAAATTAATAGAGTTACTTCCCCTAGAACACTCATACTACAATCCAATTTCTAATTTTGACTTCAGTCAAGATCACCAGTGATTGGTTAATTCGACTTTAGTCGCATTCGGCCGTGAAATAGTTAAATTACCAAATTAAAGACTTGACCTATGGTAATCATGACCTTGTGGTCCAAACATGCCTACTGGGCTTCTCTTCACATAAAATTGTAATAGACAAATGTTTTACACACCATCCTCACTGAAAATTGTAAAATATTTTCATGCAATTAAATTCAGGTGCAAAGCTAGGCTGCATGAGGTGTAGGGGTGGGGAGGACAAAAGATTTTTCTGCAAATAGCATCAGAAATATATGAGTGCCCCCCCCCTCCCCCCCCCCCCCCCCCCCCCCCCCCACACACACACACACACACGCTTCATTTCACATTGAGCTGGGGATATTATCTCCTACAGGTGAAGGTTCAGCTGCTTCTTGGAAAAACTTTATTCTTGCCAATCTGTGCACCAAGATGGGTACATATTGATGGCTGAAGTTTGCAGAAAAGGAAGGATTTAATATAGCAAAATAACCCAAGAAATATCAGCGAGAGAAATGAACCACTTTTAGGGATTTTAGGTATGAATGTGTTGGCCTATGCAAGATTGACATATTTCTGAAGTGTGTGTTTGTGTGGGAGGGTGGGGGATGTCTTCTCCCCTCTGGGTCAATGGCATTGAATATTTACACCTGCCCCCCCCCCCCCCCCCCCCCCCTGCACCCAAGAAAAATGAAAGTGTCAATGACACTGTAGCTCAACTTGTGTAAGACATGTACATGTATAGTATGTGACACAGCAATGACACACATCAAGGTAATGACCTGATAACAAAGGTACATGTAAAGTATTGTAAAGGTCTGTACATAAATACTGACCGTAGCCTGTAACAAATGTACAAATAAAGTATTGTAAAGGTGGGTGACAGTTAGATGCTAAACTAGAAAAGAAATCTCCATGGGGTTAATGTAACAATGTGGATCCTTGTATGGTGCACCATAAGCCAAATGTTAGCAACTGTTTTGGCCTGTTTGATTCAAACCCTTCTGAGGTTGATTCATACTAATTAATAAATATTTGTCCAGTCCTTCTTAAAATATAGTATTTGAATTTTTTATCTTTAGCTCATAGGATCCCACAGGTGAGGAGGTTTTTTCTCATTGGAAATAGAAAATCGGGTTGTGCTAATAATGTTTACCCTCCCCAAACAACACCAAATATTAACACAGGAACTTGGCTTCAACACATTTGAATATACACATCCTAGGGATGCTGAATTCAAGAAACATTATTTTGTCTGGTGTTTTTGGAAAAGGTTTTTAATTATCTCCCTTTTTGAGTTTCCGAGTGGGTCTGACTGAACCCCCCAAAATTTGTTCTCATACCACAGTGATAACAAAGGCACCCAATAAATTTATAGCAAACATTACTGACATAAAAAATCTTCTTTACAGGTTCTGACTAAAAAATGTAATACAAACAATTACTGTAAATATGCCTGCCGACAGGCATTTTGAATTTTGGGCCGTGCCCAAAAGCACTCGTCACCATCCCATGATGATAACAAACGTAGCCCAAGAAGTTCTGTACAAAAAACTGATTGCACCTAATTTGGGTATAAAATGGCCGCCGGCAGCCATCTTGAATTTTGGACCGCACCCAAAAACACTCGTTCTCGTTCCAAGGCGATAACAAAAGTACCCAAGTAGTTTCATGAAGATCGGTTCATAAATACAACCTCTAGCCCAAGCCATATTGACATGTACACTTACTGTGTATAAGTAGCATGGAATAAATCAAGTTCATCTAATTTGCATAATTTTTGCACGAGAAAAAACCCTGTATTATATGTGATGTATTCCATGTTACTAAACATTCATTCAAGAATTTATTCAAATCAGAACATTCATATAGAAGTTCTGTACAAAAGACTGATTGTACCCAATTTTGGTACAAAATGGCGGCCGGCAGCCATCTTGAATTTTGGACCGCACCCAAAAACACTCGTTCTCGTCCCAATCTGATAACAAAGGTACCCAAGAAGTTTCGTGAAGATCGGTTCATAAATACAGCCTATAGCCTGAGCCGTATTGACATGTTTACTTACTGTGTATAAGTAGCACTGAATAAATCAAAGTTCATCTCATTTGCAGAATTTCTGCTCCAGAAAAAAAACCCTTATTATATGTGATGTATTCCATGTTACTAAACATTCATACAAAAATTTACTCAAATCAGAATTTTCATACAGAAGTTCTGTACAAAAAACTGATAGCACTAACTTCGGTACAAAAAGGCTGCCAGTGGCCATCTTGAATTTTGGACTGCACCCAAAAACACTTGTTCTCGTCCCACGGTGATAACGAAGGTACCCAAGAAGTTTCGTAAAGACTGGTTCATAAATACAGCCTCTAGCCCGAGCCGTATAGAAGTTCTGTACAAAACACTGATTGTACCTAATTTCGGTACAAAATGGCAGCCATCTTGAATTTTGGACCGCGCCCCAAAACACTCGTTCTCGTCCCAATGTGATAACAAAGGTGCCCAAGAAGTTTCGTGAAGATCGGTTCATAAATACAGCCCATAGCCCGAGCCGTATTGACATGTGTACTTACTGTTTGTAAGTAGCACTGAATAAATCAAAGTTCATCTAATTTGCATAACTTCTGCATGAGAAAACAACCTGTAATATATGTGATGTATTCCATGTTATTAAACATTCAAAACAAAAATTTATTCAAATCAGAACTTTCATACAGAAGTTCTGTACAAAAAACTGATTGCACTAATTTCGGTACAAAATGGCTGCCGGTGGCCATCTTGAATGCGGGTCATTGTGGCATCTGTATTGTTCTATGCATTTGTATGCACATGCAGTTTTGCGTGGTAATTCGACGTACCACTTCCAACTAAATATGATAGAAAGTCTGAAATCCACAAATGGTGTCTGGTGTTTTAAAACATTGGATTAGCCATTTTCATGTGAGCTTTCCAAAAATGAGAAATAGGAAATATAAGGTTTAAATGACAGAAAATTGTTACCAATTAGGCATTTTGATATGCGAATCCAGTCCTCAGACATCTCTATATGTATGTAAATTCAGAGACTGTGATGGGAAATTACTGAAATTTCACTGAAAACTCAGACACGAATTGCTGAGCACACTGTCTGTACACCTAAATGTACTGCAGTATTTAATGCTTTTCTTCTTTTTGTCACGAGTGGAGTAGTTTAGTATTTGTAATGTCAGCTATCATTTTTACGTTGTTTAATCATGGCATCGACCATGCCATTGGAATTACCATTTTGCCTATTCAAATCACGCAAGTGCAGTCTCTATTCTTTCTCTACTCTATGGAATTAGGCAGGAATACTGTTGGTGAAGGTCCGGCAATAGTACGTAAAAGTTAATTACCAACCTTGATTCATCAACCGTCAAGACATTGTCATAATGTTGCAACTGGTTCCTCACATAAACAACACTGGATAAAATTACATACAGGTTACTCATTACAGATTTTAATGGAATTTCTGCAGCAGCCTGAAAAAAAAACTGTTCTTAAAACCCCTCTTCAAAATAAAGGCATTAAAACATTTACAATGAAAGTGTCAATGACACCTGCCCCCCACCACCCCCCCCCCCCCCCCCCCCACCCAAGAAAAATGAAAGTGTCAATGACACTGTAGCTCAACTTGTTTAAGACATGTACATGCATAGTATGTGACACAGCAATGATAAACATCTAGGTAATGACCTGATAACAAAGGTACATGTAAAGTATTGTAACGGACTGTGCATAAATGCTGACCGTAGCCTGTAACAAATGTGTAGGTAAAGTATTGTAAAGGTGGGTGACAGTTAGATGCTAAACTAGAAAAGAAATCTTGGAGTCCCAGAGTGGGTCTGACTGAACCCCAAAATATTTGTTCTCATAGCACAGTGATAACAAAGGCACCCCAAAACACTCGTTCCTGTCACAAGGTGATAACAAAGGTACCCCAAGAAGTTTCGTGAAGATCAGTTCATAAATACAGACTCTAGCCCGAGCTGTATTGACATGTGCACTTACTGTGTATAAGCAGCACTGAACAAATCAAAGTTCATGCATAATTTCTGCACGAGAAAAAAACCTGTATTATATGTGATGTATTCCATGGTACTAAACATTCCTACAAAAATTTATTCATTTCAAAACTTTCATACAGAAGTTCTCTACAAAAAACTGATCGCACTAATTTTGGTACAAAAAGGTTGCTGGTGGCTATCTTGAATTTTGGACCGCACCCAAAAACACTTGTTCTCGTCCCACGGTGATAACAAAGGTATCCAAGAAGTTTCCTAAAGATCAGTTCATAAATACGGCCTCTAGCCTGAGCCATATAGAAGTTGTGTACAAAAAACTTATTGGACCTAATTTCGGTACAAAATGGCTACTGGCAGCCATCTTGAATTTTGGACCACACCCAGAAACACTCGTTCTCATCCCAAGGTGATAACAAAGGTACCCAAGAAGTTTCGTGAAGATCGGTTCATAAATACAGACTCTAGCCCGAGCCGTATTGACATGTGCACTTACTGTGTATAAGTAGCACTGAATAAATCAAAGTTCATCTAATTTGCATCATTTTTGCACGAGAAGAAAACCTGTATTATATGTGATGTATTCCATGTTACTAAACATTCATACAGAAATTTATTCAAATCAGAACTTTCATACAAAAGTTCTGTACAAACAAGAGGCCCCAAGGGGCCTGAGGGCGCTCACCTGACATGGTAGCCTAAATATCAACCCAGAGAATTGATTTCAACAATTTGCATCTGCTCCTCCTAAGAAAAGCTTATACCAAATATCCAAAGATTCCCACAGGGAGCCCATATATGAATCCAGGGACTTGGCTTTAAAAAACTTGAATCTCACCCCCCTAAGGATGCTGCACACCAAATATCAAAACATTCCGACTGCTGGATCTGAAGAAGAAGATTTTTAAAGAAAATTCCTCATTTTGAACTAAGTTACAATTCGAGCTCCCACAGTGAGTCCAAATATGGACCTAGGGACATGGCTTGAACAAACTTGAATCTCACCCCCTAAGGATGCTGCATACCAAATATCAAAACATTCCGACTGATGGATCTGAAGAAGATTTTTAAAGGAAATTCCTCATTTTGAACTGTTATCATCCGGGCTCCCACAGTGAGTCCAAATATGCACCTAGGGACATGGCTTGAACAAACTTAAATCTCACCCCCCTAAGGATGCTGCATACCAAATATCAAAACATTCCGACTGCTGGATCTGAAGAAGATTTTTAAAGAAAATTCCTCATTTTGAACTAAGTTATAATTCGGGCTACCACTTTGAGCCCAAATATGAACCCAGGGACTTGGCTTGAACAAACTTGAATCTCTCCCCCCTCCCCCCAAGCATAGTGCATACCCAATATCAAAAGATTCTGCCTGCTGGATCTTGAGAAGAAGATTTTCAAAGAAATTTGCCTGAAATGCACTAAGTTCAAATTTGGGCTCCTATACTGAGCCCAAATATACACCCAGGGGGGCCGATTTGAACAAACTTGAATCAGATCCACCCCACAATGTTGCATACCAAATATCAAAAGATTCCGCCTGCTGGATCTGGAGAAGAAGATTTTTTAAGAAATTTGCCTGAAATGCACTAAGTTCAAATTTGGGCTCCTATACTGAGCCCAAATATAAACCAAGGGGGCCGATTTGAACAAACTTGAATCAGATCCACCCCACAATGTTGCTTACCAAATATGAAAAGATTCTGCCTGCTGGATCTGGAGAAGAAGATTTTTCAAGAAATTTGCCTGAAATGCACTAAGTTCGAATTCAGGCATCTATAGTAAGCCCAAATATGAATCCAGGGGGCCGATTTAAACAAACTTGAATCAGATCCACCCCGTAATGTTGCATACCAAATATGAAAAGATTCTGCCTGCTGGATCTGGAGAAGAAGAATTTTTGAAGAAATTTGCCTGAAATGCACTAAGTTCGAATTTGAGCTTCTATAGTGAGCCCAAATATGAATCTAGGGAGCGGATTTGAACAAACTTGAATCAGATCCACCACACAATGTTGCATACCAAATATCAAAAGATTCTGCCTGCTGGATCTGGAGAAGAAGATTTTTTTAAAAATTTGCCTGAAATGCACTAAGTTCGAATTCAGGCTTCTATAGTGAGCCCAAATATGATTCCAGGGGGCCGATTTGAACAAACTTGAATCAGATCCACCCCACAATGTTGCACACCAAATAGAAAATTTTTGAAGAAATTTGCCTGAAATGCACTAAGTTCGAATTCGACCTTCTATAGTGAGCTCAAATATGAATCTAGGGAGCCGATTTGAACATACTTGAATCAGATCCACCCCACAGTGTTGCATACCAAATATCAAAAGATTCTGCCTGCTGGATCTGGAGAAGAAGATTTTTTAAAAAATTTGCCTGAAATGCACTAAGTTCGAATTCGGGCTTCTATAGTGAGCCCAAATATGAATCCAGGGGGCCGATTTGAACAAACTTGAATCAGATCCACCCCACAATGTTGCACACCAAATAGAAAATTTTTGAAGAAATTTGCCTGAAATGCACTAAGTTCGAATTCGACCTTCTATAGTGAGCTCAAATATGAATCTAGGGAGCCGATTTGAACATACTTGAACCAGATCCACCCCACAGTGTTGCATACCAAATATCAAAAGATTCTGCCTGCTGGATCTGGAGAAGAAGATTTTTTAAGAAATTTGCCTGAAATGCACTAAGTTCGAAATCGGGCTCCTATACTGAGCCCAAATATGAACCCAGGGGGCTGATTTGAACAAACTTGAATCAGATCCACCCTACAATGTTGCATACCAAATATCAAAAGATTCTGCCTGCTGGATCTGGAGAAGAAGATTTTTTAATGTTTTTCCCATTGCCAACAGTGTTAAAAAGAGCTGACTCAACACTTTTTCAAAGTCCTGAAAAAAGTACCTTGTGATCAAACCGATAGGGATTTTTTTTTTCGATTTCGATTTCGATTTTTTCAATATTATATGTGATGTATTCCATGTTACTAAACATTCATACAGAAATTTATTCAAATCAGAACTTTCATACAAAAGTTCTGTACAAAAAACTGATTACACCAATTTTGGTACAAAATGGCCGCCGGCAGCCATCTTGAAGTTTGGACTGCACCCAAAAACATTCGTTCTCGACCCAAGGTGATAACAAAGGTGTCCAAGAAGTTTCATAAAGATCGGTTCATAAATACGGCCTCCAGCCCGAGACGTATTACTTACAGTGCTGAAAGTAACATTAAATAAATCAAAGTTAGTCTAATTTGCATAACTTACGCACAAGAAAAAAACCTGTATTATATGTGATGTACCCCATGGTACTAAACATTCATACAAAAAAATTATTCAAATCAGAGCTTTCATATGGAAGTTCTGTGCAAAAATCTAATTGCACCTAATTTTGGTACAAAATGGCTGCCAGCGGCCGTCTTAAATTTCGGACCGGACCCCAAAACACTCGTTCTCATCTCACGGTGATAACAAAGGTACCCAAGAAGTTTTGTAAAGATCGGTTCATAAATATGGCCTCTAGCCCGAGCCGTGTGTACGGCGCGATGGACGACGGGCTATGGCAATACCTCAAATTTGGCTTCGCCAAAGTTGAGCGAAAAATGATAAATTTAAAATAATTTGTATATTTTTTATACTTACCAATGGCCCAGACTTAGCTGGTGCAAACTCATTATTATCCAGGGCCAAACACAAATTCAGAACCCCCAACCCCCAAAATTTGCACACAATACCAAAAATTAAATGTCCTATCTGGTCCTCCATACTTTTGTGTACTGCACATGCGCAGTAACCAGGAAGGTACTGAAATTGGTGCCAAGCATCATTCTTTTTAGTTATGCCTGCTAAATGTTATAAATCAGCAGGGCGGTATGAGTGCCCACTCATGTGAAGGCCATCCCTGTCTGGGCCAATGGTAAGTATAAAAAATATACAAATTACTTTAAATTTATTATATTTTTATACTAAAACCAATGGCCCAGACTTAGCTGAATCGTAAAATGGCTGGAGGGCCTAGGACTTAGATGAAATACAATATTTCTATTACTCCACATTAAAGAATAGCTCCTATAGGAGAATAAAGACAGAGGAATTACATATGTCTTTCTCTTAATAAAAAAAATAGAACGACATAACACTAATCATATATAGGAGTAATACACAATAATTTCTCCATTTAATGCCAGCATAATCTGTTATGCTAATTCAGTGAAGGAAACCAATTATAAAGCTAGTCCAGAGAATGAGATGCTTTATACTCATTTAAAAGTGTCCGAGGATTGTATATTAATGCTTGTTTGACACGTAACATATACAAATGCTTCACACTGAGCTACACTTTAAAAACAATACATAAATGAGGCATAATTGTTGCTTCACACCGAGCTACACATTAAAACTACCCAGCACCGACGCTGGACTACTGTCTCTGGAGGAGGTATTCCTTTGCTTTTCACTACAAAGCCAGATGATATTAAGGGAAAAACCGTCCCCCCCCCCCCCCCACCCTTCCCCTTGTTCTGAAGGAAAAATCCTCAGAATGCAGAGGGCAGTGGAATGGCGTCAGTGCTCGAGCAGACTGCCTAAGACATCTCTGAGATTTAATATTAATGGACGACATTCTCTGTGACAGAAAGAGGACTGGAGATAAACTCTAAATCTGTAAGGTAGAACTTAGTAAATGAAGATGGTTGCGTCCAGTAGGATGCCTTCATTAAATCAGTATTGGCAATACTATTTGAATAAAGTCAAGAAGACAGTGTTCTAACCTCATGCACTGAAATCTTATTGACAGAACGTTGATCTGAAGATAGATTCTCGTAGCCAATACGTATTGCAAATTGAATCCATCTAGCGACTGAATGAAAAGAAATATCCCTTCTGTTAGGCATAAGAGAAAGGAAAACCCTTTTTCTTCCTTTTCTAATGAAGCTGGATCGACGTTTATAAATGCGCGCCGCTCTCAATGGACACAACAGCGGTCTACGGTTGTCCAAGGACGGTAAGGCCTTAATGACAATAGGTTCTGGCCACTTATCCAGAATGTGATTCCCAGCCAAGAATCCCACTTCCGGGAGAGTAATAGTATTACCCACACTACGGAAATGGGAATCTTCAACAGATAATGCATGGAATTCACTAACTCTTTTGGCAAAAGCAAAGGCTAAGAGAAAGCTGTTTTGTAGATAAGAAATTTAAATTCTACATCATCTAACGGCTCAAAAGGAGCTTCTTGAAGCTTCAAGAAAACCCAAGCTAAATTCCATTTAGGAATTAATCTGAAGGTTCTAGGTCTACTGATAGAGAAATTTCTAAGTAGTTTGGATAAAGAAGGATCTAATCCAATATCCAAGTTATCATGATGAGCATGTGTGTCTGATAACATAGACCTATAGCCCTTAATCATGATGGGCTGCAGTTTTAATACGTCAAACAGGTAGACCAGAAAATTGGCAATTTGAGGAATAGATGGATTATAAATATCTACCGACTGATCTGTACACCAACGAAAGAAAACTCTCCACTTCGCTGCGTAATTCAATGAAAGAGAAGGTCCTCCTACACTTAGAAATTGCATCCACTGCTCGTCCTGAAAACTGCTTTCCGTGCAAGAAGGACTGCACAATGGAAATACGTGAAGGTTGAGACCTTCCGGGTTGTGATGCAGTGCGTGGGACTTCCCCTGATACAGAAGGTCCTTGAGAGTAGGAATTTTCAGAGGAATGTCCCATAACAGACACCTGACCAGGTTGATTCAAGGTTTCTGAACTGACAGAGGTGCTACCAGCAAGATTTTACAGTGAGACTGTTTGATTTTTAACAGAATCTGCTGAATCAGTGGAGATGGAGGAAATGCATATCCTACTATTCCGTTCCATGATATCGAGAGAACGTCTACTGCATACGCTCGGTAATCCAGAAACGGCAACACGGACGTTGGAAGTTGATTGTTTTGGTTCGTGGCAAAGAGATCTATTATGGGATGATCCCACTGGTAGGAAATCTGCCTGAATATTCGTTTCTTGAGAGTCCACTCCGATGGCAACAGGCGACCTTTTCTTGAGAGCGAGTCTGCTACTATGTTCAGATGACCCGGAATATGATGGACTGCGAGATGAACATGATGACTCAGAGCGAATAGGAGAATTTTCTCTGTCACTTCGAATAGAGGAAATGAATGAGTGCCACCCTGGTTCCTGAGATAAGCCACTACTGTAGAATTGTCCGACAGAATCTGCACGTGGACGTTTGCTACATGAGCAATCCAGTGTTTGAGTGCAAGCAAAATAGACATCATCTTTTTGATGTTTATGTGCTTTTCCAGGAACAAAGGGTCCCAAAGACCCTGACACTTCAGGTCTGCGGGAATCAGGGATGTGCCCCAACCCATCAGACTCACATCAGTCATAATCGTGAAGACTGGATCCGGTACTTGAAGCGGGACTCCCTGAGTCAACCACTCGAGATCCGCCCAAATCTGAACCTTTTGTTTTATTAGATCTGTTAAAACAATCTGACTTTCAAGCGAATGCATCTTGACATTCCAGTTCTGAGTGAAGAAAATCTGGAGAGGACGAGTGCGTAAGCGCCCTAGCGGAATCAAGTCCGTCGCTGCTCCGCACAGTCCCTTCAGTCGCATAAACTCCCTTGCAGATAATGTGAGAGAGTTTAGACAAAAGTGAGCATAGCAACTGACTAATTTCGCTCTGGTTAATGGAAGGTAAACCAGATTGCTGTGAGTCTCGAAGCTCATTCCCAAGTGAATGAAGGACTTGGACGGAGCTAAATCCGACTTCTTTTTGTTTACAATAAAACCGAGATGTCGGAATAATTGAAGCAGACTCTGCACATCATTCTGAAGTGCGTCTTTGTCATCGTATCTCTGAAGATTGCCATTCAGGTAAGCCGGAAGTATGACATTACAGAGTTCATTATCCGAGTGAACGTCCAAGGTGCAGGTTCAGATCGAAACACATCGCTCTGAACTGGTAAACCTTCCCTTCAACGGCAAAGCGCAGATACTTTCTAAAAGCCGGATGGACCATGACATGAAAGTACTCGTCCTTTAGGTCTATGCTTGCCGCAAAGTTCTTCACTCGAATGCTCGCTTTTACTGACCAAATGGTTTCCATATAGAACTTTGGAGCTATAATCAATTTGTTTATCCAGCTCAAGTCTATCACAGGTCGAAACGAGCCATCTGGTTTCGGCACTAGAAACAGGTGACTGTAAAATCCTGGTGAACTGGGATTTTCTATGACCTCTATTGCTTCCTTTAATAGGAGAGATTGAACTTCTGCAAGAAGAGACACCCTTTTTGAAGGATTCGCAGGAAGATTTGTCCAAAGTGGACTTCTTGTAAGTAGGGGTTTTAAACGGAATGATGGCCGAAGACCGGTTCTGACTACATTCCTGACCCACTGATCTTCCGTTATGTCCATCGAGTTTCTCGCGAAGTTTGATAACCTTCCGCCAGCTGGAGAGCAATAGAGGTTTAGACCATCACCTGTATGATTTGCAAGGCTTTCGGAAAGAGAAACTACGTCCTCCCCGTGCAGAACCTCACGCCATCGGCTTAGGGGCGTCTGGCTTAAAGTTTTTGTAAGACTTATGCCCCTTTCCAGAGTCGCTATACTGATGGTTCCCCGAGTATCTGTACAAAGGTTTCTTAGAACCCTGCGAGGAACCCTTTTTCGCTGACTGCGAATTGGAGCGCCCTTGCCTACCATGTCCAGCAGACGACTGCTGCTGGGAAACTGACCTCAGCAAAAGAGTGCTGATAGCTTTTTTGGTAACTTCCTTGTACATGAAGGATACATTTTTGTCAAACAAGGTATGCCCAGAAACCAGAGCGACTCTAAGAGAGCTTTTCACCCAACCATCTATCAATGAAGACAATGCTAAGGCTCCATCACATCTTATCAATTCCATATTAGCCACTGATATGGGGCATACATAACTACCCTAGAAAGAACTCTGAGTGACGAATTAATATCGTAAAATTCTTTCCCATTAAGACGATGGTCCAAAGCCCTGGTGATATGGTCTGCGTAAGACATAGCGTCCAGAACTGCCCAACTAGAATCTATTGTAGATTCGACCACATCTGAGTGGACATTGAATGAAGCGGGTAGCGAGATATCCAGATCTAAAGCCTGTTCATCCAAATGCAGAGGAGCTCTCTGAACATCTTCTCCAACCGTTTTAAGTAATGTGGCCCAGGAAACGGTATATGAAGAGAAGATGTCTATAAGAAACTGCTTTTTCTTCTTGAATTCGCTAGGCTAAAGATTGTGTCGTCAATCTGGCCGAAGGTCTCCAACACACGAACAGACTGATCCGGGAAGGAAAGAACGTCGGATTTCCTCCACAGGGTATCCCTATCTAGGGATGATAGCGTTTTTTGCCTAGCTGACACAGCTTGCAGACCAGGAGGAACAAGATTTGGAAAAAACTGATGCATAAAATTCATAGCTTCCATGTGTTGTTCCGAAAGGGAAAGAGAATCTTCATCCGTTTCTCTTTCACCATCTGCTTGATCTAGCTGTGAATTTTGGTCAGCTCCATCCGAATGAACGGATGACCGGACCGACCCAGCACCGTCCGAGTCTGTTGATGATCAAACCTGCATTTGCTGGGAAGCTGTGACAAGCTTCACAATCTGCGACAGCAGGTCCATAACTGAGGCTTGCGGAGCAGTGGTCTTCTGTTTTTTGACCGCATTTTGTTCGCGACACGGAGATCTGTCCCCAGATCTCTTTGGCGAACATCCCGAATGCTCCGCATAATCAAGCCTCGGAGCACTGGCCATCGGATGGACCAACTTCGGTGGCGAAGACTGGGAGCGTCTTCGTGGGATGGCTTCAACATCCGAAGTCTGATAGCTAGTGAGCGGTCTAATGTGCTTAGTCAGAGATGTGGAAGACGCCATAAAAGCTGCCGGCCCCGGCTGCAGTGTGAAAGGAGCACCCCGATTGGCCAGCAATGATGTTAGCTCCGACTCACTGAAGTTTCTTGCAATGGCAACATTCAGACTGATGACGGGACGGAGAAGGCTCTCCCGCTCGCGATCTCACCTCAGATTTCGCCGAGCATCCCGATGAGAAACTTGCTGGATTCTTCCCTTTTGCTGTCGTCACTGGGTGAGCTTTTGATTTTAAGGTGCTCACTCGACCCAATTCTACACTCTCCTCAACCGCTACGGACTTATCCTGAGTCATGGCTCCCACTAACGGGGTAACCACTTCACCAGTTGAGCTAGCTGCTTGTGAAGGAATAAGAGGCCTTATTCCTTGCTTGATATTCATGAGCACCTTCGCAGCTAGCTCTGTTTGCTTATCAGAGCGCGACGATGGCAGCACATTTTGGATGGGTGTCACTATACCATCACCATGTTCTTGTTCCTCTGAAAAAAAACCGAAAAACTAGAATTAGCCTGCAGTGACGATTCTGGCATCGGAACTTCACCATGCACCACATAACGTGACACCCACTTCCAATATTTGGCATCCCAAACTACACAAGTAGCACATGTATCAGTAGGAGTGCAGCAACTACAAGCAAGACAACAAGCATGTAAATCCGAGGCAGACTTCCTCGCCTTACACTTTAAGCAAAAAGATTTCATAATAATATTTAAGCCAAAAACAAAGTCCACTGCACTCCTAAACTACAAAAATAATTTATACATAATAAGGATACAATAATTCGGCCATCAAAATCATTTCGAAAGAAATCAAAATTGAAATTTTTTTTTTGAAAAAAAATATTTGAAAATGCCTAAGTTCCCAAAGGGAACCTCATGAGCCCAAGGGCATCCCGATAGAGCCTAAGTGTGGACAAACACTAAATAATTAAAGCTACACTACCAGAATTATTTAAGGCATGTATCCTACTATAAATACAACAACTGTGTTATACTATAATACTTGAATAATATGTATTAAAGCGTTGTTAAACTGATGTTAACAGTAAAAACCGGAAAACAAACAACAGGCATACAATAAGCCCAAAGTCAGTAACCGATCAGTCACTACCTGATGCAAAGCCAGATCTTCACAGGAAGAAAAATAGGCCGATGAAATTGTCAGATGTGTACCCATCTGCGCAACTAGTAGAAAGCTGTATGACGGAGGGCCACCACGGATGCCGACATTATGTACACCATACAAGGTATGGGTACATATAGAAATGGATTGGAGGAGTGTCTAATTTGATGGATAAAGGGTTAATATCTCCGGATCAAATTATCAGATTTATATAAAAAACTATACAGCACAGCACATCAGTAACCTGAATAAATATAAAGTAACATGACAATCGGATTGATATTTTTTGAGTTATTTCCTGCCAAAGGGATTGGAGGAATTTTCAATTTGAAGGATAAAGGGTTAATATCTCCTGATCAAATTATCAGATTAACACCAAAAACTATACAGCTCAGCACATCAGTAACCTGAACACAATTATGAAGTAACTTGACAATCCAAGTAACATTTTTCAAGTTATCAAATGCCAAAGCGATTGTAGGAATTTTCAATTTGAAGGATAAAGGGTTAATATCTCAAGATTAAAATAACAGATTTACACCAAAAACTATACAGCTCGGTACATCAGTAACCTGAACACAAATATAAAGTAACTTCACAATCTAAGCAATATTTTTCAAGTTATCGAATGCCAAAGGGATTGGAGAAATTTTCAATTTGAAGGATAAAGGGTTAATATCTCAAGATTAAATTATCAGATTTACACCAAAAACTGTACAGCTTGGCACATCAGTAACCTGAACACAAATATAAGGTAACTTGACAATACAAGCAATATTTTTCAAGTTATCGAATGCCAAAGGGATTGGAGGAATTTTCAATTTGAAGGATAAAGGGTTAATATCTCAGAATCAAAATAACAGATTTACATCAAAAAACTATACAGCTCGGCACATCAGTAACCTAAACACAAATATAAAGTAACTTGACAATCCAAGTAATATTTTTCAAGTTATCGAATGCCAAAGGGATTGGAGGAATTTTCAATTTGAAGGATAAAGGGTTAATATCTCGGGGTCAAATCATCAGATTTACACCAAAAACTATACAGCTCGGTACATCAGTAACCTGAACACAAATATAAAGTAACTAGACAATCCAAGCAATATTTTTCAAGTTATCAAATGCCAAAGGGATTGGAGGAATTTTCAATTTGAAGGATAAAGGGTTAATATCTCAGGATCAAATTATCCGATTTACACCAAAAACTATACAGCTCGGCACATCAGTAACCTGAACACAAACATAAAGTAACTTGACAATCCAAGCAATATTTTTCAAGTTATCAAATGCCAAAGGGATTGGAGGAACTTCCAATTTGAAGGATAAAGGGTTAATATTTCAGGATTAAATTATCAGATTTACACCAAAAACTATACAGCTTGGAACATCAGTAACCTGAACACAAATATAAAGTAACTTGACAATCCAAGAAATATTTTTCAAGTTATCGAATGCCAAAGGGATTGGGGAAATTTTCAATTTGAAGGATAAAGGGTTAATATCTCAGGATCAAAATAACAGATCTACACCAAAAACTATACAGCTTGGCACATCAGTAACATGAACACAAATATAAAGTAACTAGACAATCCAAGCAAAATTTTTCAAGTTATCGAATGCAAAAGGGATTGGAGAAATTTTCAATTTGAAGGATAAAGGGTTAATATCTCCGGATCAAAATAACAGATTTACACCAAAAACTATACAGCTCGGCACATCAGTAACCTGAACACAAATATAAAGTAACTTGACAATCCAAGCAATATTTTTCAAGTTATCGAATGCCAAAGGGATTGGAGGAATTTTCAATTTGAAGGATAAAGGGTTAAGATCTCAGGATCAAATTATCCGATTTACACCAAAAACTATACAGCTCGGCACATCAGTAACCTGAACACAAATATAAAGTAACTGACAATCCAAGCAATATTTTTCAAGTTATCGAATGCCAAAGAAAATGGATACGGATGCCGGACGGACAGATGGATGGATGGACAGACGGACGGACGGACAGACGGATAGACAAAGGATGGACGAACGACAGATGGTCACCCCGGATGCCGGCATTATGTGTACCATACATAGTATGGGTACACATAAAAACAATGCACCTGGTAGAGGACGCAAAACTACAAAAGTCCTAACACCCACTGGATGAGGATGTAACCATGGGGATATACAGAATAAACATTCCGTAGATCTCGTTGAACTCCCAAGAAATTTAATAAAAAATTTCAATAAAAAAGCCAAAAAAGCTTGGGGAGCTTAACAGGAGGGTTCATGGGAGGAGACGGAAGGAACATTTAACAAAAGTAGGTTTAATCATTAGCAAGAATGATGACGTTCAGGCCCATATCCCGAATTCGGGAAACATGAATAATTTTACATAATTATTTTAAAATTACAGACTTGAACGTCTAAAACCGCCATTGTTCACTTCCAGCATCCTTTCACATCCTTGAATCCAGCATAACCATCAATGATTTGTGTCTGGTATCTTCAAAAAAAAGAGATTTAAAGCACAGATGTCAGTTCAGATGTTTACTGACTTGGGCCAAACAAAAGAATGATGCTTTGCACCAATTTCGGTACCTTCCTGGTTACCGCGCATGCGCAGTACACATAAGTATGGAGGACCAGATAAGACTTTTAATTTTCGGTATTGTATGCAAATTTTGGGGATTGGGGGGTTCAAAATTTGTGTTTGGCCCTGGATAAGTTTGCACCAGCTAAGTCTGAGCCATTGGTTTTAGTATAAACATACAAGAGGATCCTTGGGGCCTGAGGTGCTCACCTGACAATAGTTGTTTAAAGAAGGATTTAATTAGCTTCTGTAGCTAGTTAATACCACAGAGGAATGAAGTTATTTAATTATTTATAACACTGTTGTCCATGCCAGATGATTCTGCTACCACAGAAATAATGCTCCGATTTCCAGTGATGCAAATTAGGGAGTCCAAATATCAACCTAGGAACTTAACTTGAACAAACTTGAGTCTGAGCCCTTCCCTTCCACCACTAGGATGCTGTATACCAAATGTGAAAGTGTTCTGACCGGTGGATCTGAAGGAGAAGATTTTAAAAAAAATTTCCTCATATTGCACTAAGTTGAAATTAGGGCTACCATAGGGGGCCCAAATATTAACCCAGGGACCCGATTTGAACAAACTTGAATCTCACCCCCCTGAGATGTTGTATACCAAATATGAGAGCATTCTGACTGGTGGATCTGAAGAAGAAGAGTTTTTAAGAAATTCTCTCATATTGCATTTATTTAATTATTTATAACACTGTTGTCCATGCCAGATGATTTTTTTCTAGTACTGGGATGATACCACAGAAATAATGCCCAGATTTCCAGTAATGCAAAACTAGGGAGTCTAAATATCAACCTAGGAACTTAACTTGAACAAACTTGAGTCTGAGCACTTCCCTTCCACCACCAGGATGCTGTATACCAAATGTGAAAGCATTCTGACTGGTGGATCTGAAGGAGAAGATTTTTAAAGAAATTTCCTTATATTGCACTAAGTTGAAATTCGGGCTACCATAGGGAGCCCAAATATTAACCCAGGGACACAAATTGAACAAACTTGAATCTGACCCTCCTAAAGATGTTGCATATCAAATGTGAAAGCATTCTGACTGGTGGATTTGAAGAAGATTTTTAAAGATCATTCCCCATATTGCCGTAAGTTAAAAATTCAGGCTCCTGTATTGAGCACAAATATGAAGCAAGAGGCTTCATTTTAACACACTTGTATCTGACCCCCTATGAATGCTGTATACCAAATAAAAGATTCTGCTCAGTGGTTCTGGAGAAATTTTATTTTTAATTTTTGCAAATATACTGACTCAGCATTTTTCGATGCAGCCCCCCCCTCCCCCCCCACCCACCCCCACCATTAAAAACCCTGACACAACCGATGGCAACCTAAGGATGCTTCATACCAAATAACAATTCACTGCTCCGTGTGGTTTGGGAAATATGGGCATTTGAAAATATTTCTATTTTTAGCTCCTGGGGTTCCCACAGGGAAAAGGGAGAATTTGGTTCAAATCGGACCATCGGTTCAGAAAACAGAAATTTTGGGCGGGGCCAAAAATCTTGCCCCTCCATTACAAATGCAAATATTAATCAATGAACTTCGTTTGACCAAAATTGATTCTACACCTCAAAAGGAAGTTCCACACCAAATATCAAGTCATTGTACCCACTGGTTCATGAGCAGAAGATTTTTTAAGAATTTTGGAGCATTTTCCTTCACCTCCTCCCTATGGGGCTCGGCAGCTTCAATGACATGACACAGCTTCGGGCATGTTGATTTGAACAAAAACAAAATGCGATGTCAGAACAAGCAATCACCTCAAATTTAACTAAAATTGATTTAGCGGTTTAGGAGGAGCAGGTGCAAACACCATGTTCTCGGACGACAGATGGTGAATGATCACTATAGCTCATCCTGACTTTCAGTCAGGTGAACAAAAAATCCTAAAGAAATTAACAAGCATGAACCTTTGCCAAGGTTCTTTTTATAGAAGCAGGCCTGGAAATAAAGCTCTTACATCATAACCTGTTAGCAGGTTATGCTATAGAATTTGGTGGTAACCTTTAGGGAAAAAAGTGTTGTTATGCTTTTCTGCTTCTCTGTTTTCACTATGCAAGTCATGTTGTTTATGTCTTGACAATTTTTGCCCAAACAAATAGCAACAACTACTGTGTGAGCTCACATAGGCAAGATTGTACATTAGTTGTTACTATTTATTTTGCCAGAAATTATGTTAAGATGTAAACGTCATGCCACTCTGGTCATATGTGGATGCAATGTGCAACCTTTGAGTCAAGTTTGTTTAGCAAATGGTCATATCGGGCAGGCAAAACATACAGGATTAGGATGTTAATTTATGCTGTGTTGGTTTATCATAACCTGTACTACATCCGTGTAACACTCAGGTAACCTAAACATCTGTTTGTGTGTTATTAATGATCTGCAGAAGGTTCCAAATACAGTGAAACAAACTTAATTGCATATTTCATAATAGAATAACTGTATTAACATGTATAACTTCCAACCACAAGACCATAGCCATTTGCCATCTCTTCAGTATAAATTTGACCAGTTAATTGCACATGGCTTTTAAAGCAGTCTCCAGTTAACTGAATGGAAATTTGTGTCATCTATCTAGAATTACTCGGATACCTAAGGAATATACACCACATTTATACACTCAACTGGCCCGAATACATAAAATCATTTAATCTTCGGTATCCTGTCAAACAAGACATAATAAATGCTCAATTTACCACAAGAATACATCCATAAAAATTCCCAACTCTCTGTTAAATGAATATTTTACATTTGCAAAGTGGCTATTCAATTAACAGGGTTCAAATATAATACAGTGCAAACCTGTTAACTGAATAACCACTTTGCGAGGGAAAATTATTCAATGGACAGGAGTATTCAATTAACAGGGATTGTGTCACTTTCCTGTAATCTAGAGATAAACTTAGCATTTATTCTATCATATCTTGTTTCACAGTGCTCCACGAGCTCTGTCAAACAAGGTATAATGGATTAAATGCCTGTATTGGATGTACTGAGGCCAAATAAGTCTACAAACAAAGAAAAACTCGGGAGAGTCAGGGTAATTTCTCAACAGGTTACAAGATTGTTTTTCAATTAACAGGCCTTTAATCTATAACCTATATTCAATTAACAGGTCAAATTTGTACTGGAGGTATGATAAATGGTTTTGTGTTGGGAAATTATATTCAATTAACAGGGTTATTCAGTTAAGAGATATTCAATTAAGTGGGCTCCACTGTAACTCTTATTGAAAAATAAATCTAGGACAGGTTATGACTGCAACATGAGTATACAAACAAGTTCAGCCAGTTGTTGATACCTATGATTCCTATGTTATAGAATGCTCAGCTCACGCATTGGTAGATTACCCAGGACCCTGTGAATCTCAAATTTGAGATCGATTCCAATCAAACAGAGGATTTCAAATCAAGTCGAACCCTGAATTGAATCTCATTGCTTTTCAAGTTGTCGATGTTGCACCTTCTTACAATCATATCATCAGTCTCTACTAAATTATTGGTCAAGTCAATCGATATATTCTAGAATGGAATCAAAATAACTTTGGAAGCAGAACCTTACTGAACTCTTCTTCAATCATCAGGTCTCCTGTACAGAAGACCTGATGATGGAAGAAGAGACAATTAGAAGGATTTTGAAAACATCTCGTCAATTCTAAAATTGATTGATAGCAGGGCCATATAATTTGTCCCATTATACCAGTTAAACAGTACTTGTTTACCACAAAATATGTCCGTCTGCATGTGCTCAATGATCTGGGCATGGTGACACAAATGATGGTAACTAATTGTTTCGGTGTGTTGCGAACTGAACTATCATGGAGTGATCCCACTGGTTGCAAAACTGTCCAAATACTCGCATGTTGAGTGTCCAATACAAATGAAACAGGAGACCTTTCCGAGGAGCGAGTCTGCTAGTACATTCAGATGACCCGGTATATGACGGATAGAGAGATGAACATGAAAATTCTATTTAGTTATCATAACGGAAATGAATGGGTGCCATCCTGGTTCCTGATGTACGCTACCACTATCGAGTTGTCCAACAATATCTGAACAAGCGTGTCCGCATTCCTGTAGCACTAACAATATTGACATCATTCTTTGATGTTTATGTGTTTCTCCAGGAACCGAGGGTCCTAAGATCCCTGCATAACGAGTCTTTCGGACTCAGGGTCGTGCCCCAAACTATTGACTCATACCCGTCATAATCGTGAAAACTGGATCTGGCAGTTGCAGTGGAACTCTTTGAGTTGACTGTTGAATATCTGCCCCAATATGGACCTTTTGTTTACTAGATCTGTTCAAACAATACTGGGCCTGAGCGAATGCGTTTTCACACTCCAGTTCTGGGTAAAGAATAACTGGAGGGAATGTGTGCATAAGCGATCCATCTAAACAAGATGCGTAGCCACTCAGCACAACCCCATCAGTCACATAAAACTTCTTACTGTTAATGCGTCTGATAGTAGACAAAAGCAAGCATAACAACTGACTAATTTCGTTCTAGATAATGGCAGACGAACCAGATAGTTGGGAGACATTACCGAGTTCATTATTCAAGTGACAGCCCAGGGCGCTATCTTCAGACCGAAACATATCACTCGGAACTGAAATAATATCCCTTGGACGACGAACCGTAGGTACTTTCTGAATGCCAGATATACCAGAACATGAAAAAACGGATCCTTAGATCTATGCTTGTAGCATAGTCGATCACTCGAACGCTTGCTTTTACCGACTAAATGATAACCATAAGTAAACTTTTAGAGCTTTGATAAACTGGTTATCCAGCTCCAGTCTATTATCGGTCGGAATGAGCTATATGGCTTCGGTACGAGTAACAGGTGACAAGAGAATCCTAGAGAATCTTGCTTCTCGACAACCTCTATTACTTTCATTGTCAAGAGAACCTCTACCAGTTAAACAGTACTTGTTTACCACAGTAATCAAGCACTGCTGTACTTTTTGGAGTTTCAGATGGGTTGAGCTAATGAAATGATTGTATATAACAAGCTGTTGGATGCTAGTGACAGGAAACATGACACAGTTTCAATGACAATCTAGATTATTTTGAAATCGCAATCTAATTTCCAGAAGTTATCCAATGAAACATGTCCATAACCAAATAGGCCCAACAATGAGGAGAAGGTGTATTCAGCCTTTTAACATATTAAGCCGCTGAATAATGCAACCTACGTCTCTCACTTTTGCTGGAAAGCTGAGCATATCTCACAATGGAATAACAGTCTCATCCACAGACAGTAAACTGTGACCAACCTTGTGGGAGCAGCTTCTCAAAATTTTCAGTGTTATTTGTAGGAAGTCTGCCGAACATGAACATTACATTTTGATCTCCTGAAAACGTTTTTGAACCTTTAAAAAGCTTAGAGTTTTAATAAATATGTAAAGATTGATCAAACTTTGAAGAGACTTTGGGTTTTAAAAGCCAGGCCTGGCATTCTTAAAAATAGGCCGATGAAATCATCAGATGTGTACCCATACGCGCAACTAGTAGAAAGCTGTATGACGGAGGGCCACCACAGATACCGACATTATGTACACCATACATGGTATGGGTACATATAGAAATGGATTGGAGGCATGGCTAATTTGATGGATAAAGGGTTAATATCTCAGGATCAAATTATCAGATTTACACAAAAAAAACTATACAGCCCAGCACATCAGTAACCTGAATAAATATATAAAGTAACATGACAGTCGGATTGATATTTTTTGAGTTATCTCATGCCAAAGGGATTGGAGGAATTTTCAATTTGAAGGATAAAGGGTTAATATCTCAGGATCAAATTAACAGATTTACACCAAAAACTATACAGCTCGGTACATCAGTAACCTGAACACAAATATAAAGTAACTTGACAATCCAAGCAATATTTTTCAAGTTATCGAATGCCAAAGGGATTGGAGGAATATTCAATTTGAAGGATAAAGGGTTAATATCTCAGGATCAAATTATCAGATTTACACCAAAAACTATACAGCTCGGCTCATCAGTAACCTGAACACAAATATAAAGTAACTTGACAATCCAAGCAATGTTTTTCAAGTTATCGAATGCCAAAGGGATTGGAGGAATTTTCAATTTGAAGGATAAAGGGTTAATATCTCGGGATCAAATCATCAGATTTACACCAAAAACTATACAGCTCGGTACATCAGTAACCTGAACACAAATATAAAGTAACTAGACAATCCAAGCAATATTTTTCAAGTTATCGAATGCCAAAGGGATTGGAGGAATTTTCAATTTGAAGGATAAAGGGTTAATATCTCAAGATCAAATTATCAGATTTACACCAAAAACTATACAGCTCGGCACATCAGTAACTCGAACACAACTATAAAGTAACTTGCCAATCCAAGCAATATTTTTCAAGTTATCAAATGACAAAGAAATGGATATGGATGCCAGACGGACAGACAGACGGACAAAGGATGGACGAATGACAGATGGCCACCCCGGATGCCGGCATTATGTGTACCATACATAATATGGGTACACATAAAAATGCAAGAGGACTAAACATCGCTTCTCTCGCATGGCCTAGGGGAGTAATTAGCTCTCCTCAAACTTACAAAAGCTAAAAGTGGCAAAATGAAGTTTTACTATTAATGAATTCTGCCAAGTGAGTTTTGTACATTTTATATGGTGCTGCTAACAAAGCAGTCTCTGTGAGATGGCTACACGACCCTTCCCACACCTCCAGGTGGTGTGGCGGAGACTGTGTGGTGGCCATCTTACAGAGACCACTATAACAAAGCAGAGATCTGAAAAGATGTGGGTTTTAGGAACAAGCTGTTATGGTAATCATTATTTTCTAAGGCCAGGAGGGCTAGTTTTTGCCTTCCTTAATTTTTTTAAGGCATACTGTAGGCGAGCAAATAAATTGCTCTTCTGAAAATGCCAGGCCTGAAAAGCTCAAAAGTCCTAACACTTCAACTGTCGTAAAAACGTCAAACATGAGGATAAATCAAAAAACTAAAAAAACAGCTACTTCCTAATATTTTAGGCTGTGCAACATAGTAAAATTTCATGAGAATCTGGCGCCATTTAATTTTCTATGACATTTACATCAATAACATCACCTTAAATTCAGCCATAACTGTTGGTAATTGCCAGGTTGTTGCTGAATTTTTAGATATGGTTTTTGATGCAGATGATATAAAAAAAACTGGAAAGAGGGAGATTTGATTCAGGCAATGGCATTAAAATTGTAAGAAAAAGTGTTAAAACAGATGTTTGGGACAAGGCTGAACTTTGAAAATATTAAAATGGCATGCACTAGATCTCCCAAGTATGTACAAGGTCACAAAGTTTCATAGCTGTAGATATTATAACAAGTGAGTTATGCGTGTCACTGTTTTGGACTTTTACATTTTAAAAGCTGAAAAGTGTTAAAACTTCAATTGATGGAAAAACATCAAAAATGGGGATAAATCTAAAAACTAAAAAACTCATATTTCTCTACACTATTTTTTTAGCTCTACAACATACTTAAATTTCATGAGAATCCAACTTCATTTAATTTTTTATGAGGTTGGCATCAATAACATCACCCTATATTGGGCCATAACTATTGGGAATTCCAAAAGTCAGTACCAAATTTTTAGATATGGCTCTGGTTTCTTAATCTTTTAATATCAATGCCTGTATCAAACCTCCCTCTTTCAAATTTTGGATATATCATCTCCATCAAAAACCATATCTAAAAGAAGATGGCAGCAGCTTCATCTGTACAAAGTAGAAAGGGTATACTCCAAAGATTGCTGGAAATAATAAATTCAAAGTAATTTACATATTTTCCATACTTACCTATGGCCCAGACATATCTGGTGCTAACTCCAAAATATCGAGGGCCAAACACTAATTTTGCCCCCAATCCCCCAAATTTGCATGCAAAACTGAAAATTAGAAGTCCTATCTGACCCTCCATACATTTACTCTCTGTGCATGCGCAGACGCCAGGAAGTAACCAGAATTGGCGCCAACCTCATTCTATGTAAAAGAGAGTATTAGCGTATTACATAATAATTCAGCGGGGAGGTATGAGTGTCCAATCATGTGAGTGCCATCCCCGTCTGGGCCATAGGTAAGTACAGAAAATATGTAAATTACTATGAATTTATAATATTTTTCCAACTGTACCCTATGGCCCAGACATAGCTGAATCGTAAAATGGTGGAGGGCCTAGGACTTCAAAAATAATTCCAATCCTGCAATCCATGATGAAATGAACTTAGAATAATTAAAGAACCTCAGTGAGCACGCTCACATACCCCACGCGCCCCGATATTTCAAGCTCTAATCATTTTTTAAAAATAAACATAGAATCTAGGAATACTGCAGAAAACAGTGTTCTGTAGTTTCAACGGTATTGAAAGAATTCAAGCAGAGAAAAAGCCCGGAAAACTGTAATTTTGATGAACTTTTCAAAGTCTATGGGGCCGTAATTTTGGTAAAAATTAGTGGAGTGGAACAAAACCCAAACTTGTTCTGTAGGCCACCATGTTAGACTAACATATCAAAAATCAGCTCAATATCTGGAAGCGTGTAGAAAAAGAAAAAAGTCCGGAAAACTGTAATTTTGATGAACTTTTCAAAGTTCAAGGGCCGTAATTTTGGTAAAAATCAGTGGAGCGGAACAAAATGCAAACTTGATCTGTAGGCCACCATGTCAGACTAACATACCAAACATCAGCTCAATATCTGGAAGCGTGTAGAAAAAAAGTCCGGAAAACTGTAATTTTAATGCATTTTTCAGAGTCCAAAGGTCGTAATTTCGATAAAAATCAGTGGAGCGGAACAAAACGCAAACTGGTTCTGTAGGCCACCATGTTAGACTAACATACCAAAAATCATCTCAATATCTGGAAGCGTGTAGGAAAAAAGTCTGCAAAACTGTAATTTTGATGAACTTTTCAAAGTTCAAGGGCCGTAATTTCGGTAAAAATCAGTGGAGCGGAACAAAATGCAAACTTGATCTGTAGGCCACCATGTTAGACTAACATACCCCAAAACAGCTCAATATCTGGAAGCGTGTACAAAAAAAGTCCGGAAAACTGTAATTTTGATGAACTTTTCAAAGTTCAAGGGCCGTAGTTTCGGTAAAAATCAGTGGAGCGGAACAAAATGCAAACTTCATCTGTAGGCCACCATGTTAGACTAACATACCAAAAATCAGCTCAATATCTGGAAGCGTGTAGAAAAAAAGTCCGGAAAACAAGTAGGACTGACTGACGGACTGACGGACGGACCAGTCAAAACCATTATACCCCAGCAACTTCGTTGCATGGGGTATAATTAGGAATTACATGTATGTCTCTCTATACAGTAATAGAGGAGACATATTCTAAATAAGGAGCCCAATTTAAGTAATTCATATTGTAAGCATGAAGACAATACTACATAGAATGTGACAAGTTCCTAATTTTTAAGGCTAGTCTGGACTAAGCCCCAAAAATTAGGATGGCGTATCTGAGAATGAGTGAAAATACCCCACAAACATATGCCTTACAATAACACTTCAGCTGTATGCAGGATATAAATACAGATAAACAGCTTCCTTCATAGATACATAATTTTTAAGCCAGAGAAGAGGTAAAAATCACCCACCCACCCTTTCTTTTGAAGAAGTCTTCAAATGAAAGAGGGGAGAGCTCCGGTATCAATAAGAGCAGTACTAAAAAACAATATAAATAATCGTCGAACAGGCACTCAGGTATTAATTCATGATTAATAAATGGTGCTTAATGCTACTTCAGAAGTTAAGGCTGTAGCGACGATCCTGGTAATTAATATTGCCCGACATAATTTTTAAGCCAGAGAAGAGGTAAAAATCACCCACCCACCCTTTCTTTTGAAGAAGTCTTCAAATGAAAGAGGGGAGAGCTCTGGTATCAATAAGAGCAGTATCAAAAAACAATATAAATAATCGTCGAACAGGCACTCAGGTATTAATTCATGATTAATAAATGGTGCTTAACGCTACTTCAGAAGTTAAGGCTGTAGCGACGATCCTGGTAATTAATATTGCCCGACATAATTTTTAAGCCAGAGAAGAGGTAAAAATCACCCACCCACCCTTTCTTTTGAAGAAGTCTTCAAATGAAAGAGGGGAGAGCTCTGGTATCAATAAGAGCAGTACCAAAAAACAATATAAATAATCGTTGAACAGGCACTCAGGTATTAATTCATGATTAATAAATGGTGCTTAACGCTACTTCAGAAGTTAAGGCTGTAGCGACGATCCTGGTAATTAATATTGCCGCTATATAACATACACCGCAGATGGCGTACACAGATACGTCGAAAACCGGTGATATATAAAAAATATAACATACACATAAACAATCGAGCCACACTGAACGATCCCTGAAGAGAAAACACACTTCCCAGGTAATCCACATGTGGCCTCTGTACAATAAATTCCAGTAACAACACTCTCCAATGTGTACTATCCAATATCTACAATCGTAAACACGTGCGATTTGAGTACTGATATAATAGAAACCCGGATCTAGAAATGAAATTAGGTATGATTAACAGGCTCCAACATGGACTGCCCCCGAAATAGATTATGATTTCAAGGTCCACAAAATACAATAAAGCATTAGTCCAATAAAATAATGCGCAAGAGCATTTATATTTAGCATGTAATCATCTGAATATCAGTTAACTGGTTATGCAGCCTACTAGGTACTCAAGAGTAGCAATTTAATTGTGAAGATTTTTAAATATGTGCTCGTATATAACAAATCAACAATAATCACAGGAAAGTAATCCAACAAGCAAATTCAGTGAATTCATGTTTCCCGCTGGGCAGCAGTTTCAAGGGGAATTAATGCATCCAGTGGAATATGGTTGAATTGCAAGTGGAAGTTATTTAGAAGAGACAGAACAGACAGTGCTTCAGACAATGGTTATCAGATTTATTTTCATGGAGGTCACTGTCAAAGTAAGTGAAGTGATGTGGAGTATAGCTGTGAGAATCACTAAAAAATTAAGACTGTATGATAAGACATATTACATTAAACTGATGTGAAATGTAATCCATATATGAAATTTCATTGAAATCGGTTGACTCTAAGGAAAGTTAGAGTCTGGAAACCATCAGCCAATCAAATTTAAGCAAACTAATTAAATATGCACGGAAAATGCCCATGTTCGAACTTGGACCCACAATTGATTAAAGTGATCTACTACCCAAATTTCATCAAAATCGACTGACTGTAAGGAAAGTTAGAGTCTGGAAACAAAAAACATGGAAAGTGTACACTTACTGTGTATTAGTAGTAGCACTGAATGAATCAAAGTTTCCCTAATTTGCATATTTTTTGCATGAGAACAAAACCCGTATTATATGTGATGTATTGCATGTTACTAAACATTCCTACAAAAATTTATTCAAATCCAAACTTTCATATAGAAGTTCTGTACAAAAAAACTGATTACACCCAATTTTGGAACAAAATGGCCACTGGCGGCCATCTTGAATTTTGGACAAAACCCCAAAACACATATTCTGGTCTCCTCCGCAATGATAACAAAGATACTCAAGAAGTTTCGTGAAGATCGGTTTATAAATACGGCTTTTAGTCAGAGGTGCGCTGACGCACGGGGCAGACAGACATATTTTCGGTATAGAATTTCCCACATTCTAACTTGACCTAGGTATTGATAAAAGTAATCTATATATGAAATTTCATCGAAATGGGTTGATTTTAAGGAAAGTTAGAGTCTGGAAACCGTCAGCCAATCAAATTTCAGAAACCAAATTAAATATGTGCGGAAAATGCCCATATTCGAACTTGGATCCACAATTTCATCAAAATCCAGTCACTGTAAGGAAAGTTAGAGCCTGGAAACGAAAAACATGGAAGGACAGAATTTAATATCTCCCGTTTTTTTCAAAAAGCGGGAGACAACTAAAAAAGCAGATGTGTCCATGAGGTTGCCATAGAAGACGAACCAAATGCATAGTATGTATGTATTTACCCTCTGCACTCTGATGGCGAAATATCCAAACCCCAAGCAGCTAACCACCCAGAGAATGCAACCAAGAGCCCAATCAATTTAGTCCTGTTCCACAGATCTCATTGAGCTCTGTCAGACAACACCAAACGGCCAAATCCCCAGCCGTATCATACGGAACATTTGCTGCTCGAAACTTCGGCACCACGACACCAGTGCGCAGAGGGTTAAATTATATGAGGCTTGCGGGAAGAAAACTACATCTTGCCCAGTAATTGCCTCTAAACACATAGGCAGTGTGTGTGTGTGGGGGGGGGGGGGGGGAGTGGGGGGGGGGAAGGAATTTGAAGTCATATCGAAAACTGCTCACCTACATTATTTAATCGTTCCTGTGTCAGTTAGCAAAAAATATAGGAACCGCGATGGTTCCCTCATATCTAACCGACTCCATTATGCCACTATGGGCGGAGAAGGACGTGATGAATAAAACTTCCCCTGAAAGAAGACCCTCTTATGGAGGAAGCTTCTGGGGAGCATCCCATAACAGACACTTGAGAATACTGATCCAAGGTTTCTGTGACAACAGAGGTGCTACTAGTAGGATTCACAATGAGACTGTTTAATCTTAAACATAATCTACTGAATCAATGAATTGGAGGATATGCGTATTCTATCATTCATCCCCATGAATTCTGCTGAGCGTCTACTGCATGTGCTCAATGATCTGGGCATGGTGACACAAATGACGGTAACTAATTGTTCCGGTGTTTAATAGAACTATCATGGGGTGATCCCATTGGTTGCAAAACTGTCCAAATACTCGCATGTTGAGCGTCCAATACAAATGAAACAGGAGACCTTTCGAGTCTGCTAGTATGTTCAGATGACCCGGTATATGACGGATAGAAAGATGAACATGAAAATTCTATTTAGTTATCATAACGGAAATGAATGGGTGCCATCCAGGTTCCTGATGTACGCTACCACTATTGAGCTGTCCAACAATATCTGAACAAGCGTGTCCGCATTCATGTAGTGCTAACAATATTGACATCATTCTTTGATGTTTATGTGTTTCTCCAGGAACCGAGGGTCCTAAGACCCCTGCATATCGAGTCTGTCGGACTCAGGGTCGTGCCCCAAACTATTGACTCATACCCGTCATAATCGTGAAAACTGGATCTGGCAGTTGCAGTGGAACTCTTTGAGTTAACTGTTGAATATCTGCCCCAATATGGACCTTTTGTTTAATAGATCTGTTCAAACAATACTGGTCCTGAGCGAATGTGTTTTCACACTCCAGTTCTGGGTAAAGAATAACTGGAGGGGATGTGTGCATAAGCGATCCATCTAAACAAGATGTGTAGCTGCTCAGCACAACCCCATCAGTCACATAAAACTTCTTGCTATTAATGCGTCTGATAGTAGACAAAAGCGAGCATAACAACTGACTAATTTCGTTCTGGATAATGGCAGACAAACCAGATTGTTGGGAGACATTACCGAGTTCATTATTCAAGTGACAGCCCAGGGTGCTATCTTCAGACCGAAGCATATCACTCGGAACTGAAATACTATCCCTTGGACGACGAACCGTAGGTACTTTCTGAATGCCAGATATACCAGAACATGAAAAAACGGATCCTAAGATCTATGCTTGTAGCATAGTCGATCACTCGAACGCTCGCTTTTACCAACTAAATGATAACCATAAATAAACTTTCAGAGCTTTGATAAACTTGTTATCCAGCTCCAGTCTATTATCGGTCGGAATGAGCTCTATGGCTTCGGTACGAGTAACAGGTGACAATAGAATCCTAGAGAATCTTGCTTCTCGACGACCTCTATTACTTTCATTGTCAAGAGAACCTTTACCTTCGATTGGAGAGACTCTTATGCAAGGATTTGACGGAAGCATTGTCCATCACAGACATTAAGTTAGTTGTGGTTCTCTCGGAAAGATAGCCGTAGGCCGTCCGAGACCACACTTCTCGCCTACTGGTCTTCCGTAATAGTTATCCAGTTTGATGCGAATCTTGAGAACCATCCGTCAACTGCAAAGCAATAGAGGCCCTAACCCTCACCTGTAGTACCTGCGAGGCCTACGGAAAGAGAAACTACGTCTCCTTTGCGAAGAAACTCAAGCCAACGGCTTAGGGGCATCTGACCGGTAGTTTCGATCAGACCTAAGCCCCCTATCCGAGTCGCTGTATGACGATCTTGCGAGGAGTCCTTTTTAGATGACTTTCTGTCTAGGACGTCCTCCCTTACTCCTTTCTGCTATTGCGTGTCGATTAGATGCCGACTTAAGGAGCAGAGTATTGATGCTTTCTTTGTAGCTTGGTCATAAACCAATGAAAGCTTATCATCAAAAACTTGGTGTCCGGAAACAGGAGCGACCCAAAGAGAGTTTTCACCTTGTCATCTATTAAGGATGACGACGCAAGGGCTCCGTCACTTCTGATTAACTCCAAATTAGCAACTGTTAAGACAGAGTTAGACATGATAAATATAATAGCCCTGGAAAGGACACTAAATGAGGTACAAACGTCCTCAAATTCCTTTCCGTAGAGACATTACGTCACAATTCTTAAAGGTGATCTTCGTAAGACAGTGAGTCTAAATTCGCTCTGAATGAAGAAATGCCGCCTCAATTGTGTCCGAGCGAATAGTGAATGATGAAGGTAAGGCCATAACTAGGTCCTTAGCCTGCTCATTCAAACACAGAGGAACTCTCAATACATCTTCCCTGTTTTTTGTTAATCGGTAAAATTACGGAAGATGATAACAAGAAACCGCCTTACTTCTTTCCACTGGAAAGTTGAATATGGCGTCGTCTAAAAGGCCAAAGGCCTGCAACACCTGTCTATACTTAACCGGAAATGACATTTCCTCCTCTTTTTCCGGATGAAGTCAGCGTCCAACAACGCTAGCGGTTTCTTGCAAGTAGTCGCAGCATTCTGATTCGCTGGAACAAATTCAAGGTAGTGTTGATGGATTAAATCCATCGCAACCATATGTTGTTCCAAAAGGGAAGGGTAATCCCCCTCCATATCCCTTTCATCATTCGTCTGAATCAGTTGAAAATCATGATCAGCGGCATCTGAACGCGCAGATGACTGGACCGACCCAGCACCATCCGACAGCTCAGGTTCTGAGACTGCCGTCGGCTGCTTCTCCACTTGCTGGGATGCTGCGATGAGCTGCGCAAGCTGCAACAGCAAGCCCGTTACGGAGGCCTGAGGAGCAGCGGTCTTCTGTTGTGGTCGCGGGCTGCTCCCGGGACCATGTGTCCGAGACGGCTCTTTTCTCTGGACAACCCGATATATGAGGCCTCGTCTCTTAGCTACTGAATAGTGCTACTTTCGAGCGCTCGCAGCATTCTGATTCTCAGGAACAAACTCAGGGAAGTATTGATGCATTAGATCCATCGCCACCCTGTGTTGTTCCGAAAGGGAAGGGTACTTCTCCTCCAAATCCCTTTCACCATCTGACTGAATCAGATTATACTTAAGGTCATCGGCATCTGAATGCGCAGATGACTGAATGACCCAGCACCATCCAACAGCTCAGGTTCTGAGACTGCCGTCGGCTGCTTCTGCACTTGCTGGGATGCTGCGATGAGCTGCACAATCTACGACAGCAAGTCCATTACGGAGGCCTGAGGAGCAGCGGTCTTCTGTTGCTTGGCCGCCAGCTGCTCCTGGGACATTGTGTCTGATATGGCTCTTTTCTGCGGACGTCCCGATGAATGAGGCCTCGTCTCCTTGGTTACTGTATGGTGTGACTTCTCAGACGAATAGTGGACCTTCTCGGCGATGCAGGTTGGATATCAGAAGTCACGTAGCCAAGGTGCGGTCGTGTGTGCTTGGTAGATGCTGAAGAAGAAGCTGTAACTATAACCGCCCCCGGCTGTGAACTGAACAGAGCGTCCCAGATGGGAAGCGTGGGCGTATGCTCCAACTGACGCAAGTTCCGAACCACAACATCTGGCCCCAGATGTTGTTATAAAACAGAGGGGGGGGGGGGGGGGGCTCTCTTACTTGCGGTCCTTCAGATCTCGCCGAGCTTTCTGCTGAACCTGCCGGCTTCTTCCTCTCCATAGTCGCAGGTTGAGTCTGTTATTATTTTATAGTGCTCGCTCTACCCTTTCTACTCTCCTTGACTGCAATGGACATACCCGGCATCACGGTACCCTCGGACGGTTTAACCGCTTCACCGATCGAGCTAGATGGTGACAGGGAGCTGAAACCACACTGTGGTTTATTGCCCTGTCTAATATTCATGAGCACTTTAGCCGCTAGCTCTGATTGACTATCTAAATGTGATGACGGAAGCACACTTTCTGACGGCATCGTGTAAATATCACCATGTTCTTGTTCCTCTGTAAATAGAAACTAAAAAACTAGAGCAACTTTTTGGCGAGATGACTGGCTGCTGCCTCTCAGTGCGAGAGGACCGGCAGTGGCCCTTCACTAACAACGTACCGTGACACCCGTCTCCAACGTTTATCATCCCATGCTACACATGTTGAGCAAGAATTAGTGGGAGTACATTGACTACAAGCAAGGCAACCAACATGTAAATCAGAGGAAAGACTTCCTCGCCTTACATATTGAGCAATATGCTTTCATAATGAAGCAAACTAAGTCGATCGTACTCCCACCAATTCCACATTAAATATTATAAAAAGATACAAAAAACATTCAAAATATAAATCAAAAAACAGTTTACACAAAAAAAAATTTCGAAAAATTTTGACAAGAGCCCAAGTTCCCAAAGGGAACGAAGTGCCCAAATGTTTCCCAATAGAGCCCAAGTGTGGACAAAAATTAATTTTTTTATCCAAAAATTAACTGCTACACTATTTAATGTATCTTACAACAGACCTACCATATAATAAATAGGAAACTACGTATATAAAAAGAGTGTTGTTAATGTAAACAACGTCAGAAGGAAAACCGGAAACAAGACCACAGGCAACACGGCCCAAAGTCAGTAACAGATTTTTGAACTATCCGATGTTAGGAAAGATCTTCATCAGAAGAAAAAATGATACACTGGATGTATGATGCATGACCAAAACGCCTCAACACCCCAAGGGAATATACAGAATACACATTCTGTGTAACATGCTAAACTCACAAGAAATTTTATAAAAAAAAAAATTCAATAAGACAAGCCAAAAAACTTGGGAGTTTAGCTTGGGGGTGGGGGGAGATCAAGGGAGGGTAGGGAAGGAATACTTAACAAACAGTGGAAAAATCATTATCAACAATGATGACATCAGGCCCATGTCCCGAAATTGGGGAACATGAATTAGTTTTTATAAATATTATAAAATTACAGCCATGAACGTTTCAAACCACCGTTTCTTCATTCCTTCATCCAGTTGTGTCCTTGAATCCGCCAAATTAACCATTGATTTGTGTCTGGCATCACTATAAACTGAGATTTAAAAGCACAGAAGTCAGTTTGTTGTTATCTGACAGAGGGTCAAACAAAGAATGAGGTTGGCACCAATTCCGGTTACTTTCTGGCGTCTGCGCATGTGCGGAGAGTAAATGTATGGAGGGCCAGATAGGACTTCTAATTTTCGGTTTTGCATGCAACTTTTGGGGACTGGGGGGCAAAATTTGTGTTTGGCCCTTGATATTTTGGACTTAGCACCAGCTATGTCTGGGCCATAGGGTACAGCTGGAAAAATATCCATATCTACTTCTCTGAAACCATGTGTGAAGGGTTAAGGTAGAAATCAACAGTATCATAGCAATACTGTTCAGCAAATAGTGCCAGCACACATTTATGAATTCTGTTTCAATAAAAATCAGTAAAAGTAGGCTAAAGAATATTTTGAAAATTACAGTTTTTCAGACAGTACTCTAATCAAATAGCTTTGGACAGGTAAATGGTTAAACGAAGCACGTTTTATTCAAATGATCTGTCATTATGTCTATCTTAAATGATAAAATCTTAGCAATAATTGACTGGGAGAATACTGGTCAACTCTAAATGATATATACAAACAAGAGTCCCCTGGAGTGCTGAGGGTCGTTCACCTGACATGGTAGCCTAAATATCAACCCAGGGAATTGATTTCAACAAGTTGCATCTGCCCCTCCTAAGAAAAGCTTATACCAAATATCCAAAGATTCTGACCAGTGGATCTAAAAAAAAGAAAGAAGATTTCACAGGGAGCCCAAATATGAACCCAGGGACTTGGCTTGAACAAACTTGAATCCCCCCCCCCCCCCCCCCCCCCCCCCCCCCAAGGATGCTGCATACCAAATATCAAATGATTCTGACTGGTGGGTGTGAAGAAGAAGATTTTTAAAGAAAATTCCTCATTTTGAACCAAGCTATAATTCGGGCTCCCACAGTGAGCCCAAATATGAACCCAGGGATTTGGCTTGAACAAACTGGAATCTCACCCCCCTAAGGATGCTGCACACCAAATATCAAAACATTCCAACTGCTGAATCTGAAGAAGATTTTTAAAGAAAAATTCTTTATATTAAACTAAGTTATAATTTGGGCTCCCACAGAGAGCCCAAATATGAACCCAGGGACTTGGCTGGAATCTCACCCCCTGAGGATGCTGCATACCAAATATCAAAACATTCCGACTGCTGAATATGAATAAGATTTTTAAAGAAAATTTCTCATTTTGAACTAAGTTACAATTCAAGCTCCCACAGTGAGCCCAAATATGAACATAGGGACTAGGTTTGATCAAACTTGAATCACACCCCCCTAAGGATGCTTCATACTGAATATCAAAACATTCCGACTGATGGATCTGAAGAAGAAAATTTTTGAAGAAAATTCCACATTTTGAACCAAGTTACAATTTGAGCTCCCACAGAGAGCCCAATTATGAACCCAGGGACTTGGCTTGAATAAACTTGAATCTTACCCCCTAAGGATGCTGCATACCAAATATCAAAAGATTCTGATTGGTAGATCTGAAGAAGATTTTTAAAGAATATTCATAATACTGCACTAATTTAAACATTTGGGCTCCCATAGAGAGCCCAAATATGGACCCTAGGATCTGATTTCAATAAACATTTGACACAATCTTCCAAAGATGTTGTGTGTGAAATCTGAAAGCTTTTGGAGCAGTGGTTTGGGAGAAAAGTAGTCTTAAATGTTTTTCCCATTACTCAGTGTTTAAAAATGGTGACTCACCACTTTTTCAAAGTCCCGAAAAAGTATCCCATGATAAAACAGATAGAAATTTTTTTTTTACCATTCCATTATGTTGGTCCTAAGGAAGCTTCACACCAAATAAGAATTCTCAGTGCCATGTAGTTTTGGAGATGTGGGCGTTTTAATTTGTTTCTATTTTTGGCTCCTGCAGTTCCCATGGGGCGACGGTAAAATTTTTTGGGTCATAAATTAACTACTTATGACCCAATAAACCCGCATATCAAATTTGGTTCAAATCTACCTCTCGGTTTGGAAAATAGAAATTTTGGGCCGGGCAAAAATTCTTGCCCCTACCATAACGAAAGCAAATATAGTTCCTTGAACTTCTCTTGAACAAATCTGAGTTTACACCTCAAAAGAAAACTGCACACCAAATACCAAGTCCCTGCTACTGCTGGTTCATGAGAAGAAGATTTTTTAAGATTTAAGCATACTTTTTGGGCATGGCCCTACCGAGGGGAGAGGCAACCTGATTTGAACAAAATCAAAATGCGATGTCATAACAATCTATTATCTCAAATTTCAATTAAATTGGTTCAGCGGTTTTGGAGGAGAAGATGCAAACACCATGTTCACGGACGACGGACGGTGAGTGATCACTATAGCTCCCCGACTGAAAGTCAGGCGAGCTATTAAATAACACTTCTAAATTTTCCAAACATCAATCACAGTTTGACAGTTTCTGATAAGAGACTTGGATTAATTTTAACATAATTTGTTATATCTTACACCCTACATAAAGCTACATGTATACAATGTATATACAATTTTTCATGCAGCCAGAAGAGGCATTAGAATATAGCCTACAAAAGAAACAATTCTCAACAAGTTTTGATACTAACAGATATGTTTTATATTGTTTTCAGAACTGATGGGAAACACAAGCCAAACTGTAAAATTTTGTAACAAATCACCACTTTTCAATAGTACTACTAAGCAAGATACTCGGCCAGCCAAGGATTTATATTTTCATAATAACATATAACAGCAAAGTTGACATTGGGTGTCCCAGTCATCAATCATGTGAAGTTTCAAAACATTTGGCCTTGTAGTTTCAGAGAAGATTTTTCAAAATTGACCAATCAGAATCAAAGAATGCCTCTGGTGGCCACATTTTTCCATCCTCTCATAGACCATTCCTGCCAAGTTTGGTTCACATCGGCTTTGTAGTTCCAGAGAAGAAGATGAAAATGTGATTTCCCACAGGGTTTCTATGGTAATTATAAGCTGCAATTGTGGCCATGTTTGCAACCCAATCAACATTAAATGATTATCATTGGTAGAGGGTGTCCCAGTTGTCAATCATGCAATGTTTCAAAACATTTGGCCTTGTGATTTCAGAGAAAAAGATTTTTCAAAATCCACCAATCAGAATCAGAGAATGCCTATGGCAGCCATGTTTTCCAACCAACAGGAACAAAATGAATATCATTTGTGGAGGGCCTCCCGTAGACCATTCCTACCAAGTTTGGTTAACATTGGCTCATCAGTTCCAGAGAAGAAGATGAAAATTTGATTTCCCACTGTGTTTCTATAGTAACTATAAGCCTCAATTGTGGCCATGTTTGCATCCCGATCAACATAAAATGAGGATTGTTGGTAGAAGGTATCCCAGTAATCAATCATGTGAAGTTTCAAAACATTTTGCCTTGTAGTTTCAGAGGAAAACATTTTTGAAAATCTTCCAATCTGACTCAAAGAATGCCTGTAGCGGCCAAGTTCACTAAGTAAAAATTTGGGCCCATAGGAAGCCCAATTATAAAGCCAGGGACTCGATTTGAACAAACCTGAATTTAATCTGCCTAGAGATGCTGTGTACCAAATATGAAAGGATTCTAACTGGTGGATCAGAAGAAGATTATTAAAGAAATTTCCTCCTATTGCACTAAGTTAAAATTTGGGCTCCCATATGGTGCCCAAATATAAACCTAGGAACTGAATTTGAACAAACATGAATCTGCTCCTCTTGATATATTGTATACCAAAGTATTCTGAAATGATTCTGACTGGTGGATCTGAAGAAGAAGATTTTTCAAGAAATCTCCTCATATTGCACCAAGTTAGAATTCAGGCTCCCATAGGGAGCCCAAATATAAACCCAGGGACTCAATTTGAGCAAACGTGAATCTGACCCGCCTAGAGATACCGTATACCAAATATGAAAGGATTTTGACTGGTGGATCTGAAGAAGATTTTTAAAGACATTTCCTCATATTGCACTATGTTAAAATCCGGGTTCCCATAGGAAGCCCAAATATAAACCCAGGGACTTAATTTGAACAAACATGAATCTGCCCCCCTAGAGATGTTGTTTACCAAATATCAAAAGAATCAGATTGTTTCCCATGTTGCACTAAGCTAACCTTTGGGCTCCAATAAAGATCACAAATATTAACCCAGGGACCCGATTTGAACAAATTTGAATCTGACCTCTGACTGGTGCATCTGAAAAAGGAGATTTTTAAAGAAATTTTCTCATATTGCACCAAGTTAAACTTTGGGCTCCAATAAAGAGCCCAAATATTAATCCAGGGACCCGAACAAACTTGAATCTGAACCCCCCCCCCCCCCCCCCCCCCCCCCCCCCCCCCCATAGTGTACACCAAATATCAAAAGAATCTGACTGGTGGATCTGAAGAAGATTCTTAAAGATTATCCCCTATATTGCACCACGTTAAAATTCTGGTTCCCATAAGGAGCCCAAATATTAACCCAGGACCCAATTTGAACGAACTTGAATCTGCTGAACAGTATGTATATATGTACAGTAGAACCTGTCTTTTGCCAAGCAAAAGTGGTCTCTCAAGACAGGTGGTCTCTCATTAGAGGTTTGAGGTTTTCACTAGTCAGTGAATGACCAACCAGAGAATATTTGTTGCAGAAATGAAGAAGAATTGATTTTTCAACTTTTTTTATTATTGTTTTATTTTAATTCAGTTTTAATACAAGTACAGGGGAATTGTTTGAGAAATTACAGTTAAAAGTACATAAACAAAGTGTTCTTCTCTTCCTATCAATATTTTCAAATGAATTATTTTTATAATAATTTACAGTTATACCTTGAAAAGTCTGTTTTGTGTCTGTCAGGTTTTGTTTTAAGAGAAAATAATTTCAGTCACACTTTAGTGAAAGATATTTGTCCTACATGTGTATGATTTCAGATATCAAGGTTTCAGGGGACAATTGTCCTGACAATTTTACTGTTGGGCAGATGTCCTGGTTACATTTTTAAACTATTGATTTCTGTACACATTGCACTGATCTTAACTGATTTTAATACTCTGAAATTGCAAAATTTGATTTTCCGGTCTCTAAAAACAGGTGAAAAACTGAGTATGGAAACAAAGTACTATTAAACTTTAACAAAGCATGCATCATATAAACCACCATGTTGGTGAGCCAAATACCACTCTCCTGAAAATGATGTCAGGTAAGCAATGGCGAGATGAGAAAATGCTCTTTTCATAGAAGCAAGCCTGCTTCCTTTACTGAGACTCCAAACCTTCTATAAATTAATGTCAAAATATCAAAATTTTAATTTACAAATGTTTCCCATAATGCAACAAAGAAAGAATTTAACCGATTGAATCTTATTTGACAGAGCTCTGTCAAACTAGGTTGAATTGGTTAAAAACCAAGTTTCATTATGGGAATAATTTGCTATTTGAAATTTTGCTATTCTGATAACAGTGTGCAGAGGTTTAACTGAAAAGTTCACTTATACTTTGGCAAAAGGGAAATCCAAATTGATGGTTTTGTCTCGATAACATTGAACTAATTTAACCATTATATTCAGGCTTTGAGAACATTATTCATCCAAGAAAGCTGAAAAAAGCGGAAATTCCTATATTTTTGTTTCTAGATTTAAAAATAATCATATTTTAACAAAAAACAAATAGATATCTAAAAGCAATATTGATTGCTACCTGCTATCAGCTGAAATCTCACATCCCTGGATACAGAGAAAAACATTTGTGAAATAAACATTTATTTCTTCTTACTTTTGAAAGGAATAAATGGAAATTTTTCAGTGATAATGTCATGGATTCAACAAACACTGTCCTTGTCTTTAACAATGCTCCCTCTAAGGCTGCCTTTCCAAGTGGAAGTAGTAAATTAAATGTATTCATCAGACCTTGTGTACCCTGATAAAACATGAAAGAAGAAAAAATAAATATTATCAACAACAGTCAAAAATATGATCAGTTCAAGTCAAGCAAAAAAATAAAAATATTATGTCAAAATATCAAAATTTCATGAATTCCGAATATGGAACAGGATACGAATAAAAAGCCTGTCACGGACCGTCCCCAATAATTCATTGTTCCTTAGGTCCATTAAAACCAATGACTGTTTGGAGAAAGAATTTACCACTCCGAATAATGAAGTCAAAAGTTAAAAAATTTATAGTAATTTATATATTTTTTATACTTACCAATGACCCAGACATAGCTGGTGCTAACTCTTAAAATATAGGGCCAAACACAAATTTTGCCCCCCAATCCCCAAAATTTGCATCTAAAACTAAAGAAAACATGTCCTGAAAGGCCCTCCACACCTCGCCCCCACTGCGCATGCGCAGTGTCAAGGACGTTCCGAAATTGGCGCCATTTATCATTCTAATAACCAGTGCCTGGTAAGCGCTATGTACTCAGCGGGGAGGCAAGAGTTCCCAACTCCTGGGAGGGCCATCCCCGTCTGGGTCATTGGTAAGTATAAAAAATATATAAATTACTATAAATTTTTTAACATTTTTATACTGTACCAATGACCCAGACATAGCTGAATAGTAAAAAGGCTGGAGGGCCAAGGACATAGAGCAAAATGGAATACGCTCAATAAAATAAAATAGAGTCATCCCCTGTAGGGAAAAGAAGTAATAGGCCTTACATGTATCTTTCTTATTTATGATAAATTAGAAAGATACAACACCTTCCAAAAATTGAGCTTCATACATCCATGTACTCTATTAATATCCAATAATCCTTATACTAATAATTTTTAAAGTAAGCCAATAATAAAGTAAGTCTAGAGAATAGAGACTCTTATACTCCTAAAAGTGTGTGAGAATTGCATAATCATGTCCGTTGACATATGCAATATTCAAAAGCTATACTTTAAAAACTAAGACTTGAATGAATTTTATAAACTTAAACTTCTCACTAAACAACCATCCCAATAACAGCTCAGAATTACTAACTCCGGAGGAGGTATCCCCTTGTTTTCATAGTAAAAACAGGTGACCCAAGGGAACACCCTCCCCCCCCCCCCCTTTTTCTTGCCCTGGGTCAAATAGCCCAGAGCGAAGAGGGCAGCCAAACGGAGACACTGCCGAAACAGACAGCCTACCTAGCTATAGTAGCAACTGTTAAGTGAAATGACATTCTGAGCAGTAGATAATAGACCTAACAATAGAGGTCTCCAGAAATGGACTCGATATTTCTGAGATAAAATTCATGAATGGATGGCTGAGCGCAATGAGCAGCCTTCAAAAATCTATAATAGCAACACTATTAATGTAAGCCCAAGAAGTAGAAGAACTCTTACTTCATGAGCCGAAATCCTAAGCACAACTGCTAAGCCAATGATATACCATAAGCAGTACGCTAGTTAATAGAATCCATTAACAATAAAATGGAGCGTAACGTCCTTCTACTAGACATCAAAGACAGAAGAAGCTTACGCCCTTGTAATAAACAGATATCTGTTTATAAATACATAAACTGTACCCGGAAAGAGTAAAGGCCTATGCCCATACGAAGACGGAAGGACCTTAAAATAATAGGTTCCGGATAATAGGAGCCTAACTCTTATGCAACAATCCAACCTAAATAGTAACGGAAGTATTGATTCCGAAACTATGAAAGTGAAAATCATCCATCGATAGTGCATGAAACTCACTGACTCTACAGTAAAAGAGAAACCAACAGAATTACTGTCTAAAAGGTCAGAATTTGAAAACTACTGTTTCCAGAGGCTCAAATGATTACTTAGCTAAATAAGAACCGAAGTTAAAATCCGTATAGGAATTTAATCTAAAGATTCTAAGTCTATTTATCAAAAAGTTACTAACTGACTTAGATAAAGAGACAAAAGACTCAATTGTAAACTATCGTAGAGTGCATAGGTATGAGGTAACATAAACCTATAACCTAAATAACAACAGGCTGCAGTAGATCTTGTGAAACAAGTATACTAAAAACTAGCAATGAGTAGTATGGAGGGATCAACCATATGAACATAATGATCCCTACACCACGACGGAAGAGCCTCCACTTTAGTCGCATAGAATAGCGAAGAAGAGGATCTCCTATAGTAAGAAATCGCGTCCAAAGCTCGTCCAGTACAGTGCTACAATGCAATACGGACCACACAATGGAATACATGAAGGTTGCGACCTTGCTGGTTGTGATAAAGATGACACGATTTACCCAGTGAAAAAAGATCCTCACATAGAGGAAGATTTCACGTTAAGATCCACAGTAGACAAGAGAGTAAATTACTCATGATCTCTGTGAAGATAGAGATGCTATCAACAGAAATGTATTGTGGTTGTTTATCTTAGCAATACCTGCTAAAACAACAGCGCCGGAGGATACGCGTATCCTATCATTCCGTCCTATAGATCAATAGAGCGTTAACAGTATTAGCTCAGAGATCTGGACAAGCCAACACATACGTCTGCAATTGATTAGCAAGCTGTGTCATAAATAAAACATCATTGGGCGCTCCCATAGATAGCAAATCTGATTAAATACTTGTTTGTTGAGAGTCCATTCTGACAGCAACAAGCGACCGGTAAGAGAACGGGAGTGCGATAAAACAATCAGACGACCCAGAATATGACGGACCAAAACTGAACTTGGTGTACTATAACCAACAGACGGATTCTTTCCATTAAATAGAATAACGGAAACGAAAGAGTGCCTCCCTGGTTCCGGAGATACGCCACTACTGTCGAATTAAAGGACAGGAATTTGGGCATGCGTTTCTGAATAATGTTCATGCAATGACATAAAGCAAGCCTAAAAAACATTATTCCGCGGAAGTTAAACTGATAGCTAAAAGACTGCGGAACCCAAAGACCCTGGCACTTCGAATCCGTAGGGATCAGTATATATCCCAATCTGTTTGACTGGCAACCGTCATAACAGCCACACTAGGGTCCGGCAACTGCGGCGGCACTCTCTGAGTCAACCACCGAATGTTTGCCCCAGTCTGAATCTCTTGTAACACTAGATAGACAAGAGAATGTATAAATCAAGCAATTCATGGATTGCCGGAAAGTTGCCGTCGAAGAGAAGCTCCTCCGAGAACGAAGCGACTCTGAGAGAGTTCTTAACCTACTATCCACGCGTGGATGTAGCTAGGGCTGCATCACGTCTAACCAACTCCAATCAGCCACTGAAGGGCGGAGTTATACGTGAACAAACTACTGCCCTCAAAAGAAATTACATTGAGAATAATATCCCGTAAATCTTTTCTTGAAGACGTAATGATAACGCCTCAGTAAGGCGGATTACGTATAATAAAGCGTCTAAGTTAAGTCTACTATACATAATGTCGTTCCCAACATTGAAATTGGAAAAGACATAAACGGCGAAAAAGAATATATGCAGTCTTTAATCACACCGTCTAGACGCATATGAACTCTCGGTATGCCCTGCTCTGCCAAAATAAACTATATGTAAAAAGATAAAATGGCAGAAATGAGCCACGCGGACAAGAAACTAAACTATCATGCTTAGTAGCAGGCTTGTATATATATATAATATATAGCGTCGAAAAATAAAACACATGTTGTAATGACAATATTGGACTGCGTCGGTAAGTCAGGGACAAAGTCCCTGTACCGATCGAAAAATCCGAGTCCAATGACGCTATAAGTCTCTTATCCAAGATCGCAGCAATGAAGTCCGAAAAATAATCACTGGAAGAAATGCCAGAAGATATGAAAGGCATCTTCCGATACTACTAAAGGGAAAACTCGAAATCTTTCGAATCCCTTTCGCCATCCTGTCGGACCCTATAAAGCGTTCGGTCGTCCGTAGCTTGATGCAACCGCGGACCGCACCGACCCAGCGCCGTCGGATAATTCCTGATTCGACCGAGAAACCGTCAATTGCTGGGATGCTGCGAAACAACTGTGCTAACTCGGATAGCACGTCCGTCACTGAGGCCTGAGGAGCAGCGGACTTACGATGCATTGCCGCAGGAAGCTCCGAGATCGTTACCCCGTGCATACTTCCAATATGCGAGCGAACGGAGTGTATAGGCCTCATGTTCCTTGGCTACCGGATGGCGCGACCTATTCGCTGTGGAATCACTGAATGCCGAAACTGATCGGATACTCGAGGTCACGTAGCCAATGTGCGGTCGTGTACCCTGCTGTGAGGATGAGGAAGCATTAAAGACAGTCTCTCGGACTGTCAATATAACGGAGCGTCCCGAGCAACGGACATATGCTCCGAATGTAAAATATCTGAACCACAACATGCGGTCCCCTATGTTGTTGGCTTCCTCCGATCTGTCCTCAATCTGCCGTCACTGGGTGAGAACTAAAGTAATTAAAGTGCTCGCATCACCCAAATCTCCTTCCTAGACCGCAAAGGACGAACCCGGCAGCCGAACCATTCGATGAATGTACGCTACACCGGGTGAGCTAGCGAATGTCACTCCGTAAGCGATAGACATATTCCATGAGCACTTATTGCCGCTAACTCTTCATTAACTATGACGACAGAGGCACACTTTTGAAAGACATCTCCATAACTCTTCGAACAAGAAACCAGAAATGCTTGGATAGCAAGCATAAAATAATAATATATATAGCGTCGTTCAATAATTCGAAAGTTTGTGTGACATTATTGGACTATGTCGGAACTGAGGGACGATGTCCCTGAACCGAACCAAAAATTTCTAAGTCCACCGACGCTATCAGTTTCTTATCCGGCATCGCAGCATATGTTGTTCCGAAAGGGAAAGCTTGAAATCCACCGAATCCCTTTCGGTATCCCGCCGGACCGGATGAAACTTTCGGACGTCCGTACCCGCTTCCGCGGATGCGACCCGACCCAGCATCGTCAGATAAAATATATGCGACAGATTCAGTTGATGCTGGGATGCTGCGATAAACTGTGCTATTAAGGAAAGCACGTCCGTTCCCGAGGCCTGTGCAGTAGCGGACTTACGATGCATTGCCGCTGGAAGCTCCGTGTACGTTGACTCCCGCACACTTCCTATGCGAACGTCCGGAGTCTGCAGGCCTCGAGTCCCCGGCTACCGACCCAGCGCTGTCGGATAATTCTCGATCCGACACCGTTTCTGTCGGCTGCTGGGATGCTGCGATAAGCTGCTATGTGCACAAGAATGTCCGGCGTCGAGACCTGCGGAGGCGCAGTCTATCGGTGCTTCGCCGAGGGCAGCTCCGCATCAGATGGCTCCCGCATACTTCCTATGCGAACGTCCGGAGTCCATCGGTCTCGAATCCCTGGCTGCCGGATGGTGTGACCTGGTCGCCGAAGAATCCTTGATCGGCGAAGCTGGTAATATATCGGCGGTCACGCAGCCAAGGTGCGGTCGTGTGCGCTGACGAGAAGAGGAAGCCTTAGCAGTCTCAGCGGACTGCCTATACAACGGAGCGTCCCGAGCGACGGACGTATGCTCCGCTAACGACACATTTGTACCACAACATCTGGGGCCAGATGTTGTTGAACGAGAGAGGGGCCTCTCTCGCTTGCCGTCCGGATGGACCGGAATGAGCTATGAACCGGACTAAAAGGCTTCCTCCGTTCTCCCTCCGATCCGCCGTCACTGGGTGTGCATTAAGTTAATTTTATAGTGCTCGCATCACCCCAAAATTCCTTCTAGACCGCAACGGACGAACCCGGCTGCCGAACCATTCGGTGAATGGACGCTACACCGGGCGAGCTAGCGGACGTCAAAGGCCGTCGAACCTACTAGGGTCCTCTTAGGCAATTGGCGTATTACATGAGCACTTTTCCGCTAGCCCTTCATTAATTGTGACGACGGAGGCACACTGTTGGAAGACATCACAGATACATCACCCTAATCTTGATCGTCTGAAATAGAAATTGATAAAGTAGAGTGACCCTGCGGGGAAAGGACCGGAGTGTCCAAATCCCCAACAACATACCGTGACATACGCTTCCCATATTGTCATCGAAATCATACGATACAGAACAGGAGTTAATGCGAGTACACTGACCACATATAGAATGATAATAAGGTCAGAGGAAGACTTCCTCTTAAAACAATTGATCAATATCCTTTCAATGTGAAAAGAAAACAAGTCCTGGTACTCGCACTAACCCCTGGCAATCAAAATACATAATAATAATATGATCCATTAATATAGAAAAAATAATTGAAATCAAAATATTTTGAAAAAATATTTTTTCAGAACAGCCCAAGTTTCTGAAAAGTAACGTTGAGCCCCAATGGATCCCAAGCCTAAGTGTGGACAAAAATTTTAAAAATATTTTAAACAATTTATTCAACACTTACGAACAATAATAATGTATCTAGTTATGATTAAAATAACATAAAGATATTATTATTTAGAAATCCCCCCCTCACACAGAGGGCTGTTGTAAATGTAAACAATGAGTGTAAAAACACTAAAATAAGACTCCAGGCACCCAGGCCCGAAATCAGTTACCAAAAATACACCATCTGATGCAAAACAGAGACTTCCAGGGAAGAAACTGCAGAACATCAGATGGTAGATGCAGAACACAACGCCTAACCACCCGTAGGTGAAGACGTAAACATGGGGAAAGAACAGAATTCATTCTGTTATTAAGCTAAAACTCCCAAGAAATTTTAGTAATAATAATTACAGAAACTATGCCAAAAGCATGGGAGAATAGCAAGGGGGAACTTAAAGGACAGGGAGAGAGGAAAAACACTTGAAAAAACAGTGTAACTAAATAATCAGAATGACAACAAAATGGCTGCTGCCTTGAAAATAGGTAACTTAACATAATTTCATTAAAAAATTTTAAGTTACAGCCCTGATAATATTCTGTCACACATTCTTTTCCTCTCCTCCTTTTCTATCCTCCTTAGAATCACCATTTCACTAATATTTATGTGTCTGGCATCATTTAAACTGAGATTTAAAAGCACAAAGATCAGTCAGATGTTAACTGATGAAGGGCCAAACTTAGAATGATAAATGGCGCCAATTTCGGAACGTCCTTGACACTGCGCATGCGCAGTGGGGGCGAGGTGTGGAGGGCCTTTCAGGACATGTTTTCTTTAGTTTTAGATGCAAATTTTGGGGATTGGGGGGCAAAATTTGTGTTTGGCCCTATATTTTAAGAGTTAGCACCAGCTATGTCTGGGTCATTGGTACAGTATAAAAATATAGAAAATGTATGCATAGACGACCTATTGGAAACTCCATAACTGATCTAACTAGCCCCAAATAAATCGTATCGAACCCCCCTCACCCGCAATACTTGAATCACTGGATAAGTAAGGCAGACGCAGAAATATTAAGGCTTGGGGGCTTGGGACAGTGACAAATTCCTTTTTCACTACAAGAAAAAGAAACTTCACGCTACATTCCCAGGCTATACTACTGCTGCTATTCTCAATCAAGGGTAATACAGATAAAAAGATTGTAGTTAGCCCAAGCAAGCAGTATGACACTAACCCGGCACGACTCATACCGCTTTAGTGTTAGTTATCTAGAATGGTATAGAAACCATATGGCTCCTTCACGTCTGACCGACTCCATAATGCCACTGAGGACGGAGGGGACGTGATGAACACAGCTCTATTGCAAGGAATATACCCACTGAAACGGCGTCGACATATCCCTTGAAATCAAGACAGAACACCATGTTGTCAAATAATACACCATATAGACATAAAATCCAATCATCAAGTGGAATTATAATCCACAACATTAGATTTGATAAAAATGAAAGCGGTAGACGAAAATCAAAAAATTTAAAGTAATTTATATATTTTTTATACTTACCAATGATCCAGACTAGCTGGTGCTAACTCAAAAATATCTAGGGCCAAACACAAATTTTCAAAGTCACTGAATCTGGCGCTAACATCATTCTTTGTAAAAAAGATTATAATAATTCAGCAGGAAGGTATGAGTGCCCAGTACTGCCCACTCATGGGAGGGCCATTCCCGTCTGGGTCATTGGTAAGTATAAAAAATATATAAATTACTTTAAATTTTTTCATATTTTTATACTGTAACCAATGACCCAGACTAGCTGAATCGTAAAAAGGTGGAGGGCCTAAAACTTCCGAAATAGTAGATCAACATTGATCAAATCCTTCAATCCATGATGAAGAAATTAGAATTTACATGTATGCCTCTTAATACCATAATAGAAGAGACATATCCTAATATGGATCCCAATTATGTAAATCCTAAATGCGAGCATGAAATCATGTTAATTAGGATGTAACAAATAAACAATTTTTAAGGCTAGTCTGGACTAAGCCATAAAAATTAGAATGGCATATTGAGAATGAGAGAAAATTGCCCATACAATAATACTACAGCTGATCGCCGAATATAGTACAGACAAAACAGCTTCCTTAATAGTTAAATATTTATTTATTTATTGGTGTTTAAGGTCACATATTTCTGCACAATGGCTAATCATGACCATGACAGTTTTATGGGTGGAGGAAGCCGGAGTACCAGGAGAGAACCACCGAGCAACAGCGAGCAACTGTCAGCTCCCCAACATACTAACTCCACACAAGCAGGGTTAGCATTGGTTGAAGACAGGTGCACCATCGACGTGCAGTACACCTTAGTACACAGTGTCACCGTGCCCCCACGTGGGCAATGGGGGTGAAGTGTCTTGCCCAAGGACACAACGCGGTTGCTGCAGGTGGGATTCGAACTGAGGACCTCTCGGTTTGCAGCCTGCACCTCTACCTACTGAGCCACTGCGCCCCCCTAATAGTTACATACCCAATAAGCCAGAGTAGTGGACAAAATGACCCCCCTCCCCCTTTTTTGAACATATCTTCAAAAGAAAGAGGGGAGAGCTCTGGAATCAATAATCAGAACCCAGAAACGATATAATTAAATATCGATCAGGCACTCAAAAATTAATTCATGAATAATAAATGGTGTTTAACGCCACTTCACAAATCAAGGTTATAGCGATGATTTTGGTAAATAACATTATCCGTTACAAAATATGCACTGCAAACGGCGTACACAGGTACGACAAAATCAGTGAAATAATAATATAACATACACATACAAAAGCGAGATACAATGAACAATCTCTGCAGAGAAAACACGCTTCAAGATCATTCACAGGAGGCCTCTGTGAAATTAAATCTGGTAAGAAAACTCTCCAACGCATACTATTTGGTATCTACAACTATAAACACGTGAGAATATGCGATTTGAGAACCGACAAAATAGAGACCAGGATCTCGAAATGGAGGTAGGTACGATTAACCGGCTCAAACTCAGACTGCCCCCGAAATATATAATACTTCAAGGTTCACCAAAGCAGTAGCGTAATCACATATTGCGCGAGTGCATAAAAATCCAGTCTATTAATTATCTAAAAACCACTAAATGGTTATGCAGTCACCTATAAACTCAAATAGCAGTCAATATGATGATAAAATAAGTGCTTGTATATTAGAAATCAGAAAATAAACACCGGAAACTAATGCAACAGAACTGCATATATGCCAATGAGAGCGCCATCCAACACAACCCAAATACAAGTATGTATGTATTAAAATATATATACGCAACAGTGTGAGTGTGGGTGGGGGGGGGGGGGGGGGGGGGGGGAGTCCAAATATATGTCGAAACCGCCTCACCCACATTATTAATCATTGTTGGTCACAGCAATAATATAGTGAACACAAAGCTCTTTCACGTCTGACATACTCCGTAATGCCACTGAGAGAGGAGAATGATGTGAAGAACAAAACTTCCCTTGAAGAAGAAAACCCTCTCGTGGGGAAGCTTCTGACGAATGTTCAATAACAGACACCATAACCTCAATGAAATCAATAGAAACAAATGAATTGAAGAATACACATATCCTATCATTCATTCCCATGAAAATGGCTGAGCGTCAAATGAATGCACTCAAATTCCTAATACTGGCGACACAAATAATGGAAACTATTATTCCTGTGCGCCGCAAACTTAACTATCCTGAAGTGATCCTATATAAGATCATGTAATAGCTATACAGTTAGAATAAGCCCAAGATGTAGCCAGTGCTTTACTTCATGTGCTGAAATCTTAAGCAGAGACTGCTGATTGGAAGATAAATTTACCTAAGCAGTACGGATAGCTAACTGACTTATTAAACAATAGAATGAATGTAAACGTCCCTTCTATTGGAAATTAATGACAAAAAAAGAGTTCCTCTCTTCTGGTAAACTCTGATTTGCATCTTTAAATACATGAACTGTAATAATTCAATGATGTTGCACATATGTGGTTTCTAAGAACCGAGGGTCCCAAGATCCCTGCATAGGGAGACCATCTTCCTCAGGATTGTAACGCAATATATGAACTCACGTCCGTAATAATTGAAAAAAACATTAAATATATGTCCAAACTTGACCTTATGTTAAAAGATTCTCTAAAACAAAACAGGTCTAGAGCGAAAAATGTCTACCACTCCAGTGGTAGACAACCACGTCCGGCGCATAAAATTTTCTGCTGTTAATGCGTTAGATAACAGATAAAAGCGAGCCAAACAGCTGGCTAATTCGCTCTGTGAAACAACAGATGAACCAGCCAGATGAAAAAGAATTGTGGGATATGTGTATCCTATCATTAATCCCATGAGACATTATCTAGTTCACAAAACAAGTGATCTGAAGAACTATACTCGCTACATTGCCAAGCGCTCGCTTTTCGACTGAATGAAAATCATAAATAACCTAATTATCCAGTTCCAGTCAAAATCGGGCGGACCGAGCTCTATAAAAGCCTCAAGCCACTGGCTCAGGGGTGTCTGATCAGTAACTCAAACAGACATAAACCCCCTATCCAAGTGGCTGTATAGACAATCCTAAAGAAATATATTGGAGAGACACCTATACCTTCACTATGAACCCTTATAGATGAACTGAGTCTAGGACAACTTCTCCTACTCTTTCTGTTGGTGTGGTCGATTAAACCCCAACTTAAAGAGTCGAGTATTGATGCTTTCTTGTAGCTTAATCCTACAATAATGAAAGCTTACCATCAAAGACTTAGATATACCTATACCTTCGCTATGAGGCCTATAGACGATCTGAGTCTAGGACAAACTCTCCTACTCTTTCTGCTGGTGTTTGTCAATTAGACCCCAACTTAAAGAGTTGTGTATTGATGTTTTCTTGTAGCTTAATCCTTCATTAATGAAAGCTTACCATCAAAGACTAGAGTCTGGAAAACTAAAGTGACTGTAGCAAGTTTTCCACCTAGTCAAATGTTAAACATCAGAAAAACTCCCACTTAACATTAGTTAAGACAGAGATATATATATAGGTCTGGAAAGAATTTTTAAAAGGTACAAACGACTACAAAATTCCTTTCCATATAGACGTTGCGTCACAGTACTTAAAATTGAATTACATAAGACCATGAGTCTAAATTCGCTCTGAATAAGAAATTATCTTCTCAATTGTGTCCGAGCGAAAAGCAAAAGATGAAGGTAAGGCTACAACTAAGATCTTAGCCTGCTCATTCAATGCAGAGAAACTCTCAACACATCTTCTCCTGTTGTTTTTAAAAGTATGTGAATAAACACAAACAGTTAAAATTACAGAAGATGATAAGAAACCGAATTACTTCTTCCCGCAGGAAGTTAAATATGGTGTCGTCTACACAATCAAAGACCTGTGACACCCCTGTAGACTTAACGGAAAGAGATCTTATTATCCTGCTCTTTGTCCGTATGAAGTCAGCGTCTAACTACGCTAGCGGTTTCTCATAATTACTCGCAGCATTGTAATTTTCTGGAACAAGTTCCAGGAAACGATAATGTATAGTATCCATATCATCCATGAGTTGTTCCGAAAGGGAAAGTTACCGTATCCCTTTCATCATTCGTCAAAATCAGTTAGAATCATGGTCACCAGCATCTGAACAGGCAGATGACTGGACCGATCAAGCACCATTCAACGGCTCAAGTTTTGAGACTGACGTTGAGTGCTTCTGCCTTAGCAGGAATACTGTGATTAGCTGCGCAATATGCAACAGCAAGTCCATTACGGAGGCCTGAGGAGCAGCGGTCATAAATTGCTTGTCCGCCGGTTGCTCCTGGGACAGGGTGTCCAAGATGACTATTACAGCGGATGTCCCGATGAATGAGGACTCATCTCCTTGGCTACTAGATGGTGCGACTTTCTTCACAAAGATGGACCTTTTGATGATGCATACTAGATATTCTAAGTCACTTAGCCAAGGTGCGGTCGGGAGTGATTGGTAGACGCTAAAGAAGCCAAACTGTAGCCGTCCCCGGCTAAGAATTGAACTAAGCATACCGAACAATAGCTATGTACGTAGGCTGTGACTGACCCAAGTTCCTACCAACAACACTCGGCCCCAGATGTTGTTAAAATAGAGAGATGGGTCTCCCTCTTGCTCGCGGTCCGGAGAGACCTGAATGAGCGTACCTCAGAACTTGCCGGCTTCTTCCTTCCATTAACACAGGGTGAGCATGAATGGATTAAATAGTGCTCGCTACACCCTTATTCTCTCTCGACCGCTACAGACATACCCGGTGTCACACCACAAATCTACGTGATAGATCTGCCGGTTGAGCTAGCTGGAGACAAGGGATGTAAACCTTGTTTGAAGTCTAGCCCTTGTCTAATATCATTGAGCACTTTTCCACTAGCTCTGAATACAATGCAAATGCGACACATCCGGTGTCACGGTCCTCATATTCAATCTCAACCCCTTCACCGGCGTCAGTGAACTGAAACCACTCATCGCGGTTTATAGCCATGTGCAATAAAAAGATCACTTTGTCCGTTATGTAGAGGAAACCATAAGACTAGCTGACCCTAGCCGCCTATTAGACGGGACGTCCCGGACAGGAGGTATGGACGTATACTCTGACTGATGCAAGTTCCTACCAACAACATCTGTCCCCAGATGATGCTGTAAGAGAGAGAGGCCTCTCTCTTGCATGCGGTCCTGGGCGACCTGGACGTACGTACCTCAGAACTTGCCGGTTTCCTCCTTCCGTCATCGCGGGTGAGCATGGTTGCATATCATAGTGTTCGCTCCACCCTATATCATCTCCTAGCCCGAATCGGATACACCCGGCATCACAGTTCTCAACGGACTTGTGCAGTCATGTGTGCTTTTCGAACGTAGAGGAAGCTATAAGACTAGACGACCCCGGCAGTCTATGGAAGGAGCATCCCAGACAGGAAGGCATGGACGTAAACTCCAACTGACACAAGTTCTTACCAACAACCTCTGACCCCAGATGTTGTTATGGCCTCTCTCTTGCTCGCGATCATGGAAGACCTGGACGAGCATACCTCAGAAGTTGTCTGCTTCCTCCTTCCCGTGATTCCTCCTTTCCGTCATCGCAGGGTGAGCATGTTCGTATTTTATAGTGCTCGCTACACCCTTATTCCTCTTCTTGACCGCTACGGACATACCCGGCGTCACACCACTAGACAACGTGATAGATCTGCCGGTAGAGCTAGCTGGAGACAAAGGACGTAAACCACTTTTGAAGCCTAGCCCTTGTCTAATATCACTGAGCACTTTTCCGCTAGCCCTATAATGCGACGACGGAAGCACACTCCCTGACAGCGTCACGAAAACCACACCATGTTCTTGTTCCTCTGTAAATAGAAACTAAAAAACTATAGTGACATTTTGACGAGAGAACCAGCAGTGTCCCCTCTCCGCGATAGGACCGATAGTGTCCACTCGCCTAACACAAACCATGACACCCATCATCCAATGGAACAAGAATTAGTGGCAGTACATCAATTATACTCAAGACAACGACCAAGTAAATAGAGGAAAGGCTTTCTCCATTTGCCCTTCTATTAGATAAATATTATTACCTAAAATCTAATATATGTCATTGTACCACCACCAAATCTACATATAATATAAGATAACATTAAAATACAATTGATGAAATAAATATATCAAAAAGAAAAATTCTTTAAAAAATAAAATAAAAATTTTTGAAATTTTTTTTCTTTTTTAAGAGCCCAAGTTCCCAAAGGAAACGATGAGCCCAAAAAAGCCTAAGTGTGGACAAAATTATAAAAATCTGCTGTAAAATTAACTACCACACTATCAGAATATTTAATGTTACTTACAACTGTCGTTCCTAAACAAAAATAGGAAACTACCTAGAGCATTGTAAATGTAAACAAAAACCGGAAACAAGACCGCAGGTAACCTGGCCTGAAGTCAGTAACAGAAACAAGAATATCCGATGTAAAGCAAGATCTTCATCAGAAGAAAAAACAATACATTGGATGTATGATGCATGACCAAAATGCCCAAACACCCCAAGGGTGAGGACATAACCCTGGGGATGTACAGAATAATTTTCTGTGTAATACGTTAAACTCCCGAGAAATTTTATAAAAAAAAAATTTCCATTAAAACAAGCCAAAAAGCTTGGGAGCTTAACAGGGGACATCAAGGGAAGGTAGGAAAGGAATACTAAATAAACAGTAGATAGATCATAATCAATCAGTGATAACATCATGCCCATGTCCCGAAATTAGGGAACATGAACTAATTTTTATAAATATTAAAAAATTACAGCCCTAAACATTTCAAACCACCGTTTCTTCCTTCCTTCATCCAGTTGTGTCCTTGGATCCACCAATTAACCATTGATTTGCGTCTGGCAACATTATTAATTGAGATTTAAAAAGCACAAATGTCAGTTTGATTGTTATCTGACAAGGGCCAAACAAAGAATGATGTTGGCGCCAGATTCGGTGACTTCCTGGCATCTGCGGAGGGTAAATGTATGGAGGGCCAGATAGGACTTCTAATTTTCGGTTTTGCATGCAAATTTTGGGGACTGGGGGGGGGGGGGGGGGGGGCAAAATTTGTGTTTGGCCCTAGATATTTTGGGGTTAGCACCAGCTAGTCTGGGTTATTGGTTACAGTATAAAAATACTATGTTCTGGCACCCGATTACAAGAAACGTAGATGAACTCCTTGCACCTCGTACAAATTATAGCAGGAATATAATCCTGAAAAGGATGGCGTTATCAATAGGGCTAAAAGTCTCAGACAACTAACATAAAAACAATACCGCTAAGGAGAGAACAAACTCTTCTCATGCAACGGTACCTTGTCCAGTAGGACAGTGGTCTCAGCCTGGCTGAAGCAGCTAAAGGTCTTTCTATTCAAGAAGACAATTAAATGGCTGATAACTGCGGCCCTAAAAGCTCACTAAAGGAGACTTACAAAGCTAGCGCAATGACAGGGATAAAAAGACCGCTCAAACTTCTAGATAGGCTACTAAGGTGCCAACAATAAGACTAAAGTCTATGACATTTAAGAAAACAACACCAAGAAGGAAAAGAGCACTCTTTTCCTTTAGGGGTTCTATTCCCAAAAGACAGCAGTCTCAGCCTAGCTAATGGAGCTTGGAAGACTTCATCTTCATGAAGACCGATATCGGAGTGTAAATTTTTGCGACTTTAGACTGACACTTACAACGTTAGTCGCTCAAGTTAAGGGAAAAAAGGGCCACACTTGATTCTTATAGGGTGTCAACAAAAGGACTAAAAGCCCCAGACGCCTAAGAATACAACACCGAGAAGGAAACAATGTACTCTTTCCTTTCAACAGCCCTAATTCTAAAGAGACAGCAGTCTCCTATTAGATAGCATAGCTAATAAGTCTTCATTCCGTGAAGACAGATACCTGGGTGAAACTGCGACCTTGAAAGCTCACTAAAGGGAGACTTACAACGTTAGTCGCTCAAGGTAAGGAATAAGGACGGCTCTAACAACCGAAATTCCAAAGAGACAGTAGTCTCAGGTAGCTAATGCAGTTTATTAGTCTTCATCTCCATGAATACAAATATCTGTTTCACCTGCAACCTTGGAAAGCTCACTATATAGAGACTTACAACATTGGCCGCAATGTAGAAGAAAAAGACCGCTGTAACAATATATAAGGCCACTATGACATTAGCCACTAATGATAGACACAGACTGCTCTTAATTCACATAAGCCAAACTAAGGCGACAACAATAGAACTAATTGCCTGTGACGCCTAGGAATATTACACCAAGAAGGAAAACGTAAATCTTTCCTTCTAATGGCTTATTCCACGGGGCCTGAAGCACTCATCTTGTACAGAACACAAATTGAACAGAGTCCAAGAATGAGTCTACATTAAGCAAGCCATCTCTATAGGCTACACTGTCAATCCTTGAGTCCCTCAGGAGTGACAAAAATAATCTGGGCATCATGCCTTTTCTTCAGTTGATCATAAGTAAAATGTAGAGCTCCCCTATGAAGCCCCTTGATACAACCTATGTGGATTAATCTTAGTACCTCTAGAGGGTACTGAATACAAAATGTTTAATTCTTCAGCAAAATGGCCAATTCCGGCTCCCATAGAGAGCCCAAATATTAACCCAGGCTCTTGATTTGAACACAGTTAAATCTGACTTCCCTAGAGATGTTGTGTACCGAATATGAAAGCATTCTGACTGTTGGATCTGAAGAAGAGAAACTGTAAAGAAATTTCTTCGAATTGCACTAAGTTCAAATTTGGGCTACCATAGCGAGCCCAAATATTGACCTATGGATCCGATTTGAACAAACTTGAATCTGACCCCCCCTAGAGATGTTGTATACCAAATGTGAAAGCATTCTGACAAGTGAATCTGAAGAAGAAGATTTTTGAAGAAATTCCCTCATATTGTACTAAGTTAAATTTCATGTTCCCATATGGAGCCCAAATATTAACCTAGGCACTCGAATTGAACAACCTGGAATCTGACTCCCCTAGAGATGTTGTATACCAAATATAAAAGCATTCCGACTGGTGGATCTGAAGAAGAAGATTTTTAAAGAAATTTTCTCATATTGCACTAAGTAAAAATTTGGGCTACCATAGTGAGCCCAAATATATACCTAGGAATTTGATTTGAACAAACTTGAATCTGACCCCCATAAAGATGTTGCATACCAAATATCAAAGCATTCTGACTGATGGATCTGAAGAAGAAGATTTTTTTAAATTACCCTCCATACTGAACAAAGATAAAATTTGGGCTTCCGTAGGCAGGCTTGGCAATTTCAGGAGAGCGATTTTTTAGCTCTCCTTACTGCCCTCCTGAAAGAATTAAGGAGAGCGAAAAATTGCCCTCCTAAATATTTTGGTCTGGGATGACTGAGATTACATGTATTATGCTCACATTAAATTTTTGTTGTAAAGCAAAAATGTAATTTAACTTCGAAGTCACATAACATCACGTAATTTCATTCTGAAAGTGGTTTAGTGGTAAAAGGTAATGGCTGCAACCATACCCAAACACAGTTGTAACCATTTGAAGCAAAATGGGTCACAGCAATATTTTTTTTCTGTCAGTTTCAAGTTCAACAACTGACATCACAGTTTAAGGGTCATTATTCAAGGAATATTGACACTATAATATACTACCATTACTACTATCCTGTCACTTGAAGCACTTGCACCAGGATGTGACTGTAGATTCAAGCAGACCTGTTGTCCAAGAAAGTCATACGCCTACCACTACCAACTTCAACCCCCTTGGGGGGTTGAAGGTGGTAGTGTTAGGCGTATGACTTTCTTGGACAACAGGTCTGGGGACACACACAGGTCTTGTCAAGTGTGTGTTCGGTTGTTGAGTGAGACATCTAGAAGTCTAAGAGATTTCGCTTTACCTTATTAAAGTTAATAAAATCACTGATGTAGTCTGTTGGTTTCAGCTTCAATGAGTTCGTTCAATTGGATACTTAAAATGCTGTGTAAAGCTAATTGCTCTCCTAAGCTGATTGAGGAGAGCGATTTTTTGCCCTCCTGCATTTTTCAGAATGCCAGGCCTGCGTAGGAAGCCCAAATATTAACCTAGGGACTTGGTTTGAACAATCTAGAATCTGACCCTCATAACAATGATGTATACCAAATATTAAAAGATTCTGACTGGTGGTTCTGAAGAAGAAGATTTTTAAAGAATATTCCCCATATTACCCTGTGTTAAAACTTCGGGCTCCTGTAGAGAGCCCAAATATGAACCAATGAGCTTTATTTCTACAAACTTTTATCTGACCCCCCTATGAATGCTGTATACCAAATATCAAAAGATTCTGATGATTGGTTCTGGAGAAAAGATTTTTTAAAATTTTTGCAAATATGCTGACTCAGCATTTTTTCAATGCCCATTACAGAACACCCTAACATAACCGTTGGCAATTTTTTTTTACCATTCATTTCTACTGGTCGTAAGGATACTTCATTCCAAATAAAAGCTCTCTGTTCCATGGGGTTTGGGAAATATGGGCGTTTGAAAATATTTCTATTTTTAGCTCCCAGGGTTCCCATGGGGATGCGGGAATTTTTTTTTTTGCATGGGTCAAGTACTTATGACCCAATACTACCACAAACCAAATTTGGTTCATACTGGACCTTCGGTTCAGAAAATAGAAATTTTGGGCGGGGCCAAAAATCTCACCCCTCCTATTACAAAGCCAAATATTACTTTACGAACTTCGTTTGAACAAACTTGATTCTACACCTCATATGGAAGCTCCATAGCAAATATCAAGTCATTGTACACACTGGTTCTTGAGAAGAAGATTTTTAAAATATTTTGGAGCATTTTCCCCCACTCCCTCCCTATGGGGCTGGGCATGCTGAGTTGAACAAAAATGAAATGCCCCTTTGGGACCATCACTCACACAAACTTTCACTTGAATTGGCCCAGTGGCTTTGGAGGAGAAGACCAAAACATGGTGTTGACGGACGACGGACGCCGGACGACGGATGCCAGACGACGGACGGGAAGCGATTAGATTAGCTCAGCTTGACTTTGTCAAGATGAGCTAAAAAGCTGGCGGTCTCAGCGTAGCTAACAGAGCCTATAAGTCAAATATCTGTGAAAAACAGATATCTGTGTGTAACCCTGCAGCCTTAGACAGCTCACTCAACGGAGACTTACGTCGCTAGCCGCTAATGTATAAGAAAAGACCGCTCTAATTGTACGTAAGGCTACTATGGCATCCACAATAGCACTAAATGCCTTTGATGCCTAGGAATACAACACCGAGAAGGGAAAGACATACTTACTCCTTCTAACGGCTCTATTCCCAATAAGACAGATGTCTAAGCCTATCTATGAGCTATCAATCTTCTATTCATAAGGAATAGACCATTGTCTTTCTTATACTATTGCTAGGCTAAGGGAGGCATTGTTAATCGGACCAAAAGCCTTCAACACCTGAGCTGAAAGATCCGGGGAGGAAGATCTTCGTCTTTCCTTCGCCCGATACCTTAAGCTGTTTTCTGCCTAGCAAACGCAGACTTTTGTTCAGATGGAACAAGATTTGAAGAGCTTATGAATACAAATTCAGTCTTAATGTGCCATTCCGTGATGGCTGGAGAAGCAACCTCTCCGTAGCCCTCTCACCATCTGAATGTTCCATCTGAAATATGGTCAACACTATCCGAATGTACAGATGACTGGACCAACCCATCGCCATCCGACAGCTCACTACCGGAGTCTGTTGATGGCAGAACCGGTGACTACTGGGATGCTGCGACATGCTGCGCAATCTGCGGCAGCAGGTCCGTGAACGTGGCTTGCAGAGCAGCAATTATCCGCTTCTTCACCATATGCTGCTCAGGGGATGGAGATCTGTCACCAGATCTTCGATGCATGTCCTGTATAAAAATGCCTCGAATGACTGGCTACAGGTTAATCCGACTTCGGTTGGGAAGACTGGGACCATCTCCATGGAACAGTATGAACATGCGAAGTCGGATAGCTAGTCTGCGGTCTAATATGCTTCATTGATGAGACAGAGGAAGAAGCCATAGCTGCAACTGGCCCCGGCTCGAAAACAGTCAGCCCCGACTGCTGATGGAAATAAGAGGGGTGTCAATGACACTGTAGCTTAACCTGAGTGTGTGTTGTGTTTGATGAAAAGGATAATGTTCAATGTTTATGAAAGGAAAATGAAATAAGACAAGAATTGTGATAATTGGGAATATGTTAATTTCTGTTCCCTGTATGCTATGTTTTCAATAAAAACTAGAAACTGTTTTAGCACACTAAAACATACGTCTCCCCTTCCCTTATATTTAATGCACTGCAAATTATATATACATCAATAATATTGACAATCATACCAAATATCTATGGTCTAGGTCAAGGGGATGTCCTCATCTAGACATCATACAGAGTCATCCTACCAAGTAACAAGGAAATCCCTCCATATTAAATATGACCTGTAGATTGTGCTAAAAGTTTTTAGGTTTCGGACTTGGGCAGCCATCACGGTTGATAGATCATGACCAAAAGGGGACATTCTCATCTAGATATTATACAAAGTCATCCTACCAAGTTACCATGAAATCCCTTCATAAACACGATCTGTAGACTGTGCTAAAGGTTTTTGGGCTCGGGCAGCCATCATGGTTGACCGATCGTGACCAAAAGGGGATGTCCTCATCTAGACATTATACTGAGTCATCCTACCAAGTTACAATGAAATCCCTTCATAAATGCGACCTGTAGTCTGTGCTAAAGGTTTTTGGGTTTTGGGCTCGGGCAGCCATCGTAGCTGAATGATCGTGACCAAAAGGGGACAATCTCATCTAGACATTATCTGGAGTCATTATGGTTGACCGATCGCGACCAAAAGGGGATGTCCTCATCAAGACATTATACTGAGTCATCCTACCAAGATACCATGAAATCCCTTCATAAATATGACCTGTAGACTATGCTAAAGGTTTTTGGGCTTCGGGCCCCTGCAGCCATCACAGTTGATCAATCATGACCAAAAGGGGACGTTCTCATCCAGACATTATAAGGAGTCATCCTACCAAGTTACAATGAAATCCCTCCATAAATACGACCTGTAGACTGTGCTAAACGTTTTTGGGTTTTGGGCTTGGGCAGTCTTCACGGTTGACAGATCATGACAAAATGGGGAAGTTCTCATCTAGACATCATACAGAGTCATCCTACTAAGTTACAATGAAATCCCTTCATATTAAATATGATCTGTAGACTGTGCTAAAAGTTTTTGAGTTTCGGGCTTGGGCAGCTGTCACGATTGACAGATCATGACCAAAAGGGGGCGTTCTCATCTAGATATTGTACAGAGTCATCCTACCAAGTTACCAAGAAATCCCTTCATAAATATGACCTGTAGACTATGCTAAAGGTTTTGGGGTTTGGGGCTCCGGAAGCCATCACTATTGACCGATCGCGACGAAAAGGGGACGTTCTCATCTAGACATGACCTAAACCTGCATATGAAAATTTGTGATGATCAGACAAGAACTACGGGGTGTGCTAAAGGAAAATGTGAACAGACCAACAGACCTCACAGACTCACAGACTAACAGACAAACAGACATCCGCAAGCGTGATGGAAATAGCTTATCTTGACTTTGTCAAGTTAAGCTAAAAATGAAAGTGTCAATGACACTGTAGCTCAACTTGTCAAGACAAAGACATGTACATGTATAGTATGTGACACAGCAATGACAAACATCTAGGTAATGACCTGATAACAAAGGTACATATAAAGTATTGTAACGGTCTGTATATAAATACTGACCGTTGCCTGTAACAAATGTATAGGTAAAGTATTGTAAAGGTGGGTGACAGTCAGATGCTGAACTAGAAAAAATCTTTGAGTCCCAGAGTGGGTCTGACTGAACCCCAAAATATTTGTTCTCATAGCACAGTGATAACAAAGGCACCCCAAAACACACTCGTTCCTGTCCCAAGGTAAAAACAAAAGTACTCAAGAAGTTTTGTGAAGATCAGTTCATAAATACGAACTGTATAGAACTTGTGACAAAAAAACCTAATTTCGGTACAAAATGGCCACTGGCAGCCATCTTGAATTTTGGACCGTACCCAGAAACACTCATTCTCATCCCAAGGAGATAGCAAAGGTACCCAAGAAGTTTTGTGAAGATCGGTTCATAAATACAGCCTCTACCCTGAGCCGTATTGACATGTGTGCTTACATTGTGTAAGTAGCACTGAATAAATCAAAGTTCATCTAATTTGCATAATTTCTGCACGAAAAAAAAACCCTTACAATATGTGATGTATTCCATGTTACTAAACATTCATACAAAAATTTATTCAAATCAGAACTTTCATACAGAAGTTCTATACAAAAGACTGATTGCACTAATTTTGGTACAAAATGGCTGCTGGTGGCCATCTTGAATTTCGGACCACACCCAAAAACACTCGCTCTCATCCCACGGTGATAACAAAGGTACCCAAGAAGTTTCGTAAAGATTGGTTCATAAATATGGCCTCTAGTCTGAGCTGTATAGAAGATGTGTACAAAAAACTGATTAGACCTAATTTCGGTACAAAATGGCCACTGGCAGCCATCTTGAATTTTAGACCTCACCCAGAAACACTCGTTCTCGTCCCAAGGTGATAACAAAGGTACCCAAGACATTTCGTGAAGATCAGTTCATAAATACAGACTCTAGTCTGAGCCGTATTGACATGTGTACTTACTGTGTGTAAGTCGCACTGAAAAAATCAAAGTTCATCTGATTTGCATAATTTCTGCACGAGAAAAAAACCCGTATTATATGTGATGCATCCCATGGTACTAAACATTCACAAAAAAATTATTCAAATCAGGGCTTTCATATGGAAGTTCTGTGCAAAAATCTGATTGCACCTAATTTTGTACAAAATGGCTGCCATCGGCCATCTTGAATTTCGGACCGGACCCCAAAACACTCGTTCTCGTCCCACGGTGATACCAAAGGAACCCAAGAAGTTTCGTAAAGATCGATTCATAAATACGGCCTCTAGCCCGAGCCGTATTGGCATTTGCACTTACAGTGCTGAAAGTAACCCCCAAAAACATCAAAATTAGTCTAATTTGCACAATTTACGTACGAGAAAAAAACACGTATTATATGTGATGTATCCCATGGTACTAAACATTCATACAAAAAATTATTCAAATCAGAGCTTTCATATGGAAGTTCTGTACAAAAAACAGATTTCTGCATCGTCGGTACAAAATGGCAGCTGGCAGCCATCTTGAATTTCGGACCGCACCCAAAAACACTCGTTCTCGTCCCACGGTCATAACAAAGGTACCCAAGAAGGATCATAAAGATCGGTTCATAAATATGGCCTCTAGCCCGAGCCATAGCAGCTTGGCACTTACAGCTCTGAAAGTAACACTAAATAAATCAAAGTCAGTCTAATTTGCATAATTTACGCACGAGAAAAAAACCCGTATTATATGTGATGTATCCCATGGTACTAAACATTTATACAAAACTTTATTCAAATCAGAACTTTCATACAGAAGTTCTGTACAAAAAACTGATTTTTGCATCATCGGTACAAAATGGCCACTGGCAGCCATCTTGAATTTCGGACCACACCTAAAAACACTCGTTCCCGTCCCAGGGTCATAACAAAGGTACACAAGAAGTTTCGTAAAGATCGGTTCATAAATACGACCTCTAGCCCGAGCCATAGCCAATTGTTGACGTACTGACAGACGGACAGACGGACGGACGGACAGACGGACGACGGGCCATGACAATAGCTCAAATTTGACTTCGTCAAAGTTGAGCTAATGAAAGTGTCAATGACACTGTAGCTCAACTTTGAATATGACAGGAATCAGTATTTGCTGTGACCAGGTCAACAATAATGTAATGAATAAGACAGGAATCAGTATTTGTTGTGACCAAGTCAACAATAATGTATAAGAGAAAAAGGAGTTTTGTTGTGACCACGTCAACCATAGTAAATCAATTACAAGAGGCCCCACGGGGCCTGAGGGCGCTCACCTGATACTGGCCGAGTCATATCACCAAAATAGCAAGGGATTCTGCCTTGTGGTTATTATCAGTTTTTCAACATAAAAGTGTTTTCTCTACTTAGTAACCCAGAGTGTTCATATGTTAGATCCCCATATTGGGTACTCAATAATTTATCTATTTATTTATTGGAATTTAAGGTCACTTTCTAAGGCTACATCATTACAGAGGCATAATTATAATATCAGGTTTGGTCAATCGTTTATGCCTATTACTGCCCACTTTACAGGGCTTTCAACGCAGGAATTGGTTACTGGGCCCAATTTTATCAATAAACCAGAACTTGAACAAATTTCAATTTGCCGCTTCTAAGAAAACTAAAAATCAAATATCAAAAGATTCTGAGAGGAGTATCAGAAAAAAAAGATTTTTTAAGAATATTTCTCATACTGAATTAAGTTATACATTGGGCTCCCATAGGGAACCCAAAAACAAAAGCTTCTGAAGCAGTGTTTTGGGAGAAGAAGATTCTTCAACGTTATTCCCATTAGCTACACTGTTAAAAAATGATGACTCGGCACTTTTAGTCCTAGAAAAGAACCTTATGATAAAATTTTTACCATTTTTTTCTTCCGGTCCTAAGGAAGCTTCACACCATATAAAAATTCTCAGTGCCATGTAGTTCTGGAGATATGGGCATTTAAAAAGAAAAAAATTTTTTAGCTCCTGCAGTTCCCGTGGGGGACAGGAAAACAATTTTCGGCATAAATTAGGTACTTATGACCCAATAAGCCCTCATATCAAATTTGGTTCAAATCGACTTTTTGGTTTGGAAAATAAAAATTTTGGTATAATTTGGGCTCCCACAGTGAGCCCAAATATGAACCCAGGTACTTGGCTTTACCAAACTTCACTCTCAGCCCCTAAGAATGCTGTACATCAAATATCAAAACATTTTGACTGGTGGATCTGAAACAAAAATTTTTTTTAAAGAATATTCCTCATATTGAACTAAGTTATAATTTGGGCTCCCACAGGGAGACCAAATATGAGCCGAAGGACTTGACTTGAACAAACTTGAATCTCACCTCCCTAAGCATACTGTATACCAAATATCAAAAGATTCTGACCGGTGGATGCGAAGAAGAAGATTTTAAAAGAATATACCTCGTATTGCACTAAGTTACAATTTGGGTTCCCAAAGGGAGTCCAAATATGAACTCAGGGACTTGGCTTGAACAAACATCAATCTCACCCCCCTAAGGATGATGCATAGCAAATATCAAAAGATTCTGATTTGTGGATCCGAAGAAGAAGATTTTTAAAATATATCCCTCATATTGCACTAATTTGAACATTTGGGTTCCCATAGGGAACCCAAATATGGACCGAGGAATTTGATTTCTACAAATATGTGAATCAATGTTCCAAAGATGTTATATGTAAAATATGAAAGCTTTTAGAGCAGTGGTTTGGAAGAAAACAATTCTTTATTTTTTTCCCATTGCCTACTGTGTTAAAAAATACTGACTCAGCACTTTTTCAGAGTCCCGAAAAAGTACCCTATGATAAAACCGATAGCAATTTTTTTTTACCAATCCTTTCTGTTGGTCCCAAGAAAGCTTCACACCAAATAAAAATTCTCACTGCCGTGCAGTTTTTGAGATATAGGCGTTTTAATTTTTTTCTATTTTTAGCTCCTGTGGTTCCCACGGGGCTACAGGCAAAAAAATTTCTGCATAAATTAGGTACTTATGACCCAATAAGCCCTCACATAAAATTTGGTTCAAATTGGCCTCTCGGTTTAAAAAATAGAAATTTGGGGTGGGGCCAAAATTTTTGCTCCTCCCATAACATCGCCAAGTATAGACCTACAAACTTCTCTTGAACAAACTTGAGTCTACACCTCAAAAGGAAGCTGCATACCAAATATCAAGTCTCTGCTATTGCTGGTTCTTGAGAAGAACATTTTTTAAGAATTGGAGCATTTTTGCCCCACCCCTCTGCTCAATATGAGCCGAAACCTAATTTGCCCAAAAATCAAAATGCCGCTATATAACCCCTACTCACATGAAATTTCATTAACATGCGGCCAGTGGTTTGGAAGAAAAAGACCCAAACACCACCTTCACGCCGGACGACGGACGACGGACGACGGACGAAAAGTGATCAGAAAAGCTCACCCTGACTTTCAGTCAGGTGAGCTAACAAGGTGACTGCAATGGTCTAAAGAATAGGACATAAGTATTATATGTGATGCATCCCATGTTAGTAAATATTCACACAAAAATTTATTCAAATCAGACCTTTCATATAGAAGTTTTGAGCAAAAAACTGATAGCACAAAATTTTGTACAAAATGGCTGCTGGTGGCCATCTTGAATTTCCAACCGGACCCCAAAACACTCGTTATCGTCCCACGGTGATAACAAAGATATCCAAGAAGTTTCGTAAAGATCGGTTCATAAATACGGCCTCTAGCCCGAGCAGTATTGGCATTTGCAGTTACAGTGCTGAAAGTAACACTAAATAGATCAAAGTTAGTCTAATTGGCATAATTTATGCACAAGAAAAAAACCTGTATTATATGTGATGTATCCCATTTTACTAAACATTCACACAAAAATTTATTCAAATCAGCGCTTGCATATGGAAGTTCTGTGCAAAAATCTGATTGCACCTAATTTTGTACAAAATGGCTGCCAGCGGCCATCTTGAATTTCAGACTGGACCCAGAAACACTCGTTCTCGTCCCACGGTGATAACAATGGTACCCAAGAAGATTTGTAAAGATCGGTTCATAAATATGGCCTCTCGCCCAAGCCATATTAGCATTTGCACATACAGTGCTGAAAGTAACACTAAATAAATCAAAGTTAGTCTAATTTGAGGCCATCTTGAATTTCGGACCGGACCCAAAAACACTCATTCTCGTCCCACGGTGATAACAAAGGTACCCAAGAAGTTTTGTAAAGATCGGTTCATAAATACAGCCTCTAGCATGAGCCATGTTGACGGCTTGACAGACGGACATACAGACGACGGGCCATGACAATACCTCAAATTTGGGTTCGCCAAAGTTGAGCTAATGAGCATTTAAAGCACAGATGTCAGTTCAGTTGTTACTGACTTTGGGCCAAACAGAAGAAAGATGTTTGCGCCAATTCCAGTCTCTTCCTGGGTACTGCGCATGTTCAAGTGCTAAAAGTATGGAGGGCCAGTTAGGAGTTTTAATTTTCGGTATTGTATGCAAATTTTGGGGATTGGGGGGGGTTCAAAATTTGTGTTTGGCCCTTAATAATATTGAGGTTGCACCAGGTAAGTCTGGGCCATTGGTTTTAGTATTAAAATATGCCTCCAGGGTTCAATGGGTTAAGGTGAAATTCCGTTCCAACAGTTACCCAAATCATAAAGTGTCATAGGTCTCACACAGAAGACCTAACTACACATTTTATCCATTTACCTAATGTAATGGCCACATCTGTTAAGCTCTATTCACAAAGACTGTCAATCAAATGTTACTATGTAATGAAAGTGTCAATGACACTGTAGCTTAACTTGTCTGTGTGTTATGTTTGATGAAACGGATAATGTTCAATGTTTATGAAAGGATTATGAAATAAGACAAAATTGTGATAATTGGGAAGATGTTAATTTCTGTTCCCTGTATGCTATGTTTTCAATGAAAGTGTCAATGACACTGTAGCTTAAGTTGTGTGTAGTGTTTGATGAAAAGGATAATATTCAATGTTTGTGAAAAGGTTATGAAATAAGACAAGAATTGTGATAATTGGGAATATGTTCATTTCTGTTCCCTGTATGCTATGTTTTTGATAAAAAATAATATGAGGTGTACATTGTACTAAAGAGCTGAGGGGTGGGTTAATATGACCTCACAGTTAATGTATGTAGCCCTCACAGTTAACGTATATCAATGAAAGTTACCAAGTTACAGTGAAATTATTCCAAAATGAGTCATCCTATCAAGTTACATTGAAATCCCTTTATAAATATGGCCTGTAGAGTGTGCTAAAGGTTTTCGGGCCCCTGTAGCCGTCAGTTTCCCAATTGCGTCCAAAGGGGACGTTCTCATCTAGACATTATATGAAGTCAACGTACCAAGTTACAATGAAATCCCTTCATAAATATGACCTGTAGACTGTGCTAAAGGTTTTTGGGCTCGGGCAGCAATCATAGTTGAATGATCGCAACCAAAAGGGGACATTCTCATCTGGAATGATCCTACGAAGTTACAATGAAATCCCTTCATAAATATGAACTGACTGTGCTCAAGGTTTTCGGGCTTCGGGCCCCTGAAACCGTCACAGTTGACCAATCACGACCAAAAGGGGATGTCATCATCTAGGCATTATATGGAGTCAAACTAACAGGTTACAATGAAATCCTTCCATAAATATGACCTATAGACTATGCTAAAGGTTTTGGGGTTTTGGGCTCGGGCAGCCATCAAGGCTGAATGATCGCGACCAAAAGGGGACGTTCTCATCTAGACATTATTTGGAGTCATCCTACCAAGGTACCTTCATAAATATCACCTGTAGACTGTGCTAAGGTTTTCAGGTTTCAGGCCCCTGTAGCTGTCACAGTTGCCTAATGGTGTCCAAAAGGGGCTGTTCCCATCTAGACATTATATGAAGCCAACCTACCAAATTACAATGAAATCCCTTCATAAATATGGCCTGTAGACTGTGCTAAAGGTTTTTGGGCTTCGGGCCCCTATAGCTGTCAGTTTCCCAATTGCGTCCGAAGGGAACGTTCTCATCTAGACATTATATGAAGTCAACCTACCAAGTTACAATGAAATCCCTTCATAAATATGACCTGTAGACTGTGCTAAAGATTTTCGGGCTTTGGGCACCTGTAGCCATCACAGTTGACCAATCACGACCAAAAGGGGATGTCATCATCTAGGCATTATATGGAGACAACCTAACAAGTTACAATGAAATTCTTCCTTAAATATGACCCTTTGCCTATGCTAAAGGTTTTTGGGCTCGGGCACCCATCAAAGGCTGAATGATCGCGATCAAAATGGGACGTTCTCATCTAGACATTATTTGGAGTCATCCTACCAAGTTACAATGAAATCCCTTCATAAATATGACCAGTAGACTGTGCTAAAGGTTTTCGGGCTTCGGGCCCCTGTAGCCTTCAAAGTTGCCCAATCACGTGCAAAAGGGAACTTTCTCATCTAGACATTATATGAAGTCAACCCACCAAGTTACAATGAAATTCCTCAATAAATATGACCTGTAGACTGTGCTAAAGGTTTTCGGGTTTTGGGCTCGGGCAGTCGTCACGGTTGGCAGATCACACCCAAATGGGGAAATTCTCATCTAGAGATCATAAGGAGACATCCTACCAAGTTACAATGAAATCCCTCCATATTAAACATGACCTGCAGACTGTGCTAAAAGTTTTTGGGTTTCGGGCTTGGGCAGCCATCACGGTTGACAGATCATGCCCAAAAGGGGGCGTTCTCATCTAGGCATTATAAAGAGGCATCCTACCAAGTTACAATGAAATCCCTTTGTAAATACGACCTGTAGACTGTGTTAATGGTTTTCGGGTTTTGGGCTCGGGCAGCCATACCGGTTGACCGATCGCGACCAAAAGGGGACGTTCTCATCTAGATATGACCCCAAACCTGCATATGAAATTTTGTGATGATCAGACAAGAACTGCGGGGTGTAGCCTGTGCTAAAGGAAAATGTGAACAGACTCCCAGATTCACAGACACGCGTGATGGCAATAGCTTATCTTGACTTTGTCAAGTTAAGCTAATAAAAAATAGAAACTGTTTTAGCTCACTAAAACATATGTCTCCCCTTCCTTTCTATTTAATGCACTGCAAATTATATATATGTGAATAATATTGATAATCATGCCAAATATCTAAGGTCTAGGTCAAAAGACAAAAAGGTTCTGGTCTGGACGAAGTTTCCCTTAAAAAAGCACATATATCTGACCTTCAGGTCATAGGTCAAGGTCATATGAAGGTCACTATGGTATGCAACACACTGGCTCATGGTGGTACATTCACATGCCAAATATCTAAGGTCTAGGTCAAAAGACAAAAAAGTTATGTCCCAGACAAAGTTTCCCCCTAAAAAAGCACATAAATCTGACCTTCAGGTCAAAGGTCAAGGTCACTATGGTATGCCACACACCAGCTCATGGTGATACATCCACATGCCAAATATCTAAGGTATAGGTCAAAAAACAAAAAAGTTATGCCGCGGACAAAGTTTCGCTTAAAAAGAACATAAATCTGACCTTCAGGTCAAAGGTCAAGGTGAGATGAAAGTCACTATGGTACGTGACACACTAGCTCATGGTGATACATCCACATGCCAAATATCTAAGGTCTCGGTTGAAAGACAAAAAAGTTATGCACCGGACAAAGTTTCCCTTAAAAAGCACATAAATCTGACCTTCAGGTCAAAGGTCAAGGTCGCATGAAGGTCACTATGGTACGCGACGCACCAGCTCATAGTGATACATCCACATGCCATATATCTAAGGTCTAGGTCTAAAGACAAAAAAGTTATGCCCTGGACAATGTTTGTATGAGAGGAAGAAGAAGAGGAAGAAGAAGAGGAAGAAGAAGAAGAAGAAGAAGAAGAAGAATATGCACTAAAACAATATGTCTCCCTTCTGGGAAGGGGAGACATAATGATATGAGGTGTAGACTATACTAAACAACTGAGGGCGGGTTAATGTGGCCCTCACAGTTAATGTATGTGGCCCTCACAGTTAATGTATATCAACGAAAGTTACCAATTTACAGTGAAATTATTACAAAACGAGTCATCCTATCAAGTTACAATGAAATGTCTTCATAAATACGGCCTGTAGACTGCGCTAAAGGTTTTTGGGCTTTGGGCATGTGTAGCCATCACAGTTGACCGATCGCAACCAAATCGTCCTCATCTAGACATTATACTGAGTCATCCTACCAAGTTACAATGAAATCCCTTCATAAATATTATCTGTAGTCTGTGCTAAAGTTTTTCGGGTTTTGGGCACGGGCAGCCATCATGGTTGAATGATCATGACCAAAAGGGGACGTTCTCATCTAGACATTATCTGGAGTCATCCTACCAAGTTACAGTGAAATCCCTTCATAAATATGACCTGTAGACTGTGCTAAAGGTTTTCGGGCTTTGGGCCCCTCTAGCCATCACAGCTGACCAATCGCGACCAAAATGGGATGTTATCATCTAGACATTATATGGAATCAACCTACCAAGTTACAATGAAATCCCTCCATAATACGACCTGAAGACTGTGCTAAAGGTTTTTGGGTTTTGGGCTCGGGCAGCTGTCACGGCTGAATGATCGCGACCAAAAAGGGGCTGTTCTCATCTAAACATCTCTGGAGTCATCCTACCAAGTTACAATGAAATCCCTTCATAAATATGACGTATAGACTGTGCTAAAGGTTTTCAGGCTTTGGGCCCCTGTAGCTGTCACAGTTGACCAATCGCGACCAAAAGGGGACGTTCTCATCTAGACATTATATGGAGTCAACCTACCAAGTTACAATGAAATCCCTCCATAAATACGACCTGTAGACTGTGCTAAACGTTTTGGGCTCGGGCTGTCATCACAGTTGACAGATCGCGACCAAATGGGGAAGTTCTCATCAAGATATCATATGGAGTCATCCTACCAAGTAACAATGAAATCCCTCCACATTAAATATGACCTGTAGATTGTGCTAAAAGTTTTTGGGTTTCGGGCTTGGGTAGCCGTCACGGTTGACAGATCATGACCAAAAGGGGACGTTGTCATCTAGATATTATACAGAGGCATCCTACCAAGTTACAATGAAATCCCTTCATGAATATGACCTGTAGACTGTGCTAATGGTTTTGGGGTTTTGGTTTCGGGCAGCAATCACGGTTGACCGATAGCGACCAAAAGGGGACGTGTTCTCATCTAGACATGACCTCAAACCTGTATACGAAATTTTGTGATGATCGGGCAAAAACTACAGGGTGTAGGAAAATGTGAACAGACTAACAGACTTCCGCAGGTGTGTGATGGCAATAGCTCATCTTGACTTTGTCAAGTTAAGCTAAAAACAAGCCCATGTAAAATGGAGCAATTCATCACCTGAAGAATCAGCCAAATCCATCCATTATAGATAAAAACACACAAACCATAACTTCATATTTTGAGATAAGATTTTAGTGCAAAGAGTATTTTATACCTTGAATTTTTTGCAAAGAAAACGTATCCTTTGGTGATTTTTGTTTATACTGTCAGCTGGAGGTGTTTAGTGTAAGGAGGGGGTAGGGGTGGGGTCATCTGGCAAGTTCTGTTTATATGGACATTAACAAGAAGAAATTCACACACTGTTCTGTTTACCTCCCACCAATATTATGAAGAAAATGCTGCTGTTACCGAGTTTCACACCCTGCAATGTGCAATGCCAGACAGTTCAGCTAGTGACATATACTTTGCAAACACCAAACTATTTATCATATGTTTAGTACCAATTCAGTTACATATAGGTTAGAGAATAAATCCCTCTTAAGACTAAAAATTTTATCTTTCTAAAAAAAATCTACTGACAACCCTCTGAATTCCCCAGGTTTACAGGCTAGTTTGACCTCAGTACTTCAAATATTTGCATCCAATCTATTATATCTTGTTTGAGAGAGTTTCATGACAAACAACTATAACAGAATAAATTGCTCAACTGACCACTTGAATGTTGGAAATGGCCAATTACTGGTTAAGTGTATGTATCTTTTAAATTTTTCATTGACAAAGTAGCTATTCAATTAACAGGTTCCAAAGTACTGCCATCCACTACTTGGAGCCAATTAGCAAACAATTCTTGATTGAGATAAGTATAAAATAGGAATGCTATGATTATCACATCTGCCAATCCAATAGTCACCAATTATAAGCGATAATCAGTTGATAATAGTACTGCTGAACCCTGTTAATGGAATAGCCACTTTGCCATTGGAAATTATGCACTTAACAGGAGTATTCAATTAACAGTGATTTTGCCACTTTCCTGTATTTTAGAGATTATTATTATTATTTATTGGTTTTTAAGGTCATTTTCAGCATTTTGGGTTATCTCATAATCTCAACATAGGGATGAAGCCAAGTTTAGCCAATTGTTTATATCAATGCTATCCACTTTAGAGGAATTCTGCCTAAGGCGTTGGTTCTGTATCCTATTTTATCAGTAAAGCAGAACTTGTTTACCACAGTACACAAGCACTGCTCCCCGTCCCGGGTTTCCCACTAGGATGTATTGTAGAGATAAACTGAGCATTTGTCCTATTATATCTTGTTTGACAGAGCTCATGGAGCTATGTTAAATGAGATATAAGAGATTAAAAGCCTGTATTGCTAAGGCCAAATAGGTCAATAATCAAGCGGAATTAGTTATTGTCAGGGAAATTTTCTCAACATATAACAAGACTTTTTTTCAATTAACAGCAGTTTGTACTTGTTATATACACAAATAACAGGTCAAACTTGTAATGAAGGTATGGCAAATGGTTTTGTGTTTGAAAGTTAGATTCAATTTATTTATTTTATTCATTGGTGTTTTCAGTCATTTTCAGCACCTTTGGATATATCATGACAGCAACATAGGTATGAAGTAAAGCTTAGCTAATCGTTCATACCTATGCAGCCCACTTTAGAGGACTTCCACCACAGGCATTGCTTACAGGTTCAATTTTACCAGTAAAGCTGAACTTGTATACTGCAGTAAACAAGCACTACTCCACTACTGTGGGTTATATTCAATTAAAAGGCTTATACAATACAATTACAGAAATATCCAATTACTCTGTACTGGCTGACCAACAATTTTAATTGCTGCTATTAACACCAATGTAATACTGCATTTAGTTTGTGGTTTGTAATACTGCATTTAGTTTGTAATTTGTACAAAACGATATGCTGTTATGACGGTGATGCATTCATAATTGTTGATTCCAATGTCCCATTTTGAAGATATTTGAGAATCAAACATCCTCAGACACCACCTGAATGGCCATTCAAATGAATTTCCCAAACTACTGACCACAATAAAACCACATGCCCCATTAGAAAGGCACTCTTTCCTTCCATGGCAATTTGGCAAATCCATACAGTCAGTAAATGAATGAAAATGAACAGAATCAGAATTATGAGTGGTATATTACCAAGCTCCATCATCAAGTCATTCTTGAAGATTTCTCCATCGTCAAAAAAAAAAATTATCGATGCAGGCAATAACCAATAGTTACTTCATTAACCCTTTACCCAAAGCACATGGAATAAAAATTTATTCATTTATTTGAATTTTTTGGAAAAGTAACTTCTCAATTTGTAAATTATGTAGCCAGATATGGATGATTTGTTAGGTAAAGGGTTAATCCCTAGAATAAAATAAAGTTCCATTCAAAACTGAGATTTAGTGATTTGAAAATGTCTCCAAATTACCTAGTGAGGAGTGTAATTTGTGGTTGACTAAAGAAAGAAATTAGCAATCATTATAATATAACAAATTGTGTGAACCAATCTGTTTTCTGACATTGAAAAACAAAGTCTGAATAAGCAGAACAAATAATAGGGTGAGATTGGAGGGAAGAAGAATGAAAGTGTCAATGACACTGTAGCTCAACTTGTTTAAGACATGTACATGTATAGTATGTGACACAGCAATGACAAACATCTAGGTAATACCCTGATAACAAAGGTACATGTAAAGTATTGTAACGGTCTGTACATAAATGCTGACCGTAGCCTGTAACAAATATATAGGTAAAGTATTGTAAAAGTGGGATGACAGTTAGATGCTAAATTAGAAAAGAAATCTTTGAGTCCCAGAGTGGGTCTGACTGAACCCCAAAAATATTTGTTCTCATAGCACAGAGATAACAAAGGCACCCCAAAACACTTGTTCCTGTCACAAGGTGATAACAAAGGTACCCCAAGAAGTTTCGTGAAGATCAGTTCATAAATACAGAATCTAGCCCGAGCCGTATTGACATGTGCATTTACTGTGTATAAGTAGCCCTGAACAAATCAAAGTTCATCTAATTTGCATAATTTCTGCACGAGAAAAAAACCTGTATTATATGTGATGTATTCCATGTTACTAAACATTCCTACAAAAATTTATTCAAATCAGAACTTTCATACAGAAGTTCTGTACAAAAAACTGATTGCACCAATTTTGGTACAAAAAGGCTGCTGGCGGCCATCTTGAATTTTGGACTGCACCCAAAAGTTAAAAAATTTATAGTAATTTATATATTTTTTATACTTACCAATGACCCAGACATAGCTGGTGCTAACTCTTAAAATATAGGGCCAAACACAAATTTTGCCCCCCAATCCCCAAAATTTGCATCTAAAACTAAAGAAAACATGTCCTGAAAGGCCCTCCACACTTCGCCCCTACTGCGCATGCGCAGTGTCAAGGACGTTCCGAAATTGGCGCCATTAATCATTCTAATAACCAGTGCCTGGTAAGCGCTATGTACTCAGCGGGGAGGCAAGAGTTCCCAACTCCTGGGAGGGCCATCCCCGTCTGGGTCATTGGTAAGTATAAAAAATATATAAATTACTATAAATTTTTTAACATTTTTATACTGTACCAATGACCCAGACATAGCTGAATAGTAAAAAGGCTGGAGGGCCAAGGACATAGAGCAAAATGGAATACGCTCAATAAAATAAAATAGAGTCATCCCCTGTAGGGAAAAAGAAGTAATAGGCCTTACATGTATCTTTCTTATTTATGATAAATTAGAAAGATACAACACCTTCCAAAATTGAGCTTCATACATCCATGTACTCTATTAATATCCAATATAATCCTTATACTAATAATTTTTAAAGTAAGCCAATAAATAAAGTAAGTCTAGAGAATAGAGACTCTTATACTCCTAAAAGTGTCTGAGGATTGCATAATCATGTCCGTTGACATATGCAATATTCAAAAGCTATACTTTAAAAACGAAGACTTGAATGAATTTTAAAAACCTAAACTTCTCACTAAACAACCATCCCAATAACAGCTCAGAATTACTAACTCCGGAGGAGGTATCCCCTTGTTTTCATAGTAAAACAGGTGACCCAAGGGAACACCCTCCCCCCCCCCCTTTTCTTGCCCTGGGTCAAATAGCCCAGAGCGAAGAGGGCAGCCGAACGGAGACACTGCCGAAACAGACAGCCTACCTAGCTATAGTAGCAACTGTTAAGTGAATGACATTCTGAGCAGTAGATAATAGACCTAACAATAGAGGCCTCCAGAAATGGACTCGATATTTCTGAGATAAAATTCATGAATGTGGATGGCTGAGCGCAATGAGCGGCCTTCAAAAATCTATAATAGCGACACTATTAATGTAAGCCCAAGAAGTAGAAGAACTCTTACTTCATGAGCCGAAATCTTAAGCACAACTGCTAAGTCAATGATATACCATAAGCAGTACCGATAGTTAATAGAATCCATTAACAATAAAATGGAGCGTAACATCCTTCTACTAGACATCAAAGACAGAAGAAGCTTACGCCCATAGTAATAAACAGATATCTGTTTATAAATACATAAACTGTACCCGGAAAGAGTAAAGACCTATGCCCATACGAAGACGGAAGGACCTTAAAATAATAGGTTCCGGATAATAGGAGCCTAACTCTTATGCAACAATCCAACCTAAATAGTAACGGAAATAGTGATTCCGAAACTACGAAAGTGAAAATCATCCATCGATAGTACATGAAACTCACTGACTCTACAGTAAAAGAGAAACCAACAGAATTACTGTCTAAAAGGTCAGAATTTGAAAACTACTGTTTCCAGAGGCTCAAATGATTACTTAGCTAAATAAGAACCAAAGTTAAAATCCGTATAGGAATTTAATCTAAAGATTCTAAGTCTATTTATCAAAAAGTTACTAACTGACTTAGATAAAGAGACAAAAGACTCAATTGTAAACTATCGTAGAGTGCATAGGTATGAGGTAACATAAACCTATAACCTAAATAATAACAGGCTGCAGTAGATCTTGTGAAACAAGTATACTAAAAAATAGCAATGAGTAGTATGGAGGGATCAACAATATGAACATAAGGATCCCTACACTACGACGGAAGAGCCTCCACTTAGCCGCATAGAATAGCGAAGAAGAGGATCTCCTATAGTAAGAAATCGCGTCCAAAGCTCGTCCAGTACAGTGCTTACAATGCAATACGGACCACACAACGGAATACATGAAGGTTGCGACCTTGCTGGTTGTGATAAAGATGACACGATTTACCCAGTGAAAAAAGATCCTCACATAGAGGAAGATTTCACGTTAAGACCCACAGTAGACAAGAGAGTAAATTACTCATGATCTCTGTGAAGATAGAGATGCTATCAACAGAAATGTATTGTGGTTGTTTATCTTAGCAATACCTGCTGAAACAACAGCGCCGGAGGATACGCGTATCCTATCATTTCATCCTATAGATCAATAGAGCGTTAACAACATTAGCTCAGAGATCTGGACAAGCCAACACATACATCTGCAATTGATTAGCAAGCTGTGTCATAAATAAATCATCATTGGGCGCTCCCATAGATAGCAAATCTGATTGAATACTTGTTTGTTGAGAGTCCATTCCGACAGCAACAAGCGACCCGTAAGAGAACGGAAGTCCAATAAAACAATCAGACGACCCGGAATATGACGGACCAAAACTGAACTTGGTGTACTATAACCAACAGACGGATTCTTTCCATTAAATTGAATAACGGAAACGAAAGAGTGCCTCCCTGGTTCCGGAGATACGCCACTACTGTCGAATTAAAGGACAGGAATTTGGGCATGCGTTTCTGAATAATGTTCATGCAATGACATAAAGCAAGCCTAAAAAACATTATTCCGCGGAAGAAAACTGATTGCTAAGAGACTGCGGAACCCAAAGACCCTGGCACTTCGAATCCGTAGGGATCAGTATTAAATCCCAATCTGTTTGACTGGCAACCGTCATAACAGCCACACTCGGGTCCGGCAACTGCGGTGGCACTCTCTGAGTCAACCACCGAATGTTTGCCCCAGTCTGAATCTCTTGTAACACTAGATAGACAAGAGAACGTGTAAATCGAGCAATTCATGGATTGCCGAAAAGTTGCCGTCGAAGAGAAGCTCCTCCGAGAACGAAGCGACTCTGAGAGAGTTCTTAACCTTACTATCCACACGTGTGGATTTAGCTAGGGCTGCGTCACGTCTAACTAACTCCAATCAGCCACTGAAGGGCGGAGTTATACGTGAACAAACTACTGCCCTCAAAAGAAATTACATTGAGAATAATATCCCGTAAATCTTTTCTTGAAGACGTAATGATAACGCCTCAGTAAGGCGGATTACGTATGATAAAGCGTCTAAGTTAAGTCTACTATACATAATGTCGTTCCCAGCATTGAAATTGGAAAAGACATAAACGGCGAAAAAGAATATATGCAGTCTTTAATCACACCGTCTAGATGCATATGAACTCTCGGTATGCCCTGCTCTGCCAAAATAAACTATTCGTATAAATGATAAAATGGCAGAAATGAGCAACGCGGACAAGAAACTAAACTATCATGCTTAGTAGCAGGCTTGTATATATATATATAGCGTCGAAAAATAAAACACATGTTGTAATGACAATATTGGACTGCGTCGGTAAGTCAGGGACAATGTCCCTGAACCGATCGAAAAATCCGAGTCCAATGACGCTATAAGTCTCTTATCCAAGATCGCAGCAATGAAGTCCGAAATAACAATCACTGGAAGATAATGCCAGAAGATATGAAAGGCATCTTCCGATACTACTAAAGGGAAAACTCGAAATCTTTCGAATCCCTTTCGCCATCCTGTCGGACCCTATAAAGCATTCGGTCGTCCGTAGCTGATGCAACCGCGGATCGCACCGACCCAGCGCCGTCGGATAATTCCTGATTCGACCGAGAAACTGTCAATTGCTGGGATGCTGCGAAACAACTGTGCTAACTCGGATAGCACGTCCGTCACTGAGGCCTGAGGAGAAGCAGTCTTACGACGCATTGCCGCTGGAAGCTCCGTAATCGTTACCCCGTGCATACTACCAATATGCGAGCGAACGGAGTGTATAGGCTTCGTGTCCCTTGGCTACCGGATGGCGCGACCTATTCGCCGTGGAATCACTGAATGCCGAAACTGATCGGATACTCGAGGTCACGTAGCCAATGTGCGGTCGTGTGCCCTGCTGTGAGGATGAGGAAGCATTAAGGACAGTCTCTCGGACTGTCAATATAACGGAGCGTCCCGACCGACGGACATATGCTCCGAATGTAAAATATCTGAACCACAACATGCGGTCTCCTATGTTGTTGGACGAGAGAGGGACCTCTCTCGCTCACAGCCCGGACGGACCTGGACAAGCCAGGAACCGGACTAACAGGCTTCCTCCGATCTGTCCTCAATCTGCCGTCACTGGGTGAGTACTAAAGTAATTAAAATGCTCGCATCACCCAAATCTCCTTCCTAGACCGCAACGGACGAACCCGGCAGCCGAACCATTCGATGAATGTACGGTACACCGGGTGAGCTAGCAAATGTCACTCCGTAGGCGATAGACATATTCCATGAGCACTTATTGCCGCTAACTCTTCATTAACTATGACGACAGAGGCACACTTTTGAAAGACATCTCCATAACTCTTCGAACAAAAAACCAGAAATGCTTGGTTAGCAAGCATAAAATAATAATATATATATAGCGTCGTTCAATAATTCGAAAGTTTGTGTGACATTATTGGACTATGTCGGAACTGAGGGACGATGTCCCTGAACCGAACCAAAAATTACTAAGTCCACCGACGCTATCAGTTTCTTATCCGGCATCGCAGCATTCTGGTCCGACGAAAGAAGCTGTAGAAGACCAAGTCAGATGACATACACAACAGCATATGTTGTTCCGGAAGGGAAAGCTCGAAATCCTCCGAATCCCTTTCGGTATCCCGTCGGACCGGATGAAACTTTCGGACGTCCGTACCCGCTTCCGCGGAGCGTCCCGACCCAGCATCGTCGGATAAAATATATGCGACAGATTCAGTTGATGCTGGGATGCTGCGATAAACTGTGCTATTAAGGAAAGCACGTCCGTTCCCGAGGCCTGTGCAGTAGCGGTCTTACGATGCATTGCCGCCGGAAGCTCCGTGTACGTTGACTCCCGCACACTTCCTATGCGAACGTCCGGAGTCTGCAGGCCTCGTGTCCCTGGCTACCGGATGGTGTGACCTGGTCGCCGAAGAATCCTTGATCGGCGAAGCTGGTAATATATCGGCGGTCACGCAGCCAAGGTGCGGTCGTTTGCGCTGACGAGAAGAGGAAGCCTTAGCAGTCTCTGCGGACTACCTATACAACGGAGCGTCCCGAGCGACGGACGTATGCTCCGCTTGCGACACATTTTGTACCACAACATCTGGGGCCAGATGTTGTTGAACGAGAGAGGGGCCTCTCTCGCTTGCCATCCGGATGGACCGGAACGAGCTATGAACCGGACTAAAAGGCTTCCTCTGTTCTCCCTCCGATCCGCCGTCACTGGGTGTGCATTAGGTTAATTTATAGTGCTCGCATCACCCCAAAATTCCTTCTAGACCGCAACGGACGAACCCGGCTGCCGAACCATTCGGTGAATGGACGCTACACCGGGCGAGCTAGCGGACGTCAAAGGCCGTCGAACCTACTAGGGTCCTCTTAGGCAATTGGCGTATTTACATGAGCACTTTTCCGCTAGCCCTTCATTAATTGTGATGACGGAGGCACACTGTTGGAAGACATCACAGATACATCACCCTAATCTTGATCGTCTGAAATAGAAATTGATAAAGTAGAGTGACCCTGCGGGGAAAGGACCGGAGAGTCCAAATCCCCAATAACATACCGTGACATACGCTTCCCATATTGTCATCGAAATCATACGATACAGAACAGGAGTTAATGCGAGTACACTGACCACATATAGAATGATAATAAAGTCAGAGGAAGACTTCCTCTTAAAACAATTGATCAATATCCTTTCAATGTGAAAAGAAAACAAGTCCTGGTACTCGCACTAATCCCTGGCAATCAAAATACATAATAATAATATGATCCATTAATATAGAAAAAATAATTGAAATCAAAATATTTTGAAAAAATATTTTTTCAGAACAGCCCAAGTTTCTGAAAAGTAACGTTGAGCCCCAATGGATCCCAAGCCTAAGTGTGGACAAAAATTTTAAAAATATTTTAAACAATTTATTCAACACTTACGAACAATAATAATGTATCTAGTTATGATTAAAATAACATCAAGATATTATTTTTTAGAAATCCCCCCCTCACACAGAGGGCTGTTGTAAATGTAAACAATGAGTGTAAAAACACTAAAATAAGACTCCAGGCACCCAGGCCCGAAATCAGTTACCAAAAATACACTATCTGATGCAAAACAGAGATTTCCAGGGAAGAAACTGCAGAACATCAGATGGTAGATGCAGAACACAACGCCTAACCACCCGTAGGTGAAGACGTAAACATGGGGAAAAGAACAGAATTCATTCTGTTATTCAGCTAAAACTCCCAAGAAAATTTAGTAATAATAATTACAAAAACTATGCCACAAGCATGGGAGAATAGCAAGGGGGACTTAAAGGACAGGGAGAGAGGAAAACACTTAAAAAAAACAGTGTAACTAAATAATCAGAATGACAACAAAATGGCTGCTGCCTTGAAAATAGGTAACTTAACACTATTTCATTAAAAAATTTTAAGTTACAGCCCTGATAATATTCTGTCACACATTTTTTTCCTCTCCTCCTTCTCTATCCTCCTTAGAATCACCATTTCACTAATATTTATGTGTCTGGCATCATTTAAACTGAGATTTATAAGCACAAAGATCAGTCAGATGTTAACTGATGAAGGGCCAAACTTAGAATGATTAATGGCGCCAATTTCGGAACGTCCTTGACACTGCGCATGCGCAGTAGGGGCGAAGTGTGGAGGGCCTTTCAGGACATGTTTTCTTTAGTTTTAGATGCAAATTTTGGGGATTGGGGGGCAAAATTTGCGTTTGGCCCTATATTTTAAGAGTTAGCACCAGCTATGTCTGGGTCATTGGTACAGTATAAAAATACACTCGTTCTCGTCCCACGGTGATAACAAAGGTACCCAAGGAGTTTTGTAAAGATCGGTTTATAAATACAGACTCTAGCCCGAGCCGTATTGACATGTGCACTTACTGTGTATAAGTAGCACTGAATAAATCAAAGTTCATCTAATTTGCATAATTTTTACACGAGAAAAAAACCTGTATTGTATGTGATGTATTCCATGTTACTAAACATTCATACAAAAATTTATTCCAATCAGAACTTTCATACAGAAGTTCTGTACAAAAAACTGATTGCACTAACTAAAGTACAAAATGGCTGCTGGTGGGCATCTTGAATTTTGGACTGCACCCAAAACCACTCATTCTCGTCCCACAGTGATAACAAAGGTACCCAAGAAGTTTCGTAAAGATCAGTTCATAAATACAGCCTCTAGCCCAAGCCGTATTGGCATTTGCAGTTACAGTGCTGAAAGTAACATTAAATAGATCAAAGTTAGTCTAATTGGCATAATTTACGCACGAGAAAAAACCCTGTATTATATGTGATGTATCCCATGATACTAAACATTCACACAAAAAATTATTCAAATCAGCGCTTTCATATGGAAGTTCTGCACAAAAATCTGATTGCACATAATTTTGTACAAAATGGCTGCCAGCGGCCAGCTTGAATTTCAGACCAGACCCCAAAACACTCGTTCTCGTCCCACGGTGATAACAAAGGTAAGCAAGAAATTTCGTAAAGATCGGTTCATAAATACGGCCTCTAGCCCGAGCCGTATTGGCATTTGCACTTACAGTGCTGAAAGTAACACTAAATAAATCAAAGTTAGTCTAATTTGCATAATTTACGCATGAGAAAAAAACCTGGATTCTATGTGATGTATCTCATGGTACTAAACATCCATACAAAAAATTATTCAAATCAGAGCTTTCATATGGAAGTTCTGCGCAAAAATCTGATTGCACCTAATTTTGTACAAAATGGCTGCCAGCAGCCGTCTTGAATTTCGGACCAGACCCAAAAACATTCGTTCTTGTCTCACGGTTATAACAAAGGTACCAAAGAAGTTTCGTAAAGATCAGTTCATAAATACGGCCTCTAGCCCAAGCCATGTGTACGGCGCGATGGACAGACGGACGACATGCCATGGTAAAACCTCAAATTTGGCTTCGCCAAAGTTGAGCTAAAAATGGAATAAAGCAAACCTGTGATATTATCTTGGGATAATTCATTTTTCCACCATGAAGTAATTCATTTAATTTGACAGTAGATAATTTGTATGTTCTTTCCCATTGTATCTTCTCATTGCCAGCTATGGCTCCACCAAATTCTCGGATATATTGTTCTATGTATTTTGAGAATTCACTGTCTATTCTTTTGAATATCATTTTCCAATTCCACTTTGGTCTGTCTTCTGATTTACTCTTCTCTACGACTGTAAACAAGCCAAAAAACAATCAAAATCATGACAAATGTCAGATGCATGTGTAGTGGACTCAAAGTGAAACAAGCTATTAACTGAAAAAAGAATATATTTTCATTTTTGGAATTCATTAAAAAAAATGTTTCCACAATCTATTCCAATGAGGGGCCATTAGCTGAGTTTGAATGTTCTTTGAGAATAATAATGACTGTTTTTACCATTTTGTTGGGTAACGAGTTAATATTATTTATTTATATTTATTTATTGGTGTTTAAGGTCACATACTTATACACAATGGATAATTGTGACCATGACAGTTTTACGGGTGGTGGAAGCCAGAGTACTGTACCCAGAGAGAACCACCGAGCATCGATGAGCAACTGTCAGCTCCTCAACATTCAAACTCTGTTCAAACTCCGCTCAAGCAGGGTTACAGTGGTTGAAGACATGTGCACCTTCGGCGTGCGGTGTGCCTTAGTACACGCCATCCTCATGCCCCCATGAAGGGAATAAAGTGCCTTGCCCAAGAACTCAGGACGTCTAGCATAGAAGTCCAACAGTCTACCACTGAGCCACGCACTGCCATGAGTTGATATAGATTAGATTTACACTATAAGGCTGAACAATGCACTGGGTTAGTTACACAGTTAATAAAGAATTCTTTTTATAACCACACACAGTGTGACTAACTCTGTGCAATGCACAGGATTAGTCACACTTTCTGGTTATAAAGAATTGGTAACTGTCATATCACACACTACATGTAAATGTAATAATAATTCTTTGACCTTCTGCTGATTTGTCGTGGTCCTCTTACGAGAAGGCCTACTTCAACCCAGTCCCCCGACAGGTTATTCCTCACCCACTCTCCCTCCTAATCTCCCAGCATGCAGTCAAAAACTGTTTCATAATTCAACCTATTGGCGCTTTCTCGATCTCCCCAACTATAAAACTGATCCTTTCCCTCATGTCATTCCTCATCTGCTTATCCTGCATATTATCATCGCTTATTTCCATTATTTCCCAATGAGTCTTGTTCTACTGGGCAAATATTTAAGGCATTCTAGAATGAAATGTTTCAGAGTCTCTGTTACTCCTAAGTTAAATGTTTGACATGCTCTTCCCTCACCTTTCCAGATTCTCCCCCTCAAATCCAGTAAATTGCATCTCACCTTGAACAACAATGACCCACTCCAAAATGTACACTCACTAAGGTAAAGCAATACGCAGGATTAGTTGCATAACAGAGATAATCATATTTATAACCAGAAAGAAAAGAGTGCAGTGCACATAGTTGATTTGGCTCACATATCAAACACAACATGAAAATATACACTCACAAAGGCTGTAAAAATGCACAGGGTTAGTTGGTCACATGTTAGATAGCATTCAGAATTCAAGGAACTAATGGAAATACTTAAATTGGACTGTGGAATTTGTTTTAAAGTGAATTTCAAAAATGAAAACATCTGTATTTTCAAATAACTCTTTGCATGCTGCTGGTGGATATTCCAGCCCAGTACAGGAAATCTCTTGCCACTAAAATAAGTAAAATCTGAGTACATTTAACCAGGGTTTCCACTATGAATAAATTAGTGGGTCTAGTTGGAGGAGAAAATGAAAAATTTAAAGTAATTTGTATATTTTTTATACTTACCAATGGCCCATACTAGCTGGTGCAAACTAACTGTTATTAAGGGCCAAACACAAATTTTGAACCCCCCAATCACCAAATTTTAATTGCAAACCGAAAATTGAAGTCCTATCTGGTCCTCCATACTTTTACCCTCCGCGCATGCGCAGCCATCAGGAAGTGACCGAAACTGGAACCAACATCATTCTTTGTAGATGAGCTTACTACATAATAACTCAGTGGGGAGGTATGAGTGTCCACTCATGGGAGGGCCATCCCCGTCTGGGCCATTGGCAAGTATAAAAAATATACAAATTACTTTAAATTTTTCATATTTTTATACTATAAACCAATGGCCCAGACTAGCTGAATCGTAAAAAGCCGGAGGGTCTACGACTTCAGAATTAGCAGACCAACCTAGTTCCTAAGCCTGCAATCCAAGGTGAAAGAAAAATAAAATTAAAAGGAATTACATGTCAGTCTCTCTATACAATAATAGAGAAGACATGTCATAAATAAGGAGTCAAATTCCAGTAATTCATTATTCTTAGCATGAATGACTATGCTACTTGGGTGTAACGAGTTCCCAATTTTAAAGGCTAGTTCGAACTAAGCCCCATAAATTAGGATGGCGTATTTGAGAGTGAGAGGTTAACCCCCACAAACCATGCCAAATACAATAATAAAACAAGCTGTATCCAGGATTCGATATAATCTACAGACAAAACAGCTTCACTCATAGTTACACGCTATCAAGCCAGAGGAGATTTTAACAAATCCACCCCCCCCCCCCCTTTTGAAGGAATCTTCTTAAAAAAACAAAGAGGGGAGCACTCTGGAATCAGTAAAAGCAGTACCCATTAACAATATATATTCGTCGAACAGGCACCCAGATATTAATTATTATTAATAAAATAGGTGCTTCATGCCACTTCAGAAGCTGAGGCTATAGCAGCGATCACGGTAATTAATTGCACGTTAACGAACACCGGAGTTGGCATACGTAGATAGGTAAAAACCGGCGATAAATATATACAAAACACACTTGTTAAAAAGAATATCAATGAACGGTCTCTGGAGAGTAAACACGCTTCCAAGGCAACCCACAGGTGACCCCGTTCAGGTGTACAATTAATTCCAATAATACTCCCAGACCTATGAATATTCATGTACCAGAATACATAGAAATCTCCATTCGATTTCCATGTAAAATGTGTACTGAAACTATATAACCTCGATGTAGAAATGGATCGAGCTATGATTGACAGACTCGTCACGGGCCGCTCCAAAATACATTATTTTTTCTGAGGTCCATAACATACAATAATGCGTCCGTCTAATAAACACATATTATGTACGCGAGCCTTGAATCTCGCATGTATTAATCTGAATACCAGTTAACTGACTTGTCAGACAAACCGGTACACAGAGGCTAGCAATTTATTGATAATGACTCATATGCTCGTATATGACATATAACGAACAACCACAGGAAACAAATCAACTAAAATGTGGATGTGCCCATGAGGTCACCATAGAACACAACCCAGCCGCCAATCGATAAGCCATGAAAGGCATGTAAATACTTAAATGCATATGAGGCTTGCACGAAGGAAACTACGTCCTGTCCTGTAATCACCTCTTAACACATTGGCGGTGGAAAGGGGGGAGGGAGGATTCGGTGAACATTTCATATTGAACCCCCACCCCCCCCCCCCCCACCCCACCCCTCACCCGCATTACTTGAATCGTTCTTGTGTTAGTCATAACAAATACACTGTATTTTCATAATAACTCACACCAAACCATACCGGTTGGGAGAGAATAACCTCCTCTAACAAACGTTATTATGTCCTGTAGGACAACAAACTCAGCTTAGCTAAGCAGCTAAAGGTCTTCCTATATGTGAAGACAATAAAGCTGATAAGACAGATATATTGGTGTAAGCTGAGACCCTGAAGGCTCACTGACTGGAGACTTACAACTCTCATCAGACAAGGTAGGGAATGAAAACCCGTTAAATAAACAGCCCTAAATTCCCAATATTATAGACCGCAGTCTCAAGAGATTTTTAATTCAGTTATGTCACTGCATAATACTGAAAAAAATCTCGCTCATAATTCTAGTTAGACTACAATGGTGTAAACAATAAGACTAAAGTCTATGACACCTGGGAGAAAACAAACCGAAAAGCACAGTACTTCTTTTTGGCTTTATTCCCAAAAGACAGCGGTCAGAGCCTAACTAACATAGCTAGAAGTCTTCTTCTCCGTGAAGACCGATATCTCAGTGTAATTAGTGACTTATTCATCGTCACGCAATTAGGGAATGACGAGCCATTTTCCTAACAGCTATAATTCCCCAAAGACTGCTGTAACCGTACATAAGGCTACCATGGCATCCACAATGACATAAATGCCTTGCTGCCAAGGAATATCTCAGCCTATGTATGCACTATCCTTCCTGATACAGGATGAGAAACAGGTGATTATAAAAAACTGGAGAATAATTTCGACGACATCTAATGCTTTTCTTCAATAGGAGCTTGGACCTCCAGAAGGAAAGCCTTTCTTGGAAGATTCTCCCACAAGTGTATCTTGTAAGTGGTGCATGCTCGGGCTGTTAGACGATGACCAGCCGAGACTATTCTCATCCACTGATCTTCAGCAATATTATCCACTTCATTGTGAGGCTGATAACCTACCGCCAAGTGGATTTACCGAAATCTTTTCTCGAAGACCTCAATTGTTCCCTTAATAAGAGAGCCTTAACCTCCATTAGGAGCTACTCTCTTTGAAGAAACTTCTATTATTAACATCGAGTTCTTGTGAAGTTGATAACCTTCCGTAAGTTTAAAAAAAGATTCCGCATGTAGTGACTGTAAATAGTTCAGAATGCATACTGGAGCCTAATTGGGGGGGGTGGGGGGGGGGTGGGGGGGGGGGTGGGGGGGGGGGGGGGGGGGGTTGTCTGGGTTTTTAACCGCAAATTTTAACCAAAACTGTAAAAAAGCATTTTTGACAAAAGAAAAAAAAAGTGCCTAATTGGCCCCGGGGAGAGGGGGGGGGGGGGGCCGAAAGGGGGGGGGGGGGTACATAAGTTTAAAAAAGGGTTCCGCATGTAGTGACTGTAAATAGTTCAAAATGCATATTGGAGAAAAGAAAGAAAAAAAAAGCCTAATTGGGGGGGTGGGTAGGGGTAGGGGGTGGTGGTGTTTGTCTGGGTTTTTAACTGCAAACTTTAACCAAAACTGTAAAAAAAAGCATTTTTGATGAAAGAAAAAAAAAAGTGTCTAATTGACACCCCCGAAAAGCACTGTGAAAAGAGTTAAATTAATGCCAATATTATTTGAAACCACTGTGTACAGCTTCAGTAGACCTTGCCGAAATGAAAAAAAGAAATGACGTAACAGAGTGTTTGGAGAATGAAAGGTAGAACCTTGAAAAGCAGAACTTTAAGCTGAAACTTTAAGCTGGGAATACTAAGAAAAATTGATTGGCAAAAAAGGGTTATATATTTCCTAAAACCGATAAAAGAAATCATTGATGTAAATGGAATCATTAAGTTGTATTGACCCTGCAAGAATTAGAGTAAGAAAGTTTGTGGCAAAGTCTAATTTCGAATACAAAGAAAATAAGTCTGAAAACATGTTTAAAAGGGGTTAAAATCATGCCAATTTTAATGAAAATCACTGTAGAAATGTTCAGTAGATAGTAGACATTGTCCCAAATAAGAAACAGTGACATTCCACTAAACTGTTTGAAGAATTAAAGGTGTAATTTTAACCCCCCCCCCCCCCCCAAAAAAAAAACTTCAACCAAAAACTTTAACCTGGAAGTTGTAAGATAAATTTTCATACAAAAAAGGTTAAATATTTCCAAAAAAAACATGAAACAGAAAAAAAAATAAAAACAAAATGAGAATGATACAATCAATAGTAATATCAATTTAAAAGAAAAAAAACAAAAAAAACTTTAAGGTTGACTAAAAAACTTTAACCAGTACTCCAAATGTTAACAGACAGACAGAAGAAAGTCATGACTAAACAGGGAAAAAAAAAAAAAAAAAACCCCACTTGAACCTTCAGTAAAAAAACTTTAACCACAAACTTTAACCCAAACTCTAAATGTTAACAGACGGACGGATGGACGGACGGATGGACGGATGGACGGATGGACAGACGGACAAAAGTCATTACTATTGCCCTCACTGTAAACAGTTGGGCTAAAAATGATACATTGGATAGAAGATGCAAGACTAAACGACCTAACACCCCTAAGGAGAAGACGTAACCATGGGGATAAACAGAATAAATATTCTGTAATACACAAAAACCATGGGGATAAACAGAATAAAAATTCTGTAATACATGTTAAACTCCCAAGAAATTTAATAAAAAATTTCAATAAAAATTAGCCAAACAGCTAAGGAGTTTAACAGGAAGAGTTCATGGAAGGATAGAGAAGGAATACTCAACAAACAGTGGATAATTCATTTGTAAAAATGATGACGTCAGGCGAATGTCCCGCAATTGGGAAACATGAAATAATTTTATAATTATTATAAAGTTACAGCCCTGAACACAGAAAACCACCACTGTTCACTTCCATCATCCAATAATAGCCTTGGATCCACCAATTCTTGCATTGATTTGTATCTGGCATCCTCAAAAAGTAGATTTCTAAAGCACAGTTGTCAAAACGTTGTTATTGACTGAAGGGCCAAACAAAGACTGATGTTGGCGCCAGTTTCGGTCACTTCCTGATGGCTGCGCATGCGCGAAGGGTAAAAGTATGGAGGACCAGATAGGACTTTAATTTTCGGTTTACAAGCAAATTTTGGGGATTGGGGGGTTCAAAATTTGTGTTTGGCCCTTAATAAGTTAGTTTGCACCAGCTAGTCTGGCCATTGGTTTATAGTATAAAAATATCACAGATCGTGGCGCAAGCATGGTTTCGCGCTGGGCGCGGAAAATTTTAGAATTAGACAATGCAGGAAGGCCATTTCCTTACATCTGTGACGGCGATTAATGTTTTAGTGTGAACGATTTTGTAAGAATAATTATGTCGAATCTTCGGAGTAACACCCAAAGCTATCACTGTTTCTTTACTACAAACAGCATGTGACATCTCCCTAATCGGCAAATTGCAGAAAATATCGAGAGTTTCCGAATGGCACTCGACAATCTTAAGTTGAAGTATGCCAATTCCAGATATGGTGCTCCTAAAATGTGTCAACTTTGTTGGGAGAATGACCACGTCTTGACTAGAATTTTACAGCATCATGTTGTTTTTTTTACCAGATTTTATGCTCCGGTTGATGCACCCTCAGCTGTGGTAGCGGAAACCCTGATTTAACCAAATTTTCCCCTACATGCTGTATCCAGTTTTTGACCATTGATTTCTTAAGTCAAATTTTCATGTATTTTTTTATCAAATTTTGTCATGGCTGCTTTAAAGCAGCCATGACTAGATTTGATAAAAAATATTTTTAAAATATTCAGCAGGTTAAGAGTTAATAGCTTGTTCTAATTATAAAATTCATAGTAGTCAGTTAATCTTCTGCTTTATAAAATGGTGAAATATACGTATGCCTCTGTAACAGGTTGATTGATCATTTTTTCTTGTCAGAATTTCTTCATCAAGATTGTTCTATTACAACTGATTGAAAAGAACCTACAGACATCTCCATTAAATTATAACAAAACAAATCAATGGTAACAAAATATGATTTGTTTCTCCTGAATACAAAGCAGAGGGCCCAGCAAATCAGGATTTTTCGCTTGAATTGAATCAGACAAAAGGTTGAAACCAAACTGAATCTTGAATGGAATATACTTCCCAACTGTTACGATACTATGTGTACCTTACTAGTGTTGTCTATCTCGAATGTGAACCCAGTATCGCTCAGTGGTAGACTGTTGGACTTCCATGCTTGAGGTTCCGAGTTCTATCCCTGTCAGGGACGACCCGCATTGTGTCCTTGGGCAAGGCACTTTATCCTGGTTGCCTACATGGGGACCGATGATGCCATGTACTAAGGTGTACTGCATGTCGATGGTGCACACGTCTTCAACCACTGTAACCCTGCTTGAGCGGAGCTTGAACCAAGTTAGAATGTTCAGGAGCTCCGGGTACTCTGGCTTTCTCCACCCGTAAAACTGTCACGGTCATGATCAGCCATTGTGCATAAGTATGTGACCTTAAACATCAATAAATAAATAATAACCTAGTATCAATATATGTATTGGTTAGATTATTTCATACCATCGACAGTAAAGTACAAGTAGATGGATCTATCATGTTTCTGCAAAGTTGAGCAGTTTATTCATATGGCAACCAAAGGTATTCTGTATAGAAATTTTGGCATGGATCAGTACATAGACTCGATGTGCAACATACTTTCGTTAATATTAGAACCATATAGGATGGGGTTCTGATGCATTGATATTCAAATTGCTCGAAGCTATCATGTTGAATGTATCAGTTCTAAAACAAGTTTTGACATTTTCTGTTCTTAGTATTCTAGTTGTGAAAACTCACCCTGCAGTTATCTTGGCAACAGGATTAGATTCAAATGAGATTGACAAGGTATCACCAAGGTGGAAGAAGATAAAGCCTTATATCATCCTTGGAGTGGAAAAAGGTGTCATCTACAATGCTTTAGCATTGCAGATAGCATCTTGTTCCACTCAAGGGGCAATATATTGTGCTTCCACTTCAAATGACATTTTTGGTCAATTTTCCAACTAAATTTATGTTATCTAGTTGGGCTGGATATGGTCAATCTCGTTCCTCAGAAAAATGCAGGATGACTTGTCACCTTCAGAAAGTCGACAATAAAGAAATGTAGGAAATCTAAAACCCTCCAGGATTCAAATTTTTGTTGTTGAATAATCAAGATGGTTTTGAATCAAATATTAAATTACAGAAAGGTTTTGAAACTGAATCGAATCTCGAATATTCACAAGTCTGAATAAGTCATTTGTTAAGAGAGGGATGTTTAGTATGGCTCCTACAATTTTTAACCCTTACCTAACACAAGGTGACACTTGCCAAAGACATATTTTTTTTATTTTTTGCCTCAAAAAACACAGTTTATGACCCCCTCAGTGAAACAAACTTGTTCTAATGAGACGTCATAAGAAATGTTTAGAAGAAAAAATTGAAAAAAATAATAATATATTAATCTTCAATTGTCTCAACACTTTTAAAGGATTTTTCACAACACAGTCTGTATGCCCAGTAGAAAGGCAGTAATTTTTATTCACGTCTTAGCTACCTATTTTGGCAGCCAAGAGTTGACAAGAATCCACAGACAAGATATTCTGATAATTTTCCGAAAGGCTTCCTCATGCTTAAACCTGATCTGAAACTTTGTCAAGGTTAGAGTTGAGCATTTAATCGTCAACTTAAAAAGCATAACCAGCAAAACTGTATATAACTCAGCTCCAGCAAAGTGACAAATAAGCTTTCTTGTCTTTTCAAACTGCAATGTACAATTTAAATGCTCTGATCACAAAAGTGAACAGTACGGCCAAATGAAAAAATATGTTTGTTTCTCAAACAATTAATTTTTCAAATCGGTGAGGAATGGAGGCTTGTATTTTTATTTTTTTGTGTTTGATAACAACTAGTAGAGAGTTAAATTATTTCTGGTCAGAAAAATTTGTTCACATGTTGTTTTGCCTTGTTAATATTTATGGGAGAGTTAGTTGTACATGAGCAGGTAACAGAGTGAATACCAAACTGGAATGGCAGATCAATAATAATTATTATTTATTTATTTATTGGTGTTTAAAATCACATATTTCTGCACAATGGCTAATCATGACCTCAATAGTTTTATGGGTGAAGGGAGTACCTGGAGAGAACCACTGAGCAATGACAAGCAACTGTCGGCTCCCCAACATACTAACTCCATACAAGCAGGGTTAGTGTTGGCTGAAGACAGGCTCACCATCAACATGCAGTACGCCTTAGTATACAACATCACCGTGCCCCCCCTCCTCCTCCTCCCCCCCCCCCCCCCCTGTGGGCAATGTGGGTGAAGTTTCTTGCCCAAGGACACAACGCAGTTGCCGCAGGTGGTATTTGAACCAAGGACCTCTCGGCTTGCAGCCAGCACATCTACCAACTGAGCCACCGCACCCCCCCTCCCCTCCCCCCTCCCCCCTCCCCCATCAATAATAATTAATGAATAAGCTGCATTCGCCCGAGTAATATACAAATTGATATGGCTTCGTTATATTTTTTTTAATACAAAAATCAAAATAACATATTTCGATATTTTGTGCATTGGGTAAAGGGTTAATCCTAAAGTTCTTCAGGATTGTACGATTAAATTATTACTCAACCCCCTCTTCAAATACAATACATACACAAAATGACATGCGTGGGTGAATGGGTTAATAGATATGACATAAGTGCGAGTGCAGAAGGATAGAACAAAATCTTTGTTTCTTCTGTAAAGATAAAATCTAAAGAAATCAATTTAGCTTTTCGTACATCTGTTCCATCTCAATCCATGAGCCTATGTTCTTCACATCCAAAGGCCTTTAATTGCACAAAGGTAATAAAGTAAATGTTTCTGCTGTATATATTTTGAAATGAAACATATGAAAGATAATAATAAGAAATGAAATGAATCTCCTGAAAATGTTTGTTTCTTCTGTCAAGAAAAAATCTAAGCAAATCAGTTTACCTTTTGGTACAGCTGTTCCATCTAAATTATCCTGTTGCACAGTATATTGTGAAAGATCTGGGGACATCCTTCCACTGTCAGTTGAGGCTACACTTAGAGGACGTCTTTGAACTTCTGGACTCGATGATTTCAGTACACCTTTAAAAGAGAAATCCAAGCTATTGCACTGCAATACAACAATGTGAATGCACAGGTTCCTTTGTGAGACTTTTCAAAACACCAGTCAATGATATGTAGAGGAAATCATTGATTGATGATTTTAGTTTGATAAATACATGTACAGTACAAGTAAAAATAAGCTGTAGCATAACTGCAATAAACTAAGAATACTGCTGCTCCTGCACTGATAAGATCAGAATATGACATCATTTTCTGGAAAGCTCTCAGTGAGCACTTTCCAAAAAATGCCAGATTCTGGTCTTACCAGTGTAGGAAGAGAAAATTACATACTTTATAGCGGTTATCCTATAACTTATTTTGACTTGTACTTTATGTTTGTTTTTTCATGCTTGAGTCCTAAAATCAACTGGATTACTCCTATTCCCTATTATAAAATTGAGACTGATGCCAACTTCTATTCAATTGTAAAAGGCCAGTTTTATGGGTGGAGGAAGCCGGAGTACCTGGAGAGAACCACTGAGCAACAGCAAGCAACTGCCAGCTCCCCAACATACCAACTCCACACAAGCAGGGCCAGCAACTCCACTCCACACAACAGAAACATGTGGTGCCCAAATGTATTTGTATACATTGTACAGGTAGACAGAACTTGACTAAAATCTGATGTCAGACCACTAAACGTACAACTCAACATAGCCCTTTTCCTAATGATCAGCTGGATGAGGCTGATTTATTAGGTAAAATGTTATGTTGAATTGTAGAATTTATGGGATAGTGTCAGGTTTCTGGAAGCGAAAAAGAAATATTAACTGGCCCAATAAAGGCATATAACAAGCTATTAATTGAAAGCAGAATATGTTTTCATTTCTGTAATTCAGTTTTAAAAAATTTCCACAATCCATGTATTTTCATTAGATCCTTGAAACCTGCACCCTATGTGACATGTACCTAACTAACCCTGTGCATTTTTACAGCCTTAGTCAGTGTATATTTTTATGTAGTGTGATATCAACTAATCCTGTGTAATGCCTATAGTTAGTTAGTGTATGTTAGCTTACCAACTAACTCTGTGCAATGCACAGGGATAGTCACTCTTTTGTTTCTGGTTATAAATGATATCATCTCTGTTATGTGACTAGCACAGTGCATTGTACAGCCTTAGTAAGGGTACATTTTCATGTAGTGTGTGATTTGGCAGTTACCAATTTTTTTTTATAGCCAGAAAGTGTGACTAACCCTGTGCATTGCAAAAGGTTAGTCAACCTTTCTGGTTATAAAAACTTTTCATTATTAACTGTGTACCTAACCCTGACCACTGGACAGCCTTAGTGTAAATATCATCTCTATCAATTCTTTACCCAACGTCATGATCAAAACCAGCCAGTACTATTCTCAATGAAAGTGTCAATGACACTGTAGCTCAACTTGTGTTTTGTATTTGATGAAAAGGATAGTGTTCAATGTTTATGAAAGGATTATGAAATAAGACAAGAATTGTGATAATTGGGAATATGTTCATTTCTGTTCCCTGTATGCTATGTTTTTGATAAAAATAATATGAGGTGTACACTGTACTAAAGAGCTGAGGGGTGGGTTAATATGACCTCACAGTTAATGTATGCGGCCCTCACAGTTAACGTATATCAACGAAAGTTACAAAGTTACAGTGAAATTATTCCAAAACGAGTCATCCTATCAAGTTACATTGAAATCCCTTCATAAATATGGCCTGTAGACTGTGCTGAAGGTTTTCGGGCTTCAGGCCCCTGGAGCCATCAGTTTCCCAATTGCGTCCAAAGGGGACGTTCTCATCTGGACATTATATGAAGTCAACCTACCAAGTTACAATAAAATCCCTTCATAAATATGACCTGTAGACGGTGCTAAAGGTTTTTGGGCTTTGGGCTCGGGCAGCCATCATGGTTGAATGATCGCAACCAAAAGGGGACATCATCTGGAGTGATCCTACAAAGTTACAATTAAATTCATCAATATGACCTGTAGACTGTGTTCAAGGTTTTCGAGCTTTGGGCCCCTGAAACTGTCACAGTTGACCAATCACGACCAAAAGGGGATGTCATCATCTTGGCATTGTTTGGAGTCAAACTAATGGGTTACTATGAAATCCTTCCATAAATAGGACCTATAGACTATGCTAAAGGTTTTGGGGTTTTGGGCTTGGGCAGGCATCAAGGCTGAATGATCGCGACCAAAAGGGGACGTTCTCATCTAGACATTATTTGGAGTCATCCTACCAAGGTACAATGAAATCCCTTCATAAATATCACCTGTAGACTGTGCAAAAGGTTTTCAGGCTTCAGGCCCCTGTTGCCATCACAGTTGCCTAATGGTGTCCAAAAGGGGCTGTTCTCATCTAGACATTATATGAAGTCAACCTACCAAGTTACAATGAAATCCCTTCATAAATATGAACTGAAGACTGTGCTAAATGTTTTTGGGCTTCGGGCTCGGGCAGCCATCATGGTTGAATGATCGCAACCAAAAGGGGACATTCTCATCTGGGCATAATCTGGAGTGATCCTATGAAGTTACAATGAAATCCCTTTATAAATATGAACTGAAGACTGTGCTAAATGTTTTCAGGCTATGGGCTCGGGCAGCCATCATAGTTGAATGATCGCAAGCAAAAGGGGACATTCTCATTTGGGCATAATCTGGAGTGATCCTACGAAGTTACAATGAAATTCCTTCTTAAATATGACCTGTAGACTGTGCTCAAGATTTTGGGGCTTCAGACACCTGTAGCCATCACAGTTGACCAATCACGACCAAAAGGAGATGTCATCATCTAGACATTATATGGAGTCAACCTAACAAGTTACAATGAAATCCTTCCATAAATACGACCAATAGACTATGCTAAAGGTTTTTGGGCTCGAGTAGCCATCAAGGCTGAATGATCGCGACCAAAAGGGGACGTTCTCATCTAGACATTATTTGGAGACTTCCTACCAAGCTACAATGAAATCCCTTCATAATTATGACTTGTAGACTGTTCTAAAGGTTTTCGGGCTTCAGGCCCCTGTAGCTGTCACAGTTGCCCAATCCTGTCCAAAAGGGGATGTTCTCAACTAGACATTATTTGAAGTCAAACCTACCAAGTTACAATGAAATCCCTTCCCTTCATAAGTATGACCTGTAGACTGTGCTAAAGGTATTCAGGCTTCGGGTTTGGGCAGCCATAATGGTTGAATGATTACAACCAAAAGGGGACACTCTTATCTGGGCATCATCTGGAGTGATCCTACGAAGTTACAATGAAATCCCTTCATAAATATGACCTGTAGACTGTGCTCAAGGTTTTTGGGCTTCAGGCCCCTGTAGCCGTCACAGTTGCCCAATCGTGGCCAAAAGGGGATGTTCTCATCTAGACATTATATGAAGTCATCCTACCAAGTTACAATGAAATCCCTTCATAAATATGACCTGTAGACTGTGCTAATGGTTTTTGGGCTTTGGGCTTGGGCAGCCATCATGACTGAATGATCGCAACCAAAGGGGACAATCTCATCTGGGCATCATCTGGAGTGATCCTACAAAGTTACACTGAAATCCCATTATAAATATGACCTGTAGACGGTGCTCAAGGTTTTCGGGCTTCAGGCACCTGTAGCCATCACAGTTGACCAATCACGACCAAAAGGGGATGTCCTCATCTAGGCATTATATGGAGTCAACCTAACAGGTTACAATGAAATCCTTCCATAAATACGACCTTTTGCCTATGCTAAAGGTTTTTGGGCTCGGGCACCCATCAAGGCTGAATGATCGCGATCAAAATGGGATGTTCTCATCTAGACATTATTTGGAGTCCCCTACCAAGTTACAATGAAATCCCTTCATAAATATGACCTGTAGACTGTGCTAAAGGTTTTCGGGCTTTGGGCCCCTGTGGCCGTCACAGTTGCCCAATCAGGACCAAAAGGGGACTTTCTCATCTAGACATTGTATGAAGCCAACCCACCAAGTTACAATGAAATTCTTCAATAAATATGACCTGTGGACTGTGCTAAAGGGTTTCGGGTTTTGGGCTTTGGCAGTCGTCACGGTTGGCAGATTATGCCCAAATGGGGAAATTCTCATCTAGCCACCATAAGGAGTCATCCTACCAAGTTACAATGAAAACCCTTCATATTAAACATGACCTGCAGACTGTGCTATAAGTTTTTGGGTTTCGGGCTTGGGCAGCCTTCACGGTTGATAGATCATGCTCAAAAGGGGACGTTCTCATGCCTTCATAAATACGACCTGTAGACTGTGCTAATGGTTTTCGGGTTTAGGGCTCGGGCAGCCATACCGGTTGACCGATCGCGACCAAATGGGGACGTTCTCATCTAGACATGACCCCAAACCTGCAAATGAAATTTCGTGATGATCAGACAAGAACTGAAGGGTGTAGCCCGTGCTAAAGGAAAATGTGAACAGACTCACAGACTTCCGCATGCGTGATGGCAATAGCTTATCTTGACTATGTCAAGTTAAGCTAAAAATGTTCAAAGTCACCTTATGAGCCCTCATTGGAATGGACTGTGGAATGGTTTTTTAGTGAATTCCAAAAATGAAAACATATTCTATACTTAATTAATAGCTGGTCATATAAAATGTTTGGGATGTTAAAGAAACAAGAGGCCCTAAGGGGCTTTAATCACCCACCTGCCAAAGTGGTTTGAAGTATTTGAGGTCACATTCAGTCAGACATGGTTCATCAACACTACAAAGGAATGAAGTCATGAGAGGCAAATTTTATGGAAAAACACTAAGGAATGGATTTGAACAAACCTGAATCTAACATGCTCCCCCCCCCCCCAACCCCACCAATAAAGCCCAAATATTATGCCAGTTACTCAAATTGAACAAACTTGAATCTGATCCCCCTTGAGATGTCATATACCAAATATTAAAGAATTCTGAATGGTGGATCTGAAGAAGAAGATTTTTAAAGACATTTACTCATATTGCACAAAGTTAAAATTTCGGTTCCCAAAGGGAGCCCAAATATCAACCCAGGGCTAAGATTGAACAAACTTGAATTTGACCCTCCTAGAGATGTTGTATACCAAATATGAAAGCATTCTGACTACAGGGTCTAAAGAAGAAGATTTTTTGTAAAATTCCTCATATTACACTAAGTTGATATTCGGGTTCCCATAGGGAGCCCAAATATTTACCCAGGTTACTGATTTGAACAAACCTGAAACTGACCCACCTTGAGGTGTTGTATACCAAATATGAAAGGATTCTGACTGGTGAATCTGAAGAAGATTTTCAAGAAATTCCCTCATACTGCATTAAGTTAATATTCATGCTCCCATTAGGGATTCCAAATATTTCCTCAGTGACTCAATTGCAACAAACTTGAATCTGCGCCCCCCCCTCCCCCCCCTCCCCCCCCCCCCCCCCAGGGTGTTGTATACCAAACATGAAAAGATTCTGACAGGTGGATCTGAAGAAGAAGATTTTTAAAGAAATGTCCTCAAATTGCACCAAGCTAAACTTTAGACTCCAATAGAGAGCCCAAATACTAAATCAGGGGCCCGATTTGAACAAACTTGAATCTGATCCCCCCAGAGATGTTGTATACCAAATATGAAAGCATTCTGACTAGTGGATCTGGAGAAGGAGGTTTTTAAAGAAATTTCCTCATATTTCACCAAGTTAAAATTTGGGCTCCTACAGGGAGCCCAATTATTAACCCATGGACTCAATTTGAACAAACTTGAATCTGACCCCCCTAGAGATGTTATATACCAAATATCAAAAGATTCTAATTGATGGTTCTGGAGAAGATTTTTTTTAATTTTGGAAAACAATTTATGGGTGCTATCAGAGTAATGCCCCTTGTAGTGCTCCCTGTGGGCATGGCAACTTTATTTGAACAAACTTGAATTGACATATGATAAGGAACATGAACGTCAAATGTGGTTCAATTCAGCCCTGTGGTTTATGAAAAGAAGTCGATAATGTAAAGTTCTCGACGGATGGCAAGTGAGCTAATAAAACAAGAAGAAATTGAAAAAATAATAAGATTTGTATGGTGATTTATGTATGTAGCACTGGATGGATACACAGTGGATAAGCAGACGATTCGCCTTTTCGGAAGTGGCGGAGCCCAAAGCGACACATTTCTATTTTTAGATGCTAGTTTTATTGCACGTTAAATTTGTATGATCTTTTTTAACTTTAAACCTTAACAAGAACACAAAATACAGACAACACCGCACACATGACGAAAGTAACTATGCTAAAGATTTCATTTCCAGCCCCAGCAACATAGCATTATGTCCCTCATTGGTATCGGATGCCAAAAACGATGCCCCGATCTGCTCTGGAAACAGCTTTTTGCCTAGACAATTTGGCTTCAAATGTTGTTTATGTACATTACCAAACAGTTTTAAGTTTAAAATGATATTCGTATTTGAAGATACACAATTAACTAACAATAATTAGTTTGAACAAATGTTATTAACTCACTTGGAGTGAAGACACTATCTGATCTCTCGCCGACTGGTTAGTTATGACTGCTCATAATCATCAGTTGCTCGAGCGGTCAGAATCAGGACAGCGTATTACGCCATGATTTTTTAACCCACTTTTCATGTGGACTGTATACTTCAAAGCATTAGAATTGTTATGTCATCAGGGTCCTTAGGAAGGAGTATCACCAGCCCAAAGTAAGCCTAAATAAGACTGCTAGTAGCAAGATCTTGATTGAAATACGTCTCATAATAAGAAAATGCTATTTAATATCTTCCCTCCTTTTCTAATATTTTCATTTGTCTGGCATAATAAGTCTACTAAAAGCTGAATCTACCATATGAAAAAGCCCTCCTGCAGTAATAAATAAGAAAGATATTTGTATCCTCCAGCTATAATATAGATTGGAACTATGCATACTGCATTCTAAAGCAGTTTTCTTCGATAATTTAGGTAACATGCATAATACAAATTTCTCACATGATATGATTCTGAAAAGTACATAAGATGCACCAATTAATATTTCAAAGTGTTATTAACTTTTAATTGTATCACTGCGTG